>JAODXP020000027.1:763832-810899 GCA_027497455.2 Sardinella longiceps
TCTTTCAAAGTATTTATAGTGTTCGATAAATGTTCAATGTACAATGAAATACAATAAATGTTTGCAATAAATATGTTTTTAACAATAAATGTTTTTTAACAACTGTTGCAATGAAATACAATGAATACATTTACAATGAATTAGTTTGTTTGTTTTAACTATTGTTTGTTTTAACTATATCACATTTTACAGATGATGGTTTTAACCATGTGCTTACTTAAGATTTTACCCTTTAACCCTTTCCCCTTTCAGCAGGCTATACCTATAAACACCAGTTTACATACATTTTTACAATTTTACAAACAACCATATAAATATCAAAGTTTATTTAAGTTAATATTACACGGTTTGTTTTCTCAATACTACAATCACGTAATGCACGTTAACAACGCATATTTGTGTGCACTAACAAAAGCATTTGAGCGCTCTGACTTTCAAGCAATTAGGCCGCGTAGAGCGGTGTTCAAAGAGAATTTATAGAAAGCCCAAAGGGAGCTTACCATTAGCCTATCGAGTCCGGAAAGTAATTCCTCGCAAACCAGCGGCCGCCGTCCTCGCAGTTCAATTTTTACTGAGTGAAATGAATGGGCACAGTTTTGTGGCGTCTTCGTTCGCGTGAACTAATTAGTGTGATTGTGCTCAGCTGGGGAGACTGTGCAGCGCGCACGCAGTTGCGCTGCTGCCGTGCAGAACAGGGTTGCATGCCGGACAACGTTATTGCAGGCAGGAGACGGTTGTTGCATGCAGGAGACGGCCATATCTCCGCTGTATCAGCGCGACAATGATGGACAAGTGGTTTATCCAAGTACAAGTAAGTACAAGTGGTTTATCCAAGTACATGTAAGAATTTTTGATGACATTTTGAAACAATTTTCTTATCAAGCGACATCAGATGCATGCGCCCAAGGGGTTGCTGCGAGACGAGAGTGAGGTTAGATTATGTCTAATTTCACCTCCAATTGGGTGGATGTTTGTGTCAGGATCGTCAAAGATTCTTTAACTTCAAATTAAATTAAACTTTTCAAGGGCTTTTTCTATGCCAAACTCCCTGAAATGTAAGGACCCAAGAATTCTACTAATCAAATAAGTTAATTCAAGCATTTTCAATGACTGGGCAATTAATTCATTTAAAAACTTCAAGGACCTGCGCTACCCCTGGTCTGGCAATCAGGACACATATCTCACATACCCGGGATATTAAAAAACCTTGATACACAGCCAGGTCACACAATCTCAGAAGAACACGGTATTGTGATGATGGAAAAAACGATCAATACGCCTGGCAGAACATTCAAAATGGCTGGTGTAGCCGATAATCAATAAAAGAACCATTTCCCATTGCCTTTAAGAACCAGGACCACATTAACCTTTGGCTTTTGGGTATTTTACTGGCACATGTTCTCTACTGTTAGGAATGCATCACAGATGTAGACGTATTTTTGGCAAATTACATAAAAAGAAAACAGTAGATCTGCTTTGCTCGATAAATAAGCCGTATACATGATGTCCATTTTAGATAGCTATGTCTAAATACTTAATATTTAATATGTAATATTTTCAGAGAAGAAAATGGGAGAAAAAACATCAGGGGTCCAATGTTTTCCAGATATGAAATGAACAAAGTTGCATGCAGTTACTTGATAAATAGCTTATCCCATCAAAGGGGATTATCCCAGAATGAAAGCAGAAGCCCACTAAAAGATCTTCCATCTTCGGGCACAACTAATGTTGGATCTCATTTTCATGGACATCATAAATATTTTCCATGTGTAATAGTATTTTACTTTGGCCTAATTTGTTCTTTTGCATGTCTGACTATGATTGATTAGCCTGGGCCCGCCCATACTTCCTTTTTACGAATGTGGAGCACTACCCAGGGTAATGATTGACAGCCAACCTGTAAAGCAGCCTCGGCGGCGGCTAGTGCTGGCTTAGCGGCCTCCAGCTTGGACTCCGCCACCTTCTTGTCACCCTCAATCTCGTCCACGATGGCTTGGGCCTTGTCTTTGACCTTCTGCACCTGGGCCTTGACCTTTTCTGCTGCCTGTGCCTTGACAGTGACCTCCTGCAGAACCACGTCAGCTCTCTGAGAGGCCACAGCCAGTTCCTCCTCCTTCAGCGCCAATTCTTTAGACAGCTGACTGACAGACTGCTCCGCCTCCATCAACTTGTCCAAGCCTGAATGACAGAAAGACACACACACACACACACACACACACACACACACACACACACACACACACACACACACATATATATATGCAGAGAAGGAGGGGGAGAGGGGAGGAAGAGTGACAAAAGGCTGACTCATAGTTTCATCATTTCATCCACTGAGAGAAAATCAAGGCAATTATTTAGAAAACACTGAACGATATCTTTAATTAATACTGACAGATCCATAATGGGGGAGTGGTGAAAAGCAAGACATGGATGTTTTATGACACATGAATGTCACAATATCATATGTGTGTTTGTACAGTATGTGATATTAATGTTAAACACACAACAACATTCTGTACCTGTATTCATGCGTTCAGCCAGCATTCCTACATGAGCAATTTTCTCAGAGTAAATTGCCTGGTAGCCTTTTATGAAAGACAGGTAAGATTTGGGAGTCACATAGGTTTGGCGGCGGAAGCGCTGGAAGTACTCGGTGCAGGTCTCCGCCACAAGGTCCTGGAAGGTGCCCATGGTACCCACTACGCTCTGCTTGACCTCGTCCGTGCAGCGGAAGGCATAGCCAGCCAGGAAGTGCTGGGCGACGGCCACAAGGGCGTCCCGGGGCCACCGTTGGAACCAGTCGACGGTGCAGCCGGAGATGAGTCCCGGAAACTTGAGCGCACGTGAGCGTAGTTTCTCCCCGACGGGAGAGAAGCAGAGCGCTACGTGTAGGTTGCTGCGCACGCGTGCCAGGAAGTAGTCGTAGAGGTTCTCGACGGTGGGCGGACGGCGTGGGTGTTCGCGCTTCATGACGGCGATGAGGTCCTGAGTGATCTCGTCCAGCTCGTCGCGGGCGAAGAGATTGGACACCTCGCCTGAGGCCAGCACGTTGTTCATGTACTCCAGGAAAGCCTCGTCCTTGATGTCATTATCAGTGAAGATGAAAGTCACTCCCTTCCCCTGCTGCCCAGCAATACGGTAAAGGGCCTTCAAGTCCTCCATGAGATTAGTGACATTGTAAGATCTGCAGACAGAATTGAGATGAAAGGGCAAATATACACCCACTAAATTACACGCCTGTCTAAATAATCTAAGATAATATACGGTATACAGTACAAGATTAACAGTGTTGTAGTGGTAAAAGTAGAGGTGGGTAAACAAAGTGGGCAAAATAGGATGTTTCAAGAGCTCTGCTAAACTCGACTCTAAACTCTATAGAGTTTACAGTAGAGAGGTGGGTGAACTGTGTTGCATTTACTTGCATTAAGCCACCACTACATCCATACATATGATGTAAGTACCATGTCATGTAGAAGAACCATGTTTTGGTTTCAACACCTCTTACTGAGGCAACTTAGGGATTAATTTAAAAATTACAGTGTAGTTAAAGTGTTTTCTGATGGTGAAGCTATCAGGCAGATGGGTAATATTGTGGATGATGCTTTACGCAAACAATGAGTATTCCATTTCAGAAAGGTTCCACCAAACGAGTTTTTGGGAGAATTAACGTACCGTGTGAGAGTGATCTGGAAGCTCTGGTAGCCAGCGATGTAAGAGGCCAGGCGAGTAAGGCTCTGTTTGCCTGATCCCCCGACCCCCACCAGCAGTGCATTACCCTGAGGGGTGCGTATGATCCGCGAGATCTTCATTAAGTGGATCATGGCATCCTGGTCAACAGAAGCACATCACTTTAAACAATTTGAAAGCCTTGTCACTTTGATTTACTGTATACTTTGACTACCGGTAAACATTTGGTCTTTTTGACCTTTGACATTTATGTCAACCAACATGACAGTCATAAACACATGATGAATGCAGGGCCGGTTCTAGGCATAGACGAACTAGGCAATCACCTAGTGCACCAGATATCAGGGGGGCATCATAAGTCATTTATTACTTCCTTTTTTCAGTTTTTTTTTTTTTTTTGTATTTCTAGAAAAGAGGGGCCAAAACTCAAATCTGGCCTCGGGCAGCAAAAAGGCTAGAACTGGCCCTGGATGAATGAATTCTAATCACATACACAGATTCATTAAAACTATCAATAATAGCATATGCATTATGTAAGGGATAACGTTATTTGAGGCAGTCATTATTGTGGAATATCTCCTAACAGAGTGATGCAATGCAGCCCAACAAGCGGAGGACAGTGGCATGACTCTGAAGGGAGATATTTCCACAATAATGACCGCCCCACAGAACGTTATCCCACTTATTAAACGGCTACCTACTGTAGATATAATATTATTAACATGCGATGAAGCATTGTTTACCACTGCTTTAACAGTAACTTTAATGATTAAGATGGATAATACCGTCCACAGAAAAGAAGTATTCAGTTAACTCAGCTGATTGGTTAATGCAACGTTCTGTTTCACTTTAGCTTGACAGCAGTCTGTTATACTTAGCAATGGTCCGTTATTAAGAAATAACAGACCGTAGAATGTTGGAGACTCCCAATGAAATAAATAGAGCATTCTACAGCATTATAAAGAGCTGTGTAATAAGCTCATAGATGCTGATTTCCCAACAACACTGCAGTCCCTGGGTGATCCTGACCTTGAAGAAGACCAGATCCATGGCGCTGCCCCTCACAGCTTCATTGTACTGCTGTAGATAGAGTCCCAGTCGCTCTGACAGGGTCTGGAAGGAGGGGATGGGCTCGTACACCTTGGGGGTCTCTGGCTCAGCGTCGTCAGGCTCATCACCAGTGCATTCTGGGGCGTCCCGCAGGAAGTCCACAAAGTAGCTCTCTGACTGCAACTGCCCCAATACATCTGCTCCATGATCCTCTGACACAGTCTGATTGTTACAGTACAGAGAAATAGATGGTTAATGTTAACAAAATCAAACTTGTTTTGAGCTTTAATTTTGCACAATTTTGTATTTTACATAGACATTAAATAACAATAGATAACATTAGATAGCAAAAAGATATTTTGCTGTTTTTAGTGCAAACTGATATGGAAAATGTCTTGCTATTAGTGCTGTCAGTTTAACGCGTTAATAACGGCGTTAACGCAAACCCATTTTAACGCCGTCAATTTTTTTAACGCGCGATTAACGCATTTGACCCGCCATTATCAATGGAATGTGAAAAAAAAATATCTCCGACATTCCAACACCTCCCGACGTTTCAGTATGTCCTGTGTTTGTATTAGGCTTGAAGTAGGCCTACTGCTTAGCCTAGGACCTAGGCTACTCATGCCTACAGTAGCCTACACACGCACTCCACACAGGTGTATGTGTCTGCACTCTGCTCTGCTGCTCCAATGTCAGTGAAAACAAATATCCACACAATCGTTGACGTTCACTCGCATGTTCGCATATTTAGGTTGTTAATTAGCTAGAAAATTAATGTTGTCACTTAGAAATCCATTCTCTTGAACTGAATACCCTGCACATAGGTTAATATCAGTTTCAAAATTGCAGCGCGAGTGAGAGAGGTGAAGGTCGGAGCGCAACTGAGAGAGAGAATGTTTGTGAGCGTCATTTGATGTCAGTGAAAACTAATATTTTACCGACACAATCGTTGACGCTCACTCGCATGTTCGCATATTTAGGTTGTTAACTAGCTAGAGGATTAATGTTGTCACTTAGAAATCCCTTCTCTTGAACGGAATACCCTGCAAATAGGCTAATATCAGTTTCAAAATTGCAGCGCGAGTGAGAGAGGTGAAACAGGTCGGGGCGCAACTGAGAGAGAGAATTGTGCAAACGAGACGCAGCCTATAGCCTACCTGATTCTGAACGTATGACCTTGTCACTAAAATGAGAGCTCCTTGCAGGGCAATTGCCAATATGGCAAAATGCATTTTAAAGGTATGCTCATGCAATGTAGGTTTACTCATGTAGACCATAATGCCATATTTTCATTGAGCCTCTTTATAGCCTAGGTTAGTATAATTTAAAGGGCCACCATCCAGGTTCTTTTTTTTTTTTTTGTAAACTTGTGAACTAGCAACATAAAAGACATCAACATCTCTCTGGCAGTACTTGAACATGTTAATAATTTCTGATGCTGTAACTGGGTTTTCTTTTATTTTAAATTGGTATTCACCACCACCAATGAATGCTGATAACAGCATTAAAATGAAAATAAATAAATAAAAATGGGACAAAAAGAAATCGAGGGACATTTAGAATAGAAAGAAATTTGCGATTAATCGCGATTAATTTTGAGTTAACTACGGAAAAAATGTGATTAATCGCGATTAAATATTTTGATCGCTTGACAGCACTACTTGCTATGTGTTCACCGCCTGTTGTTACTGTCAGAGTAGACAGAAATAATAATTTCCAATGTTTTGTGCAGTCAGGAAATAGCTTGTCAAGAAGTTTGGTTCTCAAAACTGTTCAGTCACTGCTGTCTCACAATAACTCATACTTCAGGTAGTTATCAACCAATCCATTCCAATCTCATCCATTTAATTCACTGGTCAAAATCTACACCAGACACTCGTTTTAAGGTTAGTTATTGGGTTGGGTAAGGTGGGATCAGAGAGACTCACTAGTGTGAATGTAGGGCTAGGGCTGTATTATATTGGCTTTGTGTTGTATCATCCTTGTCTTATGTCCTGTGGACCCTCTCAAAAACAAGATGCTTCATCTCAAGGGGTTATCCTCAAAACAACAAACTTGCAACACCCACCCGCGCTACAATTCCATCAAAGATCTCTGCGTCTTTGAGGTCGATGAAACGGTCGGCGATGACGCGGCAGCACTCGTGCCTGAAGAGTGGCAGCAGGACTGCGGACCCCTGGCACACCTCCGCCCCCACCGTCAGAATGCCCTGCCATATCCGACTCAGATCCCGCAGGTTAAAGATGTAGTGGAACTTAGCTGGCGAGGGCAACATCTGAAAAAGATAAAAGTGTGATGAATAGATATATTAGCTTCATTTGTTCATGACATGGATGTTTGGCCTTGATGCCTGAAGATTAATAGATTTTAAAAATGGACAAAGGAAAGAAAGAATAATGAAAAAGGAAGAGACGTTTTTTTAAATGTATGAATTCAATTATATTGCACAGCCCTGAAGGTACAGAATAAAGATTTTTATTCATTCCACAGACACTGCAGTGACAGGTGAACATACTGTAAAGCCCTTATCCTGGATACTGCTCATTAATAATTCCTCTGCTCTGAGCTAATTAATAATTTCTCTGCTCAATATGGGTTTATATTACTGGGGAAATATATGTCTACAAAACTGCATACACTGTCAATTACTATCCTGATAATTAATTGCAATGACAACCCTTACGAACTCTTGCAACATGTTTGATGGGACTTTGACAATACACAGACTACTGTACATGCACATAGACTGTCAATTCAAAGAAGGAAAAAACCTGGGCGTTATGGGTCTTTTAGAAAGTGCCATTACCTTGGCTTTGACAGCTTGCCATACTCTCCTGGACGTGGGCACCAGGGCACTGGCCAGATTGCACACCTCCTCAGGGAAGCCTCTCTCTGGGCAGAAGTAGCCCTGCGCTAGGGTGTGGAAGATCTTGTCGATGGAGGAGTTGGAAGGCAGCGTGCAGTTGAAGATGCAAAACTGCCGCTTAAGGCGCTGGGGGATATCGTTGCGGCCGCCACCCGGGTGGATCATGGCCGCTACCAGCTGCACGTCGACTACGGTGGTGAATTCGCCCGGGCGCTCCAGGCTGTAGAAGCCGCCCTGCTCCATCAGCTGCCGCACGATCTCATTAGTGATCTGGAGTCGAGGAAGCACAGCCGAGAGTTCAATAACGATTTAATATTACAAAACATCTGACTTGACTTGATAAATGACATTAAGGGAGAAAAATGTAAAGTCATTGATGGAAATACAAATGGCCCTGAGAATCGTGTGGATATGCATTCAATAGAAATACTCATATGTAGTCATTTCAGGTAACAAGGTCTGGTCTGTTTTAATTATTCTGTATTTCTCAGGAGAGATCAAAATTCTTTTTTGCTACACAACTTCAACAATATGCTGCTGGTGGTAATTATGGGATTTGAAGGTCAATAATTTTCTAAAATGAGAATAACTAGCTGCTGTTTCCAAGCCATTACAGACCACTGCTCACCTGGTCTCCCCACTCATTGATAACAGGCATATTAATGTCATCAACAAAGACAGTCATTTTCTTCCCGGCAGGTGGTCCGTAGGTGCTACCCATACGCTTATCTATGTAGCTCTCTATGGTCGACTGGAACATGCCTGGCAACGTCGCAGACGAGAAATTCAAACTCTTGCTCAGATGAGTCTCTGGGTCATACTTACTGGTGTAGCCCTGGGAAATAACAAAAACAGAATCACTCTAATGCCCGTCAACATTCTAGATCAGCAAACAAATTAAATGGATTGTCTTCATCTTTTATTGTGTCTGTGCAGTTGCAGCTGGGTTTTTTTTTATGTTATTTATTTCATACACTGACTGCACTTTGGTTGCAAATGTGCTACATAAATAAAGTTTACTTACTTACTTACAACAAGCAAGCATGAAAAAAAGCACTGTGCTAATTACAAAGAAAGTATAATTGTAATCCCTACCTTAATCATGACTGTTTTGGCTGTGCCTTGTTCACCAATGAGCAGCACAGCTTTGCCCTGTTGCATGATGGTCCGCATCAGGAAATCCGTTCTGACATTGTCAACGTTGGGTACGAGGATGGAGGCATAGTCCGGGACAACATCCTTAGGATATATGTACTCAGGGACCTAAACATGACATCAGATAGAGGGAACGTTTAGTCGGGGTCTGGTGCGCTAGAAAAGAGATTCGGAAGCTCTTTGACTAATTCAAAAGTGATAATCCCCTGAGATCTAAGGACCTTATCAAATAAAAAACAGAAAAATAATTAATTGCGTAGACATTAAAGAAAAGGGCAGTATATAGGAATACTGTATGTACATTAACGACCTAATGATGAACACTGCAAAAATCTACCCATGAATAAAATCACATATTTATGTGCAAGAATAAAACAGACTGGACTGAAAAGGACTGAAATCCCAATTTTATTCCCCTGTGCAAAAGCACCTTCTTAGACCAGTGGTCCCACTCTCCGGCTTCGTTGACCACAAACTCAAAGACGGTCTGGTCTCCCTGTGTGTGGGGCAGGTCCAGTGGAGCTGAGTGACCCTTGAGAAACACCTCCAGCTTGGCCCTGTCATCTAACTCCAGCAGGGCTCCCGCAGACCACATCACAGCGAAGACAAACAAGCGACCCACATGACCTTGGGCTGTGCTCTTCTCGTCGGCTGCAGTCAGCAAACCCTGCAGGTTTGGGGGAAAGAAACAAATAGCCTTGAGGGTCCCTGGAGAGCTTAAAGACAGAGTCTGTCTGAGAAACAACAAAAGAAAAGAGTTGATTTAGTTATTTATTTTGTGGAGGGGTTTGACCAGTGGATGGTGTTGTGCGTGTTTACTGACCTGCAGGAGGTCCAGTGCCTGCTTAATATACATGCACTCCAGGATTTGCATTTTCGGGGAGACCGCCGTGAATATGAAGTTAATGAGGTCCTGTAAGCCACACTGCCAGTGTTAATAACACAGTATTACACACAATTATCAGTTCTAATTAAAATGTACAATTAAGATAAAGACGGCCTCTAGTCTCTACGGATTACACTCATTTCTGAGAGGCCTATCCCCCACATCCCAAATGAAAAAGGGCTTTTCATTGTCATTATGCATCATACTGTACCAACATCTATACCACAGCAACCACCCCCAAAAGCACAAACACACACACACACACACACACACACACACACACACACACACACACACACACACACACACACACACACCACACACACACACACACACACACACACACACACACACACACCAAACAACAAAAAAATCATTACATGGAGATTTACTGCCCGCAACATTTTTCATTTAGATGGGGGCTCTGGCATTTTAATCAGCTGTGGGCTATGTGAGTCTGGTCTGAACTTACTTGTTTATAAATAACAAAAAAATGGGAACAGAGAGAAGAAAAACAAACAAACAAAAAACAAAAGACTAATTTTCACGATTAAGATGTAGTCATTTAAATGCTAAACCACAGCATTCAAGTTGTGTTGCCCGCATTTCTAAAGCACATGAAAACAAATCTGCTAAAAAACTGAATTTGCCAACAGCTCTAATTGACCTCTGACCTGGAAGATACTGTTAAAGCAGCTGAGCAGGATGTCAGCCTGAGCCTGCGGAATCTTCCGGAGCCATGCCTGCAGAATGGGCTGCCAGTCCAGCACAGAGGAACTCATGAAGACCATGCCGTTACGTGACACGGTGGCCGGGGAGGCGTTGTCAATGTTGTGAGGCTCAAACACAATCTTACAGTTGGGAGCCATGGGGATGCGGTCTCCGTTGGCCAACGTTAAAGTCTTATTGTCATCCAACACAGAGTTCAGATTCTCAATCCAGATGGCATCAACTGGACCGTCCAGGACAATCCATACATGTTCACCCTGAACAGAACCAAAGGAAAATGAGGTCAAATTATAATGTTTTATAATGTAAAATATATCATACATACAATACAGTATACAGTATATGGAAACATATACACAACTAGATCAGTTTTACTGATCATAAGGTTAATCTAATAGGGCTAATACGGCTAATGGTCTATAGCCTGGGCGAAAGCGACTGTTGACTATGTCATACAGTCTGGCCCAACGCAATTGAAATAGGTTTCCGTTTGGATATGACGTATTCCCTTGCCTGGGTCTCACGCCTACAACTTTTGCTTTCGGTATTAACAGATTTCTCGCAAGTTCTGATCTATTTTGACATCTTAGTGGCAATAAATCCTCAAGATCATGGATGCTAATGTCATGTACCAATTTTGTGAATGTAATTCGAAAGTGGGGGAGAGAATAACAAACGCGTCCCTATCCTGCAGGACTACAACATTTTGAGACATTTGAGACGCTTTAAACTGTGTGCTGATTGGCTAAACCATAGAGTAACCGAGGGAAAGGCGGCAAGGGGGGTTTATTCCAGACTACGTGCGGAGATAAAATGTTTAGCGTAGGTACGTAGGATGGCATCGCCAGGCTAGATGGTCTAATATCTAATCTAATTCACAGCAGCATAACAACTTTATGACTGACAGTGAGAGGCAATACTGTACAGGAGACTAAAAACTCTCTTGATACGCTCACACTCTTGATAATCTCACACTGCTCCAGATCCCAGGGCCTCATACGAGGAGAAGTATAGACAGAGGGTCTGTTTATGACCAGGCTAACACTGTTTCTCTCTAACAAGCAAAATTACTGAATTACTGAATTATTCAATGCCGAATATGGATGTACTGAAGGCTTTCAAACCTTCTTTGCTTTGAGTGTTTTTCTCCACAGGGTGGAGAAGACACCATCTGTCCAGTCGTTGGTGGCCACATCCAGCGTGCCAAACATCTGTGAGGCTGTGATGGCTTTGGGGTTCATCCGCATCTCTTTGTGGGGGGTACCGCAGTCCGTCATGGCCTTCATTAGCGTGTGGATACACGTGGTCTTACCAGTGCCGCTAGGGCCCAGCGTCATCATACCTACAGGATGGGATAGAGACAAACAGCACAGCACTACTGGTGCATTACTGGAGTAAGGAAGCGAAGAGTGTCATTAGAGCTACGTGTGTGTGTGTGTGTGTGTGTGTGTGTGTGTGTGTGTGTGTGTGTGTGTGTGTGTGTGTGTGTGTGTGTGTGTGTGTGTGTGTGTGTGTGTGTGTATGTGTTTGTAATTTAGACTGTAAATGAATTATTAAGAGTTAGTAGTACACATAAGTATGCTACTGTACAATAGAAAGACAAAATAATCTGTTATTGTCGAACAAGCTTACAAAAAACTAGCTATTAAAAGCAGCGTTTAAAAGCATTGGACTGACTAGGGAGCAGTAGGTTGTTAGTTAAATTAACCTTAAGGACTGAGGATATGGCGTATCTAGTGGTTGGTTAAACACACTAAAAAGCACCGTGATTAAACATACAACCGAATTCCAAAAAAGTTGGGACACTTTATAAATTGTTAATAAAAATGAAATCCAATCATTTACAAATCTCATAAACCTATATATTGTTCACAATAGAATATAGATAACATGGCAAATGTTGAAAGTGAGACTTTTTGAAATATTATGCCGAATATTGGCTCATTTTGGATTTTATGAGAGCTACACATCCCAAAATAGTTGGGACGTGTAGCAATAAGAGGCCAGAAAACTAAAATATACATATGAGGGACAGCTTGAGGACCCAATTGCAACTTATTTGGTCAATTGGCAACATGATTTGGTATGAAAAGAGCCTCCGAGAGTGGCATTGACTCTCAGAAATCAAGATGGGCACAGGATCACCAGTTCCCCAAATGGTGCAGCAAGAAGTAGTGGTCCGAGATCACAAAGGAGTTTCTCAGACAAAAATTGCAAAGAGTTTGACGGTATAATCATCTACAGCGCATATCATCATCCAAAGATTCAGAGAATCTGGAACAATCTCTGTGCATAAGGGTCAAGGCCGGAAAACCATACTGGATGCCCATGATCATTGGGTCCTTAGATGGCACTGCATCACATACAGGAATGCTAAAGTAATGGATATCACAAACTGGCCTTAGGACTACTTCCAGAAAACATTGTCAGTGAACACAATCCACTGTGTCATTCGCCATAGCCAGCTAAAACTCTATAGGTCAAAAAATAAGCCATTCCTAAACATGATCCAGAAGCACAGGCGTTTTCTCTGGGCCAAGGCTCATTTAAAATGGACTGTGACAAAGTTGAAAACTGTTCTGTGGTCATACGAATCAAAATTCAAAGTTCTTTTCAGAAAACTGGGATGCCATACCATCCGGACAAGGACAACCAAAGTTGTTATTGCTTATTGTTAGCCCTCATTTCAGAAGGCTGCATCTCTGATGGTATGGAGATGCATGAGTGTGTGTGGCATGGCCAGCTTATGCATCTGGAAAGGCACCATCAAGTCTGCAGTCCAGATCTTTCACCCATAGAAAGCTTTTGGTGCATCATACATAGGAATACATGACAAAGAGGACCTAAGACAGTTGAGCATCTAGAAGCCTGTATTAGACAAGAATGGGACAACATTCTCTCCACAACTTCTCTCCACAGTCCCCAGACGTTTGCAGACTGTTTTAAAAGGAAGAGTGGATGCCACACAGTGGTAAATGTGGCCTTGTCCCAACTATTTTGGGATGTGTAGATGCCATGAAATTGAAAATCAACTTATTTTCCCCTTAAAATGATACATTTCCTCAGTTTCAACATTTGATATGTGATCGATGTTGTATTCTGAGTAAAATATTGAAATTTGAAACTTCCACGTCACTGCATTCTGTTTTTATTCACAATTTGTAAAGTGTCCCAACTATTTTGGAATTCGGTTGTAAGTCTACACAGTCCCACTCACTATTCCCCCTACTGCAATCAGGCAGAAGTGTCTTTAATGCCTTTTTCTATAGTCTAGATGTAACATCACTTGATCCAAGGAGAAACAGAATTTCTTCTCACCGTATACGGTGTATATGGTTGAAATGACAACAAAAACCACTTGACTTGACTTCTACATTGCCATGTCTCTTTTCATTAAATAGACCTTAAGCACTGAAGAAATAGGTTATCTTGTGTTTGGTTAAACGCACTAAAAAGCACAGTGATTAAACATAAGCACTATACACAGTAATGTCTAGGCTCACCCACCATGTCTGACACGCTGGGTCTCGTAGAGCTGCACCAGTTTGAGCACCCAGGGCGGGTGGAAGATGAGGCCGGCCTGCTGGGCCTGACTCTGAATGGCTGCCTCCAGCTCAGGGTATCCCGCCTTGTCCAGGGTGATGCCGGGGAACAGGTCATTAATCAGGCTCATGAAGAGAGGCTCGTCTTCATCCACCTGCAGCAACACATTATTACACACTGCCATCAAGCTGGGAAGATGGGTTAAGTTAAT
Organism: Sardinella longiceps; assembly: GCA_027497455.2. Taxonomy (NCBI): domain Eukaryota; kingdom Metazoa; phylum Chordata; class Actinopteri; order Clupeiformes; family Clupeidae; genus Sardinella; species Sardinella longiceps. Next base: position 777,963 of record JAODXP020000027.1, read on the forward strand.
CAAAGCAAAAAGGACTCCTGTAATTTACTAGTTTCAGTTCCTACTGGCAGCAATTGTAGTGGTCAGGATACAGTTTATTTGTACATCTGTTTGATAAATAATTGATAAATGATTGATGAATGAAGTTTGATAATTGATTAAGGAATGATGAAAGCAGCACACAAGAAAATAAGACACATCCTACAGCAATTATATTAAGTGAGATTTGACCATAGAACAGGCTACTATCATCAGTGGTGCCCTCTAGTATTCTTGTGGACCGTAAGTACCAGTTTGGAGAGGTTCATGTCACGGAGGACCCTCATGACCACCGTCTTCTCAGGCTCTGTGGGGTTTGCTCGCTTGACCGCTCCGAGAGTCCTCAGTACCGACAGGATGTTCCTGAGCCCAAAGTCATAGTGGACCTGTCCAGGGAAAACAGCATGGACAACTGTGTTCTACATGGCTCCAATAAGCAGGGCACAGGATCAATAATAAAGCACAACATAGTAGGCTTAATATTGCTTGGATAACAGCAATCCCTCCCCCCCTCAACTACCCTCTCCAATCGCGACCCCCAACTACCCCCTAAGATTTTCAAGAGCACTTCAAAAATATAGGCATAAAAACAAGTTGTAAACACGTTGTCCTATGTCGTCATACTTCACTATTCTATTCTTTTCTTCTTTATTCTTGCTTTCCTTATTTTATTCTATTTCCACCTCAGGCAAGGTCAGTTCCTCCATGGCCTGGCAGTTAAAAACTAACACGGCCATCCTCCATCTTTCAATGACTGCTCCTCCTGTTCAACCTTCAAATCTCTTGTAAAGGCTTCACCATTCCCTTTCTCTTCTGTTTCCTTTTCTCAGCTTACCCTTTTCCCCTTGAATCTTAAATGACCTTGGGTTTCTGAATGAGGCTAGGCTATATAAATACAATGGATCTGGAAAATAAACAACAACAGCAACAATAATAATACTACTACTATAACTACGTGCTACTACAACTGATAACAACAAGGTTTTTTTCCTCTTGGCCATGAACATTGCTATTGTACTGTATATTCTGAGTGGAAGACTTGGCTCTGATTCACCTGCTTGGAGAGCTGTTCCTCACATAGCTTGTACAAGGTGTAAAACTTGCGGCTGAGGACCTGGTTGTCACGGAAACCGGCGCTGGCCAGCTTCACCCTCATGATAATGGCCCTGTCCGGAACCATCATGGCGACGGTGCGGAACTGTATCTTCAAGTTCTCAGGCAGCTCCTGACGGCCAGCGTACCCCGGATTCTGTGACAGACATATAGATGGAGTTGGAACGACTCTTCCTCTCTCGGCTCTTTGGAGTAATTAGCTCCTCCATGCCTCAATTATTCAGCGAGAGTGATTTGTTTCTTTCATTTTTCATGACTATATTCTTTTATTACAACACATAAAACACATCTTGTCATGACTGAATAGTGGAGTTTCAACATTTTCAGCAAGACTAACACCACTGTACACTACAGGGAACCCAGTACATCAATGTGCCTCTTCACTCCTCGCAGTACAGCACAGTACACGGTAAAGAAAGAGTAGCCTAATCAGTTTTTCTAGTTCATCTACCGGTACTTAGTCATGATTACACTTTTGTACAGCACATTCTGATGTACACGTGAGTTAAAGCTAAGTTGTGTGAAATCTTATTTAGGGTGTTAAAATTTAAGATGTTAAAATCAGCATTTAGGGTGTTAAAAACAGTATCCTATTAGGAAGGGGAAAAGAGTAAGTTGGGCCATTTTTCATGGGTGCTTTTCATGAACTTCCTCACCATAGTCAGGAAGATCCCAAACTCTCTGTCCATGTCCACTATGTCCCCGTCTGTGAAGATGAACTGTGTTTTCTTGTTCTTCTTGCACTGTAGAACAATATAGATCTGCTGAGCGGCCACCGACAGAACAGGAAGCTCGATGCGGTTAAACTCATCAAAGCAACCCCAAGCCCCAGACTGGGCCAATCCTGTTCAACAAACAGAGAAGCCGCATTACACCTGTGACCAATAAGCATCTGTTGTGTTTGAACAGGCTAAGGTAAACACTACTCCATGAATAACTTGTTGCTGCATTTTGGCCTTTTCCTTTACTATCGGCAATCAAATATTTAACTTGATTTGTGCACTCGATATTCTCATATATACAATATTGATTGCTCTTTAATCTTTCAACATAAACATTCACAAACCGTTTGCATCTGTATACCGATACTCTGCAGCAGAATTGGTATGTGTAAAAAGATCAAACATCAAGTTGATGAGGTTTTTTTTTAAATATAAATAACACTGAATTTTGAAAAAGTAGGGCATGATGCTGATATCCAAAAAACTCATTCACACTGAATTAATAAAGTTTTTTTTCACTCTGCCTCATCCATTATTTATTAAAAAAAGAAAATATTTGGTTGAGTCAGCTCAACAGTGAAATGTAAGGCCTTCCTATTTGTAAGTTTACTATGAAATACAGCAAATCATTGTCCAATATAATATTCTTCTCATTCAAACCAGCATACCATTAGTCAGCAAACCTGAAGAAAGCCAATTTAAGCAATTCAGTACATGTAAGAAATGAGATATTGCTTTTACTTAAGTTCTTAAGTTGCTGAATGGCATTAAAAATGTAGTGGCATTTACCACGTTATCTTCTCCTACAGTAGTTTTGTAATCAGGGCCACGACTATGAATGTTGTTACCACATTGTAACTGTATAAAAAATACTGTATATATTAAATAAAAAAGTTAATCTTTGTCCTTGTGTGCTGCATTCTTGACCAGGGCTCACTTGTGAAAAATATTTTAATCTTAATGTGGTTTCTTCCTGGTAAATAAATGTTTCATAAAAAAAGGAAATTTCCCACATGGGTGACTGGTTGTGCTTGGTGTATGCTGTTGTGTTGTGTACCCTTGTAAATACGTCCCAGCCCCCTGTAGTCCATCTGGTCAGAGCAGTTGAAGACCACAACATATTTCCCCAGGCAGCGGCCCATGTCCTTTGTGGTCTCAGTCTTCCCTGTGCCCGCCGGCCCTGCTGGGGCTCCACCCATACTCATGCCTAAAGCCTGGGCCAGGGTGATGTAGCATCTGAGACATAGCAGGAGAGAGGGAGAGAGGGAGAGAGAGAGAGAGAGAGAGAGAGAGAGAGAGAGAGAGAGTGGGGGAGAAAAATATAGAATAAAATAGAGAGAGTAAAAGATAAGAGAAAACTTACACGAGGAATGTAATTACTGAGGACACAGAGAAACATAAATACCATTCTTACAGAGCCTAATGTTAGTTAACCCAAGGCAAAGCAACATATGCACACAGGCAGAGTAGCCTGTGGCTGATTCACATTCTGGCATATTTACTGCATACAAATTACATAGTGAGAGTGGAGGAACGCTCAATAATGAATGAAACTGACAGAAAATAGGAAGAAGAAAAATAAAAGAGTGGGGAATTGAGAAACAGTGGAAAAAGAAGAAGGGGAAGAAGAGAATAAGTCCAAATAAGTTACTGACAAGTAAAGAGCGAAGAAACAGAGGAAACACACATCTGACATCCTATGATTGAGTCAATCGGCTTTGATAGGCAAGACCCAATAGGCCATTCGTGATTAAACAGGTAACTCAAGCGGCTCAGCAATCCAGAAATCTGTAGTCTATGTATTATTGATTTATGTTGGTCTATGAGGCATTCCTTTGCATCAATACATCTTTCATGATACAACTATAAATCATGAATGGGGCAAATAATACATAAATATATTCATGGTCCACCTTCCACATAATGGTGATTCTATAGTTTCTGAGGTGCATCCAGCTCATCACTTTGGACAGGAAGTGGCTGATATGTCAAAAAGTGAAGGGAGGATGAGCAGGGAAGAGAGGAGAAGGGAAGAGAAGAGAGGAGAGGAGAGGAGAAGGGAAAGGGAAGAAGACATGCATGATTCCACCCGTGGCAACAGAGCGAGACGGGTCAAAACGTTTCTCATCAGCCTCCCATTCATTATTCATCTGATGGTGGGGCATAGTGGAGGCATAGAGCTGGGCCAGACTGAGGGGAGAGAGAGAGAGTCAGTCTTCCCCCATCTGCCAGAGACAGACAGGACTGACAGCAGGCAAACACACACACACACACACACACACACACACACACACACACACACACACACACACACACACACACTCTTTCACTCATTGCTCTTCTCTCTCTCTCTCTCTGACAAACAAACAAAGAATTTGCCTATGCAAACAATACCAGCCCCCAGCACACACACACACACACACACACACACACACACACACATAGTAATTACATACAGTGCATGCATCCATTCACATGACACACACTCTCCCTCTCCCTCTCCCTCTCACACACACACACACACACACACACACACACACACACACACACACACACACACACACACACACCTGTCAGTGAGCGGGGTGATGACGAGCCTGTCTGTGCAGCCCAGGTATTCGTTGCAGTAGTCAAACTCCACGTCCGTGATCTGAATGAGGCACCTGTCCACGTCCTCCAGGAAGTAAAACCGTGATTGCTTCTGCCACTCAAAGTCAGAGGCCGACCTAATGTTCATGCGAACCTGAGAGATAGAGATAAAGAGAGAGAGAGAGAGAGAGAGAGAGAGAGAGAAGAAAAAGAAAGAAAGAGAAAGAGACAGAGAGAGAGAGAGAGAGAGAGAGAGAGAGAGAGAGAGAGAGAGAGAGAGAGAGAGAGAGAGAGAGAGAGAGAGAGAGAGAAAACCTGTCATCATCTGATCTGCGTTATGGCAGGCTAATCATCTCAGTCATTCAGTTTGCTTGAGGGAAAGGAACATCTGATTTTCCATTAAAAATGTGTGCTTTGGTCTTACTTCAACAGAGGGATAAAGCTTTGAATAAAAGGATGTGCAAACACAATAAAAAAAAAGAACGTATCATCATCAAAGAGCCCTAAGTAGACTACTAAAGGAGCCTTTGATCTGTTCTTTTAATCTATACTTTAACGGAGAACTGTAGAGGGTTGCAGTGTAGGAAAATATACTGATTATTAGGGCTGGGCAAACATAAAAATTCTTAATCGCATTAACTCAATGACTTTCTGTGATTAATCGTGATTAATCGCATAGCGCAGCGAAACCCAAAAATGGTATATCAAATCCAAAAATGAATTCAAAAGCTGTTTCAAACGCAAAGTTTTATTTAAAAATGTAAATAAATGAACGTTGCATATATTAGAAAATGTAAAATTCAACTGAAACACTCTAATGACATCAAATATAAAACCACTGGCAGGTCATTTGTTATCAGGGTTCGAGTTATGATTCCATCTTCGTGGGAGCCCATGAATTAATTGGGGGGGGGGGGGGGGGCGGTGTAAGGGATGTTTTTTTTTTTTTTCCGTTCTCCAGTCTGCGCAACTGCGCATGAGTTCGGTAAAGGCTTTGCGGACTTTTGAATGTAATGGGAAGCAAGCACTGACATTACAATGTGAGAAGTTGACAATGTCTCTCTATCTCTCTCTCCCGGACCTCTGGCTGAATGTTATGCATAACGGTGAACTGGCACTTATTAATTTCGGTGAATATGCTACTTGCGCGAAATCCTCAATAAAGTTTACATCATGCGCAGCATGATCGGAATAGCCTGGTTAAAGCAATATCTAGGAGAGAGGTTGACCTGGGGAGAGCCGCGCATTATCTTACTATCTGGAGCTACAGTAGGCCTATGTTTGGCTTTATTGAAGTAGGCTGAAACCGAAACAAGCAAGCGGCCACATTTTCAGTGGCATTGTAACGGAGTGTGTCCGGCGGGTGGTAGACTCAAGGCATGGAAACGGAATCATGCAGACGTCTTTCTTTTTATTTTATATTATGCCACCGGCGGGGTGCATAACATAACAAATTAACAAACAAACTAAACAAACAAAACACTGATCAAACTGAAAATAATCAGGGGCAAGGCCCACAAACTAGGCAATATAACATACCATCATTAGATCCTCTCGCGTCAGAGGCAAACCCCGACTGTTACGCACGGTAACTATCGGTCACAACCAAATCATGGTTTACAATCAATTAAGACATTGATTTGTGTTTACAACCTATACATTGCAACTGCGCAAGCATACCGTGCCCCTTTATCATCAGAGAACATAATAACAGCATGCCAATAAGGCAATAACACAAAAAGAAAAGATGATCAAAAACACCCCTGTAACAAGCACTTAGCGCGCTCGCAACTCCATAAAAAGGTTCCACCTCCCATAGCTCGGTTTGATCCCCGCTTATGATAACTTTATTTGTCAGTAAAATATTATACTATTGTATTGTCAGAGCCCCCACAGATGTTTGAGTTTGCTGCTTTCATGGGAGCCAGACCTCTCTCTAGGGGAGCTCAGCTCCCACTGGCTCCCACCTAACTCGAACCCTGTTTGTTATCCTGTTTCATATCAAAAAGAGAAAATAAATAAATAAATATATATATTAAAAAAAATATATATATTTAAAAAAAACCTGCTGCGTTAAGCGTTAACAAAATTGTCGGGCGATACTGACCTCAATAGTTAACGCACCGTTAACGCGTTAACGTTGCCCAGCCCTACTGATTATATAAAAATGATTGCTGTTATGAAATTGCACCAAAATGAACAGCGAGACAAAACAAACAAGCATGAAGAATTCACATCGTTCTGAGTCTCACATTAAGTTCAAGTCTATAATAGATGCAATATTTATTGAACTTGACTAGTTCTAACTGAATATTAATCCACTGAAGCACAAACACACGCTCAAGAAGTTGCAATAGAACAGTTTTCTTCTCACCAAATCATCAAAAATGTCCTTCTGGTGGACGTGAATAGTGATGAGTGTCTCATATTTAGTTCTCTCCATTTTGGTTAGATCTCGAGTGGTCATGTCAATCAGCTCGTTCAGGAGGTCCAGAAACTTCTGATTGGTTGTTTGCATGATCTGTGCGAAGCAAAAGTTTATGTACTGTAAACACGGTGGCATCAGATATAGTCAGGATGAAGTGATTGCAACTGCATGTGGTCTCTAAAGTCTTGGGCAGATAATTATACAGCTGTTTTATTTAATCTATGCTCTCGTTAATTTACCTTTCTGTAATTTCTCCTCTACTTAAGTCTAAATGTCTTCAACCTTTTTTTAATTAATTTGCTTGAATTAGAACACCTACAGACTTTTTTAGTGCCAAATCCTTCCCGCTTCCTCCCCACTTTAATTCTTTTTAGCACAGCCCTCATTATCTTTTTGTCCTTTTCTATTTAATGTATGTGACTGTCTCTACCACCTCCTTGTCTCCTTTCCCCAATCCTCCCATCCCTCCTTGTGAGAGCTGGATCATCTCCCCAACTGTCCTCTATGTTTTGCAGAATAAGAACACCTCTCCTACGTTCTTGTTTACTTTGCTGAATTGAAACAGCTTGTACACACACACATTCACACACACGCACGCACGCACACACACACACACACACACACACACACACACACACACACACACACACACACACACACACACATACTGTCACGGTTGTAGTTTAGAGCGGACCCAAAAGCAGGACAAGAGCGAGAGACTTTGGAGAACTGAATTTTACTTTCCTTTAAGAAACACTCAGGAGATATACAAAGCTTGGACTTACAAAGAACATCCAACGGTTGACGAACAATGACTGACAAAGACTGAACAGAAGGAGGGGCTTAAATACAACGGACTAGACAAGGGAACAAGAAACAGCTGAACCAAGGCAGGGAATAATGAGACTGATAACAAGGTAACGAGACAAGGTACAGGTGAGGGGCGGAGCAAGGAACACAAGGCAGGGGTAAACAAAGGAGCACATGGAGGAACAGGGAGCAAACAACAGGAAGTGACACAGGAACACTTGACAAGGAACTAGAAATAACAAGGGAAAGAAACTACAAACTAAGAGTCCAAGACTACAAAACTAAATACAACTAAAACAGAAGAGAAGAGAACAGAACAGAACAGAACAGAACAGAACGTGACATATCCCCCCCTCTAAGGGACGGATTCCAGACGTCCCTTACATAGATACAGACGGCAAGTACGGTTAACGCCCCCAAAATGCGAGGGTGGAGTCAGCGTGGGGGATAACAGAGGCCAATTTAACATTATGGTGAATGGACAAGGTAGAGAAAGTTGCTTAACAATAAAAGATCGCTAAGTAAAATTGAACAAAGTCCATATTAAATGTTTTGTCTAATCATGACCTGTTTGCCTGCTTGTTTTTAGACTAAAATAATTTTTCCATCATTTGTTTATTGCAGTTACACCAACAGAAATGTCATGAGCTGTCTCTGCTCCTGTCAAAAGTAAAGCAACTTTCAATCACAAGTCTGATTAGCTCAGTTAAGCAAGCTAAAGTTAGCTACATTTACTGTGGTGATGAATGAAGTTGGCTAGTTAGCAAGCTAATGAAGCTAACAAACATCATCTAAATTGTCATCAGTATCGCGTTTGGAGGGGTGTCAAGTTCAGAATTCACATCGGACCATCTGACCATCATTACTACCTTCAGGCATTGCCCTCAAAAATATGTCAGGCTCCTTGTAGATAGTGCTCAGTGTAACTTCTAGCTTAGCATCTCATTGACTTCCCCACTGTGTGAGCCAGCTCTTTCCCCCAGATGGGACTATTTTTCTCTAATTCCCCCACAGCGGAGCTATATTTGTGGGCGTGGTCAGACTTGCCGTCTGTATCTATACAAACAAGGGTGGGCGGAGTGGGCCCGAGAGACGGCAAAGAGGAGGGCCAAGAGGTCCGGCAGACAACTGGGCATGGCAGGTCAGGAGGCCGGCCATGGGAAAGACCACCAGGTTGGACAGATGGGTGAATAGGGTCCGGAGGTCGGCAGTGGTGAGGACCACCAGTCTGGACTGACAGTCGAGGGAGTCCGGAGACCGACCGTGGCGAAGACCACCAGGAGGAGAGTCCGGAGGCCGGCCGTGGCGAAGACCACCAGACTGGACCAACAGGCAGGAGAGTCTGGAGGCCAGCCGTGATACCCCAAACTCCCAGGTGGAGGACCTGGACAGGACTGGCAGGTCAGTAGCGAGGCAAACCCAGGATCAGAGGGAGCTGGAGCAGACTGGGGACTGAGACTGGGACCAGGAGGTGGATCAAAGCCGGGACCAGGACAAGACACTGGAGCTGGGGTCAGATCAGACAAGGGAGCCGGATCAGACACGGGAGCCGGAGCTAGATCAGACACGGGAGCCGGAGGACCAGGAGCCGACACGGGAGCCGGAGGACCAGGAGCCGACACGGGAGCCGGAGCCAGATCAGACACGGGAGCCGGAGGACCAGGAGCCGACACGGGAGCCGGAGGACCAGGAGCCGACACGGGAGCCGGAGGACCAGGAGCCGACACGGGAGCCGGAGGACCAGGAGCCGACACGGGAGCCGGAGGACCAGGAGCCGACACGAGACCAGGAGGACCAGGAGCCGACACGGGAGCCGGAGGACCAGGAGCCGACACGGGAGCCGGAGGACCAGGAGCCAGAGCTGGATCAGACCCGGGGTCAGGAGCCGGAGCTGGATCAGATCCGGGATCAGGAGCTTGAGACGCGGGATCTGGAGCCGGCGCTGGAGAAGACGCGGGATCGGGAGCCGGCGCTGGAGAAGACACGGGATCGGGAGCCGGTGCCGGATCAGACGCAGGATCGGGAGCCGGCGCTGGAGAGCACGCGGGATCGGGAGCCGACGCCGGATCAGACGCGGGATCGGGAGCCGACGCCGGATCAGACGCGGGATCGGGAGCCGGCGCTGGAGAACACCCGGGATCTGGAGCCGGCGCTGGAGAACACCCGGGATCTGGAGCCGGCGCTGGAGAAGACGCGGAATCGAGAACTGAAGCCGTAGCAGACGCCGGATTGGGTGTGGGAGCTGAAGCAGCATCAGGCGGAGGAACCGGAGCCGAAATCAGAGCTGGAGCCGAGTGTAGCGGCAAAGCAGCGACTGACACTGGAGCCAGTGGAACCCAATCAGGAGCAGACTCTGGGCGAAGAGCTGAAGCTGGAGCCGGAGCCAAATCCAGCGCAGACTCTGGCTGAGGAGCTGGAGCCAGAACAGGATCCAGAGTGGGGGCCTCAGCAGAGTCTGGAGGGGCAGAGTCGGACTGGGAAGCCAGAGACGGCCTTGCAGGCAGTTCCAGAGTAAACTGGAGAGCTGGGACAGCAGCAGCCACAGGTTGATCGCCCACCTCGGGCGCAGGGGACTGGAGATCGCCCACCTCGGGCGCAGGGGACTGGAGATCGCCCACCTCGGGCGCAGGGGACTGGAGATCGCCCACCTCGGGCGCTCGGGACTGGAGAGGACACAGAGGAGGCACTGGTGCAGTCATTGGGCATGGAGCATGAGGGCTGTTGAGAACCGGAACAGGAGGGCAGCAGACAGTAGGAGCATGGCATGGAGCAATGACAGTCACAGGGTGTGGAGCAAGATCAGGTGCGGAGCACGGTGTGGGCACCGTGCTTGGAGGACTCTGCTCCCCCCCAAAAATCATCTCCCACAGGAATGGTGGCTTACCAGCTGGAGACCGGCGTATGGCAAGTTGTGTCCCCAAGAAAGGAGAGCTGCATGGGGCCAGGTCAGGAGCACTATGGTGAGCCAGGTCTGGGAAGCTGTGAAGGGTTGAGACAGGCAGGTTGTTGGGAGTGGAGCTAGGAGGGCTGCAGGAGGTCGGGAACTGAGGATCCTCATCCTCAGTCCACTCATCTTCCTCAGTGGACCATGTGTCGTCTTCCTCATTCCAGAAGAGCTCCCATGGTTGTTCCCATAGAGGTACATTGTGATCAAAATCAAACCACTTGCCTGCTGGGTCCATCGTTTGAAGGTCAGTCATTCTGTCACGGTTGTAGTTTAGAGCGGACCCAAAAGCAGGACAAGAGCGAGAGACTTTGGAGAACTGAATTTTACTTTCCTTTAAGAAACACTCAGGAGATATACAAAGCTTGGACTTACAAAGAACATCCAACGGTTGACGAACAATGACTGACAAAGACTGAACAGAAGGAGGGGCTTAAATACAACGGACTAGACAAGGGAACAAGAAACAGCTGAACCAAGGCAGGGAATAATGAGACTGATAACAAGGTAACGAGACAAGGTACAGGTGAGGGGCGGAGCAAGGAACACAAGGCAGGGGTAAACAAAGGAGCACATGGAGGAACAGGGAGCAAACAACAGGAAGTGACACAGGAACACTTGACAAGGAACTAGAAATAACAAGGGAAAGAAACTACAAACTAAGAGTCCAAGACTACAAAACTAAATACAACTAAAACAGAACAGAACAGAACAGAACAGAACGTGACATATCCCCCCCTCTAAGGGACGGATTCCAGACGTCCCTTACATACAAACAAGGGTGGGCGGAGTGGGCCCGAGAGACGGCAAAGAGGAGGGCCAAGAGGTCCGGCAGACAACTGGGCATGGCAGGTCAGGAGGCCGGCCATGGGAAAGACCACCAGGTTGGACAGATGGGTGAATAGGGTCTGGAGGTCGGCAGTGGTGAGGACCACCAGTCTGGACTGACAGTCGAGGGGAGTCCGGAGACCGACCGTGGCGAAGACCACCAGGAGGAGAGTCCGGAGGCCGGCCGTGGCGAAGACCACCAGACTGGACCAACAGGCAGGGAGAGTCTGGAGGCCAGCCGTGATACCCCAAACTCCCAGGTGGAGGACCTGGACAGGACTGGCAGGTCAGTAGCGAGGCAAACCCAGGATCAGAGGGAGCTGGAGCAGACTGGGGACTGAGACTGGGACCAGGAGGTGGATCAAAGCCGGGACCAGGACAAGACACTGGAGCTGGGGTCAGATCAGACAAGGGAGCCGGATCAGACACGGGAGCCGGAGCTAGATCAGACACGGGAGCCGGAGGACCAGGAGCCGGAGCCAGATCAGACACGGGAGCCGGAGGACCAGGAGCCGACACGGGAGCCGGAGGACCAGGAGCCGGAGCCAGATCAGACACGGGAGCCGGAGGACCAGGAGCCGACACGGGAGCCGGAGGACCAGGAGCCGACACGAGAGCCGGAGGACCAGGAGCCGACACGAGAGCCGGAGGACCAGGAGCCGACACGGGACCCGGAGGACCAGGAGCCGACACGGGACCAGGAGGACCAGGAGCCAGAGCTGGATCAGACCCGGGATCAGGAGCCGGAGCTGGATCAGATCCGGGATCAGGAGCTTGAGACGCGGGATCTGGAGCCGGCGCTGGAGAAGAGGCGGGATCGGGAGCCGGCGCCGGAGAAGCACCCGCGGATCGGGAGCCGCGACGCCGGAGCATCAGGACGCCGGGATCTGGAGCCGGCGCAGAGACGAGCCGCTGGAGAAGACGCGGAATCGAGAACTGAAGCCGTAGCAGACGCCGGATTGGGTGTGGGAGCTGAAGCAGCATCAGGCGGAGGAACCGGAGCCGAAATCAGAGCTGGAGCCGAGTGTAGCGGCAAAGCAGCGACTGACACTGGAGCCAGTGGAACCCAATCAGGAGCAGACTCTGGGCGAAGAGCTGAAGCTGGAGCCGGAGCCAAATCCAGCGCAGACTCTGGCTGAGGAGCTGGAGCCAGAACAGGATCCAGAGTGGGGGCCTCAGCAGAGTCTGGAGGGGCAGAGTCGGACTGGGAAGCCAGAGACGGCCTTGCAGGCAGTTCCAGAGTAAACTGGAGAGCTGGGACAGCAGCAGCCACAGGTTGATCGCCCACCTCGGGCGCTGGGGCATGGAGATCGCCCACCTCGGGCGCTGGGGACTGGAGATCGCCCACCTCGGGCGCTCGGGACTGGAGAGGACACAGAGGAGGCACTGGTGCAGTCATTGGGCATGGAGCATGAGGGCTGTTGAGAACCGGAACAGGAGGGCAGCAGACAGTAGGAGCATGGCATGGAGCAATGACAGTCACAGGGTGTGGAGCAAGATCAGGTGCGGAGCACGGTGTGGGCACCGTGCTTGGAGGACTCTGCTCCCCCCAAAAATCATCTCCCACAGGAATGGTGGCTTACCAGCTGGAGACCGGCGTATGGCAAGTTGTGTCCCCAAGAAAGGAGAGCTGCATGGGGCCAGGTCAGGAGCACTATGGTGAGCCAGGTCTGGGAAGCTGTGAAGGGTTGAGACAGGCAGGTTGTTGGGAGTGGAGCTAGGAGGGCTGCAGGAGGTCGGGAACTGAGGATCCTCATCCTCAGTCCACTCATCTTCCTCAGTGGACCATGTGTCGTCTTCCTCATTCCAGAAGAGCTCCCATGGTTGTTCCCATAGAGGTACATTGTGATCAAAATCAAACCACTTGCCTGCTGGGTCCATCGTTTGAAGGTCAGTCATTCTGTCACGGTTGTAGTTTAGAGCAGACAAAGAACATCCAACGGTTGACGAACAATGACTGACAAAGACTGAACAGAAGGAGGGGCTTAAATACAACGGACTAGACAAGGGAACAAGAAACAGCTGAACCAAGGCAGGGAATAATGAGACTGATAACAAGGTAACGAGACAAGGTACAGGTGAGGGGCGGAGCAAGGAACACAAGGCAGGGGTAAACAAAGGAGCACATGGAGGAACAGGGAGCAAACAACAGGAAGTGACACAGGAACACTTGACAAGGAACTAGAAATAACAAGGGAAAGAAACTACAAACTAAGAGTCCAAGACTACAAAACTAAATACAACTAAAACAGAAGAGAAGAGAACAGAACAGAACAGAACAGAACAGAACGTGACACAGACAGACAGACACACTTTCCCTGTCTTTGTGGAACAAGAATACCTCTCCTATGACCTTGTTTACTTTTCTGTTTATTTGTGTGCTGTCTGCCGTTTGTTTTCTCACCTACTATCTCCACATCTGCCCAGCTGCACCACCAGAACACCCAGAGCACCTCTCACCTTCTTATCTGTCTTGCTGAGCTGGAGCGCTTCCTCCGCATCCCGGGTCCAGATGAGCTGGATCCCCAGCAGACCCACCTGTGCTGGGAACACGGACTGGAACTCCAGCAGCTTGAGGCTGGTGTCGCTGATGGCCATGTGAGCCTGGCGAATGATGCTGTGGATGGTGCTCTTAACGCCAGACAGCAATAGGCCGAGCCACACCTCCACATTGCCCTGACAAAAAAACAATACATTTAAAATCCAGGAATGAATGATCTTTAAAATACCTCCAATAATGGATTAGTAATATTTCTCCATTTGTTTCAAATCTGTTTAATCTATAGATAAAGCCTTTCATATTTACATTAATAGTTGAATTAAAAGAATATTTTGTTCACAAGTGTGATTGCTATGTGTAATTACATTCTGGCGACAACTCATGACGTGACACATCAAAAATCATTCCTATGCAATCATTAGAAACAATCAATCAATACAAACAATCATTCAATACACAATCAAACACAAACAAACAAACAATCAATCTAACAAACAGAAGTACATTCCCCAAAAGCATAGTTGTTTGCTAATTTAGCAACTTTGTTGGTTGCATCACAATTTCCCATTGCCAACTAACTAACTTGCTAACTGGTTAGCAACTATGCTTTGGGAAGCAGACGCCAGCTTTGCCTAATACAATACCTGGGCATTAACAGGTTCTCTCAGATCCACTGTCTCCCCCTCCTGCGACTGGAAGCTCAGGATCTGGTCGTAGTTTTTCTCGTGGAAAATCACTCGGTTGACATTGTCAAAGAGACTCAACAAATGGGCCTAGATAAACAGACAATATAGGTATGTTGAAAGTTTCTTTTAACAATCAATCAAAGCACAGGTGAAAGGTATTCTGTACAGGCTTTTGCTTTTCTATTCTCTCTCAGATGTTGTTGTTCGCTTCTTCAGCGAAATGTGATTAGATGAAGAAGAAGAAAGGAATTGCTGGAGTGATAATGAGTCTAAAGTTGTCTTCTCAGCAGAACATGAGCTTTCTCACACACACACACACACACACACACACACACACACACACACACACTGAGAGAGAGAGAGAGAGAGAGAGAGAGAGAGAGAGAGATTAAAAATCCACAACAAATACACACATCAAAGACAAGAGATGAAGGCGAAGCATAGAGGGGAGCAGCTGTATCATTCAGAGCTTATTGCTCCATGTGCTGAATGAACCGCTGCTATTCCAGAGCACCAGAATAGATTATTGGTGATGGGCCCAGACTATTCAGGCCATTATTGATGTAGAAATGCTGTAGCTGCCTGAATATGAAACGCAATGAAAAACACATAAATACCTCAGAAAATAACACATACACTATTCTGCCCTATCCTGAATAATCTATCCCTTGATTTTCAATGAATCCTACCTTGCCAGGTCACAACCTCACAGCCTTGGTGCTTTGCTATGTATGAGGGTCTGGGAATCTGGCTATTGAAAAACAATTGCTTGCTGGAGGTGTTTAAACTCAAAAGATAGAATCAGCCCTTGACTGATAGCCTCATAATCATAATCTCGCATTGCATTCTCAAAATTTGCTGATTGGCCAGGATGGAATGCATTGTGAGCGCATGAGGCCAGTGGCCGGAATCCCAGACAAAGTGAAGGGAGATGAGAATCGAGCGGAATTGCGTAGGAAGGCAATGGGCAGGCTAAATCCCTCCCAAAAGTCACCAGAACTCTGGAGTACTGTGTGGAACATTTGTCGGACCTGAATGGTGTGGGAGTCGGAGGCCTGTCCGAGAATCTCCAGCAGCACGGGGTCGGAGACGAAGAAGAATCGGGGAAAGACGAGCCGCTTCTTCTCCAGGTAGCCGCTGAGGGACTTCTGGCACACCTCCAGCTGCTCCAGCAGGTGAGGCAGCAGCTGGCTCAGCGTCTCGTCACCAACGCTGCACTGCACCACGCCGGGGATCTCGTGGGCGCGCTGCATGATCTTCTGCCAGGACTTGTCGATGTTCTGGAAACGCTTGGCCTCCTGTGAGTTAGATGGTTGTGGTTCATAAGCTTGAAGTTTACATTTGACAGGTTTGTATCAGACAGATTGTCACTGGTAAAATGATAATGAAGTTAGCAGATGATGTTAACAGGTAGAATTTGGCTGATAGTGAATTTCACATACAGTGTTGCAAGAGCAGTAAATTGTAAGGTTACAGTTAATCAGAAAACAAAACAATTCTTAATATCCATTATAAGCTGTATCTTCATAGTATATGATTGCGTAACTCTTTGTGGACCAGTACAATCTTCAGTACATTTTAGTCTTTCCTGCATACTATAGCAACTGTAAATAGAATACAAAAAGTCATCTACAGACAATATTGACATACTACGCTCCAGCCTGTCCAACAATTGTATTAGCAGATTAATTAGTAAAATGAGATGTACATAAAACAGCAGTTTTGGAAGAGACCTGTGGGAGCTGTTTAGCGATGTCTCCGCCCACAAACACAGCCTCCAGGTAGATCCAGAGATTCTGCACCATCAGCCATTTCTCAATCACTTCTGTGGTGTTGGACAGCTTCTGGACCCACTGCTGGATGGTAGGCTTGAAGGGGGCATTGTACCTGAGATTTAGCCACAAGAATAAAAAATATCAATATATGTATTGATTTTATTACTGTATACTGATATTATCAATACCACACAATCTGCTGCAAACATCTCACAAGTAGATCTGCTTGGTGTGTTAAATTGCAAGTTACATTGCCTTTTTACATTTTACGTTCATGTTTCATTCAATTTAACTGTTTCTTCTGAACCTCTAAACTCTACAGACATTACGACAACACTTACTGTTATGGCCAGGTATCAACACACATATTAGTTCTCCATGTCATCATTGATTGTACTTTGATAGTCTATATCACCTGTTACTCATGAGGGAGGCTAAGACCATGAGACTGTCCTCCATCAGGGCCACCTTCTCTGCAGTGTCTGAGCCCTTCAGCAGCAGTTCCCCTCGGTTCCTGAAGGGGGCGAAAGTGAGCGTGTGGCTACTCCATTCTGCCACAACGTCCTTCAATTTGGCCTCAATGTCTCGCTCCTTCACAGCACTGATACAAACATCCTGCAAAAAAAATGCAGAATATTTCATTTTTTTCTCATTAACCTTATACAGCTCCTGTATGTATTATTGTATGTGAAAAAAAATTGATTGGTAGAATCTCTCATTATAATACAGTCATAACAGCTACACTCACACCTCCACATTACCTCAATATCCTCCTTGTATTTGAGCAAGGGAGCCTCCATAATGTCTCTGAGAGAGAAACTGGCTGAATCCACATCAAAGCCGTGTCCTGTTATGTCAGTCAGGCGTTGCCAGTGCCTTGCCACCATAGCCTACAGGAAATAGAATGAGTGATTAAAAACGAGGCAAGGGCTTTGGAAGAACGTCATTTCATCTTTCAAGTGGCAACAGTACTGTTCGCTGTAATTCCCACACCGTCCATCCACAGCCATAGAGTTTCATCAAAGTCATCAACGAAATGCCAGCTCGTCATCTAGGAGTATGGATGGATGCATGAAATGTCAGTGTCTTGTCTTGTACCTTGTTTGCCATCATGTAGAGAAGGGGGCACGTTTCATTGAAGTCATCAATCTTCTTCTTCAGATCACTGAAGGCCTGCCATTCCTTTAGGGCTTTTGGAAGTTTCCGGATACTTAAAACAAAAGGTGGGGTGGATGGTCAAAAGGATATTCCATACACACAAAATATACAGTAAGTACTGGTGAAGTAAGTAAGTAAGAAAGTAACATCAATAAATAAAAGCACATTATGGTTACATATAAATTAAATAAATGAAATGCATGTCATTGAATGTCAAACATTACAGCATGGAGATTACATATAGTTACTCTATGTGTGTGCCATTACTATTGCCATTTTTATTTTTATGCAAGTTTACCGATTCTGAAAATCCTGGAGTTCATTGTTGATCTTCTCTATGTTAAGGTCAACCCATTGAATATCATAGTAGCCATTTACACTGTCAATGACGGAGTTGTAGAGGCCATAAAGCTTCGACAATAGAGACAGCTCTCTTTTGATGCGATGAAGGTCAGGATATTCTGCAAGAAATACATTGCTTTGAAAGCATGAAGTTCACCTTGAAAGAATATTACTGTGCCCTACAAAGGATACCGGTACTTGTGATGATTTTGTGCTTCCTTATACAATCTAGAATACAAAGTACTTGCAATACAGATGGTATACATTTAACAAAATGTCTTGCAAACAGTTTGAATATAATCCTCCCAACAACAGCTGACTAATTGAAAAGGTCATAATTTGGTCAAATTTCCATCTAAATAGACTTGTTTCACACCTGAACATTCCGACATTCCATGGTAGTAAACTGAACATTCTATCATTGAAATGCATTGGATTTATGCCTCCTTCTGACTTGAAAAAAATGGGTAATGACATTTAAAACATGCCTAAATTCACTTTCTTTCAAATAATAAATAAATCCAATGCATTTCAATGATAGAATGCTCAGTTTACTACTATGGAATGTCGGAATGTTCAGGTGTGAAACAAGTCTATACTGACATGGTATTAATTTCACATTATATCAAATTAGCAGTATGACAGGCAACAACCACGCACACACTACCACACTACTGATCAGCTGGAGATTCCAGGTGAAACTGATTACCTTTGACAGGCAGTCCAAAGAGCTCCTCTCCCCCCGAGAAGGTGATGTATTTCCTCCAGAGCTCGTCAAACTGGGCCTGGAAGGCTTGTAGCCGGTCGCTAGCCTCCCGAGGCACCAAGCCGGCCACACCGGGACCACTTAAAGCACAGCCACATCACACCAGCCACAGGGGATCCAGCAGGACGTCCCCACACAAAGACAAGGTTATTGATTAGGAGTGGGGACTCAAAGGGTAGCCTTGTCAATGCTACTGGGGGTCCGGATTAATGAGCTTGTTAAGGGTTACACTTGGGACATGAGCACAAGGAAGACAAGACGCTTGCACCCAAAAATGGAAGTCACTTATACTCCCCATACACATTTTTTGAGCTCCACACACACACACACAAAAACATATTTTCTCAATTGAGGACAAGTTGACCCAGGGGAGTGTGTTTGGAATCCTAATCACAGCTACTTTTTGCAGAAAAACAACGCTAACATTTGAAAAGAGGGTTTAGCGACAAGGTTAAAAAAAAAAACAACACCTTTCAAGTTAAACAAATATTGGGGTTGGTAGCAATATGTGTTTTGCAGGATTGTTTGTTATACTGTACCTAGAGTCATAATCAGTGTAGAAGTTCTGCACTGTCCCCTGAAAACTCTCCACTCCAGCGAGCAACTCTGCCTTCATGGTTGGCTGAATTGTCACAAGGGTATTCTGTGTCTGCAAAACCTTCATATTAAAAGTGATGGGTTTTTCCCCATTTAATGTCAAATGTCTCAACTGTGTCAAAATTCATACATTACATTTAAAAAGAGGAGTACAAGTCATTTGTAGGAATGCTGCTTGTACAATTTCGTTCAATCTCTGGTTTCTGGTTGCGTATTTTATAGGACTTGCAAAATATGAAAAATTAATTACAACACTGAAGACAAAGACTGACATTATAAATTACAACCAGTGATTATATTTGAAATATTTCCACACAATCTTTGAAATCCTCACCAGTGCATTGAGGTTTTTCCAAGCATAAGTCAGACTGTCCACTTTCTCGGCATTGCCGTCAGCAAAATGGAGCTCATGACGGTTGAGCAGGGCGAAGGACTCCTCCACAGGCCCGATGAGGTTGTCAATGCGGATCTCGCCCTCACGTACCTCCCTCAGCGCAGCCATGGCTCCCCGCACATCCTCCAGGTCCCGTATAGGCCTCTGCAGCTGCCGGCTGGTGCCGTCTACAAAGGCGTAGATCTCGGCCATGTGAGTCGAAGCCTGGCGGTTGAGTGCCGACCCAAAAGCCCTCTTCCAGGCCCGGCACTCCTGGATCAGAGAAAGCTTCAGCTGCTCCGTCTCGTAGAGGATGGAACCAACCGTGCAGCTGGGCGGAAGCTCCTCGATCTGAGTCTCTAGTGTCTACAGTATAGTAACAGCCAAAGACAAATTTTCAAACATTAAACATTAAACATTCCCTTATTCATTCATTCATTCAAAGTCAGATCATTAAAAGGATCATTACATGTAAGACAATACAGTGTAAGAATCTGATACATATCGTGATTGTTTTTGTGATATGTTTTTGTATGACAAACTTTTCAAATGGTTTTCAAGTTCATTTTGTTGGTGTATAACAAGTTGAAGCCAGTGACAGTAGATTTACAGTCACTTATACACCCTACATACATTTTCAAAGTTTCTGCAAGCTTCTAAGATGGTCACTGGTTGTACATGAACTTGCAGATACTGATTATACAGAGCAGATTGAAAGACTCCTCAAAGAGACTCATTTTTAGGGGGAAGCGAATTGTGCTCAAATATAAATTATAATCAATTCTACCAGACTCGTCGTACGTATGCAGTTTGACCTCAGAAATGAAAAGTAATCCATCGTTAGCCGAACTGACATATGCTAGTATGCTTTGATGTGGTTTGAGTGAGGGATACAAGCCGCGTTACTTACAGAGTATGATGAAATCTGAGCACTGAACTCTGGCAGAGATGGGCCGCTCTCCAAAAAGAGTTTGACCTGCTCCTCTGCATCCTAGATGAGAAAGAAGGAGCACAGCGTCAGTGGCTGCTAACGACAGTGAACACCAGAAACACCGTGTTTCTAAAGTAAATTATGCCGCTTTAACTGTTGGCATACACCATGACATGCAGAGAGATAATGTGAATGATTAACTGTCTTCCACATTATTGTGGGATGTCTAGAAACATTTTTTGACGCTGTTACATTTTTCTAACTGAAAAAATATGTGTGTGAATGTGCAAGTGTGTGAGAGTTTGTAAGATAAGATAAGATACTTCATTCATTCCATGGGAAATTCAAATCCAATTGTTGGTGTACGTGTGTGTGTGTGTGTGTGTGTGTGTGTGTGTGTGTGTGTGTGTGTGTGTGTGTGTAGGGACAGTGTAGTATAGTGCCATCAGCTTTAATATACTTTCACACCAGGCTAATTTGGAGGAGTTGAATTGAAATGTGGAGCACCCCCCTCCCCACTGGTTCATTTCGGTATTAAGTGAGAGCAGCAATCACAATTTGCTTTGGAACAAAGCAAATGGCCTCGCACTGCCAAGTGGACGTGGTTTGGCTCGTTTCCAACAGAGAGTACAATATGATAAAAACGTCTGTCAAAATCAGTGCAACAATCTAACCAATGTGAGAGTAGTGGCTAACGTGTTTTGTTTTGTTCTGTTATAAGTCTGGTTTCACAAAAACCGTTACCATGTGAACACAAAACAAAGCCTTGGGTAACTGCAAAATTTGTATAATTTCAGCCTGTGATCTGAGACAAAATAGGTATAAAAATGCTATGGAGGAAATATTTCACATCCGCCTTTGATGTAGATGGCCTGTCAGAATGCTTCACACTCAGAAAATCTCTGGGGTCTCTTCAACTGTCATTGTGATAATTACCAGAGCAAATCAAAATGAAATGTAACTGTCATCCAGCCACAAATGCAAGAGCAGATAATGCAGTGTATTGTGAACATACAGTAGGCACTGTATCATTTTGCATATGCAGAGTTATTAGTACAAGTACAACTGCAGCAATATATTTTATGTTAAATGATGTTTGGCCAGGAAATCCCAGACCAATGCCATGAGGAATACAAGAAATACCCTTTTCTGTGTTAAAAAAGTACAATGTCAACTTCTCTCTGCATATTGGGTGTGTTTAAACTTAAAGGGGGAGAGAAATGAAATCTCTGTTACACCAGGACATGTCACCACCAGTAAGTGCTCATCCTTATTAGGCTCATATGGTTTTCTGGCCCTACTGTATTTCCAAGAGGTTGGTTAAGACACCTGGTTCCAGAGGGTGGAGAAGTGGGCCAGGCCCCCCAGCACGTCCCCAGCATCCGCCTTCAGGGAGGACACGATGGAGCTCAGCTGGACCACCGCCTTGGTCACGTCCTTGTGCTCAGCCAGCTGCCGGTCCAGTGGCTTCAGGGTGATCTGCTTGGTGACGGGCCCATCATCCCCCAGGTCCCGCGCTGCCTGCTGCTCCACCTAGTGGTGGAGAAATGATATGCACTGCAGTCAGGTCATGTTACCATATCAGAGTGCACAGCCAAGCTTGCGATTTCTATTAATCATTTCAGTGGGGTTTTAGACAGGATAATGACCCCCCTTCCCCACTGTGAAATTAAATGGGGTAACAGCAGTCATCCCCGTCTCATGCAGAGCTTGCATGAAACCAATACATTTGTTTTTACAGGATCAACAGAGGCCGTACTGTACCATAATCATAGCAGGGATGTCATGTTGCTATCTTTATCAGGTTGCTTTTTTCAGAGTACATGGTATGATATAAACCATATAAAACCATGTCGTTACAGTACATTAATACTGAACATGACACATTGACACATGACACATTAACCATTTGAGATTAATAGACACACAATATATTGTACTGCATATCACTATAAACAGTTTCACAAATTGAGTTGTTAGGCTCAGTGACATTTCATTTTCCTCTGTCAAAATTAGAAATAAAACTGATTTAGGATTACTAAATCGGTATACTGATTTATGTTGTGCAGTAGCCTAGATCTAAAGTTGGCCCAAGAGTTTATCTATTTATTTTAATATCCATCTATTTATTTTAATACCTGCTAACACAGACATACTGTAAATAGACAACGGCCCATAACAGGCTAATAAAACCATATAAAGCACTGATCTGATATGATCTGATATGATATGATGATACCTGGAGCTGTTTGTGATGTAAATGAGAATATTCCCACAGGGGAATGTCTTTGGCCAAGGACAGCACTGTGTTGACCACTTTGTTGAGGATACTCTGGGGAAAAAATGAAGAATGAAAGAAATAAGATGACCATGTATGAGTAGTTGGCTTGCACAAATATACGTCAAGACAGCCGTCACACATGATGGGCATTAGTGGTTACATGAAAGTGACCAATATGGCCACATGATTACAGTAAATCATGATGGAAATGCTTACTGTAAAATATTTTGACCAAACAGTCATCAAAAATGCCTATAGGCCTGAATTATACAGGCCTCTCCTGTTTCTATTGCTGTAAGTACAGCAGTGGGATAGTGAGTGATTGAAATAACCAGTCATTTCTGACGACCAAAAATACATCTCAATAAGGTTGCAATCCGTAAGGTTCTTTCCGGACGTGTACTGTATATGTGCAGAGGTCTATTTAAGTAGATTGTCACCAAAATAAACTACCAAACATCCCCACCAAAAATAAACCGCAATCAGCTCTATAAACTATGATGACTACCGGTGCACACATTCGGAGAAAGAGCAGCAGTTTTTTTTTTTTTTTTTAACCACAAAAACAGAAATAAACAAATTTGACAACCAGAATATACTGCAATCAGCCACATAAACTAAGGAGAGAGCAAGTCATGTTCTGTGATCTGTCCAAAGGCTTGTTTACAGTGCCAAAGATAACCATCACTGTAGTAATAAACCCCTCAGAATGCTGTTATAGCTAACCAAAAAGAATGCTATCCGTAAGGTTCTTTCTGGTCGGTGTATATGTGCAGGAGCTTATTTCAGAGGATTGGCACCAAAATAAACCACCAAACATCACCACCAGAATATCAACATCCATGAATATGGAAAATGTTGCTAAGAAGCCTCCCTTTTTGGTGGTCAGTGTGTGGACATGTCCAAAAGTTTCCTGAGTATAAACATTGTGCAAAAATTTTAAAATTAAAAAGTGTGTTGACCACGTTCATGTAATAACTGCAACTGATATATTAAACAATTTAAATAATAATATATTACTTTGTTATAATAAATCAGAATGTCACTTAATCAGAAAGGGAAATGGAAAAAACTAAATCCAATTTCACAAAATCAATGTAATAAACAGAGTTAAGAGTTGGAATGTTACTGTAGCTTCAGTTGTGTTATTGAAAGTGAATGAACCTTAGAAAAAAAGAGCAGGCTATTTTGAGTCTACCTGAATGTCCTCTAGGCTGGGCCTCAGGACGATGTTGGGAATGGCGAGCTGGATGGAGGCTTTGAAAAGTGGCACCTGTGTGAGCGGGCGATCCAGAGGGGCGAAGGCTGACAGGTACTTAGAGCTCGCCACGTGGAGGCGACGCCGCAGAGAATCCAAAGACATCTTGGTGGCTTCAAAGAATAGGAAAGAATAGCAATTATAACCAGGAGTTGTTAAAAAAAAGTTGATTGTCTTAAACCTTAAACAGTCAGATTTAAGTGATAATATAAGATTGATACTAACATTAGCCATATGAAAGAATAGGAATATTAAATAATTAACAGTACTGAATAGATTAAATAAATACATTAAAACATCCAACCTCTGACCAGAGCTTCAGTGTTCCTTTGGCAGAGTTGGCTCATCAGGTTGTAGAAGCGGCAAGGCAAGCAAGCCTGACATCTTGTCTTCTGTTTGGCATCAGGGTGCAGACACGCAAAAGACCCCTAAACGTGCCAAACAAACACAATGTCCACTGAGACTGCTGTCTCCTTTAAAATCACTGTGAATGACCTCTAAATGATAACACTCCAGCATTTTGTCAACAAATAAATACAGAGGTATACAAGCTTCACATTGCTAAGTCCATGTGCTGTACCTCCAGGTTGACCATTTCTGGAGGTTTCATCTTCCTCTTCAGTTCCTGAATCATCTCAAACATTGATGCCTCTGCCTGCTTACTCTGGCTATTGGAAGAACAGGCCCAAAACATACAGTATCAAAACACCATAGGAAACAAAAACATATGGAGCAGAATAACAATACATGGCGGAAGAGGATTTACATAATTTTGGGGATAGATACAGCAGTAATCAACAAGTTTCACTGTGTAAATGTTGTTATCGTTACCAAATCCTCAGGCTTTAACCTAAACATTAAAATTCATGTCACTTCTTGCTTCTTCCTGTTGCTTCACAAAGGCTTTATGCTTTATTCTGCTGTAAAGTTCTACATATCTCTAAATTACAACATTAATAGAACAGTCAGGAGTCAATCAATTCCATATTGTATGAGGTTGCCAATGTCTGATGGTAGGAATAAGAACAAAAAAATTTGATCCATCATACTATACTGAGTAGAGAAATGGCAGCGGATGCAAAGGTAAACTCACCCAGCTAGCACCAATGCAGCTGCCCTGACGGTGTTCTCCACGTGTCCCTGAAAAGAGTGGACAGGCACGGGCTCGTGCTCCAGCAGTGGCAGCAGTGTTGTGGTGGCCATGGCCTGGAAGGCCCTCTCCACACGGCACTCCAGCGTGTCTGAGGCCACCTTCACCACCTGCCTCAGCTCCTCCAGAGCCTCATACACACCCTCCAGGACTAGAGATGGACAAACAAATTGTTATTTATTTATGTATTCACTTGTTATTTTTTAAAAAAACATAGGCTACTCTAGGGTTGGAGTAGCACAAAAATGTACATCATTACAAAGACTATTCATCAGCGTTTTAACTTATTAAAACCAAGACAACACACTGCACTATTAAACCTTGTCAAAGAAAACAAATGAATCTTAAAATGATGCTAAATGATTACACCAGTTCTTTGTTTATATGTACAGTATTTGTATTCTATTCCTTGTTTCTATGTATGTTAAATGTATTTGCGTACATCTGTCTATGTTGAGGGAGCACCAGGAGAGGGTCGTGAGGCCAGGGGTGAGAGCCGTCTCCACGTGACTGATGAAGGGCTGCATGACGGGCAGCAGAAGAGGGGGGATCCTGTCCACAGACAGATGGAAGTCCTCAAGAATCTCCTGCAGACTGGAAGAAGACTGTGATTTTTAGTACAATTTCTGACCCGAGGCCTGGATGTAGTGAAAGATTACCTCAATCCCACTTTGGAATCAACAAAAGTAGATCAAAATGCCTGTCTGTTGGTCGTTTCTTGACTTTCTATCATGTCAGGAGTAAACGCCTGTTTTTGATTGGCTCCCCTCCCAACTAGGCCTGATGACCATACTGAGCCGCAGAGCAAAATGAAATTGCTTGCAGATTAGGATGGGATCTTCAAGGCTAACAATTCAGTTTCATCAAACAAACATGGGCCTTCACTGCAGTTTGATTCAATTCAGATCTACTTGGTTTAATAAACTCGGCCTGAGGTCTTCAATGCTTGATAAAAACACAATGGAGAGACATACCATTAACTGACAATAAATATAATTTACAGTAAGATCATGCTGCTCATTAAATAAGGACAATGGTAATGTGCAAAGTGGTCTACCAAGTACTTAATTTAAAAAAGTAATACATTTAATAATTATGGAGAGATTTATGGGACAGAGGGATGTTGGATAAGCTGCAATCTATTATGGCCAACTCCTCTCATCCCCTCTATGAGACAGTGATGGCACAAAGTAGTAGACTCCATACAGCATGGAAGAAGAAATGCTTACTTTTTTTATTAGAAGTTCATATTTTATTTTATTGTTTTTCTGATCTATTCTTTAGCTGTTGTGTTATGTGAACGTCCTCTGTGGGGATCAAAATAAAGTGTTGATAAAAGTGTTATTTTATCTTAATCTTACGGAAAGACTAATACAGTGTATATTACTCCGACCTCTTCATTCATACAATCTTGCATATGGTATAAGTTAATTAAGTTGTAATGCACTTTACTTCAACTTCACTTATAATACATTTCATTCAACTCAATCTTCTAGCTCAACAATGTGGGTAAAAGACTACCCATCTATTCCATCAGCTTTAATTCAATCCAATTTAGTTCACTTCCATCTGTGTCCATCTATCTATTCTCAGATTTTATAAATCATACCAACTCACTTATTCTGTTGGGCCTTGAGCTGAGCTTCACGGGCACACACAGTCAGAATTGACTTGGGCACAGAGAAGCCCATTTTACTCATACACTTGGCCTCCTGTAAAACCTCCAACACCACAGGGTCTAGATTCACAAAGATCTCCTGGGAAGAAAGCAATACTTTTATTAATGTGACGTTTTAGATGTTTTTGGTTGAAAACACAATAAATGAACTTTCTCAAAACACATCCAATTGACGTGATTGGGGTTAATACATTAAGTTGATAGCAGAGTCATCATGCTAAATTAGCCCTAAAAAGCATTTCACTCCATATTATTGCTTGACCGTTGAGTTTGATAGACATATTATTATTCAATCATTTCGTTGTGGTCGCTCAAAACGTTTTTCCTGTCTTGCTCGTTCCACAGGTGACTAACATTTTCTATTTTTGTAAGAGTGCATTTATTGCATTTAACCCCCCCCCAAAAAGAAACTAATTTGAACAAATTTAACACACTGCATTAAAATGAAGTCAATCAAGATCAGCAAATGCTAATAAAACTAAAGGCAGAGGCTCAACCTTGGTTTCCGGATGTCTGATGAGGAGAGTGGCGTTGAGGCCATGCTGGCCCATCTCTACCGCCTGCACCCAGCCCCTGTGGTAGAGAAGCTCATACTCTAACAGGACGGCGGCCATTTTGTTGTAGGCCCGGATGATTTTCCTCATCTCAGGGACCTAAGGAAGTGTATAGTGAAGAATGAGGCATGTCAGAAAGTTTTAATGGCTAATAGATTAGAGGGTAGAAGAGGCTAGAGAATCAGAAAAGTGACTAAACAAGCCTAAAAACTCTTTAGATAACTTGGCTTTTGCATTTGCACTGTTTGTGTGCTGTGTCCGTTTAAAAAATGAAAGTGCCTTTTTGGCGAGTCCTCTTGTTCCCCTGCATAACAAATTCAAAGGCAGTCTGTCACAGATCCCATTAGGTAATACCTTGAGTACATCCAGTTTGTCTTTCAGCAGCGTCATTGGTAATTCAATTTTCCTGAAGAGCTGTCGTGACCACAGTATTTTCCCTGCAATCTACAGAATAAACAGAACAAAGTTTGCCTTTAGCTCAGCAAAATTGAATTAAAGAAAACATGTTACCTTATGAAAAACTCTACAACCTGTGTGTGTGTGTGTGTGTGTGTGTGTGTGTGTGTGTGTGTGTGAGTGAGAGTGAGAGAGAGAGAGAGAGAGAGAGAGAGAGAGAGAGAGAGAGAGAGAGAGAGTGTATATGTGTATGTGTGTGTGCACCTGTGTATGTATGTGTGAGTGTTAGCCCTTCACTAAGAAGTCTCCTCCAACATATATTCTTATTTATTTTTTTTATTTTTTTTAAGTTGTGGTTCTAAACACTATAAATCTGCATGCCTGTGCCTGTGTGTGTGTGTGTGTGTGTGTGTGTGTGTGCGTAATTGTATGCATGTGTGTGTGTGTGTGTGTGTGTGTGTGTGTGTGTGTGTGTGTGTGTGTGTGTGTGTGTGTGTGTGTGTGTGTGTGTCAGCCATGCAGGACCAGACTTACTGTAGGCATGTTTCGAGCGATAGGAGGATTGTCCCTCTGCTTTTGGTAAAGCCTTCGCACTTGTTCCAGTTCATGACCGTAACGCTGAAGAACAACCGTGTATTTCAGCGTCAGGTCCAGCTGCTTGCCAACCCCATTTTCAAACTTGGCCAGCAGCTCAAGCATTCGCTCCGCCTTAACAAGTAAATTAAAGTAAATTAAAGGTGTCAGTTTTCTATGTGAGAATATAGGATTCCGTATCAATTACTGTGAAGACATTTAATGAAAGAGAAATAAACTCACTGAAAGATTTTTCTCAAACCAAGCATCCAGTAGAGACTGAAGAGACTGGAACAAGCCTTGGATTTGAAGTCTGAACTCTGCATAATCACTTTCAAACTGGTGACAAAAAAAGACAGGTGTCCACAATTTCAAGCTAATTTCAGACAGTTATGAGACATCTATTTAAAAAGAAATACACAGACATCCACTGTTGCAAAAATACTAAGCAAAAATAATACAAAAACATTTTTTCCATAAACTTCCGCCTTAGTTGAATTTTTCTGAGCTCTGCTTTGTATTTCTGTGTGAACTAGGTGTCCTCACCTCTAACTTGCGGTGGTCGAGAACATTGTAGGTCTTGGACTTGATGCTGGTCACGATAGTCTGGTAGCGCACATAAATCTTCTCTGTGCCCTCCACCTTGATGTGTTGCAGAGAGGACAAGTCCTCCAGTGTTCTAGCAACGTCTGCTATCTTGTCCAGACGCTTGCAGAACGTGTCAAACTTCCCAAAGATGTAGTTCTCACTGCCAGATCAAAGTGGAGTACAAACTTTCAACGTGGCAAGAAGCAGCACGATTCTGCAGCTTTCATCCTATTTCCCTCTACGCATTTTGAATACAACTGAAATTACTTTTTAAAAATTCACTCTTGAAACATTAACTTGAACCGTTTCATAACATTCTAAAAAGACACAAATATTTTGGTTAAGGATTATGTTTATCCTTTTGGCCTTTTCACCAACACAGAATTGACCAGTGAAAAGGGTTTACTTACAAATTCTAATTTATATGTTAATTAGCTTACCTGAAGTCAAACTGTTTGTTTTCTGGGTTTTCTCTCAGTTTCTCCCGTACCCTTTGGAAGCATAGCTGGTACTCTTGATTGAGCTGCACACACTCTCCTATTCTCTTCAGCAGTTCTTTCCTAAACACAATCAAGCAACACAGTTTTATATCAATGCTCTTTAACATTTAGACAAATAAGAATGTCAGAATATCACAAATTAAGTAGTGCTGGCAAAATTAACGCTTTAACTCAATGATCAATCCCAAAAATCCAACTCAGACTAAAAAAATTAACTCAGATTAATCCAGGTTGATATGGTTCTACTGTTCTGACATACGTTATGCTCAATTGCAGCATCGTTTGACGGTGCTAGAATTGTTGTGTGTCAATGTGTATGGTGGTGTGTCAATGTGTATGATGTGCAGAGGAATTTAGAAGCATTGTAGCCTGGCACGCCCTCCCAGTGACGTGACACCTTCAGCATTGCTGTCGCTGGTCTGGCCAGCTGCTGATCGGGCAGGATTTCTGAATTCCCTAGACGTGGGAACTGCCCCCTCTTGGTCGAGAACCAATCAACTTTGAGCAGCTCCAACGGCTCTCAGTCCTGTTCAAGCAATTCCCTTCGCGTCATATACGTCAGAGGAAAGAGTGGTGTGATTGGTTTTGCTTCTGCACAGCATTTTCTAACATCGACCAGTAGCAAACCAAGGCATTTCAGGGAGGTCCGGTCAACCATGCGTTTTGAGGAACTTTGTTATACGGGCTCTTGGTCAGACCAAAGTCTCGTAGAGCTTTGAAAGTCGATGGCAATCAGGCTAGAAGGATAGTGCATGGTGTGCAATGGAATTTATAAGGCTCAGACTTGCACGAGTCAGAGTTCCACCTCATCCAAATTATTCTGTATGCAAACAGCATAATACTGTAAGCACAGGTTTCATTAGTGACTCCTGGTCTAATGTGCCTCATACAAGAAAACAAATTACAATGTCAAGAGACGGTACGAGACCTGTTGGAATTAATCTCAATAACATAATCATGAACCTGCCAAGAGGAGGAGGTAATCCACAATGCCTTGTCTTGCGTGTGTTGAACTGAAGTCTGCTCAACAGTCAATTTAATATATGAAGAAAGCTAAGACAGGCCAGTTTAAACATAACAAGAATATGAAAATGACAATAATGAACTACTTAAATATATAGCAGATTAAAATACAATTGTCAATAATTTGGTTGTAGATGAACACATCTGTGATTAATGCCACAATGATATTGTCAAACACATTGAAACATGCCCAAATATAATCCAAATATTTCAAAATTATATATTCCTCATGTACAGTATATGCCATATTGAGAATTGGAAATGCAATGCAACAGTAATGCAAAAATGTATTAATTTCACCATTTCTTTATCAATTCTTTAGTGCTAGTCATTAATTTTGCCATGTATTGGAGAGAAACACACAACCAAGACCATTTATCCCCGGTGACCGAGGCTTTCCCCGGCTGCCTACCTGTCTAGGTCCCAGACCTTAGCCACCCCTTGGCACAGGTAGGCCTTGCAGGTGGTGACCATCTGGTTGGTGACCTTGACGAAGAGGGAGGTCATGTGCTCTGAGGTGTTGTAGTAGTGAGAGACATTATGGATCATGCGGATGCTGTTCATCAGGTTGGGGATGTATTCCAGCATGCTGATCTAAACAAGAAAAAAAGCACCACAATTGTGAAAGACAAACATGAATTGGCATGAAAGGAGTCTAGAAACATCAACAGTGCATCTCCTCCTTGGCATCATCAAAAGAGATTGCAATTTTTGAATGTTTTCGCCTGTAACATTTACCGATAACAACGCTGCTACTGCCTACCTTGGCTGCTGGAGACTGCATGCATGAGTGCACCTGGCGAGCCTGCCTTACACCCACAGACTGATTAACTCTTGTATGTTTTGTCTACGTCTTTTGTGTTTGTCTACGTCTTCAGTGCTTTGAGTAGCCTTTCGGTCGATAAATGCACTATACAAATAAAATTTACTTACTTACTTACTATGAAATTAAGAACATGAAACATCCCATTCAGCTATGCAGTGTCATGTGAGACTCACAAAAAGACGAAGTAAAATGAAGCAAGGGACTTACAGGAGTACACTTTCCAAGAGGCCTGAAGAACTTCTCCAGTGTGTAAAGGTATTTGACATTATCCTTCGCTTCATTGGCTACAACTGTAATGCTTCCATCCTTTAATAAAGATTGCAAAGGGATTTAGCATCAACACCTATTACTTGCAAAAATGTGTGTGATCCTGTGCTAAATCTAAATGGAAGTAAATATAAAGCAACCCTTTCAAAACCATTCAGTCAATAATGCATCTAGATGTATTGTAATGTACTATAATGTTGTTGACACTGAGATTATTTACATTATTGACTTAATACAAAATCTTTTCATGACATAAGTATAAAAACGTGGTAAAAGTCTGACCAGCTCCTTCCAGCGCTTCAAGGTTTTAGACTTGGCCACCTGCAGCAACCCCAGAACCTTCTTGACCTGCGGCCTCTTGATCTCATCCAAAAGGCTGGACACACGGTACAGGAGTTCAGACAACACACAAGCACTCTTTGTGAACTTTTAATGTAACATTGTAACATTGGTGGTAATAATTCAAGACTGTTTCACTAAACCTCGAATCAATCTCAAGCAGCACAGAGATTGAAATATATATATATAAAAAACTATGCCCACCACTAATATATGTACGTATATAGAAAAAACTGGACCTGCTGTATTCTACTAGCTAGTAATTACATCAAAATAGAATGGCCAATTTACAGTAGGTACAATATCTCATGCAAGCCAAAAATATACTTCAGTTCAATTTAATAATCCTCTTTTTTTCCATGAAAAAAGTAATTAAGCTCTAAACTTTCCCATTTGCACTCTGGATGCAAAACAGACAAACCTTTCATTATAAAGCTAAGCCTCAAGGGTAGAGTGGAAATACTGCTGCTACTGCTGTCATTTCCCAGTAGCATCTCATCTACCTCTCTCCTCCTCACTTCCTATGCTATTACAATGGTGGCAAAAAGCCCAAAGAAATGTGCAGTGATGCTTTGCTATGCCATAGATATCTGTCTGGTCCTTGGATGTGACCATCTTATATCTAGCATCAGATTAGTAAATACTTTTAGGGGGAATCTTGGCTCAGTTGGCTAAGGCGCCATGTCATAAATCCAGAGAAACGGGTTCCAGCCCGAGGCTATTCCCCAATTCCAATACCTCCCCGTCTCTCTCTCCTGCTCATTCCCTGTCTCTCTATAGTATCCTGTCCACTAACGGTGAATAAAGCCCCCCTTGGATATTTAGTAGGCATTGCTGGTGAAGCCAGGCACCTGTTGAAGGTGGTCATGCGGCTCTTCCAGTATTCAAGCTCAGCGGCCGGGCCGATGTCATCCGCCTCCTTCC
>JAODXP020000027.1:810999-830999 GCA_027497455.2 Sardinella longiceps
CAGACAGACAGACACACTTTCCCTGTCTTTGTGGAACAAGAATACCTCTCCTATGACCTTGTTTACTTTTCTGTTTACTTGTGTGCTGTCTGCTGTTTGTTTTCTCACCTACTATCTCCACATCTGCCCAGCTGCACCACCAGAACACCCAGAGCACCTCTCACCTTCTTATCTGTCTTGCTGAGCTGGAGCGCTTCTTCCGCATCCCGGGTCCAGATGAGCTGGATCCCCAGCAGACCCACCTGTGCTGGGAACACAGACTGGAACTCCAGCAGCTTGAGGCTGGTGTCGCTGATGGCCATGTGAGCCTGGCGGATGATGCTGTGGATGGTGCTCTTAACGCCAGACAGCAAAAGGCCCAGCCATACCTCCACATTGCCCTTTGAAATCCAGGAATGAATGATCTTTAAAATACCTCCAATAATGGATTAGTAATATTTCTCCATTTGTTTCAAATCTATTTAATCTATAGATAAAGCCTTTCATATTTACATTAATAGTTGAATTAAAAGAATATTTTGTTCACAAGTGTGATTGCTATGTGTAATTACATTCTGGTAACAACTCATGACATGACACATCAAAAATCATTCCTATGCAATCATTAGAAACAATCAATCAATACAAACAATCATTCAATAAACAATCAAACACAAACAAACAAACAAACAATAGCTGCCAGAGGTACATTTCCCAAAAGCATAGTTGTTTGCTAATTTAGCAACTTTGTTGGTTGCGTCACAATTTCCCATTGCCAACTAACTAACTTGCTAACTGGTTAGCAACTATGCTTTGGGAAGCAGACGCCAGCTTTGCCTAATACAGTACCTGGGCATTAACAGGTTCTCTCAGATCCACTGTCTCCCCCTCCTGCGACTGGAAGCTCAGGATCTGGTCGTAGTTTTTCTCGTGGAATATCACTCGGTTGACATTGTCAAAGAGACTCAACAAATGGGCCTAGATAAACAGACAATATAGGTATGCTGAAAGTTTCTTTTAACAATCAATCAAAGCACAGGTGAAAGGTATTCTGTACAGGCTTTTGCTTTTCTATTCTCTCTCAGATGTTGTTCGCTTCTTCAGCGAAATGTGATTAGATGAAGAAGAAGAAAGGAATTGCTGGAGTGATAATGAGTCTAAAGTTGTCTTCTCAGCAGAACATAAGCTTTCTCACACACACACACACACACACACACACACACACACACACACAGAGAGAGAGAGAGAGAGAGAGAGAGAGAGAGAGAGAGGAGAGAGAGAGAGAGAGAGAGATTAAAAATCCACAACAAATACACACATCAAAGACAAGAGATGAAGGCGAAGCATAGAGGGGAGCAGCTGTATCATTCAGAGCTTATTGCTCCATGTGCTGAATGAACCGCTGCTATTCCAGAGCACCAGAATAGATTATTGGTGATGGGCCCAGACTATTCAGGCCATTATTGATGTAGAAATGCTGTAGCTGCCTGAATATGAAACGCAGGAAAAACACATAAATACCTCAGAAAATAACACATACACTATTCTGCCCTATCCTGAATAATCTATCCCTTGATTTTCAATGAATCCTACCTTGCCAGGTCATAACCTCACAGCCTTAGTGCTTTGCTATGTATGAGGGTCTGGGTATCTGGCTATTGAAAAACAATTGCTTGCTGGAGGAGTTTATAGTCAAAAAGATTGAATCAGCCCTTGACTGATAGCCTCATAATCATAATCTCGCATTGCATTCTCAAAATTTGCTGATTGGCCAGGATGGAATGCATTGTGAGCGCATGAGGCCAGTGGCCGGAATCCCAGACAAAGTGAAGGGAGATGAGAATCGAGCGGAATTGCGTAGGAAGGCAATGGGCAGGCTAAATCCCTCCCAAAAGTCACCAGAACTCTGGAGTACTGTGTGGAACATTTGTCGGACCTGAATGGTGTGGGAGTCGGAGGCCTGTCCGAGAATCTCCAGCAGCACGGGGTCGGAGACGAAGAAGAATCGGGGAAAGACGAGCCGCTTCTTCTCCAGGTAGCCGCTGAGGGACTTCTGGCACACCTCCAGCTGCTCCAGCAGGTGAGGCAGCAGCTGGCTCAGCGTCTCGTCACCAACGCTGCACTGCACCACGCCGGGGATCTCGTGGGCGCGCTGCATGATCTTCTGCCAGGACTTGTCGATGTTCTGGAAACGCTTGGCCTCCTGTGAGTTAGATGGTTGTGGTTCATAAGCTTGAAGTTTACATTTGACAGGTTTGTATCAGACAGATTGTCACTGGTAAAATGATAATGAAGTTAGCAGATGATGTTAACAGGTAGAATTTGGCTGATAGTGAATTTCACATACAGTGTTGCAAGAGCAGTAAATTGTAAGGTTACAGTTAATCAGAAAACAAAACAATTCTTAATATCCATTATAAGCTGTATCTTCATAGTATATGATTGCGTAACTCTTTGTGGACCAGTACAATCTTCAGTACATTTTAGTCTTTCCTGCATACTATAGCAACTGTAAATAGAATACAAAAAGTCATCTACAGACAATATTGACATACTACGCTCCAGCCTGTCCAACAATTGTATTAGCAGATTAATTAGTAAAATGAGATGTACATAAAACAGCAGTTTTGGAAGAGACCTGTGGGAGCTGTTTAGCGATGTCTCCGCCCACAAACACAGCCTCCAGGTAGATCCAGAGATTCTGCACCATCAGCCATTTCTCAATCACTTCTGTGGTGTTGGACAGCTTCTGGACCCACTGCTGGATGGTAGGCTTGAAGGGGGCATTGTACCTGAGATTTAGCCACAAGAATAAAAAATATCAATATATGTATTGATTTTATTACTGTATACTGATATTATCAATACCACACAATCTGCTGCAAACATCTCACAAGTAGATCTGCTTGGTGTGTTAAATTGCAAGTTACATTGCCTTTTTACATTTTACGTTCATGTTTCATTCAATTTAACTGTTTCTTCTGAACCTCTAAACTCTACAGACATTACGACAACACTTACTGTTATGGCCAGGTATCAACACACATATTAGTTCTCCATGTCATCATTGATTGTACTTTGATAGTCTATATCACCTGTTACTCATGAGGGAGGCTAAGACCATGAGACTGTCCTCCATCAGGGCCACCTTCTCTGCAGTGTCTGAGCCCTTCAGCAGCAGTTCCCCTCGGTTCCTGAAGGGGGCGAAAGTGAGCGTGTGGCTACTCCATTCTGCCACAACGTCCTTCAATTTGGCCTCAATGTCTCGCTCCTTCACAGCACTGATACAAACATCCTGCAAAAAAAATGCAGAATATTTCATTTTTTTCTCATTAACCTTATACAGCTCCTGTATGTATTATTGTATGTGAAAAAAAATTGATTGGTAGAATCTCTCATTATAATACAGTCATAACAGCTACACTCACACCTCCACATTACCTCAATATCCTCCTTGTATTTGAGCAAGGGAGCCTCCATAATGTCTCTGAGAGAGAAACTGGCTGAATCCACATCAAAGCCGTGTCCTGTTATGTCAGTCAGGCGTTGCCAGTGCCTTGCCACCATAGCCTACAGGAAATAGAATGAGTGATTAAAAACGAGGCAAGGGCTTTGGAAGAACTTCATTTCATCTTTCAAGTGGCAACAGTACTGTTCGCTGTAATTCCCACACCGTCCATCCACAGCCATAGAGTTTCATCAAAGTCATCAACGAAATGCCAGCTCGTCATCTAGGAGTATGGATGGATGCATGAAATGTCAGTGTCTTGTCTTGTACCTTGTTTGCCATCATGTAGAGAAGGGGGCACGTTTCATTGAAGTCATCAATCTTCTTCTTCAGATCACTGAAGGCCTGCCATTCCTTTAGGGCTTTTGGAAGTTTCCGGATACTTAAAACAAAAGGTGGGGTGGATGGTCAAAAGGATATTCCATACACACAAAATATACAGTAAGTACTGGTGAAGTAAGTAAGTAAGAAAGTAACATCAATAAATAAAAGCACATTATGGTTACATATAAATTAAATAAATGAAATGCATGTCATTGAATGTCAAACATTACAGCATGGAGATTACATATAGTTACTCTATGTGTGTGCCATTACTATTGCCATTTTTATTTTTATGCAAGTTTACCGATTCTGAAAATCCTGGAGTTCATTGTTGATCTTCTCTATGTTAAGGTCAACCCATTGAATATCATAGTAGCCATTTACACTGTCAATGACGGAGTTGTAGAGGCCATAAAGCTTCGACAATAGAGACAGCTCTCTTTTGATGCGATGAAGGTCAGGATATTCTGCAAGAAATACATTGCTTTGAAAGCATGAAGTTCACCTTGAAAGAATATTACTGTGCCCTACAAAGGATACCGGTACTTGTGATGATTTTGTGCTTCCTTATACAATCTAGAATACAAAGTACTTGCAATACAGATGGTATACATTTAACAAAATGTCTTGCAAACAGTTTGAATATAATCCTCCCAACAACAGCTGACTAATTGAAAAGGTCATAATTTGGTCAAATTTCCATCTAAATAGACTTGTTTCACACCTGAACATTCCGACATTCCATGGTAGTAAACTGAACATTCTATCATTGAAATGCATTGGATTTATGCCTCCTTCTGACTTGAAAAAAATGGGTAATGACATTTAAAACATGCCTAAATTCACTTTCTTTCAAATAATAAATAAATCCAATGCATTTCAATGATAGAATGCTCAGTTTACTACTATGGAATGTCGGAATGTTCAGGTGTGAAACAAGTCTATACTGACATGGTATTAATTTCACATTATATCAAATTAGCAGTATGACAGGCAACAACCACGCACACACTACCACACTACTGATCAGCTGGAGATTCCAGGTGAAACTGATTACCTTTGACAGGCAGTCCAAAGAGCTCCTCTCCCCCCGAGAAGGTGATGTATTTCCTCCAGAGCTCGTCAAACTGGGCCTGGAAGGCTTGTAGCCGGTCGCTAGCCTCGCGAGGCACCAAGCCGGCCACACCGGGACCACTTAAAGCACAGCCACATCACACCAGCCACAGGGGATCCAGCAGGACGTTCCCACACAAAGACAAGGTTATTGATTAGGAGTGGGGACTCAAAGGGTAGCCTTGTCAATGCTACTGGGGGTCCGGATTAATGAGCTTGTTAAGGGTTACACTTGGGACATGAGCACAAGGAAGACAAGACGCTTGCACCCAAAAATGGAAGTCACTTATACTCCCCATACACATTTTTTGAGCTCCACACACACACACACAAAAACATATTTTCTCAATTGAGGACAAGTTGACCCAGGGGAGCGTGTTTGGAATCCTAATCACAGCTACTTTTTGCAGAAAAACAACGCTAACATTTGAAAAGAGGGTTTAGTGACAAGGTTAAAAAAAAAAAAACACCTTTCAAGCTAAACAAATATTGGGGTTGGTAACAATATGTGTTTTGCAGGATTGTTTGTTCTACTGTACCTAGAGTCATAATCAGTGTAGAAGTTCTGCACTGTCCCCTGAAAACTCTCCACTCCAGCGAGCAACTCTGCCTTCATGGTTGGCTGAATTGTCACAAGGGTATTCTGTGTCTGCAAAACCTTCATATTAAAAGTGATGGGTTTTTTCCCCATTTAATGTCAAATGTCTCAACTGTGTCAAAATTCATACATTACATTTAAAAAGAGGAGTACAAGTCATTTGTAGGAATGCTGCTTGTACAATTTCGTTCAATCTCTGGTTTCTGGTTGCGTATTTTATAGGACTTGCAAAATATGAAAAATTAATTACAACACTGAAGACAAAGACTGACATTATAAATTACAACCAGTGATTATATTTGAAATATTTCCACACAATCTTTGAAATCCTCACCAGTGCATTGAGGTTTTTCCAAGCATAAGTCAGACTGTCCACTTTCTCGGCATTGCCGTCAGCA
The DNA here is from genome assembly GCA_027497455.2 of Sardinella longiceps. Taxonomy (NCBI): domain Eukaryota; kingdom Metazoa; phylum Chordata; class Actinopteri; order Clupeiformes; family Clupeidae; genus Sardinella; species Sardinella longiceps. Next base: position 816,920 of record JAODXP020000027.1, read on the forward strand.
AAATGGAGCTCATGACGGTTGAGCAGGGCGAAGGACTCCTCCACAGGCCCGATGAGGTTGTCAATGCGGATCTCGCCCTCACGTACCTCCCTCAGCGCAGCCATGGCTCCCCGCACATCCTCCAGGTCCCGTATAGGCCTCTGCAGCTGCCGGCTGGTGCCGTCTACAAAGGCGTAGATCTCGGCCATGTGAGTCGAAGCCTGGCGGTTGAGTGCCGACCCAAAAGCCCTCTTCCAGGCCCGGCACTCCTGGATCAGAGACAGCTTCAGCTGCTCTGTCTCGTAGAGGATGGAACCAACCGTGCAGCTGGGCGGAAGCTCCTCGATCTGAGTCTCTAGTGTCTACAGTATAGTAACAGCCAAAGACAAATTTCCAAACATTAAACATTAAACATTCCCTTATTCATTCATTCATTCAAAGTCAGATCATTAAAAGGATCATTACATGTAAGACAATACAGTGTAAGAATCTGATACATATCGTGATTGTTTTTGTGATATGTTTTTGTATGACAAACTTTTCAAATAGTTTTCAAGTTCATTTTGTTGGTGTATAACAAGTTGAAGCCAGTGACAGTAGATTTACAGTTACTTATACACCCTACAAACATTTTCAAAGTTTCTGCAAGCTTCTAAGATGGTCACTGGTTGTACATGAACTTGCAGATACTGATTATACAGAGCAGATTGAAAGACTCCTCAAAGAGACTCATTTTTAGGGGGAAGCGAATTGTGCTCAAATATAAATTATAATCAATTCTACCAGACTCGTCGTACGTATGCAGTTTGACCTCAGAAATGAAAAGTAATCCATCGTTAGCCGAACTGACATATGCTAGTATGCTTTGATGTGGTTTGAGTGAGGGATACAAGCCGCGTTACTTACAGAGTATGATGAAATCTGAGCACTGAACTCTGGCAGAGATGGGCCGCTCTCCAAAAAGAGTTTGACCTGCTCCTCTGCATCCTAGATGAGAAAGAAGGAGCACAGCGTCAGTGGCTGCTAACGACAGTGAACACCAGAGACACCGTGTTTCTAAAGTAAATTATGCCGCTTTAACTGTTGGCATACACCATGACATGCAGAGAGATAATGTGAATGATTAACTGTCTTCCACATTATTGTGGGATGTCTAGAAACATTTTTTGACGCTGTTACATTTTTCTAACTGAAAAAATATGTGTGTAAGTGTGTGAGAGTTTGTAAGATAAGATAAGATACTTCATTCATTCCATGGGAAATTCAAATCCAATTGTTGGTGTACGTGTGTGTGTGTGTGTGTGTGTGTGTGTGTGTGTGTGTGTGTGTGTGTGTGTGGTAGGGACAGTGTAGTATAGTGCCATCAGCTTTAATATACTTTCACACCAGGCTCATTTGGAGGAGTTGAATTGAAATGTGGAGCACCCCTCCCCACTGGTTCATTTCGGTATTAAGTGAGAGCAGCAATCACAATTTGCTTTGGAACAAAGCAAATGGCCTAGCACTGCCAAGTGGACGTGGTTTGGCTCGTTTCCAACAGAGAGTACAATATGTTAAAAATGTCTGTCAAAATCAGTGCAACAATCTAACCAATGTGAGAGTAGAGGCTAACGTGTTTTGTTTTGTTCTGTTCTAAGTCTGGTTTCACAATAACTGTTACCATGTGAACACAAAACAAAGCCTTGGATAACTGCAAAATTTGTATAATTTCAGCCTGTGATCTGAGACAAAATAGGTATAAAAATGCTATGGAGGAAATATTTCACATCCGCCTTTGATGTAGATGGCCTGTCAGAATGCTTCACACTCAGAAAATCTCTGGGGTCTCTTCAACTGTCATTGTGATAATTACCAGAGCAAATCAAAATGAAATGTAACTGTCATCCAGCCACAAATGCAAGAGCAGATAATGCAGTGTATTGTGAACATACAGTAGGCACTGTATCATTTTGCATATGCAGAGTTATTAGTACAAGTACAACTGCAGCAATATATTTTGTTATGTTAAATGATGTTTGGCCTGGAAATCCCCAACCAATTTCATGAGGAATACAAGGAATACCCTTTTCTGTGTTAAAAAAAATGTACAATGTCAACATCTCTCTGCATATTGGGTGTGTTTAAACTTATGGGGGGAGAGAAATGAAATCTCTATGTTACACCAGGACATGTCACCACCAGTAAGGAGCTCATCCTTATTAGGCTCATATGGTTTTCTGGCCCTACTGTATTTCCAAGAGGTTGGTTAAGACACCTGGTTCCAGAGGGTGGAGAAGTGGGCCAGGCCCCCCAGCACGTCCCCAGCATCCGCCTTCAGGGAGGACACGATGGAGCTCAGCTGGACCACCGCCTTGGTCACGTCCTTGTGCTCAGCCAGCTGCCGGTCCAGTGGCTTCAGGGTGATCTGCTTGGTGACGGGCCCATCATCCCCCAGGTCCCGCGCTGCCTGTTGCTCCACCTAGTGGTGGAGAAATGATATGCACTGCAGTCAGGTCATGTTACCATATCAGAGTGCACAGCCAAGCTTGCGATTTCTATTAATCATTTCAGTGGGGTTTTAGACAGGATAATGACCCCCCTTCCCCACTGTGAAATTAAATGGGGTAACAGCAGTCATCCCCGTCTCATGCAGAGCTTGCATGAAACCAATACATTTGTTTTTACAGGATCAACAGAGGCCGTACTGTACCATAATCATAGCAGGGATGTCATGTTGCTATCTTTATCAGGTTGCTTTTTTCAGAGTACATGGTATGATATAAACCATATCAAACCATGTCGTTACAGTACATTAATACTGAACATGACACACTGACACATGACACATTAACCATTTGAGATTATTAGACACACAATATATTGTACTGCATATCACTATAAACAGTTTCACAAATTGAGTTGTTAGGCTCAGTGACATTTCATTTTCCTCTGTCAAAATTAGAAATAAAACTGATTTAGGATTACTAAATCGGTATACTGATTTATGTTGTGCAGTAGCCTAGATCTAAAGTTGGCCCAAGAGTTTATCTATTTATTTTAATATCCATCTATTTATTTTAATACCTGCTAACACAGACATACTGTAAATAGACAACGGCCCATAACAGGCTAATAAAACCATATAAAGCACTGATCTGATATGATCTGATATGATATGATGATACCTGGAGCTGTTTGTGATGTAAATGAGAATATTCCCACAGGGGAATGTCTTTGGCCAAGGACAGCACTGTGTTGACCACTTTGTTGAGGATACTCTGGGGAAAAAATGAAGAATGAAAGAAACAAGATGACCATGTAAGAGTAGTTGGCTTGCACAAATATACGTCAAGACAGCCATCACACATGATGGGCATTAGTGGTTACATGAAAGTGACCAATATGGCCACATGATTACAGTAAATCATGATGGAAATGCTTACTGTAAAATATTTTGACCAAACAGTCATCAAAAATGCCTATAGGCCTGAATTATACAGGCCTCTCCTGTTTCTATTGCTGTAAGTACAGCAGTGGGATAGTGAGTGATTGAAATAACCAGTCATTTCTGACGACCAAAAATACATCTCAATAAGGTTGCAATCCGTAAGGTTCTTTCCGGACGTGTACTGTATATGTGCAGAGGTCTATTTAAGTAGATTGTCACCAAAATAAACTACCAAACATCCCCACCAAAAATAAACCGCAATCAGCTCTATAAACTATGATGACTACCGGTGCACACATTCGGAGAAAGAGCAGCAGTTTTTTTTTTTTTTTTTTAACCACAAAAACAGAAATAAACAAATTTGACAACCAGAATATACTGCAATCAGCCACATAAACTAAGGAGAGAGCAAGTCATGTTCTGTGATCTGTCCAAAGGCCTGTTTACAGTGCCAAAGATAACCATCACTGTAGTAATAAACCCCTCAGAATGCTGCTATAGCCAACCAAAAAGAATGCTATCCGTAAGGTTCTTTCTGGTCGGTGTATATGTGCAGGAGCTTATTTCAGAGGATTGGCACCAAAATAAACCACCAAACATCACCACCAGAATATCAACATCCATGAATATGGAAAATGTTGCTAAGAAGCCTCCCTTTTTGGTGGTCAGTGTGTGGACATGTCCAAAAGTTTCCTGAGTATAAACATTGTGCAAAAATTTTAAAATTAAAAAGTGTGTTGACCACGTTCATGTAATAACTGCAACTGATATATTAAACAATTTAAATAATAATATATTACTTTGTTATAATAAATCAGAATGTCACTTAATCAGAAAGGGAAATGGAAAAAACTAAATCCAATTTCACAAAATCAATGTAATAAACAGAGTTAAGAGTTGGAATGTTACTGTAGCTTCTGTTGTGTTATTGAAAGTGAATGAACCTTAGAAAAAAAGAGCAGGCTATTTTGAGTCTACCTGAATGTCCTCTAGGCTGGGCCTCAGGACGATGTTGGGAATGGCGAGCTGGATGGAGGCTTTGAAAAGTGGCACCTGTGTGAGCGGGCGATCCAGAGGGGCGAAGGCTGACAGGTACTTAGAGCTCGCCACGTGGAGGCGACGCCGCAGAGAATCCAAAGACATCTTGGTGGCTTCAAAGAATAGGAAAGAATAGCAATTATAACCAGGAGTTGTTAAAAAAAGTTGATTGTCTTAAACCTTAAACAGTCAGATTTAAGTGATAATGTAAGATTGATACTAACATTAGCCATATGAAAGAATAGGAATATTAAATAATTAACAGTACTGAATAGATTAAATAAATACATTAAAACATCCAACCTCTGACCAGAGCTTCAGTGTTCCTTTGGCAGAGTTGGCTCATCAGGTTGTAGAAGCGGCAAGGCAAGCAAGCCTGACATCTTGTCTTCTGTTTGGCATCAGGGTGCAGACACGCAAAAGACCCCTAAACGTGCCAAACAAACACAATGTCCACTGAGACTGCTGTCTCCTTTAAAATCACTGTGAATGACCTCTAAATGATAACACTCCAGCATTTTGTCAACAAATAAATACAGAGGTATACAAGCTTCACATTGCTAAGTCCATGTGCTGTACCTCCAGGTTGACCATTTCTGGAGGTTTCATCTTCCTCTTCAGTTCCTGAATCATCTCAAACATTGATGCCTCTGCCTGCTTACTCTGGCTATTGGAAGAACAGGCCCAAAACATACAGTATCAAAACACCATAGGAAACAAAAACATATGGAGCAGAATAACAATACATGGCGGAAGAGGATTTACATAATTTTGGGGATAGATACAGCAGTAATCAACAAGTTTCACTGTGTAAATGTTGTTATCGTTACCAAATCCTCAGGCTTTAACCTAAACATTAAAATTCATGTCACTTCTTGCTTCTTCCTGTTGCTTCACAAAGGCTTTATGCTTTATCCTGTTGTACAGTTCCACATATCTCTAAATGACAACATTAATAGAACAGTCAGGAGTCAATCAACTCCATATTGTATAAGGTTGCCAATGTCTGATGGTAGGAATAAGAACAAAAAAATTTGATCCATCATACTATACTGAGTAGAGAAATGGCAGCGGATGCAAAGGTAAACTCACCCAGCTAGCACCAATGCAGCTGCCCTGACGGTGTTCTCCACGTGTCCCTGAAAAGAGTGGACAGGCACGGGCTCGTGCTCCAGCAGTGGCAGCAGTGTTGTGGTGGCCATGGCCTGGAAGGCCCTCTCCACACGGCACTCCAGCGTGTCTGAGGCCACCTTCACCACCTGCCTCAGCTCCTCCAGAGCCTCATACACACCCTCCAGGACTAGAGATGGATAAACAAATTGTTATTTATTTATGTATTCACTTGTTATTTTTTGTAAAAACATAGGCTACTCTAGGATTGGATAAAAGTATGTCACGCACAAAAATATACATCATTACAAAGACTATTTATCAGCGTTTTACTTTAGTTTTAACTTATTAAACCTACACTACACACTGCACTATTAAACCTGCTCAAAGACAACAAATGAATCTTAAAATGATGCTAAATGATTACACCAGTTCTTTGTTTATATGTACAGTATTTGTATTTTATTCCTTGTTTATATGTATGTTAAATGTATTTGCGTACATCTGTCTATGTTGAGGGAGCACCAGGAGAGGGTCGTGAGGCCAGGGGTGAGAGCCGTCTCCACGTGACTGATGAAGGGCTGCATGACGGGCAGCAGAAGAGGAGGGATCCTATCCACAGACAGACGGAAGTCCTCAAGAATCTCCTGCAGACTGGAAGAAGACTGTGATTTTTAGTACAATTTCCGACCCGAGGTCTGGATGTAGTGAAAGATTACATCAATTCCATTTTTGAATCAACAAAAGTAGATCAAAATGCCTGTCTGTTGGTCGTTTCTTGACTTTCTATCATGTCAGGAGTAAACGCCTGTTTTTGATTGGCTCCCCTCCCAACTACGCCTGATAACCATACTGAGCCACAGAGCAAAATGAGATTGCTTGCAGATTAGGATGGGATCTTCAAGGCTAACAATTCAGTTTCATCAAACAAACATGGGCCTTCACTGCAGTTTGATTCAATTCAGATCTACTTGGTTTAATAAACTCGGCCTGAGGTCTTCAATGCTTGATAAAAACACTGTGGAGAGACATACCATTAGCTGACAGTAAATATAATTTACAGTAAGATCATGCTGCTCATTAAATAAGGACAATGGTAATGTGCAAAGTGGTCTACCAAGTACTTAATTTAAAAAAGTAATACATTTAATAATTATGGAAAGATTTATGGGACAGAGGGATGTTGGATAAGCTGCAATCTATTATGGCCAACTCCTCTCATCCCCTCTATGAGACAGTGATGGCACAAAGTAGAAGACTCCATACAGCATGGAAGAAGAAATGCTTCCTTTTTTTATTAGAAGTTCATATTTTATTTTATTGTTTTTCTGATCTATTCTTTGGCTGTTGTGTTATGTGAACTTCCTCTGTGGGGATCAAAATAAAGTGTTGATAAAAGTGTAATTTTATCTTAAGACTAATACAGTGTATATTATCACGTCCTCTTCATTCACACTGTACAATCTTGCATATGGTATAAGTTAATTAAGTTCTAATGCACTTTACTTCAACTTCACTTATAATACATTTCATTCAACTCAATCTTCTAGCTCAACAATGTGGGTAAAAGATTTTATTGAGTTCAGATTAAGTCTACCCATCTATTCCATCAGCTTTAATTCAATCCAATTTAGTTCACTTCCATCTGTGTCCATCTATCTATTCTCAGATTTTATAAATCATACCAACTCACTTATTCTGTTGGGCCTTGAGCTGAGCTTCACAGGCACACACAGTCAGAATTGACTTAGGCACAGAGAAGCCCATTTTACTCATACACTTGGCCTCCTGTAAAACCTCCAACACCACAGGGTCTAGATTCACAAAGATCTCCTGGGAAGAAAGCAATACATTTATTAATGTGATGTTTTAGATGCTTTTGGTTGAAATCACAATAAATGAACTTTCTCAAAACACATCCAATTGACGTGATTGAGGTTCATACATTAAGTTGATAGCAGAGTCATCATGCTAAATTAGCCCTAAAAAGCATTTCACTCCATATTATTGCTTGACCGTTGAGTTTGATAGACATATTATTATTCAATCATTTCGTTGTGGTCGCTCAAAACGTTTTTCCTGTCTTGCTCGTTCCACAGGTGACTAACATTTTCTATTTTTGTAAGAGTGCATTTATTGCATTCAAACCAAAAAAAAAGAAAGAAACTAATTTGAACAAATTTAACACACTGCATTAAAATGAAGTCAATCAAGATCAGCAAATGCTAATAAAACTAAAGGCAGAGGCTCAACCTTGGTTTCCGGATGTCTGATGAGGAGAGTGGCGTTGAGGCCATGCTGGCCCATCTCTACCGCCTGCACCCAGCCCCTGTGGTAGAGAAGCTCATACTCTAACAGGACGGCGGCCATTTTGTTGTAGGCCCGGATGATTTTCCTCATCTCAGGGACCTAAGGAAGTGTATAGTGAAGAATGAGGCATGTCAGAAAGTTTTAATGGCTAATAGATTAGAGGGTAGAAGAGGCTAGAGAATCAGAAAAGTGACCAAACAAGCCTAAAAACTCTTTAGATAACTTGGCTTTTGCATTTGCACTGTTTGTGTGCTGTGTCCGTTAAAAAATGAAAGTGCCTTTTTGGCGAGTCCTCTTGTTCCCCTGCATAACAAATTCAAAGGCAGTCTGTCACAGATCCCATTAGGTAATACCTTGAGTACATCCAGTTTGTCTTTCAGCAGCGTCATTGGTAATTCAATTTTCCTGAAGAGCTGTCGTGACCACAGTATTTTCCCTGCAATCTACAGAATAAACAGAACAAAGTTTGCCTTTAGCTCAGCAAAATTGAATTAAAGAAAACATGTTACCTTATGAAAAACTCTACAACCTGTGTGTGTGTGTGTGTGTGTGTGTGTGTGTGTGTGTGTGTGTGAGTGAGAGAGAGAGAGAGAGAGAGAGAGAGAGAGAGAGAGAGAGAGAGAGAGAGAGAGAGAGAGAGTGTATGTGTATGTGTGTGTGCACCTGTGTATGTATGTGTGAGTGTTAGCCCTTCACTAAGAAGTCCCCTCCAACATATATTCTTAGTTTTTTTTTTTAAAGTTGTGGTTCTAAACACTATAAATCTGCATGCCTGTGCCTGTGCCTGTGTGTGTGTGTGTGTGTGTGTGTGTGTGTGTGTGTGTGTGTGTGTGTATGTGTGCGTAATTGTATGCATGTGTGTGTGTGTGTGTGTGTGTGTGTGTGTGTGTGTGTGTGTGTGTGTGTGTGTGTGTGTGTGTGTGTGTGTGTGTCAGCCATGCAGGACCAGACTTACTGTAGGCATGTTTCGAGCGATAGGAGGATTGTCCCTCTGCTTTTGGTAAAGCCTTCGCACTTGTTCCAGTTCATGACCGTAACGCTGAAGAACAACCGTGTATTTCAGCGTCAGGTCCAGCTGCTTGCCAACCCCATTTTCAAACTTGGCCAGCAGCTCAAGCATTCGCTCCGCCTTAACAAGTAAATTAAAGTAAAGCCCCACAAAAAGGTGTCAGTTTTCTATGTGAGAATATAGGATTCCATATCAATTACTGTGAAGACATTTAATGAAAGAGAAATAAACTCACTGAAAGATTTTTCTCAAACCAAGCATCCAGTAGAGACTGAAGAGACTGGAACAAGCCTTGGATTTGAAGTCTGAACTCTGCATAATCACTTTCAAACTGGTGACAAAAAAAGACAGGTGTCCACAATTTCAAGCTAATTTCAGACAGTTATGAGACATCTATTTAAAAAGAAATACACAGACATCCACTGTTGCAAAAATATTAAGCAAAAATAATAATAATAAAAAAAATTCCATAAGCTTCCCCCTTCACTTATTACTGAGTTGAATTTTTCTGAGCTCTGCTTTGTATTTCTGTGTGTACTAGGTGTCCTCACCTCTAACTTTCGGTGGTCGAGAACATTGTAGGTCTTGGACTTGATGCTGGTCACGATAGTCTGGTAGCGCACATAAATCTTCTCTGTGCCCTCCACCTTGATGTGTTGCAGAGAGGACAAGTCCTCCAGTGTTCTAGCAACGTCTGCTATCTTGTCCAGACGCTTGCAGAACGTGTCAAACTTCCCAAAGATGTAGTTCTCACTGCCAGATCAAAGTGGAGTACAAACTTTCAACGTGGCAAGAAGCAGCACGATTCCACAGCTTTCATCCTATTTCCCTCTACGCATTTTGAATACAACTGAAATTACTTTTTAAAAATTCACTCTTGAAACATTAACTTGAACCGTTTCATAACATTCTAAAAAGACACAAATATTTTGGTTAAGGATTATGTTTATCCTTTTGGCCTTTTCACCAACACAGAATTGACCAGTGAAAAGGGTTTACTTACAAATTCTAATTTATATGTTAATTAGCTTACCTGAAGTCAAACTGTTTGTTTTCTGGGTTTTCTCTCAGTTTCTCCCGTACCCTTTGGAAGCATAGCTGGTACTCTTGATTGAGCTGCACACACTCTCCTATTCTCTTCAGCAGTTCTTTCCTAAACACAATCAAGCAACACAGTTTTATATTAATGCTCTTTAACATTTAGACAAATAAGAATGTCAGAATATCACAAATTAAGTAGTGCTGGCAAAATTAACGCTTTAACTCAATGATCAATCCCAAAAATTCAACTCAGACTAAAAAAATTAACTCAGATTAATCCAGGTTGATATGGTTCTACTGTTCTGACATACGTTATGCTCAATTGCGGCATCGTTTGACGGTGCTAGAATTGTTGTGTGTCAATGTGTATGGTGGTGTGTCAATGTGTATGATGTGCAGAGGAATTTAGAAGCATTGTAGCCTGGCACGCCCTCCCAGTGACGTGACACCTTCAGCATTGCTGTCGCTGGTCTGGCCAGCTGCTGATCGGGCAGGATTTCTGAATTCCCCTAGACGTGGGAACTGCCCCCTCTTGGTCGAGAACCAATCAACTTTGAGCAGCTCCAACGGCTCTCAGTCCTGTTCAAGCAATTCCCTTCGCGTCATATACGTCAGAGGAAAGAGTGGTGTGATTGGTTTTGCTTCTGCACAGCATTTTCTAACATCGACCAGTAGCAAACCAAGGCATTTCAGGGAGGCGGGTCAACCATGCGTTTTGAGGAACTTTGTTATACGGGCTCTTGGTCAGACCAAAGTCTCGTAGAGCTTTGAAAGTCGATGGCAATCAGGCTAGAAGGATAGTGCATGGTGTGCAATGGAATTTATAAGGCGCAGACTTGCACGAGTCAGAGTTCCACCTCATCCAAATTATTCTGTATGCAAACAGCATAATACTGTAAGCACAGGTTTCATTAGTGACTCCTGGTCTAATGTGCCTCATACAAGAAAACAAATTACAATGTCAAGAGACGGTACGAGACCTGTTGGAATTAATCTCAATAACATAATCATGAACCTGCCAAGAGGAGGAGGTAATCCACAATGCCTTGTCTTGCGTGTGTTGAACTGAAGTCTGCTCAACAGTCAATTTAATATATGAAGAAAGCTAAGACAGGCCAGTTTAAACATAACAAGAATATGAAAATGACAAAAATGAACTACTTAAATATATAGCAGATTAAAATACAATTGTCAATAATTTGGTTGTAGATGAACACATCTGTGATTAATGCCACAATGATATTGTCAAACACATTGAAACATGCCCAAATATAATCCAAATATTTCAAAATTATATATTCCTCATGTACAGTATATGCCGTATTGAGAATTGGAAATGCAATGCAACAGTAATGCAAAAATATATTAATTTCACCATTTCTTTATCAATTCTTTAGTGCTAGTCATTAATTTTGCCATGTATTGGAGAGAAACACACAACCAAGACCATTTATCCCCGGTGACCGAGGCTTTCCCCGGCTGCCTACCTGTCTAGGTCCCAGACCTTAGCCACCCCTTGGCACAGGTAGGCCTTGCAGGTGGTGACCATCTGGTTGGTGACCTTGACGAAGAGGGAGGTCATGTGCTCTGAGGTGTTGTAGTAGTGAGAGACATTGTGGATCATGCGGATGCTGTTCATCAGGTTGGGAATGTATTCCAGCATGCTGATCTAAACAAGAAAAACGCACCACAATTGTGAAAGACAAACATGAATTGGCATGAAAGGAGTCTAGAAACATCAACAGTGCATCTCCTCCTTGGCATCATCAAAAGAGATTGCAATTTTTGAATGTTTTCGCCTGTAACATTTACCGATAACAACGTCTAGCCTACCTTGCTGCTGGAGACTGCATGCATGAGTGCACCTGGCGAGCCTGCCTTACACCCACAGACTGATTGACTCTTGTATGTTTTGTCTACGTCTTTTGTGTTTGTCTACGTCTTCAGTGCTTTGAGTAGCCTTTCGGTCGATAAATGCACTATACAAATAAAATTTACTTACTTACTTACTATGAAATTAAGAACATGAAACATCCCATTCAGCTATGCAGTGTCATGTGAGACTCACAAAAAGACGAAGTAAAATGAAGCAAGGGACTTACAGGAGTACACTTTCCAAGAGGCCTGAAGAACTTCTCCAGTGTGTAAAGGTATTTGACATTATCCTTCGCTTCATTGGCTACAACTGTAATGCTTCCATCCTTTAATAAAGATTGCAAAGGGATTTAGCATCAACACCTATTACTTGCAAAAATGTGTGTGATCCTGTGCTAAATCTAAATGGAAGTAAATATAAAGCAACCCTTTCAAAACCATTCAGTCAATAATGCATCTAGATGTATTGTAATGTACTATAATGTTGTTGACACTGAAATTATTTACATAATTGACTTAATACAAAATCTTTTCATGACATAAGTATAAAAACGTGGTAAAAGTCTGACCAGCTCCTTCCAGCGCTTCAAGGTTTTAGACTTGGCCACCTGCAGCAACCCCAGAACCTTCTTGACCTGCGGCCTCTTGATCTCATCCAAAAGGCTGGACACACGGTACAGGAGTTCAGACAACACACAAGCACTCTTTGTGAACTTTTAATGTAACATTGTAACATTGGTGGTAATAATTCAAGACTGTTTCACTAAACCTTGAATCAATCTCAAGCAGCACAGAGATTGAAATATGTATTAAAAAAACTATGCCCACCACTAATATATGTACGTATATAGAAAAAACTGGACCTGCTGTATTCTACTAGCTAGTAATTACATCAAAATAGAATGGCCAATTTACAGTAGGTACAATATCTCATACAAGCAAAAAAATATACTTCAGTTCAATTTAATAATCCTCTCTTTTCCATGAAAAAAGTAATTAAGCTCTAAACTTTCTCATTTGCACTCTGGATGCAAAACAGGCAACCCTTTCATTATAAAGCTAAGCCTCAAGGGTAGAGTGGAAATACTGCTGCTACTGCTGTCATTTCCCAGTAGCATCTCATCTACCTCTCTCCTCCTCACTTCCTATGCTATTACAATGGTGGCAAAAAGCCCAAAGAAATGTGCAGTGATGCTTTGCTATGCCATAGATATCTGTCTGGTCCTTAGAAGTGACCGTCTTATATCTAGCATCAGATTAGTAAATACTTTTAGGGGGAATCTTGGCTCAGTTGGCTAAGGCGCCATGTCATAAATCCAGGGAAATGGGTTCCGGCCCGAGGTTATTCCCCAATCCCAAAATACCTCCCCAGCTCTCTCTCCTTCTCAATCACTGTCTGTCTACAGTGTCCTGTCCACTAAAGGTGTAAAAAGCCCCTCTTGGGTGTTTAGTACTGTAGGCATTGCTGGTGAAGCCAGGCACCTGTTGAAGGTAGTCATGCGGCTCTTCCAGTACTCAAGCTCGGCGGCCGGGCCGATGTCATCCGCCTCCTTCCTCATCTGCTCGCTCTCGGTCAGGACCAGCTCGATCTGCTGCGCCCAGCTCAGGAGCACCGCCTCCAGACGCTCCACCAACTCAGAATTATTTGCTACAGCAGGGAAAGGGAGGAGGAATGGCTTAAGCATAAATACCACTGGGTTAAGAGTTTTTTAATGAGCATGTTACAACTATTGAAGACTTTTAGACGAATGTGAAAGATTAAAGGAGAAATACGGAGTGAATTAATCAATAATAGGGCCTACTGTTGTTTAACATTACTCAGAGCTGTAGGTGGAAATGGCAGGTATCTCTAACCTATTAAAAAGAAATGAACTGATGCAAGATTGCAGAGGGAGTGATATTTGAACATTTCAGACATAGATTGCATTATGAAATTCTAACCACTATGAATTGTGGTCAGGTATGCAGTAAGCGCAAACTGTATGAAAGGTGAGAAAAATGTGTGAATCATTTAATTAGTGAACTTGGCAGAGCCTTTGGACAGCTCAGTAACTGCTGTACTAATACAGAGATTAGGAGCCAGTGGTGGAGACTTAATGCCCATCTGGATGGTCAGTAATCCACTACCTGCAGCTGTGTAGTCAGCTGGGTCCAGGAGGTTGTTCAGGTTTGGGGTCGCATCCACTTCGTTCAGCTGAAACTTCCCCTCCATGTTGTTTCGAGCAGAGGAGAGACTGCAGACAAAGCGGTCCACTGAACTAAGGAAATCCTGAATGTGGGCATTTCTCAGG
>JAODXP020000027.1:835999-856840 GCA_027497455.2 Sardinella longiceps
TTCTTCCCCTGGCAAATGGATCTGTGGTAACCTACAAAACAATAGAAACTGGAAACAATGGTGATAGAGAATACAGATAGAGATTGAAAAACAAAATGGTTTTTAAGGTTTGATTTATTAATTTAAATGTGTATGTGAAGATATGTGCACATGTGCCCAGATCTTTAGCCTAATGTTTGCACGTAAAAACACACTCACACAGTTGTTGTAGGAAATGGCCCTATAGAGAACTTACAGGCCAAAAAAGCCAAAAGAAAAAAAGCATGAGACAAAAGGTAAAACACCATTAATTGAATTCCAACATCTCACAGCTGCAGTTTGGGGGAGGTTTGGACGATTTGCCTCATATTTATGTTCCTTGATCCAGGTTAACTTTACAGGCTGGAGCATATCAAGGCCTGAAGTACGGTGCACTTTGTTTGCATGAGGGAGAGAGGTGGCAGGTGCCTTTTCATCTGTGGTGGTGCAGCAGAGCCATCCAGCAGAGAAGACAGACATGGAGGTGAAATGTTGCAAGGCAGTGGCATGAAGAGGCTGTGCCTATCACTCTAGCAGAGGCTGATCAGATCATAGCCTACCCCTGATGAGAAATTTGAACACGTTGGCCCCTCCGATGTTGAGCTGGATCCACTTACACTGACAGGCCATGAATGTCATCTGCACAGCCGCTTGGGGACTGTTCTCATGTGAGCTGAATAACAATCTACATGGTTCAGATGTGTCCATCACATGTCTCCTCGCTCCTACCTCCTGCTGACCACATCTGGGTGACCATATCTCCACCATCTTGATCATCCTTCCACCTGTCACCAGTATTATTTTAATGACAACTTTAATGACGCATGTTTAGTTATTTTACCTTTCCTGTATTCTAGTCTTTTTCTCTCTGAATGCAACTTCACCACATCTTCAAATAGTTTCTATGTGACAAATACACTTGAGGTATGCAAATGTAAGTTTCTAACAGGATAGTGTGCCACTTGATTGAAAAGCCCTTGGAGTTCAGTCTCCAAGCAGCAAAACAAACACGGCTAACCACCACATCTACACATGTAGGCCTACTGAAAATGAGTACGAGAACACTGAATACACTACAAAACTCACCATGGCTACCTGAAATGCAAATCATTCAGTGGAAATCTGCAGTAGAATCACTTAACGGCGTCAGACGCTACTAGCCTATATATAAGTATATACTTCTGGTTTACACCGCTTCCACGAATCATGACTTACACAGGTCCTCCTCCATTGCGCTGTAATGTGCATCTGCCCAGTAGGTGGCACCACGCGCGAAGCTAGACCAACCTCGAGTTCAATAATGGCAAAGATGATTTACTACAGTAATTTTGCCACATGCGTACCTCCCACAATACATTCAGTATCTATATGCAGAAATGCAGCACGCACAGATCACTCCCCCCTTTATCCTCGGCTGTGCGCATATTGCGCAGTACCTACTAAATTACGCGCGCATAGCCACGCGCTGAAATGTACTGTCATCTTTGTGAATGAAAATAGCCATATTTGTGAACAGAACTTGACCCCGCTAAATGAGAGGGAAATTGGGATTATATCCAAACCAAAAATAAAAAAACAACAAAATAGATTTAAATTTATGATTTAAAAGAAAAGTTAATCAACACCACCCAACATCCCCATGTGATACACACAAAATAAACAAATGTGACACGTGAACCTTGGAGGACAAAACTATTGCTTATTTAGGTAACTGTCGCTTGAAATGGCATCTTTGTGATGTTGGAAGACGGTGACAAAGGTGTCATTAGCTTGTAAGATTATCTCAGCGGAAGGAAACTTTGGGGATTTCCATTCTTGCTCAGTACTTTCGATTTAGAAATCCGTTCAGCTTCCAAACTCTGTGGCAGAACAAAACGTTCGATCAAAGCAACTAAAACTATTGCATATACGTGCCAATTACATTTGCCATTAAATTTATTTGAACTCTAGTTGAAGTAATCGAGGATGATGTTTTAATGACAATTAAAGAACCTTGAGGAAAAATATCCTGACCCGGCCGGTGTCCCTTTGCTGGATGTGGATATGGCGACGGCAACATCACAGACTGCAGGGGGATCTGGAAAAAAGTTGCGGAATGATACGTGTGAGGCCACACTGAACCTAATCCTTTGCCCAGGGAACAAAAAGGTGTCAAGGCGCAAGCTTTTTTTTATTATTATTATTATTTTAGCAAACGATACTACTTTGTGAATGTTCTTCCTTCTGACGTGCCATAAAAATGTTTTTGGCAGAGTGTCTTGAAAACCAGGTTGGATGTCCTCGTTCGAGACCTAATAAGCAGGTAATTTAAGGTTCTGCAGAGCTGTTTCATAGTCATTATTGGGGCCTTCATTGTGTTTTAATGCACTATTCTTTTTTAATCCCAAGAATAACAGAGGAACATGGGTTGAAGTACATGAAACTAATTGTGAGTGGAAAGAAGTTAGCACCTGGTATGTCATTCTATTAATAATCCCATTCTTGATTTGAAAATGCCAAGGTTCAAATTTCAACAAAAAAACAACAAAATCTTTGATTAGGTTGCTTGAGGGCGATAAATGTTTATCTTTTTGAATGGTGTGTGTGTGTGTGTGTGTGTGTGTGTGTGTGTGTGTGTGTGTGTGTGTGTGTGTGTGTGTGTGTTAATCTTAAGGGTCTAGGGACATTTGGAATGAGGTTTTGTCACCTTACTATCATATCTGACTGAGTGTCCATTGCCACACAGACAAGAGGCTGGATGAACAGAATGTGAAGAACAACAGTAAGGTGATGGTCCTGAAGCTCCAGGAGCCTGAGGAAATGGAAGCCATGGCTGTGGAGGAAGACAAATTACAGGAGGAGAGCATGAAGCAGAAATTACTAGTGGAGAGCATGAAGCGGTCTCAAAAAGGCTTCCAGATCCTGTCAGAGAGAGGCAAGTCTCTCTAAATTAAACCTAAACCCTAACAATTGAGAATGCCTAAAAATTGAGAATGTTGAACAAATGAGAGGAGTGTGAGGCTGGAAAAACAAATACAGTAAGTTCTGTTCCTCTGTTGATACACATAGATGGCAGTGAGGACACAACAACCATCCCGTTTTTGGAGATTGCTGACCACAAGGGAAACCCACTTACAATTCCTCCTAGTGAGAAAAAGGTGAAATATGTCTTTCTGTCCTATAATTATTTTTACCTCCACCACCCCCTTGATAACATATAGGGTAAAGGCAATGGTGATCTAAGATCAGTGCTTTTATACCTGCGTCACACGAAGAGAAGTGTTGAATGAGGGGCTGGTAATGGTAATGGTAATGTTATTATTGTACAGAAAGATTGAAAATCAGGTAGGTTATTGTGTGGTGGAAATGAGAGTAGGCTATGTTAGATCATCATACTGTATGTCAGGCTGCCGTGGGTAATGTGGGAATTGTGACAAGTTGAATAAGTTTTTGTGGTGATCCTGAAGATTATGGTGGAAATTATATAACTGCACCACATTGCCTTGGCAAACATCTGCGCTCTCCAAGTGCTTTTTTCGTTCACTTTCTTTTGACTTGAAATATGATGAGGACAAGGAGAGATATAAAGCTGAATTCATAAAAAGACTATCGCGATTTCCGAAAACAAGCGGTTGTAGGCTAGACAGATGAGAATTCAACTATATGAGATGTTATTAAGATGTGAACCTTTGATATTTTGTCGTTACCGGGTGCAAGGAATTATTGGATGTCACCATAAACTCTCTATACTTCAGTGTTCCCTGTGTTAAAGGAGATTGGATTTTTCTTCTTCTTTCTTTTCTTTTTTGCATTTCAATATGCTCATATGCAACAAAGGCTTTCTAAATTTAGCCATGAATTATAACAGTTCTTGAAGAGTATGGAAGGGAGGGGTTTAATATGATATACTTTATTTTCAGTTCAGTATTAGATGCTACACCACAATGTGTATATCATGGCCTATGGTTGACTCTCAGTTTGGCATTTGATAGGCTCTGTTCCTGGCAATGGGCCTCCATGCAAAGGGCCGGGCCATTATGAAGCGGAAGCAACATGAAGCTGCTCTTTGCCACCTGCTGCAGGCTGACGAAGAATTCCGGTGAGATAGGCCTACCTTTCTTTATAATGTGTATTCTCATGTTTGTAACTACAGTATGGTTATTATAGCTATGGTTACTGACTGTATCCCAAAATTAAACCAATCAATTTAGGAAAGAATGAAGCCCAGATTAAGACTGAAGCATGCAAATAAAAAGAATTGTGTCATGATTATAGGTTTATGCTAGGGATACACCAAATCCTGATTTTTGGGGTTTAGCCGAATACTGAGATACGTCCAAATCAAAATACCGAATCCTAATTTATTATCCAGATATGATGATCATAAACAGGCTGAAAACGAAAACTCCCAATTCTGCTGATGTTATATGGGCTATGGACTATTTTAAGCTCATGTGTTTGAAAGAGTAGGCTAACCTTAGAAATGTTATTTGGATGGAGATTTGCTTTAACTGAATTTGGTACACCAGATTATGCATGTATTGTAATAAACCCAAATTGAACCTGTACTTTGCTGACACCCAAACCGTGTGATTCTTATGTATTTTCCTGCAGTAAATGTGGCCCAGTGCTGCTGAACACAGTGGACAACTATGCTGTACTGCAGTTGGACATTGTGTGGTGCTACCAGGCACTGCAGGCCCTCGATTATCTGGAGGACAGTAAGCAGCGTTTGCAGCGTGCCGAGGAATGCTTCCTCAAGTGCTACGGTCAGGAGCAGAAGAGACTGCAGCAAATCAAGGTACTCCTTTCACACACCTTGCCCATGTCCCTTCACCAGAGTTTTCATAAAGAATGATATAAAGTGGAAGATCTGATCACCACTCACCAAGTAATTAAGAGCCGGGATCAATGTCAAACTTGTTGCCCTGGATGAATGGGTTAGGATTAGGTTAGGGTTAAGGTACATCGATCCAGGGCAAACGTTTGACGTTGATCCTGGACTCTTAAATACTTGGTGATATCAGATCTTGCAATATAAGTGTGTATACTGTAAAATATATAGTCCTTAATCTAAATCACTGCACATTCAATGGCAACATTGAATGCTCTGGAGTGAATGTTCTGCATTGCTGCTTATCTTTGTCTTTTAAGTGAAAATATAGCCACATCGCATTGTGGTTAATTTATTTATTGTTTGTTTCCTCAGGGAAAGGAGGTGTCAGGAGCTGAGGAAGTTCTGTTCCTGAGGTTATATCTTCTGCAGGGTTTACAGGCCTATCATGCAGGGAATGTTAGGCTAGCTCGAAAGAAACGTGAGAAGGTATTAGCTCTGAATCCATAACCATTCATGGCACTTTGTAGAGTACAGTCAAAACTTTAATGATGATGTCAGCACGTTTACTTCTACAAGTACATCACAAATTATCAGTAGGCTGGCTAATTTAAAGCAGTACATTGTGTTTTGTTCTGTTGAAATTTGAGTTTGGTAAACAGTATTATGACATTGTAAGTGAATGCTGATGACATTTTCCAGGTGGACAAGTTGTATGAGACGCTGAATCTGGACACAAATAAGCTGAAAGTACTTAAGGACATGGGCTTTACTGACCAGGAAGCCCGTCTGGGTCTGAGAGCCTGCCATGGACACTTGAGCAGAGCAGCGATACACATTAGGCAAAGGAAAAAGGTGAGATGGCAAAGTAGTCTCAAGTTATTTTTAAGATTTTCTAGAGCTCTGCATGAATGAAAGATTTTCTAATTGTAGAATACAAGCGGTGTAGCTAATGAAAAGCTGTAGGTGTGTCATAATATAGCTTTTTGTTTAAAAAAAAATGGATGACCTCTTGAATGAGAGTACATGGGAAAGGCCAAACTGGAATTTACAGGACTTGGGCAACTTGGATGCAAGAAGGGTGGGTCATTAAAAAAATCAAATGGTTAATCTTTTGACCATGTCATTTCAAAAGGAGCTCATAAGTCAAAGCATGTTGTTGGATGATTCCCAATGACCAAACAATCCACAACCCTGTTGTTCAAGGTTGTCAAGTGCTTTCGGTCGGAATAAAAACGTACCAAACTGTCTCACTCTCAATCACACGTTATTAATGTCTGCTAAGATACTCTTACGCTACTAATACATTATTAGCTATGCTAATAAAAAAATAAATGCATTTTTTTCTCTGTTATCTGTTTAATAGAATGTGTAATGTAAACTAAATGAATTTGTGTGGGCGCCCCCAACAGGAGAAAGAGGAGATGAGACAGAGAAGGTGGCAACAAATGCAGAGTATCGACACACTGGTGGCACTGGGTTTCTCCAAGAGGGACGCATCACAGGCCCTGCGTCTGACCAATGGGGATGTGGATAGAGCTTATGAGGTGAGAGCGCTTGACGGACACTTACAGTAGAATATCTCACAACCATAATTCTACACGGGTCCGGTGTTGTAAACCCCTTCCAACCTGTTTTCAACAATAAATAATAAAATCTGCAAACGCGACACGCACAAAATAAATATTGACATCCAACTCACACCCAGTTTACAAACAGCCCATTCAAACCACCATTAACACTGCAAGTCCATTGTGTGGTAGGCTGATAGATATGTTCATACAGTGCTTATATAGTACTTTCATACTGTAGTCAGCAAACAAGGCAAAAACACAGAAGTATCCCCACAAAACAAAATGTTTCATACATCACTCACAGGGCTAAATGAGAATTGTAGCAAAACCATTGTACTGTGTAATGAGTTCATTGATGATGAACTGTCTCTATTAGATCCTCCTTGACGATCCCCAAGCAAAGGATACTTCCAGCAGCTCCAGCACAAGCCCAGGCCCAGGTAAACACACCACTATGTGGATAATTCAACAACAGCTTTTAAACACTTTTTTCTCACGAGAGTGCTGTTGAGAGGTGGTAGGTGATGTTGCATAGCTTTTGGGGTGATATTTTTAGCATGTTAAGATTAAACTCAAGACCATATATACTAAAATGGGGGTGACACAGGTGGTTGAGATGCCGTACAGCAAGAGGGTTGCAGGTTCGAGCCTCACTCCACCTGACACCATCAAAGTGTCCTTGAGCAAGATACTTAAACCCAAATTGCTCCTGGTGGGTGAATCAGAGGCATACATTGTAAAGGGTTTGAGTGCTCGCGGAGTAGAATAGGCTATAGTTCTGGGAAACACTCCAAGAATCACAAAAAATAGCCTACATACTAAATAAACCGATGAATGACTGAAAGTGAAATATATGAGGAAGTATGATCAAATCCTGCATACACCTCTTAACTAGGATACTGGTGTGCAGATATACACAGTACACAGTATGGTTTTAGTTTTGTTGTTGTTTAGTTTTTAGTTTTATGTGGTTGTAGTGATTATGGTTTACTGTGGTGTATTTTTTCCAGAAGGGACAACAAGCCTGGATGCGGACCTGGTAAAAGAGGTCTTGGAGGATATTCCTGAGCATGAGGAAGACTACTTGGACGTGACACTAGATGAAGAGTTTGAGATCATCACCAAGATGAGGTCGTACTTGGAAAATTCCACAAATTGCTAAATGAAGGTTTATCGATTTTCAGAGGCACTTATTGGAATGTATCTATTTATGGAGCATTAGTTTAATTGTTTGTTTGATTGTGATTGTGATTGGCTTGTATTTGATGTATTTTATTTGACGCTTGATTGACTTTCATGTTATTGATTCCAGGGCTTTAAAATTGAAATTTCTAAATATGTTTTGCTGACAAGTTTGTGATAATTAATGAAAAGTAATCGCTGCATATAAAGACAAATCTATAATTGTTTTTATAATTAAGTCTCTGTCTCAATTTTATTCATGCTTTCATTACGTTCTTATGTGACTGCATTCCAGTACCTGCAAATATGTGAGACTAAAACTGCAAACCCTAGAGGAAACAAAATCACACTCACCATGTACCCTATACATGCTGATCATTCAGTAAAAAATCTACAATCTGGCTCCGCTGTAGGAGTGCCTGACGCTACTTCGCATTTTCAGAAACAGAAGTCCACCGTTGTTTAAGACTTTATAGTGATACATTTAAGAAAACCACCTCCTCAATATAAAGCATGACTCATTTTCTTAAAACTGGTCCTCCAGCATTATAAAATTAATGTATTAAACAGCAGATGGCGCCACACGCCAAACTAGATCACGCACCAGCGAAAGGGAAGTTGGGATACTGCGTCGTCATACCCGGAAGTATAAAAAAACAATGAAGCAAAACAACAACAACCCCATGTGACGCGCCATAGTGTGTGTATGTATGCTCATATAAGCCTGGAAGACCAAATTATTCAGTCTTTAAGCATTTTTGGTCTATTGAAAGGATATCTTTATGTTGCAGGAAGACAAAATGACACATGCTAGAGTGTTCAGCAGTTGTCATTGAAAGACAGTGTTAGCGTGCGAGCTTGTTAGCCCAGTGAGTAACGTTAGGAGTGGTGGGAGGTAGGCAGGCAAGGAAGGTTTGGGGATTCCCCCCTTGCTCATTACTTTCGATTTAGAGAAATATTCACCTTCCCAGCTCTGTAATGGCAGAACAGAATATTAGATCCAAGTTAGTAAATCACTTGAGAAATGATAAAATTCAACTCTGGACCCCCCCATACACAACAGATGACGGTGTCGGACAGGAGCACATGCATGTAAGTAGTCAGCTTTGCTGCCTGTAACATGAAGTAATCAAGGTGTTACGATGTTTAGCTAACCACTGCTAATGTTTGTAATAACAATTGCAGGAGCTTGCAGAAAAATATGCTCCGCTGGTCGGTGTCCCTTTGTTAGATGTGGAAGTGGCGTTGGAAACTTTAAGAACACAGGCAATACACAAGGGATCTGGAAACAAGTTGTTTAAAGATACGTGTGTGGCCACACTTGAAATAATCCTTCCCAAAGAGGACAGGAAGGTATCAAGACACAGACTTTTTTGTTTCACTTTAGCAGACATTGAGGTGTCGTGGTATTAAATGTTCTTTATTCTTCTGCATCGTCAAAATGTTTGTAGGATAAAAGGAAGAATTACCTGGAAACCAGGTTGGATGTTCTTGTTCAAGACACAATAAACAGGTAATTTAAGGTGTAGTTTAATAGTGCTATTTTAGTCATTATAGAGAAACTTATTGTGTTTTTAATGCATTGATATTCCTTTTTATTTGCAAGAATAACAAACGAATATGGCTTGAAGTACATCAGACTAATTGTGGGTGGAAGGACCCTAGTACCTGGTATGTTATTTTTCCATTCTTGAATTGAGTATGTCTGGGCTCAAAGTTCTAACGCTAGTCTACAAAATCCTTTTTTACGCTTAAGCACTGTGCATAAGTGCATGTGTTCAAATCATGTTTATCCTCGTGTGTGTGTGTGTGTGTGTGTGTGTGTGTGTGTGTGTGTGTGTGTGTGGTAGCAGTGGGGTCAAAGTTTCTTTGAAAGAAGAGTGATTAGGCTTGTCATCAAGCCATTGCAATTGGTATTTTCTACTGTGCAGGACAAATCTCTCTCTCTTTTAAGGGTCTAGGGGCATTTGGAGGTTTGTGAGGTTTTGTCACTTCACTGTCATTTCTAGTGTATTTTACTGACGGTTCCCTGCCACACAGACAAGAGGCTGGATGAACAGAATGTGAAGAACAACAGTAAGGTGATGGTGCTGAAGCTGCAGGAGCCTGAGGAAAAGAAAGCCATGGCTGTGGAGGAAGACAAGAGGAAATTGCAGGAAGAGAGCATGAGGCGGACTCAGAAAGGCTTCCAGATACTGTCAGAGAGAGGCAAGTCCCTCTATGCAATTTCTCTACACCAGCAATGCCTGAAGAATGAGAATGTTGAATAAATGTGAAAAGGCCTCAGAGGGAGAGAGGAGTGTGAGCCTGGAAAAACGAAGCTATGTGCATTTACTGTAAGTTCTGTTTCTTTATTGATACACATAGATGGCAGTGAGGACCCGACGACCACCCCATTTTTGGAGATTGCTGATCAGAAGGGAAATCCACTTACAATTCCTCCTAGAGAGAAAAAGGTCATCCATAGTTATATACTTGAAAAATGTATTGAGTTTGCAGTCGATTTTCTCAAATACCTGTCAATGTAGTGGACTGTGGCTGACTCTCTGTTTGGCATTTGATAGGCTCTGATCCTGGCGATGGGCCTCCACGAGAAGGGTCGGGCCATTATGAAACGCAAACAGCATGAAGCTGCTCTTTGCCACCTGCTGCAGGCTGACGAAGAGTTCTGGTACAATTCCTTCATGTTTATGCTTATGTTTGTAAATTCTATTATATTCTATTCTATTGAATTATGATTATTGTGTCTCAAAATTAAAATAATCAATGTTGGACTAAGACTAAAACATGCAAATAAACAGAATTACATTATGATTGATTAGAGGTATACTGTATGCATGTTTGAACCTGTTTTGAACCTTTAACACAAATGCCGTACAAATACCCCATACCATGCTAGCCTGGTAATACTACCAGCTGCTCGCACACAGCTAGTGAGTTGCTTGCTGGTTAAGTTAGGTTTGGATCAGCCCTGTTGTTCCAGGTACCTGAATGCTGTCATTAAGAAAAAGAAAGAGAAAATTTGATGCTGCATAGACTTAATAACAAGCCATTTACTAATGCTGACTGAATGGGGCATGAAATGAAACTGAAAGTAAGTTGTTCTGCCCCATTCACTTACTGTTAGTTTCCTGTTCACTGCCCATTCTATGCTGTATCAAATTTTCGTATCTTTTTCCTACCTACAGCACTTGTTCACAATTTGAACAACAGGGCTATGGATTGATGTATACTGGATGGCATTATTGGTCTGCATGCACTCACAACTCCTCCCTCTGTTCACTGATTTGATCAGGTTACAATGCCTTCTGACACAACAGACTCAATGGGATCAAATCCAGACCCACACTAAGAACTCCTGGCCAGGCTAACACCATGCCTTTGTTATGTATTTTCCTGCAGTAAGTGTGGCTCAATGCTGCTGAGCACAGTGGACAACTATGCTGTACTGCAGTTGGACATTGTGTGGTGCTACCAGGCACTGGAGTCCCTCGATTGCCTGGAGGACAGTAAGCAGCGTTTGCAGCGTGCCGAGGAATGCTTCCTCAAGTGCTACGGTGAGCAGCAGCAGAGACTGCAGCAAATCAAGGTATTTCCCTTTCGGCCTTACAACGTGCCTTGCCTATGTCCTGTCACCAGAGCATTCATAAAGGAGTATATACACGTATATTTGCTGGTAATCTGGGACACTGCACATTTAGTAGCAACACTGAATTCTCTGGAGTGAATGGGTCTGCATTGCTGCTCATTGTCCTTGGGTTTCATTTTTTTGGAGATGCATTCTGGGTAATGTAGTTTTTTTTCCCTTTGTTTCTCAGGGTAGCTCAGGAGGTGAGGAAGTGCTGTTCCTGAGGCTATATCTTCTGCAAAGTCTGCAGGCTTACCTGGAAGGAAATGACAGGCTAGCCCGACAGAAACTACAGAAGGTAGTAGCTCCAATTTTATTACCATTCTGTTGCAATGCATGAGGTACTTTCATGGCAATGCATACAGTAGAGGACAGTAAGGGTCCAAATGTTGACAACAGCCCAGTTTCATGCCAAAACACAGAAAGAATACTAATAAAGCGATGTTTCCTCGAAAATACTAAATTATTAGTACATGTCAAGTGTCATACAATGTATTTTATTCTATTGAAATGAATTGTGTGTACACTATTATATGTCATTGTAAGTGACTATTGATGACACGTTTCAGGTGGACGAGTTGTATGAAAGGCTCCGTCTGGACACAGAGAAGCTGAGCATACTGATGGCCATGGGGTTCACTGACCAGGAAGCCCGTCTGGGTCTGAGGGCCTGCCATGGAGACCTGAACAGAGCGGCAGAACACATCAGTCAAAGGAGAAAGGTGATTTACATTTACATTTATGCTTTTAGCAGGCACTTTTAGCCAAAATGAATTACAAAAGGAGGATTAGTAATCAAGTTACTACACAAGTACTGTAAATACCTAACTAGGAGTGTGATTGGCTAACAAGAAATTGACAGGAGTTAGAAAAGTGCAAGAGTGTGTTCTTTTAAGTGCATTGTTCAAAATATTTTAAGTGCATTCCAGGTAGTTCAAGAGGTACACTCGGAAGAGCTGGGTTTTCAAGAATGTGGAGAGTTCTGCTCTAATAGTCTTTGAAAGGTTATTCCACCAGTTTGAAACAATGGAGGAAAATAGCATAGACTGACCTGTGCAAGGTATTGGCCATTCTAAGCAGTGATCTTTGGAGGAGTGGAGTGACTGCAGGTTAGCATATGGCTTTATAAAGGTTCATTGGAGTAGATCTTACCCTGCAGGCCAACATTGATGACTGTGCAACATACAAGCATACAGTCTAGTCTGATTCTGGAATAGATAGTTATGGTTATTAATTATATTGGTTAATCCAACTAATTAATTATATTGGTTGGATTGCGTGCAATACCGTTGTAAAATTCTGTGAAGACCACATGTCTTAAGGAGGAAGGTGATTATGCTTGTTGTTGTGCAAAAGCTTCTGGTTTTGTCACATGTTGCTCCACCCACTCTGTAGTATTAGGCTCTTTTGATGGACATGGAGATTTCTGTGCTTATGTTGTTGACAGAAAATCAGTCAGTTAATGCAGCTGTTTATCAGACCTATGCTAGCTTTTTGATACTACCCACTGTCTGAGAACATGAAACGAAATATGGCAGATGCTTGCACTGCAAGGAACAGCTTCAATTTAAGGGGACACTGTCTAAAATCTAGCATTAACAAAAAGCTAACATTCAATTGAAATTTGCCCACAAGAATACTACTGGGTATGATACTACTAAGCTGTGATTGAATGAGGCTGAACTATAAAAACCATCATGAACAAATACATAATCTGGTAAAAAATCTTTTGTCTGTGTTATTGGTGGCATTTATCAGGCTGTGAATAGAAAGTAAATGCATTTGTGTGGGCGCCCCCAACAGGAGAAAGAGGAGATGAGACAGAGGGAGCGAGAGAAGAGGAGGCAGAGAGTGCAGGGCATCAACACCCTGGTGGATCTGGGTTACTCCAAGAGGGACGCATCACGGGCCCTACACCAGGCCCACGGGGACGTGGACAAAGCCTATGGGGTGAGGATGCCTGACTCTTAAGAGACATTCTCTACAAACACATGCACGCTGCTTGTACATGCCCCACCCTAACACACACACACACACACACACACACACACACACACACACACACACACACACACACTTACTATACATGCCACCCCATGCGACACTGAAGGGGAACACACACAGCATGCATGCAAACACACACACACACACACACACACACACACACACACACACACACACACACACACAGACTCGCATTATACATGCCACCCTGCAGTACACTTATATGCACACACACAGGTGTTCATGCAAACACACACACACACACACACACACACACACACACACACACACACACACACACACTCTCTCTCTCTCTCTCTCTCTCTCTCTCTCTCTCTCTCTCTCTCTCTCTCTCTCTCTCTCTCTCACAGTATATGTCACTCCATGCAACACACTTTGCTATGCACACACACACACAGGTGGGCACACAAAAACACACACATTAACGCTTATTTCAGTGTCAGGTTTTGGCTGTTTGACCGCTTGAATTTGGGTTTACTAGCAAGACCAATCCAGTTGTAATCTGACGTCATTAAAGTTGGATTACTTGAGTGAATATCCAGTATAGTTCCGACCAGCATTTGCTGAAACATTTTACAGTTCAAGTTTAATGTGATCATACATTTAAGTGTATAACATTTGACCAGGATATTCAGGATTCTTTGGAATGAAAGAATGTTCGATAAGCCAAAGAATGTTCATTAAGCCATAGGGTAGAGAGAACTTTAGACATTTAGTCTGTGAACTTCAATGGCACAAATTTGTTATAAACTTCTAATGTTTAATGTTCTAGTGTTTTTTTTTTTTTTAATTCATGGGTCATTGCACTGACTTCATTGATGACATACAGTACTGGTTGTCTATCAGATCCTCCTAGATGCCTCCCAAGCCATGGATACAGCCAGCAGCTCCAGCCTGAGCCCCACTGAGCCTGACAAGCAGAGCAAGATGGATCAGGTTGGTACCGGGAGCAGCCTCTAGCCTACATTCACACTACTGACGAGGGACACGTTTCCCTGAACAGCATTTGCTAACTTAGCAGTTAGCAAGTTAGCAACCTTGTTGGTTGTAATGTAATTTCCCTTGGCCATTGGCTCTTGCCCTGTGTATGGTTGTGTGTTTGTCTGTGTCTGTGTGTTAAACATTTTATCACGCATTAGTAACTGTCCTTGGCCCTTGCTCCTTGTGTGTGTGTGTGTGTGTGTGTGTGTGTGTGTGTGTGTGTGTGTGTGTGTGTGAGTGTGTGTGTGTGTGTGTGTGAGAGAGAGAGAGAGAGAGAGAGAGAGACACACACCCCTTTTTCACCTGTTAAATGATCATTCTATTATAAGCTGTGATTGTCTGTTAAAATGTTGCCTCTCCAACCTTATGTATCTAAGTGCTAAATGGTAGAGGGCACTGAAGGGTAAACACAGAACATCAACTATTCATGTGAAACTGTTCTCACTGTCTGTTCCTGTGAACAGGTGCTTGCGTCTGCGCCTCACTGCTTTTGTGTGTGTGTGTGTGTGTGTGTGTGTGTGTGTGTGTGTGTGTGTGTGTGTGTGTGTGTGTGTGTGTGTGTGTGTGAGAGAGAGGCGAGAGAGAGAGAGAGAGAGAGAGTGTTTGTGTGTGTGTGTGTGTGTGTGTGTGAGAGAGACCCCTTCTTCACCTTTTAAATGATTATTCTATAGCTTGATTGTCTGTCAACACCTTGCCTCTCCAACCTTATGTATCTAAGTGCTAAATGGGTGAAGGGTAAAAACCTAACAGCAACTATTCATGTGAAACTGTTCTCACTGTCTGTTCCTGTGAACAGGTGCTTGCATCTGTGCCTCGCTGCATTTGAGTTTATGTGTGTGTGTGTGTGTGTGTGTGTGTATGTGTGTTACATCAAAAAACCTGGCTCACACTCACTCACTTGAGCAGATGCCCTGCTTGAGCTTTGATCATTGCACTCAGTCCACATGCAGGTGTTTCAGCCAGCCAGCCAGCCGTCAGTCTGTGTATCTAAATGGCGTGTGTGTGTGTGTGTGTGTGTGTGTGTGGTTGTGTGTGTGTGTGTGTGTGTGTGTGTGTGTGTGTGTCTACACAATACGTGTATGTTGTGTGTTTTGTATTATCTAAAAGCCTGACCTGTCCCATCCCCACTGCAGCTGGCGTATCTGGGCTTTGATCGGGAGGTGGTGGAAGCAGCGCTGAGGCTGACGGACTGGGAAGTGACCCAGGCCACCCAGCTGCTGCTGGACAACCAGGGCACTCTGCCCCCTGAGCTGCTCTCTCCCTCCCCTCCATCCACCTCTTCACCCTCCACCTCCTCACCCTCCGAGGAGCCCAGCACATCCTCAGAGTCCACAGGTACTGTACTGCACAGGCAGCCAAACACACACACACACACACACACACACACACACACACACACACACACGTACACAAAGTAGCACTCACATAGAAGTCACACAGATATTCCAGTTTCTTGAATTTCCTTCGAGATGAATAAACTACTATCTTAGATATCTACGCCATGATTAACATGTGAAAAGAATACACAAATATGCACAGCCGACATCTGTGTCTTCACACATGGACACACACACACACACACATACACACACACACACAAACACACACAAACACACACAGGTGGTCTAGGCTATTGAACAGAAATCTATTTTTCAATGCGAATCATTCAAGATCACAGATCCACTCACATTCTTGCTGACACTTATGAATCTGTGTAAAAATGCATTTGTAACAAATTCACCATTGCATCCATAAGAAAGGAAAGCATCCCTCACGAACCTGAAGTCTGTTTGAAGTGATCGGGACCCAAAGCACTTACACAGAAGTTTCAGCTCTGCATTCTAGGCAAACGCAAACATAGTTCTGGGAAATGCTCCAAGAATCACACATAAATGACCGTGAAAAGGGTAATTTTTCTAATATACACGTTACACCTTTCCAAGCCAAATAAATTGGCATGCTCATCGAGCTTGGAGTAGCTAGTTTTCTCTTGGCTGCTCAAATGAGGATCCAGGTTGTGAACACCACCAAAAGTGCTTTGAATAATGATCAATAGTTTCAAGTATCCCGTTTTGTATCACGGATATCATGCAAACAGGAATATCAGTCACTCGGTGTGCTTGCATGTAACAAAACCTGAGTATGATCAAAACCAGCATAGGCCTCAACCATGATGCCGGTGTGCAGGTTTACATTGTTGTTATTTTTGTTGTTGTTTTGCGTGGTTATGATGATTTACTGTATGTGGTGGTGTTCTTTCCGGAAGGCTCAGCAAGTCTGGACGCAGACCTGGTGAATGAGGTCTTGGAGGATATTCCTCAGCATGAGGAAGACTACTTGGACGTGACACTAGATGAAGAGAGTGAGATCATCGCCCTGATGAGGTCCTACTTGGAGAGGGCCAACTCTACTACTGGCTAATGGGAGGTTCATCCATTTTCAAAGGCACTTATTGGAATATCTCAATATTTTTGAAAAATTTGTTTAATGGTATATTTCAAGTCCTTAAATATTCAAAGGTTCTTTGAAGGAATTAAGTTTTGAATGGTTTTTATTTTATGATTGACTTGACTTTTGATTGACTTTTATGTTATTGATTCAGGGCTTTAAGAGTAGGAATATGTTTAGTTGATCAATTTGTCCCATAATTAATGAAAATTAATCACCGGTACTGCAAATGGCCGTATATGAAGGCACAGTTGTCTTGAAAGTTTACATTTAAGCCATGAAACTGGCAATACGTTGTTCCAGCTTGTCCTGTACATTGTGGTTGCATTTTCCCAAAGATTTTTTTTGAGTTTAAAAACTTTGGAATTTTATGTTGTTTTGGAGACACTATTAGATTATTAGTGTGATTTAGTTAACATTATCAGTTCATTTAATGCCCAATGCTAGAATTTCAGGTTCAGTTTCTGTGCCTAAGATATAAGTTCTTCATGTACTAATTGTGTTGATGTGACATGCAATAAACCCTTGGTTTGGTTTATTCAAAAGTAAAGTTTAGTGTAATCTCTCTTGCACTCTATTAATCAAATACTGATCACACCAATGATGAAATGATCATTTTTAATGATCAATATCTCAATCGCTCAATATAGTATTTGGATAAAAATTTAACTTAAAATACAAGTATCAACAATGTAATTTTAACATCCTTGATGACATTGGGAAATGGTGCCTTATACTGTACATCTAAACCTTGCACAGAATTTCTTTTGAAATGTGTTTTTTTTTTGACTTAAAGGTCTGTTCTCTCATCCCTGTGACCAGTACGACCCTTTGTAATAGTCTTATCAATGTGTAGATGGTAAAATGAGTGACACTAACATAGGATCTGAGTGTTTGTCAGAAGCTGTGACTTCAGTTTTAGAAGAAAAACAAAACTTGCTGGTGTTTCTTTCATTGTTAACAGGTACACGATTCCATCCCCACAGGAACACCAGTGCATGATTAAAATACTGTTATTTGGTTTTGGTCATGGGTTTTAGCTCGGTTTTATTTTACATTTCTTAAAGGAAGAGAGAAAGCAAAAAGGGGGAGGGGGGCCGAGACAGTCTGTGGTGGTGTAGGGTTCAGGGATGGCGGGGGCGTTGATGCCGTCGTCGATGTCGGGGCGTTCGGGGTGTGAGTGGGGTGGGTGGGGGCTTAGAAGTAGTTGACAACCCTGCGGATGGACTGGATGTTGGGGTTCTGGGCCTGCCACTCGTTGTGACCACAGTAGTTGCCTCTCTCCACGATGTACATGCGGCCACGGAAGTTGGGCTCTTCGTACATCACCCAGCTGTAATGGGAACACACACACACATGCAGAGATGAGGCTTTTTACATGCGGGACATGATTCATACATCTATTACCATGGCTTTTTTCAGCTTTCTTAAATACTTATTAAAGTACAGTATGACTAACTGAAACAGGCAGGGTTAGTATCAGTATGAAAATACTTATTCTATGCCCGTTTTGTTTTGCTGAAAGATGTGATTTTTCTGTAATTTGTCTCAAGTGTTTTACATTCACAACAGTTAAATGGAGATGGATGCCCCAGGGTGGTCAAATAGGCCCATCTACAGACAATTGATTCTGTTTGTCTGAGAGAAATACATCATGTAAGGACACAGTCATGTCGGTGACAGCCCCTAGCCTTATTTATTATTAGCCTTCAAGATGATTCACTGTAAAGTACTGAGGCCTTGTATTTCTTCCTCCATTCTAATCGTAAACAAACAACGATAATTAATCAGTGTAGCTAAATATGGCCGTTAATTAATAATACGTAGCAGATTCATTTAACTGCCCTTTAAATTTTATGTCTAATTAAACCTTGGTAATTGTTATAAATTGGCAGCATATGTTTTTCATCCATGAGCAACCATTTGTCCCCATCTGATGTGAACAGAATAGTTTAGCAGTACAATCTACAGCTACACAACCCTGCTACAGCCATAGCTGTGATGGAAGAGATTTATTTCCACCCAACCAGCAGTGGTCAGTGTTTCTTCTGTATTCTGTATTCTGTTCCTGACTGAACCACTCTTTGGGCCACTGATATATTTGACAAGGCAAGACCTTTTCATTTTCTGCCTGCCCCCTGACCACAGAATCAACATCAAATCTTGACTAGAGGGGGTAGCATTTCCCCAAAGTCTACAGAAATCCTCCTGTACATTTAGCCTGGCACTTTGTGTTAACCAAACACAAGGAATATTTGCTAAAGGCAATGAGGATGAACAGCAAAAGTCTGACCTGACAGGCCTAGGTAACTGTGATCATGTCTTGTTTTATGGGGCTGTTGTACATTGAGACAGATAGGTTGTGTGTGAGTGTGTGTGTGTGTGTGCGTGTGTGGGAGGTCAGACTTACGCTCCATCACCGTAGACCCTGACGGAGTTGACGCAGGTCTTGGTGAAGCCGCGGCTCTGCAGGAAGGGGCAGTCGTCGCACAGCTCCACGCACTGGCCGGAGTAGTTGCAGCCCTCGAACAGCTCAATTCTGTAGTGCTCACCGTGCTGTTGGGAGAAGACATGGAGAAAGGGCCGGTAAGATGAGTTAAAGGAGGTGAGTTATTTGTAAATACATACTTACACCCACAAAGTAGGTTAACACAATGCTACAGAATATACCATAATATCAATTTTCCATTTACTAAGAAAAATAAGATTTAATTTGATGTATAATCTGACTGTATATGTATATGTATACTAATATTGATGTACTGTATAATCTAAAGTATACTCTCCATTTGACATACATTATGTCATAGACATAGGGATTTACACAAAGGAAAAATGACTGTTGGTTCACCTATGTGTTCACACCGTGCTCTCTCTATATACTACTCACCATCCTGATAGGCTTGCAAGAGCCCATGTGATCATTGTGAGAATTCCAGCGCTGGAACTCGGGGTACTCGCCACGCTCCAGGATGTACTGCTGGCCCTTGAAGTCAGGGTGGTCGAAGCAGATCCAGGCACCGCTCTCCACACGGATGGAGTTGACGCGGTTCATGAAACCACGGTCCTGGAAGTTATCGCAATCGCCGAACACCTCCAGCTTCCTTCCAGTGAAGCATTTGCCCTCGAAGAAGCAAATCTGGAGGAAAGAGAGAAGTGGGTGGGGGGTGGATGGGGAGCACACACAAACACACAAGTCAGTACAGAGCAAAATTGTACACATACTCTCTCTTTCTGTATTTTTCTCTCTCTCTCTCTCTCTCTATGTCCTTCATACACACACACACACACACACACACACATAATGTGTGGTAGCAGTACACACACACACACACACACACACTAATGTGTGTGTGCAAATCCTGCAGGGAAGGCTTGCAAAAGAAGAGGATTGGGATGGAGGAGCTCGAGATGTAGGAGTCAGTGTCAGGTGTAGGGCTATGAGCTGCATATGAATGGAGTTGTCTATGAGGGCACTGCTGTGACGTGCATTTCAATGCGAAGACTGAGAAGCGGTTGAAACAAGTAAGAGAAAAAGGGGGGAAAAAGGCTCAGAGATTCCAAACTGCACCATCTCCTAGCACACACACACACACACACACACACACACGCTTCCCTCTAGAATGTGACTTGACTGAAAGTCTAGCCTAGCTGAGAGTCCTTATCTCTGAGTAAAGCGGTCTCCGATAGGGAATATTGACTTTTAGCAATTTTCCACCACATACTTCATTTTCTTTTGTCAAAAGAGACGAATAATTACTCTTTCAACTGAAAGGCACTTTGTAAAAAAAATCAGCTCAGTTCTTGATGACATCCTCTTTGATGGAGGAAAGCGCAGTCCTTTGTGTTGGCTTTGTGAAGGGTTTAGGTCGGGAAAAAGACCACAATTTTGTCCATTTAATTGATTAGGAAATCCCATCTAATCCATAGCTATGAGATTGGCCCCAGAGTGCGTCCATTGATTTACAGAGTGTGAAATTGAAAAGCCAGGCCTCCAGATTACTAGTGCTGTAGAGAGAGACTCGACGAGCGTTACAGTGAACAAACTCCTATCCTATCCTCCCCTTCCCTTCCTGTTCTCCCTCTGCCAGTGCCAGAACTGTGACTACTACTACTACCACTACTACTATTACAACTACTGTACTGTGGCTGCTGATGCTGTGGTGGTTACT
>JAODXP020000027.1:856940-898854 GCA_027497455.2 Sardinella longiceps
ACAAACACACACAGGTGGTCTAGGCTATTGAACAGAAATCTATTTTTCAATGCGAATCATTCAAGATCACAGATCCACTCACATTCTTGCTGACACTTATGAATCTGTGTAAAAATGCATTTGTAACAAATTCACCATTGCATCCATGAGAAAGGAAAGCATCCCTCACGAACCTGAAGTCTGTTTGAAGTGATCGGGACCCAAAGCACTTACACAGAAGTTTCAGCTCTGCATTCTAGGCAAACGCAAACATAGTTCTGGGAAATGCTCCAAGAATCACACATAAATGACCGTGAAAAGGGTAATTTTTCTAATATACACGTTACACCTTTCCAAGCCAAATAAATTGGCATGCTCATCGAGCTTGGAGTAGCTAGTTTTCTCTTGGCTGCTCAAATGAGGATCCAGGTTGTGAACACCACCAAAAGTGCTTTGAATAATGATCAATAGTTTCAAGTATCCCGTTTTGTATCACGGATATCATGCAAACAGGAATATCAGTCACTCGGTGTGCTTGCATGTAACAAAACCTGAGTATGATCAAAACCAGCATAGGCCTCAACCATGATGCCGGTGTGCAGGTTTACATTGTTGTTATTTTTGTTGTTGTTTTGCGTGGTTATGATGATTTACTGTATGTGGTGGTGTTCTTTCCGGAAGGCTCAGCAAGTCTGGACGCAGACCTGGTGAATGAGGTCTTGGAGGATATTCCTCAGCATGAGGAAGACTACTTGGACGTGACACTAGATGAAGAGAGTGAGATCATCGCCCTGATGAGGTCCTACTTGGAGAGGGCCAACTCTACTACTGGCTAATGGGAGGTTCATCCATTTTCAAAGGCACTTATTGGAATATCTCAATATTTTTGAAAAATTTGTTTAATGGTATATTTCAAGTCCTTAAATATTCAAAGGTTCTTTGAAGGAATTAAGTTTTGAATGGTTTTTATTTTATGATTGACTTGACTTTTGATTGACTTTTATGTTATTGATTCAGGGCTTTAAGAGTAGGAATATGTTTAGTTGATCAATTTGTCCCATAATTAATGAAAATTAATCACCGGTACTGCAAATGGCCGTATATGAAGGCACAGTTGTCTTGAAAGTTTACATTTAAGCCATGAAACTGGCAATACGTTGTTCCAGCTTGTCCTGTACATTGTGGTTGCATTTTCCCAAAGATTTTTTTTGAGTTTAAAAACTTTGGAATTTTATGTTGTTTTGGAGACACTATTAGATTATTAGTGTGATTTAGTTAACATTATCAGTTCATTTAATGCCCAATGCTAGAATTTCAGGTTCAGTTTCTGTGCCTAAGATATAAGTTCTTCATGTACTAATTGTGTTGATGTGACATGCAATAAACCCTTGGTTTGGTTTATTCAAAAGTAAAGTTTAGTGTAATCTCTCTTGCACTCTATTAATCAAATACTGATCACACCAATGATGAAATGATCATTTTTAATGATCAATATCTCAATCGCTCAATATAGTATTTGGATAAAAATTTAACTTAAAATACAAGTATCAACAATGTAATTTTAACATCCTTGATGACATTGGGAAATGGTGCCTTATACTGTACATCTAAACCTTGCACAGAATTTCTTTTGAAATGTGTTTTTTTTTTGACTTAAAGGTCTGTTCTCTCATCCCTGTGACCAGTACGACCCTTTGTAATAGTCTTATCAATGTGTAGATGGTAAAATGAGTGACACTAACATAGGATCTGAGTGTTTGTCAGAAGCTGTGACTTCAGTTTTAGAAGAAAAACAAAACTTGCTGGTGTTTCTTTCATTGTTAACAGGTACACGATTCCATCCCCACAGGAACACCAGTGCATGATTAAAATACTGTTATTTGGTTTTGGTCATGGGTTTTAGCTCGGTTTTATTTTACATTTCTTAAAGGAAGAGAGAAAGCAAAAAGGGGGAGGGGGGCCGAGACAGTCTGTGGTGGTGTAGGGTTCAGGGATGGCGGGGGCGTTGATGCCGTCGTCGATGTCGGGGCGTTCGGGGTGTGAGTGGGGTGGGTGGGGGCTTAGAAGTAGTTGACAACCCTGCGGATGGACTGGATGTTGGGGTTCTGGGCCTGCCACTCGTTGTGACCACAGTAGTTGCCTCTCTCCACGATGTACATGCGGCCACGGAAGTTGGGCTCTTCGTACATCACCCAGCTGTAATGGGAACACACACACACATGCAGAGATGAGGCTTTTTACATGCGGGACATGATTCATACATCTATTACCATGGCTTTTTTCAGCTTTCTTAAATACTTATTAAAGTACAGTATGACTAACTGAAACAGGCAGGGTTAGTATCAGTATGAAAATACTTATTCTATGCCCGTTTTGTTTTGCTGAAAGATGTGATTTTTCTGTAATTTGTCTCAAGTGTTTTACATTCACAACAGTTAAATGGAGATGGATGCCCCAGGGTGGTCAAATAGGCCCATCTACAGACAATTGATTCTGTTTGTCTGAGAGAAATACATCATGTAAGGACACAGTCATGTCGGTGACAGCCCCTAGCCTTATTTATTATTAGCCTTCAAGATGATTCACTGTAAAGTACTGAGGCCTTGTATTTCTTCCTCCATTCTAATCGTAAACAAACAACGATAATTAATCAGTGTAGCTAAATATGGCCGTTAATTAATAATACGTAGCAGATTCATTTAACTGCCCTTTAAATTTTATGTCTAATTAAACCTTGGTAATTGTTATAAATTGGCAGCATATGTTTTTCATCCATGAGCAACCATTTGTCCCCATCTGATGTGAACAGAATAGTTTAGCAGTTCAATCTACAGCTACACAACCCTGCTACAGCCATAGCTGTGAGGGAAGAGATTTATTTCCACCCAACCAGCAGTGGTCAGTGTTTCTTCTCTATTCTGTATTCTGTTCCTGACTGAACCACTCTTTGGGCCACTGATATATTTGACAAGGCAAGACCTTTTCATTTTCTGCCTGCCCCTGAGCACAGAATCAACATCAAATCTTGACTAGAGGGGGTAGCATTTCCCCAAAGTCTACAGAAATCCTCCTGTACATTTAGCCTGGCACTTTGTGTTAGACAAACACAAGGAATATTTGCCAAAGGCAATGAGGATGAACAGCAAAAGTCTGACCTGACAGGCCTAGGTGACTGCGATCATGTCCTGTTTTATGGGGCTGTTTTAAATTGAGACAGATAGGTAGTGTGTGAGTATGTGTGTGTGTGTGTGTGGGAGGTCAGACTTACGCTCCATCACCGTAGACCCTGACGGAGTTGACGCAGGTCTTGGTGAAGCCGCGGCTCTGCAGGAAGGGGCAGTCGTCGCACAGCTCCACGCACTGGCCGGAGTAGTTGCAGCCCTCGAACAGCTCAATTCTGTAGTGCTCACCGTGCTGTTGGGAGAAGACATGGAGAAAGGGCCGGTAAGATGAGTTAAAGGAGGTGAGTTATTTGTAAATACATACTTACACCCACAAAGTAGGTTAACACAATGCTACAAATATACCATAATATCAATTTTCCATTTACTAAGAAAAAAAGATTTAATTTGATGTATAATCTGACTGTATATGTATATGTATACTAATATTGATGTACTGTATAATCTAAAGTATACTCTCAATTTGACATACATTATGTCATAGACATTGGGATTTACACAAAGGAAGAATGACTGTTGGTTCACCTATGTGTTCACACCGTGCTCTCTCTATATACTACTCACCATCCTGATAGGCTTGCAAGAGCCCATGTGATCATTGTGAGAATTCCAGCGCTGGAACTCGGGGTACTCGCCACGCTCCAGGATGTACTGCTGGCCCTTGAAGTCAGGGTGGTCGAAGCAGATCCAGGCACCGCTCTCCACACGGATGGAGTTGACGCGGTTCATGAAACCACGGTCCTGGAAGTTATCGCAATCGCCGAACACCTCCAGCTTCCTTCCAGTGAAGCATTTGCCCTCGAAGAAGCAAATCTGGAGGAAAGAGAGAAGTGGGTGGGGGGTGGACGGGGGAGCACACACAAACACACACGTCAGTACAGAGCAAAATTGTACACATACTCTCTCTCTTTCTGTATTTTTCTCTCTCCTTCTCTCTCTCTCTCTGTCTTTCATACACACACACACACACACACACACTAATGTGTGGTAGCAGTACACACACACTAATGTGTGTGTGCAAATCCTGCAGGGAAGGCTTGCAAAAGAAGAGGATTGGGATGGAGGAGCTCGAGATGTAGGAGTCAGTGTCAGGTGTAGGGCTATGAGCTGCATATGAATGGAGTTGTCTATGAGGGCACTGCTGTGACGTGCATTTCAATGCGAAGACTGAGAAGCGGTTGAAACAAGTAAGAGAAAAAGGGGGGAAAAAAGCTCAGAGATTCCAAACTGCACCATCTCCTAGCACACACACACACATACACACACCACAGACACAGCTTCCCTCTAGAATGTGACTTGACTGAAAGTCTAGCCTAGCTGAGAGTCCTTATCTCTGAGTAAAGCGGTCTTGATAGGGAATATTGACTTTTAGCAATTTTCCACCACATACTTCATTTTCTTTTGTCAAAAGAGACGAATAATTACTCTTTCAACTGAAAGGCACTTTGTAAAAAAAATCAGCTCAGTTCTTGATGACATCCTCTTTGATGGAGGAAAGCGCAGTCCTTTGTGTTGGCTTTGTGAAGGGTTTAGGTCGGGAAAAAGACCACAATTTTGTCCATTTAATTGATTAGGAAATCCCATCTAATCCATAGCTATGAGATTGGCCCCAGAGTGCGTCCATTGATTTACAGAGTGTGAAATTGAAAAGCCAGGCCTCCAGATTACTAGTGCTGTAGAGAGAGACTCGACGAGCGTTACAGTGAACAAACTCCTATCCTCCCCTTCCCTTCCTGTTCTCCCTCTGCCAGTGCCAGAACTGTGACTACTACTACTACCACTACTACTATTACAACTACTGTACTGTGGCTGCTGATGCTGTGGTGGTTACTATGGCTACTGCATCCAGCTCTCTCAAAATCCCTCTTCAACCAGAGCCAAATACAAACCATCTCTTTCTCTGTTAGAACCACAACCAGTTAAAACTGTTAAAATCTCACATAGAAATAGCTGAGAAAAAGAATAGACTGGATTCCCATATTATTTGTACGCTGT
Organism: Sardinella longiceps; assembly: GCA_027497455.2. Classification (NCBI taxonomy): domain Eukaryota; kingdom Metazoa; phylum Chordata; class Actinopteri; order Clupeiformes; family Clupeidae; genus Sardinella; species Sardinella longiceps. Next base: position 862,097 of record JAODXP020000027.1, read on the forward strand.
TCACTGCCCTTGTCATCATCCTACTATCGGAACCTGCGTAATTCACCCAGAGTATGGGCCCAAAAATGTTCCTTTCTTTCTTTTTCTTTTTTCTTTTTTATAAATTAATCATTGGCTTGAACCCCTTTTTAAAAAAGTTCATCCAGTTCTGCAGAGACGTGGTCAATGTTTTCCTATTACCAGCCCTGCTGTGTGTTGGAAGGCATCAGCCAGCCCTGATGTACCTTTTGGTCAGGTCAGCCCCCAGGTGCTTACCTTTCCAGAATACTGCGACATTTTCACTGGATGCTCTCCAACCCACAAGTAAGAAAGTGTAGCTCTAAAAAAGTTGGACACCCTAATATATATGGTCTGGCTCGTGCGTGGCAGTATCGCGAGGTTTGCCCTACAATGGCCGCACAATGAGGGGCTTAGGGCTTCTGCAAGCTTGACATTTTCCCTTCACACTTGGCAATGCTGATGTGGCTTTAGCTTTAGCGGCTGGGGAAAATGCGGCCACACAATGGATTTTGCTTGAGCGGGGCTTTGTTGGACTGTTTCGCATATGCTATGCTTCTCTTTAGCACATGTTGAATGCATAGAACAGGGAGAGTGTAATAGAGACAGACAGAGAGAGAGAGAGAGAGAGAGAGAGAGAGAGAGAGATGGGGAGCGCACGGGGGTAAAAATGTGTAACGGTACTGACTTTGTTACTATAGCAACCAGGTGCTGTGTATGGGGTGGGAAAGAAGAGAGGTTTAATTATCTTGTCTTTTCTCTGCTTTGCTTTGACCTGCCTTTGTTCGTAAGTGCCTCTTTCTTCCCCACTGAACTTTACAGTCATTTGAGTGTTTCCCACCTGAGAGCTATTGATGGAGAGATGTCTGGTTTTGTGTTTGTGAAGTTCAGTTTCACTGCAGGACAAGTTTCAAGAGGTTTTTCTTTGGTTTGATTAAAATATTATTCTTTTTTTTTTTTTTTTTTTTTACTTCCTATGTTTTCCAAAGTGGCATTATAGCTTACTTCTGTCTAAATGGAACACATTTTTTACAGTATTTTGTAAGTATTTTTTTTATTAACTTGTAACATGAAAGTTATATTAGTTATGATGGTTATATTTATTATTTATTATCAGTAATTAAAATGTGAGGCCCGTTATAAAACATTTGAAGTCTATAACTCTTATTCGAACCACACTGTATTGACATGCCAACACATAGAGTGTACAATAAGCACACTGGTGTCCTCACTTTACCTCTCTAAAATCCTGAAAGCTCTGAAAGCTTCATATCTAGGTGCCCTTTACAAGTTGTTAATGTCATAACTATTCAGTAATACTGTCTCCCACACGGCCGAACTGGGACAAAAAAAAATTGCCTTGGCATTTTTGTCCATGGTGGCCCACGATCATTTTATTCATTATAAAATCATGATGGCAAGCTGAAATAACACTGTAAATTGGACACATTGAAATGAACATGAGAGATTTCATTGGATTATCACAGCCCTGTCCCAAAAATGGCATCGGCCCACCTAGCATTGTCCTGTATGCCCTATAGCCAGTCCATGCCTGCTTCCTCAGAATTGTCTTTCCAGTTTTTTCATAGAGCGAACATCAGAGGTAACCAAACTATGATCTGGGGGCAATGTGGCCCTCTGCTCTTTCACCAGATTACTTCAGTCTAATGTTATGTGGATCGCACATCATAGTTTCAGTAGACTAGGCCCACTAGTTATTTTGATATGTTTGAGTGTCAGTAAGCTGTGTAGCATAGAATGTTTTAGACTGCCTGCAGACTTTCTGATCGAAAACACAGTCACTCTTTCAGTTGAAAGTAGGTAAAAATAACAGGTTTGGCCCCCGATTTCAGACTTAATAATTATGCCAACATATTGTGGAGTATCGGTGAGTCCAAATATATTTGCTAAGGCCCATCATATTAGACTCAGTTATTAAGCGAGCCATGCATATCATATTAACAAAGGCATTTGATATTTTCTTCAGAGACACTTGATATTTGTCTAGTATATTACCATTTCCTTGGATTACGGGAGAAATCTGCAGAACTCCCAACCGGCATTGCCTGATGGCATCAGGTTTCTTCTCTTGACAGTAGAAGCACTTGATCGATCCACTGTGCATCCATTAAGGGATTATAAAGCTATATTATCGAGTCTGTATGTCCCCCTGAAACATGAGCAGGTCTTCATGCCAATAAAGCATTGACCTTGACGCTATTACATCAGACACAGGTTTGACTTTTGACATGAACTCAACACCCAAAATTAAATCAACCTTGTAATCCCAGACCTAATTTTACAACACAGAATATTTCGTTCAGTCCACCAGCACTGTAAATATTAGACCATTTGTTCTTCTAATGTGTAGTGTACACAGATTATATCAAAAATGTATAACGGTTTGGTAGTGAAACATTTAATTTGCTTGAGTGGATGGCAATCCTTACGGCTCGGGGAGAAAAAGTAAGGAAAGTGATTTGTCTACATGGACAGAGGGATATTACATTATTGATCGTCAAAGTTAATTTGTGAAATTCTCTCATATTTTTTTATATTTGCATTGCACACTCCATGACCTTGTGTTTTCTTATTTTATTTACCCTTTCAATGCACTGTGAAAATACTTCATAAATGAAAAGTTTAAAAAAAGAAAAGAAAAGATGAGTTTCCAGACTGAGAGAGCAGCAGAATTAATAATGTACTGAAATGATTCTAGAAAAAAAAGGCAGAAATAAAAATAGTATTTTTCAAGTTGTTGGATGAGAGCACCACAGTGGAGGCAGATCAGTAAACTATTAAGTCTCTGCCTCTGCTCTTCCTTATCAGCTTTTTTTTTTACACCCTGAAAACATTCATTATCACTTCCAGTGTGAGTTGGATTTCTGTGTCTATCTAAATGTGTGAGAGCATCTGAAAGATTACTTAATTAGGTTAACTTTATGTGCTGCAGATTGTGTACATTTGTGGCTCATGATTTAGCAAATAGAGAGATAGCAGTTTGCTTTTGTCTTCAACAAAGGGTTCAATAAGTTTATTGGGTCCTCATGGAGCAGAAAACTTCAGAAGGAGCCTTCATAATTACAACATAAATGTAATCATAGGTTTTTAGTGATTTGTTCTGTTGGATGCTTTTGTTCTAAAACTCTTTTTTATTCTAAAAACATTGTGATGGTACCAAAATAGTTAGGATCTTTGTCAATTGTAGGCCTAAAAATGTATGAATAACAAAATTTGTTTACCTCTCATGACATTCATTTGGAGGAAAGTGTTGAAGTTTGAAGTAAAGTATCAACAGTGTGTTAATTGTGCAACGTTGTCGAAAGTAGTACCGTAACAAATGCAATGTAACTGGGCTGATACTTATCTGTATCTTATCTATTTTTCTACACAAATGGGAAATGTATATTTTCCAGACTTTTTCACAGACCCTCTGCACAGTAGACCCCCTTTGAGGACCAATGTTTTAAAAACAAGATGGTATGAAAGCCATTCGATATGGACATCACCAACACACAGTCAAGGCTCCCAAACAGCTGGTGTAGTGAAACAATATGCTGCTTTTAATGATTACAATCAAAAAAGTTAAACAACATTCACTACAGCCAAGAATGAATGCTGGCAACTTTATTGGCCATAATTACCATTTTAAGAAATACGATATACAAATTGATAAGAGGACAAAGGGGAGGGAAAGGGGGGCTTTCAGGTAGAAAAGATGAAAGATGGAGAAGTAAGGCTCAAGATTCATCAGGTTTGGTTTGCAGATGGAGGAGGGGGGAGGGGGGGCAGGGTTAGGGGTAGGGAGAGAGAGCATGGGAGCGAGGGGGGAAGGGGGCCCTAAGCCAATAGGAATGGTTAACATTACTCCTACATGTCAACAGAGTGCTTCTGTCTCTTCCAAAATAAGAATAAAAAATAAAAAGTGAAAAACAACTTCACAACTAAAAAGAAAAAAAAGTAATAAGTAGAGGAGGAAGAAAAAAAAAGATGAATTAAATATAAAAAATGATGGTTAAAAAAAATGCTAAGAATATATATATTTATATATATTTTTATGGAGGAAAAAACAGGCAGTTAGCCACTTCAAGTACAGGGATTTCCCAGTGTCCGGTGCTGTGGTGCAAGTTGGTTGGGCAGGGATGGGCATGGGGTCAGCAACAAGGGGGCAAGGGCAGGAGGAGGATGGTGAGGTTGGCAGGGGTCGTCGGGGGGCCAGGAGAGAGGGAGGGGGGCATGGGGGGCAGGGTTGGAGGGGGGGGGGGGTCTACATCAGTGAGCAGGATGTCCTTCCTTGCGGAGCACCACCATCTATCTTCTCTGCCTCCAGGATTATCCTTTTAAAGACTTCCACTGCAGTCTGAGAGAGAGAGAGAGAGAGAGAGAGAGAGAGAGAGAGAGAGAGAGAGAGAGAGAGAGAGAGAGAGAGAGAGAGAGAAATATTTAATACAGCTAAGGTGATGGAAAAGGGTCGATTTGCATGTAATAGCCTTACTAAAAAAAAAAAAAATTCTATTAAAGTTGCCCTGCAAGCCTCATATTCAAAACCCACCCGCAGTTCATAACGTTTCCCTTGATCAAGAGTGTCTATTTTTACTTTACTTGAACATTTACGCTAGATGAATTTCCATAAATGCTCTTCAAACATGCAAATGTGTTGGATGGAAGCCCAGATAGTAAATGGCCATCAGGAGGTTAAAACTTAAATACTAAATACTTTCCACATTCTGGAAAAGTCCCACCACATTTAATTAATTTCACTCTGCCACACCTCAAGACAATGCAATGTTCTCTGTATTCTGTGATGAGCCTATGAATTATCCATCAATAAGGTACTTTAAGGTGACCTTCAGAAAACTGCAGCTGTTGTTCTGGATTAGCAGTTGGTTAAATACTGTGGTTTAATTTGAGTGGTTGACGTGAATAGAATCAAATTGGTTGGAGCAATGTGCTGGTAGGAGCTATGGGCCTCCTGTAGGCTAGAGGCGGAAATAGCAACCATAGTCAGGCTGCAATATTAGAAATTCATCACAATTACAATCTTTTCCATTTCCTTAACGGTAATTCTGGCTTCTTGATGCATGCATGACTTGTATTATGATATTAGCTTCCAAAACTACTGGTTCATTTTTCCACATAATCAGAAAACCTTGTCATAAACAGTGATAATATTTGTAAACACACACACACACGCACGCACGCACGCACACACACACACACACACACACACTATAAACCTTTATTCTTGTGACTGTGGATAGGAAAATGAAAGCTCTTAGTGCTCCATCAGGGATTTGTATATCACAGTGGAAACTGGAGCTACATAATTCAATTAGCAGGTCTTGCCATGCCAGCCCAGCTCCACTCTGCAGCTCACTCCTCCCATGGGTGGCTGGGTGGGAGGGGAGGGGAGGGGATGGCACCAGACACCTTGTGTCCTCAGACAACCCCAACTGGCTGCTATTGCAGCATTTATAATAATAATAATAATAATAATAATAATAATAATAATAATAATAATATTTCCTAACTAATTGTTATTAAATAATTTATTTGTTATTATTATCATCTGCCACATCATGAAACATCTCTTCAGTCATCAGTATAAGCCTCTATACATGTGGGTGAGAACACACAGCTTTCTCAGAATATTCATTGTCACACACACACACACACACACACACACACACACACACACACACACAAACACACATACAGACTGTGCCCTACATAGGCAGTCCTGTAGAGATGGCATATCCTGCGAGATGAAATGACTACTGTACACTCTGCAACCTCCGCATCAATCTGCCGTAACCTTGTTGTGCTATTTGTGTGTCTGAGCGAGTTCTTCTCTTCTGGGAGGATGGGAGATGGGAGAGGTTCACGCTGCGCAGTTAAGAGGGGAGAGGGAGAGGGAGAGAGAGGAGAGAGAGAGAGAGAGAGAGAGAGAGAGGCTGCGCCATGACTGGGGCCGTTGTTACGATGACAGCGGAGGGAAGACAGCTCATTACCTGGTTCTCTTTTGCCGAGGACTCCATGAACGCAGCGTTCCATGACTCTGCCAAGGCTTTGCCCTCTTCACAGCTGATAACACTGAGAGAGAGAGAGAGAGAGAGAGAGAGAGAGAGAGAGAGAGAGAGAGAGAAAGAGAGAGAGAGGGAAAATAATGACAAAATATTGTCATAGGAAGCAAAGTTCAATGGCACTGAAGTAGTTACTTTTGCTGCCAATTTATTTTTGAAATATGAGCAACACACAACACACACACACACACACACACAAAATCAACATTTTACAGTGGATAAAAATGCAATGTCTACTCGTTAATGGATTGCAATCCTGATAATGCGCTCATTTGATTTGTGATTAATGATGGCATAAATGAAGCTACACTCCCATCACGCCCTCCCCACACACACACACACACACACACACACACACACACACACACACACACACACACAAACACACACACACACACACAGACCAACATCTCGCACCATCAACTTCCAAATATTTCACTTTTACTTTCACTCATTTCATACACACATAGAACTGCTAGATTTGCAAGATGTAGCTCCACTGTTCTTGCAGCCCGACCACCTCCTATTCGCCAGCAGCCTGAGAGCCTCAGTCCTGATTCTGAATGGGGGTGGGGGGTTGGGGGTCTAGTCATCCCGGTGTTACATTAGTGGTGCTCAGTAAGTGTGACGGGTTAAAGTGTTTACTATGCGTTGTCCATCGACAGGAGCTTAATGGAGAAATTGATGAATGGTGGCTGTGCATGGCGACAGCAGCAGCAGCAGCAGCAGCAGCAGCTACTCACACAGGGCATTTCCTACCTGCCCCCTTTCACAGGACGTCCAATAGGAGGCCACGTCATATTCTTAGCCCAATCAACATCAGCCACTAAACCAGTTCAGCCAATCAGCAGTTCAGCCAAACAACAGTCATGACGTGCATGACATTCGTCCTTTCTCTGTCCGTTCCCTCGCTCTCCACCTCAAGCTGATGTGTGGTGAGCGTTCTGGCGCTGACTGTGATGGCTGCCGTGCATCACCCAGGTGGGTGCTACACATTGCTTGATGTTACTGAGGTCCCCCCTTCCACTGTAAAGCGCTTTGAATCAACTCTGTTGTGTTAAAATGCGCTACATAAATACCCTTGACTTGACATTTCATGCATGTACTGTACAGTATGTATGTATGGCTGCAGTGGTGGTGGTTATAGTGTAGCTGTACTGTAGCTGTAGCCAATATAATTGATCGATATAGGACTGAGAAATCACATTTCATATTCAATCTCTATTTCTCCTCGTCTTCCATCCTTGTCTCATTCCTTTCTCTTCACTTCTCATTGATTATGAGAAGGTTTCTAAAGGAAATCTGACAAACCTATAATGAAATAAAGAGATACAAGACAAACCCCATTCCCCTCATGTTCCACCACAGGAAGTTGAAATAGGGACTGCCTCTGCCATGTGCTTCACAGCCTGGCATGCTTAAACCCGAAGTCCCAACCTGTCTCATTCAATCTGGCCCCCCTAGTCATCGGCTCATTCAGTCATTCCCTCACTCTCTACCTCATAATACTGTGTGGTGAGCACTCGGCTGCTGTGCATCACCCATGCGGGTGCTACACATTGGTTGTGGTGAGTGAGGTCCCCCTTACACTTTGAAGCGGTTTGGGTATCTTAAAAGCGCTATAGAGTAAGTAATATTAGTAGTTAAACAATGTATGTTGTGTTTTGGGATGGTGGTATGGTCTAGTGTATTCCCGCTTCATGCCTGCTTCAGGTAGAGGCGCAGCCCAAAGAAAAGCCCTGAGGCAGGCAGAACACTGGACCTAGCTTCTGCTGACAGCAACACTGGCAGCATCCTCCTCCTCCTCCTCTACCCCCCCCCCCCCCCCACACACACACACACATACACACACACACACACCTTTCCTCATCCTGACTAATCAACCAACCACACCCCAGACCCCCCAAGATGAAACGAGCCAGTAATCAATACAGAACAGGAAAGAAGGGGAGAGAGAGAGGGATGGAGGGAGGAAAAGAAATGAGTGAGAGAGACTATGTAGGATTAGACAGAGATATGGCTGAAAGAGAGAAAGAGAGAGCGCTCAGAGTCTGTGCTCCAATGCACACACAGTAACAAACACACACATGCACACACACATTTATAACACACACAGTAACACACACACACACACATTTATAAACACACTCTTGTAGACACACTCCTACGTGGATGTAAACACATACTGACCAACAACCAAACACCACACATGCGTGCAAACACAACTGCTGACTAACACGCCACAACCACACACACTCACTCACACTTGTGCATGTATACACGTGCACGCACACACACACTCGTGCACACACTTAATTGGAGCTTGCAGTTTATGCTGTCCATGCTGATCTATAAATAGCAGCACTGCCCAAAACACTGCAAGGCTGAGTAAGATTCCACCAGGAACGTATACAACCAAACCGAGCTGTGAGCTCGCATCTCTGCAAAGGAGCATTTGTAGGGATGTGTATGTCTGTGTGTGTGTGTGTGTGTGTGTGTGTGTGTGTGTGTGTGTGTGTGTGTGTGTGTGTGTGTCTGTGTGTGTGTGTGTACCACCACACACACACACACACACACACACACAGTGTCCAAATATGAAAATGTAAAAGTGTGTGTGTGTGTGTGTGTGTAAATATATTTGACAGCAAAGAAGCAAAGAGAAAAGATCTCCTTTGAGAGACACTAAATAGCATACAATCAGGGCCAATTACCGCACATTAGACCACTAAATACCACCACTCAGCAAGCTCCTCTGCCGGGTAAAAATAGTCAGGGTCTCTCACCACTAAACTACACACTTCTCAATCTGGGACAGACCATAATAGGCACAAAGAATTCAGACCAAGCCCTCGGTTGCTCTGATAACGCAAGCCAAACACGGAGGTGCAGGGGTCACACAGTAGGCTACACGTGGGATTCCATTTCACTGACATCACATCCTGTTAATGACGGTGTTAGGGTCACAGAGGTTGGGCAGCTTCCTGCTGGTCTACTTCCTGCTTGTTCTGATTTGTGAAGGACTATTTAAAAAAAAAAAAAAAAAAAAGAAAAAAAAAAAACCTGACCCATTTTATCTACATCGGGCCCATGGAGTTCCAGAACATCAGTCGGGCCAAAGGCAAATTTCAAGTCTACCTAAGCTGGCACAGAAAGAAACAACCGTCACTTTAGATGAACAATATGACTGAATGCACACCAGGGTGATGACATTTTGTTCAGCTATTAAAACAGAAAGTGCTTCTTTTTCTCATGATAAAACCACAAAAAGGCTTTCATATATTTGTGTTGTATTGTCATGCCTCATCAATCTAGTAGAGACACACTAAAATGAACAACTCAGGTGATTATGAACACTCTACAACGATGACCCATTTTAGTGAAGAGGACCCTTGACACCACTGCAGAGAAACAGCCAGGGCAAATGGGAATTTTTATGCTTAATGGCATGTAATGAACTGCCTTTGGCTGCAACAACTGAACACCGAGCAACTATAGGAGCAAGGTCACTGACCCCAACTACAGAGGTAATGCTTCACTATGATGTACTGTACCTATTTACCTAATGTGTGTGTGTGTGTGTGTGTGTGTGTGTGTGTGTGTGTGTGTGTGTGTGTGTGTTCTTCCCCTAGATGGAGGCAAAACACTGATGGCAGAATGGAACAAGGAAGGGATTTTCTGTGTGTGTGTGTGTGTGTGTGTGTGTGTGTGTGTGTGTGTGTGTGTGTAAGCTGAGGGGACGTGAGAGAGGACCTCACTACTGGTTCCCAGTGAATGGGACAACATGACCATTGGGAATTGAGATGAGTTAGTGGCAAAATGGCACTCCCCCTCCTCCTGATCTCCAGACGTGATTATTATTTTATCATTAATCTATTAACTCACTGAGGACGAGCTCAAGATGTTCATTAACCACTAGCTCGTTTATCACGTCTCCCCCTTGACAGTGATGGGCACAAGCCGAACTTCGTCAATTTATTATCTTTAAAAACTATTTCCCCCATGGGCGAGCAGAAAGACGCATTTTCAGTCCGTTAATAGCCCTCGTGAGATATGTGACGTTCTCTGTGTGATTTGTGCTTAAAAGACGTCCTATTAAATCTAATTGAGTTATGGTAGTGCTTCTCTGTCCATTACGGTCTTACGGACTTTGAGGAGAAGTGGATTTCTTTCTGCAATGCCTATCAGATGAGACTATGGAGAATAGTACAGGCATTGTGCACATCTTTACGTACAGGATTGCATTTTAATTTGAAGTAATGCAATTGCATTTTTATTTAAAGAAATGTGACTTACCGTTCCATGTGAAGATCTTTCTTGTTTCCCACCAACATGATGGGTACTCTAAAAAAAAAGACATGGACAATATGGCTTTACACAAAAAGGTTAAACAAGGACGGGTCAACAATGAAATAAAACATTTAGATGATATTTCAATCCAGACTACTACGCCAATAAGCATACTTACTGTACTTTCCCCACCATATCCAACAGCTTTTCGTGGATAACTTTTACTACTTCAAAACTGTAAGAAAAAAAGACAAAAAGTCATAACGTTAGCACATGTTGTAGCAGCCAAAAGCGAGCAATTTCCAAACACCTTGCTGTTCTCAAACTGAGCTAAGGGACACAGGTTAAACAGGATAAATGTTAGTTAGTTAGTTAGTTAGTTAGTTAGTTATGTTTTATTTGATAGGGACAGATACACATCATGTAGGCTGTACAACAGCCTAACAGAGAGACATCATAGCATTTATAGCCAAGGGCTAATTTCCAATGCCCATCCCTAGAAGGGAATGGGATTAAATACTTAAACTACAGCCCTTCAGAAGTTTCAGATCTCTGACTCTGGAGATGAAAATGTATAATAAAAAATAAATAAAAAAATAACAAACAACAAAACAACTTTAATTCTTGCAGGCATCACACAGAGCAGCTGAAGCAAATGATTATTAACAGCACTTAAGTCGTTCATTTAGCCCAAACCAAGCCCACTCACCCACATACTCCAAGCACATCATGTGGAAATGAATGATTTGTGTGTGCAAAGGGGCATTCTCAATGCCAAAAGCTAAACTTGTTTGTCAGCATCAGGGCAATGGGCATCTATAAAATGGGCAGCAGTATACAAGGGGCAAAATGCATGGGTTGAACCTCAGCTTGATTCAGTATATTTTAAAGGTCACTGCAAGTCAACCCAGGTCACACATTGGCCTCCTTTCGCTTAAAGGAATATTCCACCTCTTTATGGAAATAGCTTTTTCATCCTCTTACCTGGAGTTACACATGTTGGTAAAAGCATTTTTTGATCTCAGTGTCTGCGTTTTCCTAGTATAGCAACCCCAATTTTACCTTTAGCTTAGCATAGGTGCTGGAAAATAAAGTAGCCAAAGAGTTGCTATCTGGCTACTTGATATTCCAGTGCCTATGCTCAGCTACAGCTAAAATAAAAGCTAAAATTGTGGTTACCAGACTAGAAATATGCATGCACTGAAACCAAAATACTTTTACCCACGTAAAACTCTAGGTAAGAGGGTGAGTTACCAATTTTCATTAAAAGGTGGAATATTCCTTTACTAGTTGAGGACAACTCATCCACGCTTACGACTCTTAACTAATCAACAGTCAATTTTGCTCCAACTGCTGTACTGAGTGATGGTTGTTTGAAACTGATGCAAGTCCATTCACAGAAGTCAAAGCTGTTACATTGTGACCTTTCCTGATCTAATTATCTGTGACTGAAATGAAACCAGGACAAGCACTGGAGTACAGCAGTCAGTCGGCGAGTTTAAACGATTGACTCTAGCTCTCTGTGTGATGCACAAGGACAAATACACAGCCGTCTCATTCTATTAAACAATAAGTTCCTTTTAAGAGCGGAGGGTGCTGATGTCACAGCCTGTCACAGAGCTAATTCTTGCACAGACACACACAGGCTCATGATCATCAAACATCTCTCCAGCTCACAATGGCAGCCAAATTTGGAGTGCACACACGGTCAAATCAAAGTCAAATCAAGAGACACATCCCGGTCCTCAGCGTTTTGGTGGCAGGGGACTTTCCAAAGGCAGCGGACCTGGACAGATTCGTGAGGATGGATTCATGAGGGTGCTGTCGAAGGAGCCCTGACATTGTCTGGGCCGGTGCCATTGTTGTGGCGTCAATAGAAAAGAAAAAAAGAAAAAAATCAATTAGACGCATGGTATCGGATAGCCGTGCACTCGTTGACTCCTGCCACACATCCGGCAGCCAAGCTCTCCTGGGTGTGCGTTTCACCGGACCGTACCAAGTAGAACAGCAGCAGGAGGGAGAGATGATCATTCCTCCCCCGCTCATCAATGGTACCCTCCTCTACCTCAGAGTCTGTGCTGTGTTCTTTGCTTTAGAAGGTTCCTATCAGTGTGAAATAATGCAGAAATATCTTGTGGCAAAAGCTCCTAGGATTCCCTTCATCTTAAGGAATTTAGGAAAGGTTTCTATGTTACCCTTCACATCTGCTTAAGCATAGGTTCTCACTGATGCTCACTGAAGAAATAAATGACACCCCCAAATGCCAGTGCCTTCTGCCAATCAGCTTGACAGAAGTCGATAACATCAACCTCTCTGTACAGTAAGTCTAAAGAGAGTTTGATTCTTAAACCCCATGGTTGCTCTTTCCTAAATGCCAACCGAAAATTGTTCATATCTTTCAAGGTCCTCAAGATATTCTCAAACAAGGTCAAGGTGAAAGAGAGAACAGGGGACAGAGAGGGCAACCGGATTTTATCTTTAACACAAAGAATGATATTGTTACACATTCACATTGTTGTGCCAGTTGGAATGAATGGTCCTGGGTATTTTAAGGACATTTTGAATTTAAAAGGAATTACTGATTTGCATCTGAGCAACCCATATTGGGAGTACAGTAGGTCTCTATCTCTTCCTCCAACACCATGAACCGAATAACCTCATGTTAGGTTTGGAGTACAAGATGGCAGACCTTAAGGTCTTGCGAAGTAGCCGTGTACTGTATGGATTCCACATTATTAGACACTTCATTAGTCCACACTATATGTCAACCTCTAAGGAAAAATTCTTCCAAGGGACAGCCGTTTGCAAGCATTAGCGTCAGATATGTCTTGTTTGCTCGTTATGTCCGAAGAAACCCATTCATTCCCAGTGTCTCTGTCCGCCAGGCTGCGGTGTAATTACAGTATGTTTCAAACGCAGCAGCAGTAGCAGCAGCGCAGGCCCCTGCATTTGCCTTACTCAGGTAAATCCTGAAGTTGCAACGCTAGCAAACCAGACCCGCAATTTCAGTAATGACTGCCCACTGCTGCTGCAATTTTTTTTTTTTAAAGTCCATCCACTGAAGGGGGAAAAAAAGAAAAGTGGAAGGAAGAAAAAAAAAAGAAAAAAAGAAAAAAGAAAAACAAATAATCCCATTGAGCTACTAATGCAGTCTGACGTAATAGAGAAAAGGGTTGGGAGGGTAGGCCAATGCCCTGAAAGTCCAGTTTCCAGGGACTCTTTCTCTTGAGAAAACTAAGGAGACGCAGAGGGGGAAAAACCTTGTCCTTCCAAGGCCCAGAGGATCGTGGGATTCTTCAGCAAGCCCATCGATGAGAAAACACTGAAACAGTCGGCCATTTGATTACAGAGAGATCATTCACAACTAAACCTGTGAATAAAGGTGCACACAGCAACAGTGTAGATTTGGGGTGGGGATTGCGATATGGCTTTTAGTCTGGGATCCTCAGATATTTATGGGCCTTTTTTGCTCTCATTCTGGTAAGACAGTGGAGATATGACAGGAATCAAGGAGCGGGAGAGAGAAAGAGAGATGGGAAAGGATCGGGAAATAACCTCAGACTTTATAGTTTGTGAGTCTCTAAGTTTGTGGTGTGAGCATTGGCCGCCCGAGTAGGATTCTATATTTAATAGCCTGATCAAATCAGTGCTTTTAGGGTGCTTTAGTGGACTGTCTGGCTATCATAGAGAGAGAGAGAGAGAGAGAGAGAGAGAGAGAGAGAGAGAGAGAGAGAGAGAGAGAGAGAGAGAGAGAGAGAGAGAGAGAGAGAGAGAGAGAGAGAAAGAAAGAGAGAGAGAGAGATAGATAGATAGATAGATAGATAGATAGATAGATAGATAGATAGATAGATAGGAGAGAGAGATGACAATATAAAACTTCAGAGGAGATGGGGTGAAAGTAAGAGAAGACAGAGAGAAAGAGAGACAGAGAGCGAGAGAGAAGGAGAAAGAGCAGATCAGCTGCTAAAATAAAGGTGAGGAAAGGGAGAAAGTGGGTTAAAACACTCTCTCTCACACACACACACACACACACACACACACGCAAGCACGCGCACACACACACACACGGTGTGAAAGCACACATAGGAGAGTAAACTCCATGAGAAGGGCTAAATATAAAAAAGCAAGAGATGATGGTGAGAGTAGAGAAAGATGGGTGGGGGGAAGGGAGACGCAAGAAATATGGAAAGAGACAGACAGAGAGAGGGAGAGAAGCCAGAAGGGGTTTCATTTTCACATCATTTCATCTCCAGCTGATGCTGAGTGCATGGTGTGTGTGTGTTTGTATGTGTGTGTGTGTGTGTGTGTGTAGAGTAGATCCCAGAGATGTAGGCAAAAGGCACAGACCACCCATGATGGGGGAGTAGGAGGGAAGGGGGTTCTGTCATAAATCCGTCACCTCGACTGTCTCAGCTGGCAGACCAGCAGCGCCAAACCAAGTTGGGTCAAGAGGTGAATACCCACAGAGGATTCTGTACGTAGGCATACATGTAACTGTAACCGGACACACTGTGGACGGTGGCCCAGGGCCATGGTGTAGGAGTAGGACTGTACATTGAAATCAGCCTGTCCTGGCTCCATATAGTGCCCACAGTCTATTTTAGATATAGATATGAGGCTTTTAGCCAGGGGACGATGGAACTAGAGAGGAAGTGAGAGGAGGAAAAGAGAGAAACTGAGGTCGGATAAAGAATCGAATCTCGACCCCGGTGGGCACTGGGCACTTTTGTGGCTCTTATGTGATACATTATATACAGCCACTTAGCATACTAAGAGTCTCCTCAATAGTTAATTTTGTCCTTCATTTTTCTTTGTCCTTCGTTTTTCATCAAAATGGAAAAATTGATGATAATTGATTGGAAAAAAAAAAACCTTGGTATTACTACTTCCCTGTGCCTTTCATCCTCTTACCCATGAACTCCTGTACCCTCATCATTGTTCCTTTACTTAGACTATAAAGATGGCCCAGCTTGCTCGGAAAGCAAATTTGTGTGAGAACACCTGAAATCTTTTTGATGACTACAAGGCTAACCGTTCCAATGCTTTGATTTATTTTCACAGTGAAAGGGAGGTATTGAGTGGCGTCTGGCACATCTTCACAATCAGATTGTGTAGCTGGCCTGAGCTGAGGTCCCCTAAAAAGCATGATGCACTTGCAGAACAAGAACTGATAAATCACAAGCTGTTATGATCCTGAAGGTTTTTTTTTTTTTTTTTTTTAAAGAGGTCTCAAAAATAGTCTTTGAAAATGCAGGGTGTAAATTTGATCACCTACCTTTTATTTGACGTAACAGAATACACCAAAATGTAGCCATTGATGTCTATAGAGTAGGTCTGTGGGAAAATTGAGTATTCGTCCTGAAAGAGCAAGAAATTTTGTTAATTTTATAAGAAAATAAGTGTCAGTTTTGCAGTTATCCACACATTAGACATATCAAAACCATTAACCTTAAACAAACAAATGAACCACCTCAACGACTTCAGTCACTGCTACAAAATATGCAACTACAGATTCATTGTTTTACACATTAATAACTGAGTAACTGTATATTTTGTGGGCTTTTAAGGGCCTTTCACCCACATTATAAAGATGTAGGCAACTATAACCATATTTGCGTCTACACTGATGATAAAGTAGATCTGAATTAATGTTTAAATGCTATGGTTTCTGATTGGCTGTTGAGGTTTTATCGTTCTAAAAATCGATCTGAAAATGATCCCCAATCACATCTTTGCACATCGTGGTTATAGTTGTGGTGTGGACGCTGTCATTCACTTTAGCTATTACAGTGATCGTCTTGGTGTGAACAGCCCTTTAGAATAAACAGACACAAACTATACTAAACAAATAGATGTACAAGACAAATGGACTTTGAGGTCATTTATCAAACTGTTCCGATGTTGCCAAAAGAAGAGCTCTGGCTAATCCTCTCTGTAGAGGTTATTGATGGAGTGGGCTTACCTGGCCTGCTGTGTCCACTAACTGCAGGTGATACTCCTGACCGTTGACTGTGATCATTTTTGTAAATGCTGTGAAGAGAGAGGAAGTGGAGAAGGGAGAGAGTGAGAAAGAAAGGAGGGAAAGAAAAAGGGAGAGAGAAATGGAGAGAAGGTGAGAAATGGAGGGACAGAAAAATTGAAGGGGAAGGCAGAGGGAAGACAGAAAGACAGAGACAGAGAGAGAGAGAGAGAGAGAGAGAGAGAGAGAGAGAGAGAGAGAGAGAGAGAGAGAGAGAGAGAGAGAGAGAGAGATATGCATGGTCAGTAGAAGATCTTGAGCTGGCCATCTGCAGAGCTGAGCTGCACAGACAAATCAATATGCTAAGTGCTAACATTTCACTAACGCTATGAGACAAATGGACGCACCATTGCAATCCATTCCCCTTCTCATAAAACACATGGTGGCGACTGTGCACTGCAGACACACAGACAAAAGACTGCACCAATTATTTAATAAAGATTGAAACTGTCTCCCTCCCACAGAAAAGAAAAGAAAAAAAATTACATTTGTGCTATAACAATCTAACAATCTACAACCCATATTGGCTATGCTTTAGCACTCAATGACTCTTCATTCTTTAAGCACTGGGGGAGATGCAGACATGTCTACCCCATAATCAAGATGTCGTTAGGAGAAGCCGTTTGAGGGCATGGCTGTTTTCTTCAGGAGGCATCATCAGGCTCGGCTGGTGGAGAGAAAATAGCTTGTGTGTGAGTGTGTGGTAGATGTGTGTGTATAGATGTAGGTGTGTGTGTGTGTGTGTGTGTGTGTGTGTGTGTGTGTGTGTGTGTGTGTGTGTGTGTGTGTGTGTGTGTGTGTGTAGCAAGTAAATGACACCAATGTCATTACTAAAGACTTCAGAAGACTCAATGAGAAAAAAAAGTAGAAGAAGAAAAAAGAGAGAGAATCGCCTCCCTTCCTGCAGTTCCCGTTCTGCAAAATTAGCAAGTAAAATTAGCAGCAGAGAACTGCTCATTCATCACCGGCACCAACGACAGCCAGCCAACTCGCCTGACTGCCAGGCCAGCCTCTCTCCTCTCCTCTCCCATCCTCTCCTCTCCTCACTGCACTCACGCTGGGCTCCCCGACATCAGACTTCAGACACTGCAATGCTCAGAGTGAGTCCAACACCATCCCCTCCCCTCCACTCCCCAAACCCCCTAGAGTCCACAGAACCACAAACACAAACATGCCTCTCAATCTCCCCATCAAATCGAGATCAGAAGGTCATTCATATTCAGTAAGTCACTCACTCACTCACTATTCTGTCTAACATGGTCGATGTAAGTGAACGAATATGAAGTAGAACGAGAGATATCGCTTCTAGGGAAAAAAACAAAAAACAAAACATGTTTGTAGGAAGGAGGGAAGAGAGATAGGGATGAGAAAGTTCCGGTATTTTTGTACTGAAATAAAAAGAAAGAACTTGGAAGAATTTGAAGCCAGTATCACAGCGGGGGCACAGCGGCGTGATTGAGCGGGAGAAGACGACTCCAGTCCCTTCTCAAATGTGGGTCAGAATGTGCCTAATGACTCATTAAATATGCAAGCCAGTTTCATACTCCCACTGTGACCTCGCATGACTGCGATGAGGCCACTGTAATTAATAAAAATAGTAATAATCATTAAAAACCATGCATGTCCACTCACTACTACCAAGATGGAGAAACTCTACTCTCCCCTTGCTGAAGACTAGCCTACCAACTACTCCCCCAACTACTTCACATGTTTAATGCACTGATTTCGCAAAAATGTCTTCAGCTTTGAAGTTCATAGGAAGGACACAGGAGTGGAATCTGATTTTGCTGTAGGTAATAAAGTGTGGATAAAACATTAATACTACATACAGTTTATACAGTATATTGCAGCTTCTCTTTGAGTGATCCATCCAAACAGTGACCTCACAAAGCCACGATCTATATTGTCATTCATATTGGCCAAAGTGACTTTAATAATTTTAGTTTATGACCCTCCAAGCTGCTGCTCCATGCACTGAGGTCTATTGGGAAAATAAGTAAGGGCTTTTGAAGACAGCAGGTGGTAGGTGAATGGGATAAAAGCCAGGCTTTCGAGAAGACCGCTCTTCAAACACAGCCACAAACACAGCTGTCCAGGTGAAGAATTTAAGCAGGCCACACTAAGGAGGTAGACAAAGAGGCCTGAGAGAGAGAGAGAGAGAGAGAGAGAGAGAGAGAGAGAGAGAGAGAGAGAGAGAGAGAGAGAGAGAGAGAGAGAGAGAGAGAGAGAGAGAGAGAGAGAGAGAGAGAGAGAGAGAGAGAGAGAGAGAGAGAGAGACGCGCTAGCGTAGGAGTCTTTCTGGGTGGCTCGGATACTGTATCTGAAGAGGCCATTAACCTCAGCTCTCCGACATGAACGAGGCCTTGCAAGGGCTCTTTAAGTCTCTAAATGAGCAGCGCTCCTCAGCATCCTCCTTCCCTCTCCCATCTCCTGCTCTCTCTCTTCTCTCTCTCCTTAAAAACTGGCTCATGATCTCCGTCTCCATGTCTAAGAGATCTTATTCACTCTCTCTCCCCATCCTTTTCTCTCTGTACAGTAGGTCTCGTTCTTCCACTTTTCTCCCCCTCTTGCCTTCTTCCACTTTTCTCCCCCTCTCTTTCTCTCCCTCTCACGTTTACACTCATCCTCTTTCTACATTTTCCTCTCTGTCTCCCCCACTCTTACTGAGGTCTGCCCTTCCTTTTCCCTACATTTATCCACCTCTTTTTACATCTCTTCCTCTTTACATCCTCCCCTCTTTCAATGTCTTGCTCTTCACCTCTTTCAGTAAACGGGTTTCTGATTCTATATTTTTTTTTTTCTATAGTTTCTATAGTTTTTCTGATTCTATATATATTTTTTGTATTCGTCATTCTCTGTCTTCCCTGTAACCTCCTTCTAGGGAAGCACAGCATTCAACCATTTTGACTCTCTTGTAGGATCATTTTAATATCCCCAAATATTACCTAATGATGATCCCAAACTGTTCACAACACCTTCTCTGTCCCTCTCTCATCCCCCTTTACTCTCCATAGCTACTAGGAATCTTTGTACAAGGAAGCACATAATACTTCTCTCTCGCTCTCTCTCTCTCTCTTCCCCCATCTCTCTCTCTCTCGCTCACTCATTCACTGCACCAGAGAACTCAATTCAATAAGCTCTGGCTTAAGGGACCATACAGCTCAGGGCGGTGTTTCGGCACAGCCCAGCACAAATCCAGACGGCGAGGGAAATATTCTGACGCCGCGCAAGCTGCTTGTCTCCATGCTCGGCGAGGCCTCTGATGAACGACCGGAGACGACGTGCAAGTAGAAATCAGGCAGCCGAGAGTACAGTACGTCACGTCTTCCAGACCACGCCATCGCTGAACGTCACATCTGTGTCAAAGTGAGGACAAGCAGCGAGGCTGTGTGTGTGTGTGTGTGTGTGTGTGTGTGTGTGTGTGTGTTTGTGTGAGACTCCTTTACAACTGAAAGTCATGTGCTCTAATTTTTCCTCCCCTACCCTAGGCATTCATAAGAGACGTGGTCCCTGCAATGCCCTATAAAAGATCCTGTTGAAAACTTCTATGAAGCTTATTGCTGATACAATAAGGACAAAAATGACAACTATTGTAAGTGTGGACTTAACGGACAAATATATAATTCATAAAAATAATAATAACATCACCTCAGACAACTTTTCTACGTGGGATTACTTTGAAGCGGAGCTAGGGTTTGAAAATGAGCATGTGCAGGGGCCGTGATGATTCTGCAAGCTTGTTTAGGTGCCCTGCCCTGATCCTTCTGAATCATAGCATTACCTCATAAAACCCATGGCCTAGCTGTCGGGAGCAGGGGCAACACTACGACACCTAAGCCTACAGATTTGGAAATCGGCGCTCAAGCAGGCTTAGAATACGGCATGCCAGCGTCTGAAGGATTCCATTCAGAAGAAGGAAGGCGGGGGAAAAAAAGAAAGAACGAGAGAGAGAGAGAGAGAGAGAGAGAGAGAGAGAGAGAGAGAGAGAGAGAGAGACGTTCCTAAAAATAACACACGTTACCTTTTGCTGGGTTTGTGTATGGAAGCACTTCAAACGCCTCTGGCTCTGGTGACAGACTTTTCATTCACATGGCACTCGACTCAGGGTTGTGGTGCTCAAAGAAACGATTCTTTGTTTACATAATGGTCCCCTATTTTATGTCCATTTTTTTTTTCATTTAAAACCCTCTGAGCGGACATAGAGAAGGTAGTGATACAATCTGGCCACCATGGTAACTGGTGCACACACATACAGTTTGTGCTTGAACTCTGCGAACCAGGCCCTGCGGTATGTATATTTTCTAAATGGTTCCTTGTGGCGAGCCAAGGCTCGCCAGTAATGCCTAAGAAATGCTAATTCAGGCAGAGCGGAGCCATTGTGAAGGGAGAATGACAAGAGTCGCCGCCTGTGTGTGTGTGTGTGTGTGTGTGTGTGTGTGTGTGTGTGTGTGTGTCACACTTGTAGCCCTGTGAGACTGGCCATCAATGAGGAAACGACCACAACAGGATTGCACCTGGCTTGCCTCCAACACCTGGATTTCCGTGCCAGTGGCATCAAGCTGAGAGAGGGAAAAGGGTGGGGGAGGGGATATATGGAGACTGCAGCAGCATTGGTAGTGGATCACCACCACCACCACACACACACACACACACACACACACACACACACACACACACACACACAGAATGACAAACTTGTGCAGACCACACAGAAGCAGAAGCAAGGAGGGGGTGGGATGCTTTTTGAGTCTTTGCCTTTATACTTACTATTTTCTATGGTTGGGTCATAAGAGTCCACAAACTGGCCTTCCACAAACTGTATTGTCAAAGAAGACTTCCCTGCAGAAACAAACACAAACAGAAAACATAACACTAATGAGATATTTCAGCCTGCAAAGGTCAAATGGAAATAGTGTAGGTTGAGTCCATCATTTGAGTTCCGGTGTATTTTCTACGTTCTTCCAAGGAGTTACATACACAAACAGTTTGACACATGCAATACATGTAATACAAAGCGAGACGTGTTGTTGGATTCACCAGATTATGGTAATCTTTAAAATGTTTTATCAGTGTGTAGATAGAATAAAAAAGACTAACCTATTATGCCAATTCAGCATTTTGTTCCACACACACACACACACACACACACACACACACACACACACACACACACACACACACACACACAGCTAAATATTTAGCACTGAGCTATCATTATTCTTCCTCCATTCAAGGAATACCTGCACGAGAGCCAGCATTGACTATGGCATACTATGAGGCTCATACTATCTGGTGTCCACCCATGCAGCTACAAATGTCCTGTAGCCTGTTGCTATAACAACAGTAAGTTCACACAGGCATCCTGTGTGTGTGTGTGTGTGTGTGGATGTAGATTCTCATTCACACAGAAAAGCCCAGAGGGAGAGTGGTTCACTCAACAATGGAAATACAACTCATGCGAGGTGGAGCTGCACATCGATTTGATCCTTTATGTTGCCGTATGAATGGCAAATAAAAAAAATAAAATAAATCCCATTCCTCACTGCTCAGCCCATGCACATGCCCATCTATCCACTTTAATATTCCGATAAAATATTCTCCATCTGTACAGAATAATGATTTCACAGCAGCAGTGCAGGGATTTTTCCCTCCCAAGCTTGAGAGATCCTGATCAGCTTGTGATGCTGTTCCTGGATGCTCTGGCTCAGTACTGTCTACATGGGGAGGGGGGGCACAGAGAGCTGAGAGAGAGAGAGAGAGAGAGAGAGAGAGAGAGAGAGAGAGAGAGAGAGAGAGAGAGAGAGAGAGAATAGCATGTGGACACAGGCCTGGATGACTGTACTCGGCGGAACCGTTACTGCACTGTATGCTTTAATGAAGATGCATGGAGATTCGTGTCCTTTTTCACCCTCTCCCCAGGGTGTAGTAGGTACTGCAAGAAGATTGATGTGAGAAAAGAGAAAGAGAGAGGTGTGCATGTGTGTGTGTGTGTGTGTGTGTGTGTGTGTGTGTGTATGTGTGTGTGTTCTGTGGCCAGGGCTCAGGTAGAACACATCAAGTTAGTCTGCTCTTCAGTAGGAACTGCATATAACCAGAGACACTTATATAGGAGGAGACAAATCACTTCAGAAGTCCTCCCATTGAAATGCACTACGGCCGATCGTAACGCAAAGATGGCGGAGTAGAGAAACTGGAAGTCCTGCCTTACTGTAGAAATAGCCAATCGCGTTACTGACCGCTGTATGACTGACGGTTAGCTTTTTGTTTACTCCCTCCGTCACTATGGTGATAGCCATAGATACAGACGGCAAGTCTGACCACGCCCACAAATATAGCTCCGCTGTGGGGGAATTAGAGAAAAATAGTCCCATCTGGGGGAAAGAGCAGGCTCACACAGTGGGGAAGTCAATGGCATGCTAAGCTAGAAGTTACACTGAGCACCATCTACAAGGAGCCTGACACATTTTTGAGGGCAATGCCTGAAGGTAGTAAAGATGGTCAGATGGTCCGATGTGAATTCTGAACTTGACACCCCTCCAAACGCGATACTGATGACAATTTAGATGATGTTTGTTAGCTTCATTAGCTTGCTAACTAGCCAACTTCATTGATCACCACAGTAAATGTAGCTAACTTTAGCTTGCTTAACTGAGCTAATCAGACTTGTGATTGAAAGTTGCTTTGCTTTTGACAGGAGCAGAGACAGCTCATGACATTTCTGTTAGTGTAACTGCAATAAACAAATGATGGGGAAATTATTTTAGTCAAAACACAAGCTGGCAAACAGGTCATGATTAGACAAAACATCTAATATGGACTTTGTTCAATTTTACTAAGCGATCTTTTATTGTTAAGCAACTTTCTCTACCTTGTCCATTCACCATAATGTTAAATTGGCCTCTGTTATCCCCCACGCTGACTCCACCCTCACACTTTGGGGGCGTTAACCGTACTTGCCGTCTGTATCTATGCCGCGATTGTCAGCGCAGGCGCAGTAAGCAATTTGCCGTTTTAAATAACGTCTTTTTAGCTTTGTTTTAGCGTCTGTCTGGTATATTTTGGCACTGTTCAACTCAGATTTAAACAGGGATTCACACCATATACTTTTTAAGTCCATACGACCAGCCAATCTGTACTTATGGATATTTCCCCATTCATTTTGGAGGGTCTGGTCTTGTTAAGCCCAAATAGCTGCCCGGAGGCGTGTCCAATATGGCGGCCGAGTGATGGGACTTGCCTTAGAAGGACTTTGATATAACCCCCAAACGCATGGTTTAGATTCCTGCTACAATTCAATATAGGGATATTTTTTACATCATTTTGGATGGTTGCTGGTGTTGATGAGCGTCTTTGTAATTACTCAACATCTCCTCTGTCTCATCACAATGGCCTAGTTGTTAAATACAACAAATTTTAATTAGGCCCACTTCATTTACATGTGTAGGAAATATAGTTATTCAAACATTATAGAGAAATTGGCTAATAGTATGGTATTATTTGACACCATTTTTCAAATGTGCATGTAGAGATGTCAAACTATTTTGGTTCCACAATGCTTCGTGTGAAACCTGTGATCTGTCTGCCCTCAATACAGCAGAAATTTTCATCTGTTGACAAGAACACAAATCTTGACAATCGTCTGCTGATACCCAAGAGAAATTGTGTGTTCATTCCAAAAAGAACATTGGAAGTCAGATAGGGGCATTAAGGGCCATTATATTAGGCTGCAGACATACGCAGAGAGGAAAAGTGAAGCTTACTGTGGAAATTGCCATTTCGGCTGGAGATTTGTGCAATAAAAAGGCTCCGAGGAGGCCATGAACCTCTCAGTGAGATGGGTTGTTAATAGCACAACTGATGCCGACACACACAGCAATAGATATTGATTAACAGTGTAAATGTGTTCCATCATTGTAGGGTCAACGTCTTTTTTTCATGGATTTTCAAACAACTCACTTCAATTGACATATTCTGACCTGAGACTAGCTGGATTAGGAATTTTCAATTCAGTTCAATTCCATTATTTTGCATAATGCCTTATACAAATGTATAAGCCATGCTCTATGCTAGCCATAGTAGGCTATTAAGTTTGCCGCTTTCAAGTGGGAGATTTGGGTTATAGACATGATGAGGGTTGTTATTGGCTGCATTTCAAATTAAAGCTCACTTAGCCTAATTATCCAAGAAGGTGCCAGGTATTCCTCAAAATATGCACAGAAACCGGGTTGTTTCATTCTCCGGCTGAATTGGATTGTTTTAAATGGTTTTTGCATCTTGATCTTTGAAACCCACTGAGCGACCACTATGATGACATGCTAGAAAAAGTAGTGTAGTGGTTAAGGAACCGGACTAGCTGGGAAGTGTGGGTTCCAATCCCAACTGCCACCATTCTGCCCTTGAGCACACTTAACCCCATGAGGGTTTGCATGAAGGGGAACTGGCCCTGAAGTCCAGTAATTGATAACTGACGAATTTAAGTCGCTTTGGATAAAAGCGTCTGCTGAATGTATTTGTAAATGTAAAGTCGCATGGAAAGACAAGCAAATACTTCAGTTACAGAGAGCTCGGCATACTGTAGAAGATATGCTTGCCAAGCCTGAGTCTACGTCGTTCAGCGTTCAACGTGTGTTCCATCATCTTCCCCCGCAGAAAAAGAGGCTTGACTCTTAACTTATGAGAGCGTCAGTGTGGCCAATCTAGGCCAGGCCTGTATTTTAATCACAGCCAGCCGCCGGCTGCGAGGGTGCCATCTCCTTGGCCTGTCACTCACTCTCAGCAAGGTTAGAGCGATGACACGGCGATCAGATGGTGCGCATCACGGCCTGCGATTTTGCCCTTGAAAGGGGCAATGCAATGCCTGCCCTTGCCTTCCTTTCTCTCCATTCCTATGTGCCTCAGCACTAGCCTGAATGCAGCCAATAGTGCGGTCTAAAACCTGCTATACTCCAACCACACACTCACACACACATAGAGAGAGAAAGAGACAGACAGAGAGGGAGAGAGAAAGACAGACAGATAGAGAGAGTGAAAGTGAGAGAGTTAGAGACGCAGATAAACCAATGTCAGTCTAAATCTTACAACTCCGCTCTTTCAGGAACTCAAAGCATCGACATTGACGTTTAGTTTCATTTAATCTACAAGTTGATCTTTTTAGATCTGGCACCTTACGTAACCGTACAGGTCTCTGTGCACCTCCCTAGTCATTTCGCCTCAGTCAGAGGCGGTTGCAGTGCGTCTAGCACAGCATCTAGTGTGACTAGCCCTATGCATGGAGACCAGCCTTCAAGTCATGGAGACCATCACCATTCACCCCAGAGGCAGCAGCCAACTCATGTGAGACGTGACGCAATGTTCACACGCCCTCTGCACTGGCTAGAACCAGCAGTCCTTATGCATGTGAGAGAGAGAGAGAGAGAGAGAGAGAGAGAGAGAGAGAGAGAGAGAGAGAGAGAGAGTACTGAATGTGTTGTGAACATGTGAACATGCTAAGCTTGCATCCTGTTGTGCATGCGGTTTTATCAGTCTTGCTCAGCAACATCTATGTGTCATGTCAGAGAAAACACACTATGTGTTTTAGCGATGCAGATGTAAGTGTGCGAGACATGAGGTGTGTATAGATAAAAGTATGTGTGTTTGTGTGTGTGTGTGTGTGTGTGTGTGTGTGTGTGTGTGTGTGTGTGCATGCTGTCTCTGCAGCACACAACCACACAGCTACAACTTCATTCAACATCACTGTCACTGTATGCTATACAGTAGTATGCTAGTATTACTGCTTCAAGTAGACCTAAAAGGGGGGAGGGGGGCAATGTATGTACCACTACAGGCCAAAAATAGATAGTCTATCTATGTGATGTCTGCTAAAATAAAGACCAGACAGCACAGTGATGCAGCGAGGACGAACAAGGCACACAAAAGAACCTCCCATTCTTGCCGTGAATGGAACATTTGTGTGAATGAGAATTCTAGTGGGAAAAGCTGCTTTGAGGATGCACTGAATGACAGTTTTATCGGAAATAACGATGATGCATCTTCGACTATTAACAACAGGGCACTGATACACGTATTTCTCCCAAGTCGAATGAGTGTGGGTAGTTTTTGTCTTTGAACAGATCTCCTGGGAATCTCTACCTGCAGCGTTGCCGTCTGTGGCGAACCGGCCTTTGGATAATAATTATGATGCAGATTCGTTTGCAGCACGGGCCCATTCAAAATATGGTACTATAGAGAAGACAAATAACTTCAAAATTATATAATATCATGCATATCCACTGAAAGCAGAACAAGAGTAAGAGAGGCACTGGCTGTCACGAGTTGTCAATAAATTAAATTTCACTCAGCACTAATGTGTAGTATCCAGCTGTAAAGGATGGCGCGTTGCTTTTTTTTCGTTGTTGCCGATGATGATGAAGATGCATTGGCCATAACGTTAATGTTAAGATACAAGATCACAAGAGGCTACCCTCGTCAGTCAGCAATGGGTTATCTACCTGAGAGCAATTTCGCATTATGTAATTGTGTCACTGATCCACATGGACCTTTCAGGCCTGTTAACATTGAGGACATGAAACGTTAACGACCCAGACGATTTATTCGACACATGGTTGACGACTGTGGCCCGTCAAACGGTGGCATGAAACAGCACCCACATGACTGGTATTTTGTAGACACGCGGGGAACTGAAGTCGTGGGTGACTTCCACTTGAGTGACATTCAGCTGATGCGTTCACACACGAATCAATGGACTGGCAGTAGACATGATTTAAGCGGTAAGCTTGCTAGTAAGACTTAAACTACTTACAATTACGGGCTGCGTGAAGAGTGTACTCCTCATCTCTCAGACGAGCTAAACGACATTTATCTCAGTCAAAAGAGACTAAATCACATACTTACCAACTGATCTGTATCCCAGAACAGCAATTTTTCGGGATTTCGGCTGCGGCATCTTTTTCCTAGCAGCGACACCACATCAATATCGACATACAGAGGCCTGTTGGACACTCCGGACCTAATAAAACTAAAACGGGCCCACTGCTCAGAAAATCACCCAACACGACACAAAATGATCCGTAAATAAGAGCTATTTAAGTTAGAATTTGACAATTTAACGAAAAAGTAGCCGTGCATCTGTATCCTCTGCGTCACTCCCCAAAGCAATCCAACGTGAATTATTTAGCATATGCCCTTCATGGATTGGTTGAAGTCGCATCGTCAGGAGGACCTTTCTGTAATTTATCACCAGCGATTGGAGGAAAAATCTTCCTTATTTTCCTAGTGGGAAAATCTATTGGATGGTGGGAGTTGTCACTGATGACAAGACTGGAGATACCACTACAACAATAGTGCGTTGGAAACGGTATCTGCCATATTTTACTCGCTGGAGTTGCACATGATGACAATAATCTAATTTATTTCATTTTTGTTTTTAATTCGCGCTGTAGTGCAATGTATACGACCAATAGACACAGGCTAATCTATGCATTCGATTCCTCATGGGTATAGGACTTTCAAGTTTAATTCAAAGTGTTTTAAATAAAGTATATTTTACAAAAGAGGCTACAACGCATACATCCACAGGCTTCTCCACTGCATAGCCTTGTTCAGATGAAGCTTGGAATATTGGAGCGGTAACTGGTAAGATGGTCTCTGCTTCCATCTACTGGTAATGCAGTAAAATGATCATGATTGGCTCTGGATTCCTAGTCCTAGGCCAACCTAACCAACTGGGGGGGGGCACATAGAGGACAAAACACCCTCTGGTGGTTAAGCAAGTAATTGCAATGTGCACGTACTGTAATGTTTGCATTGATTGAAAGCAGTCTCTGACTACACCAGGGCTGGACTGGGACCAAAAAATGGCCGTTTTGGAAATGGCGGCCCACCATGATTTTACTCAACAAGAACTTCATGGCAAGCTAAAATTACACTGTGAGTTGGACACATTGCATGGACATGAGATTTAATTGGACTAACCCAATATCCTTCAAAAAAAGTTAATTATGATAGCCCCACCCCAAAAATGACCATTGGCCCATTGGGCATTGCCCTGTAAGCCCTATGTCCAGTCCATGCCTGTATTGCACCATAATACAGAACTGGGTAAACTGACCCGGGGGTCACATGTGGCCCTTTGGGCTGTTTAATCCAGCCTGTGGAGCTGTACAATATCCCATGTTCCATGCCCTCTCAAGAAAGTGGGTTTACTGCTTGCCAATTCACCGCCATCAACCACCATAAGCAGGTTGACTTAACACCCAGCCTGTCAGTCAATATCTAAATCCCACTGTGGCCATTAATACTCCAAAGAATGTGTATGTGTTGTGTGTAGTACAAAGTGTGGTCTTTGTATGTTGTCTCTTGCAGATGTCACAAGAGCTGTGCAAAATTGCCATGAAGATGACCTGAAGCGAGGTGATTTATTGACCCTTTAAAATTCCGCTCAAATTAGATCACAAATCTTGGCCCCTGAATCTGTTCACCGTTCAACATGATTTATTCCTGAACTTTTTTTAACTACTCAAAAAAGGGTTGCTTATTACCTGTTCTAGACCCCCAGGCCTTTTGAACAAATGGCCTGAAGAATTATGATGAGTGTTGTCTGTCTCTTACAGCAAAGTGTCATTAAATGTTCTATACGTGATGCTGATTTATTCATTTATGACACCTGCCACTCAGTATGGATATTGGTTTTGTTTACTTTATAAATTTACTTCTTACACCATGTTTTAATGTGATCTTACAGAGCACAGACAACGTGCATGTACCAGGTTTAGTGTCTTAACTGTATTGTTCTACTGTGCCACCTAGTGGCCTCCACATAAACTGAACCATACTTAGGATGAAATATACACTTATCATGACAGGTATGGAACTCCTAATACTGAACCAGTGTCATGCAAAGGTTTTTACTTATTAATTAGTTACTTGTGTGCAATCTGAGAGGTCTGCACTCTGGAATGACCTGATAGCCTGATAAACCTAGCCTGGGCGAAAGCGACTGTTAGCGGAGGTACGTAAGTCAAATTTAGTCTGGCCCCGATGAATGGATACAACGGGAGATTGTTGATGAGCACAACCCGTTGTCTTTCAAACCATGTCTGTGCCCATAGGCCAACGCTCTGTCGTCGCTCCCTCAAAACCCCGCCCGCTTTGCTTCAAAACTCATCTCTGCGTTATGATTGGTTTTAAACCCTGCCCGCTTTGATTCAAAACACATTTCTGCGTTATGATTGGTTTTGCCAGATTCCTGGCATTCTGGCAGGATTGGAGAATGATGCGAGGCTAGACCCACTCGCAGACAAAACATTTTGGCGCCCAGCGGGTGGTGCTGGTTTACTAGGCTAATGACCTGACTGATTTTGATTTCCATTCCTTTCTCTTGCAAGTAAAAAAACATCACTCTTATATGTACAGGACAGGAGGTAGTCGATTAAACTTGCAGATATATCATAAAGAATTCAAAAGCATAATAATTGTTTATTAGTTCGTCAAAAAAGAGAAGTAATTTGCCTACTTTTTAACATTTATATGCAACTTCTCTTCACATTTATGAGGGAGTTCTTGTGAAGTCTATGAATGGCTGAGACAATATTGATGGTAACGCCCCTATGTGGTGAGATGCTGTTATTACACATACCACACTACAAGGCCTTTCGTTGATGTTTTGCATGACACCATGATACCAGATGCTGCACTTGTTTAGTGCTTCCACTCTATATCACATTTTGCTGCGTCAGGGATATCCTCAAAACCTTAGGTGTCCTTATACACATTTTTGGTTGGCCAATGAACAGAGGGCTTTGGCATGTGTGACAGAGTTAGAAATGAACCTAACAGGTGGCGCCTTGGCTCAGTGGGCTAAAGCGACGTACCATTACTTCGGGGACCCAGGTGTCAGTCAGACCCAAGTTCATTTTCCGATCCTGTCATCTCTCATCGGGATGGGGTCATCTCATGATCCCATCCTGTTCATCTCTCTCTACCACTTGTTTCCTGTCCACCTCTATGCTGTCCTATCCGATTAAACAAGACAAAAAGAAAAAGAAAGAAATGAATCTATTGAATTTCAGCAAAATAGATGTGGTACATACTTATACAGTTTCGGGACCGTCCTGGTGGTTTCATTTTGCTTTAGCTGCATAGCTAGATTTCACATCCCAATACTCCAGCAGAGATTTGTTTCCCTTGCTGGAAATTTGGGAATAAACATGCTGCAGGATTGTTGTGCTTTTCTTTTGATGTTTTGACCAGAACGAGACTGCCTAAGTCCTGTCCTACATCTAAGGAAGCAACCCATACTTCACTCTCACATGCCCAATATTTGTAAAGTTTACAGAAATTGTCTTTTCACAGGGAAGAAAACAGGCCAACCGAGGGATATTTTCTTTGCTTTAATCCCTGACTGTGTATGGCTGTGAAATGTTTTGATGCATCTATTTAGTATGTTTGTAGTATATCCAAACATTGAATTATTGTATTTGGATGATGTGTATTTCTGCAGAGAGCCTCTCAGCCTCACGGGCCTCAGAGAAAAGGAGGGATGGTCATGGTGTGTGGCTCCTGCGGAGGTTGGTCAT
Source organism: Sardinella longiceps (assembly GCA_027497455.2). Taxonomy (NCBI): domain Eukaryota; kingdom Metazoa; phylum Chordata; class Actinopteri; order Clupeiformes; family Clupeidae; genus Sardinella; species Sardinella longiceps. The sequence continues at coordinate 893,056 of JAODXP020000027.1, forward strand.
GCATCCGTACATGGAGGTAGGGTTGGTGGCAGGGAGGTACGGCAGGTTCATCACTCAGCCAGTGCGTCGGTGCAGAGCAGGCAAGAGAAACAAAGAGACACAGAAACAAGAGCATTCAGGCCAATCTAGGAGGATATCACTTCACAGATATGTGTCATATAATCTAGCTAGCACTGAGGACAGGGCGAGAGAGACAGAGCAGAGGCCGATAAGCACCGGGTTATACCAGGATTGCAAGTCTGCAGAAGGTGGCAGCACTAGGGCTATCGCAGCATAACTAAGGTATGGTACATGGCATCTCACCAACCCAGATTGTGGTGGTCAGTGGCCTGCACTATGGAAGAACAGCAGCAGGTAGCTCTCCACAAGAGAGCCCAAGAGGAGTGCTGATATGCCATGGCCCACTCCTAATTATAGGAAATGTCAAACAAGGACAGGTTCTAAGTCTAGGCTTATATTGAGTCCTGTGCTGTATACAGGGAACACAGAAACTATTCCTATTAATAGCGCAGTGCTGGCCAAGCAGAGTGTGCTTTTCCTCTGCCCAATCAGCTATCTCAGTGAAAAGAAACATTCCTGGACCTCCAGTGGAGAAACCATCTCTGTGGAAACAGGTGCCAGTGTACATACCTGCCATAGCCTACCGATTTGGCCCTCAATGACAGCAAGGGTGATTTCTCTTTGGAGTAAATCACAGAGGAAATACTGTTTCTCTCAGCAGTCAGACAGCACTCAGACAGCACTTTGCAGGCAAGGATACTGCCACAGTAAAGCCCTATTCACACTGCAAGCAAAGCACAGACAAGGATACTGCCACAGTAAGGCCCTATTCACACTGCAAGCATAGAACAGATAAGGGTGCTGCCACAGTAAAGCCACATGCACACTGCAAGCATAGCGTGGACAGGGATGGTGCTAAGACCCCATTCACACTGCAAGCATAGTGCAAAGAGGGATGTTGCCATAGTAAAGTTGTAGTACTTGAATCCGGTCTCTAACTCAAGTTCGGTCTTGAGTCCAGTTTTGGCTTTCTCGGTCTCGGCTCGGACTTGACCCTTCAAAGAGTCGGTCTAGACTAAGACTTGGCTCACAGTGGGAGGCGAAGGACTCGTAATTTTAGGTTCTCGAGACCAGAATAGATTTTTTTATGTTCATGTTAACAAATGTCCAATCATTACAAATGAATTTAAATTATTTCAAAAAGCCATTGGGAACGTTGGCATTATTTGAAAATGACATCCCATCATGCCATGCAAAGATTCTGCGTTCAGTGAGTGACTTCAGTGGCTGATTTAATCACAGAGTAGAGACAAGGTTGGCATTACAGATGCAGGGCCAAATGTGCTGGGTGTGGAATCTTGGGCTATCAGTCAAAACAAAGTTGGTTCTCGGAATCGCCGCTTGAAAAAAAATGCGAAATGAAATAAAAATAAAATCGAATTCGAACTCCCACAAACATGAAAAACACAGAGGCTGATGGCTATAATACTGAAGACTGCATGTTGCGTTCATGTGACCTCGAAAACCAATCAAATTGTCCCTTTCACTTCAGCGAGAGACATGAAGAAACATGCCTATGGAGGGGGATCCTGCTCCAGTGTCAGTGTTCAGAAAGACTGACTGCCTTTTATTTTCAATTATACTTAATGGTTATGAATACTATTGAAGCCTGTAAAATGTGTAACAATAATGTATTGTCCTCTCTATTTAAAGCCCTCCATTTCTACCGCTAACTTACATTCAGAGCATTTTTTAAATTTTGTTTTCATTTTGCTCGCTCGCTCCATATTTTTCCTGAAAAAAATCAGAGACCCTACTAATTAAATTGGTGTGGCCTTACTGTCCAATACATTTGTGTATCTAGCAAATGCTTTCATCCATTTTTTCCTAGTTAAGCTAAGTCTGTTGGCCTAGCTGCTGATTATTAATTGAGGTGATTAAAACCATTATGAAAACTGACTTTTTGTTGTTTTGGTCTCGACTCAGTCTCAGCTCCTGAAAGACTTGGTCTTGACTCTGTCTCGACATAAATTTAAGACCCAGCAGTCTCATTCTTGACTCGGTTTCCACCCTAAAAAGACTTGGTCTTGACTTCAACTCGACCAAAGCGGTCTGGTCCCTATCACTATTAAGCCCTATTCACACTGCAAGCATAGTGCAGACAGGGATGCTGAATAGGTAGTTCCAAGTCAACAGTAATTTATGGCCCTGAGAATGGCGTGTCAGATGACATCACAAAAGATGGTGTCAGACAATTATACTTGAAACTGAGCATTATGTATGTCATTGTATGTATGTATGTTAAGCTGGTGTGTGGTGAGTGTTGTGGCACATAATGTCTGTCAAGGTGGGTGCTACATTTCCTTTCTCTCTCCAGGTCGATACCTCCAGGATGGAAACTGGCATATGGCTAAACAACTGCCATATGCCAGTTTTAACTCTACTGTTTTATCATGTGTCATTATTATTATTATCATTATCATTAAAGCCTTATACTGTACTTGGGCTGGGCCTGTCGGATAAATAGCACTCTCTTTGGCAACCACAAATGAAATATCACATGTAGGCTTTGGTCTAATTCACCCATGTCTTTAGCCTGGGAGTTCCCATGCTTATTTCATTTCACTTCGCAAAGTAGCATGGTGACCATGGCCATTTTTCTCGCTTACTTTCGGTATCCAATCGCAGAACAAAAAGGGATTTGTACGGCCCTCGATTGCATTTTACGTCACGTGGTGGCTCTGGTATTGGCTCCGAAGTATGTACAGACGCTATGATAGACATTCGTAGCGCCCAATAAACGGCTCTGGACAATTGTAAACGATGCTTCCGCTACGAGAAATGCAATAGGTAGGTCCCCAGACTAAATATCACTTGTGATTTTAGTTTGGCATTCGCCAGGCTACCATGTCTTAGTGGCTATTTCTAAGTTCAAGATTTTCATATGAAGGGGAGCAGGCCTCGTGTTCATGATAGCTCTTTGGCCATGCACAACCTCTATTAGTTCATCAAAGCAAAGATGGTTTTCCACTTTCTGTCTCTTTTAACAACAACAAAACACTTTCATCCTTACAGTAACTCACATAACTTTTTTTTCTACAGACTGCGGCAAAGAGTCAATTGTCTAAAGATAATTTGATGCAATCATTGTGGATTTACTGACAGATTGAACATGTGCGATCAAATATGTTGTTTTGGACTTTGTGAGATAAAAGGATATATTTGTTGCCTTCAAAGGAGCTTTCATGAAAGGCCACAATTGTAAAGAAAGAACACAATCATACACACAATTATATATAGATATGCATGTATTTGTAAGTTTGAATCAATTCTCCATACAAGATAAATAAAAGGCTACCAATAGCATTTGTCAACATTATGTAGAGTCCGTGAAGGGAAAAAATAATGACCAAATAAAAACATGATTGTCAATCAATGTGCTTCACAAAACTCTCAATGAATAAATAATCCGCGGAACTTCAAATATTTACAATATTAACAAGGACAACAAATAAAAGCTTTGGATCATTTGACATGACGGTAAGCTCGCGCATGGACTGTATATCAGCAGTTCCCAAAGTTCAGCGTAAAAGACACACCCCTAGCAACCACAGCGATGGCAACGTTACATTTAAAATTTGCGCTCTTAATGCCAGTTTCATGTTTTTTTTTCTTCAGCTGTACATTTCATACTGCCTCGCATTAACAAACAGAAGTAGAAAAATCAAATAAAAATAAACCAAATAATAATAATAACAATATTAAAAAAAACAAAATGTCAACATTACGCTAACATTGCATTCCCCACAAAAACGGAAATGACAACTATAATCCAACAAGGATAAAAAGGCAATTAACAAGAATCACAGGCGAGAGAAAGAGCAAGAAAGAGAGAGAGCTAGACAGAGAGAGAGAGAGAGAGAGAGAGAGTCATGAAGTGAAAGAATGAAATGACTTCAGCGATAGACGAATTATTTCAGGAGCCAGAAATCCTTGAATCTAACTGGGCAAACGGCTTGTCCATCAATTTAATTGACGTACACTGCAGCCAACCACATCGAAACCAACCGAAGACGCTGGTTACGTTTGTTGGATTGGTTGGATTCAAAACAGTTGCTTCTTCGCTACGTCACACCCTCTACAGCAGCCAGCGGCCCTGATTGGTCCGGTTAGAGAATAATGGCTTGAAATCTCTGATGGGCTTCAACATCAGATCGTTGCGCGGAAGTGCCTTACGAAAGTTACGTAGTGCATGATCTGACGTGAGTGAGGTAACAAAATCGAGGGGAAGTGATAGTAAAGTGATAGAAATGGGACTGGGCCTTGGTCTAGACTAAGACTTGGCTCACAGTGGGAGGAAAAGGACTCATAATTTTAGGGTGAGTTCTCAAGACCAGAATAGATTTTTTTATGTTCATGTTAACAAATGTCCAATCATTACAAATGAATTTCAATAATTTCAAATAGCCATTGGGAATGTTGGCATTATTTGAAAATGACATTGCATCATGCCATGCAAAGATTCTGCGTTCAGTGAGTGACTTCAGGGGCTGACTTAATCACAGAGTAGAGACTGGCATTACAGATGCAGGGCTTGACCTGCATCTTTCCAAATGTGGTGGGTGTGGAATCTTGGGCTATCAGTCAAAACAAAGTTGGTTCTCGGAATCGCCGCTTGAAAAAAAATGCAAAATGAAATAAAAATAAAATCGAATTCGAACTCCCACAAACATGAAAAACACAGAGGCTGATGGCTATAATACTGAAGACTGCATGTTGCGTTCATGTGACCTCGAAAACCAATCAAATTGTCCCTTTCACTTCAGCGAGAGACATGAAGAAACATGCCTATGGAGGGGGATCCTGCTCCAGTGTCAGTGTTCAGAAAGACTGACTGCCTTTTATTTTCAATTATACTTAATGGTTATGAATACTATTGAAGCCTGTAAAATGTGTAACAATAATGTATTGTCCTCTCTATTTAAAGCCCTCCATTTCTACCGCTAACTTACATTCAGAGCATTTTTTAAATTTTGTTTTCATTTTTGCTCGCTCGCTCCATATTTTTCCTGAAAAAAAATCAGAGACCCTACTAATTAAATTGGTGTGGCCTTACTGTCCAATACATTTGTGTATCTAGCAAATGCTTTCATCCATTTTTTCCTAGTTAAGCTAAGTCTGTTGGCCTAGCTGCTGATTATTAATTGAGGTGATTAAAACCATTATGAAATTACTTTTTGTTGTTTTGGTCTCGACTCAGTCTCAGCTCCTGAAAGACTTGGTCTTGACTCCGCCTCGACAAAATTTAAGACCCAGCAGTCTCATTCTTGACTCGGTTTCCACCCTAAAAAGACTTGGTCTTGACTTCAACTCGACCAAAGCGGTCTGGTCCCTATCACTATTAAGCCCTATTCACACTGCAAGCATAGTGCAGACAGGGATGCTGAATAGGTAGTTCCAAGTCAACAGTAATTTATGGCCCTGAGAATGGCGTCAGATGACATCACAAAAGATGGTGTCAGACAATTATACTTGAAACTGAGCATTATGTATGTCATTGTATGTATGTATGTTAAGCTGGTGTGTGGTGAGTGTTGTGGCACATAATGTCTGTCAAGGTGGGTGCTACATTTCCTTTCTCTCTCCAGGTCGATACCTCCAGGATGGAAACTGGCATATGGCTAAACAACTTTTTTTCTTTTTTTTCTTTAAAAAAAAGCCATATGCCAGTTAAAACTCCTGTTTTATCATGTGTCATTATAGGGGGCCAGTTAAAGCCTTATACTGTACTGGCTGGGC
>JAODXP020000027.1:898954-921280 GCA_027497455.2 Sardinella longiceps
CACATTGTTGTGCCAGTTGGAATGAATGGTCCTGGGTATTTTAAGGACATTTTGAATTTAAAAGGAATTACTGATTTGCATCTGAGCAACCCATATTGGGAGTACAGTAGGTCTCTATCTCTTCCTCCAACACCATGAACCGAATAACCTCATGTTAGGTTTGGAGTACAAGATGGCAGACCTTAAGGTCCTGCGAAGTAGCCGTGTACTGTATGGATTCCACATTATTAGACACTTCATTAGTCCACACTATATGTCAACCTCTAAGGAAAAATTCTTCCAAGGGACAGCCGTTTGCAAGCATTAGCGTCAGATTTGTCTTGTTTGCTCGTTATGTCCGGAGAAACCCATTCATTCCCAGCATCTCTGTCCGCCAGGCTGCGGTGTAATTACAGTATGTTTCAAACGCAGCAGCAGTAGCAGCAGCGCAGGCCCCTGCATCTGCCTTACTCAGGTAAATCCTGAAGTTGCAACGCTAGCAAACCAGACCCGCAATTTCAGTAATGACTGCCCACTGCTGCTGCAATTTTTTTTTAAAGTCCATCCACTGAAGGGGGAAAAAAAGAAAAGTGGAAGGAAGAAAAAAAGAAAAAAAAAGAAAAAAGAAAACAAATAATCCCATTGAGCTACTAATGCAGTCTGACGTAATAGAGAAAAGGGTTGGGAGGGTAGGCCAATGCCCTGAAAGTCCAGTTTCCAGGGACTCTTTCTCTTGAGAAAACTAAGGAGACGCAGAGGGGGAAAAAACCTTGTCCTTCCAAGGGATCGTGGGATTCTTCAGCAAGCCCATCGATGACAAAACACTGAAACAGTCGGCCATTTGATTACAGAGAGATCATTCACAACTAAATCTGTGAATAAAGGTGCACACAGCAACAGTGTAGATTTGGGGTGGGCATTGGGATATGGCTTTTAGTCTGGGATCCTCAGATATTTATGGGCCTTTTTTGCTCTCATTCTGGTAAGACAGTGGAGATATGACAGGAATCAAGGAGCGGGAGAGAGAAAGAGAGATGGGAAAGGATCGGGAAATAACCTCAGACTTTAAGTTTGTGAGTCTCTAAGTTTGTGGTGTGAGCATTGGCCGCCCGAGTAGGATTCTATACTTAATAGCCTGATCAAATCAGTGCTTTTAGGGTGCTTTAGTGGACTGTCTGGCTATCATGAGAGAGAGAGAGAGAGAGAGAGAGAGAGAGAGAGAGAGAGAGAGAGAGAGAGAGAGAGAGAGAGAGAGAGAGAGAGAGAGAGAGAGAGAGATACAGTAGATAGATAGAGAGAGAGATGACAATATAAAACTTCAGAGGAGATGGGGGTGAAGTAAGTAAGAAGACAGAGAGAAAGGGAGACAGAGAGCGAGAGAGAAGGAGAGAGAGCAGATCAGCTGCTAAAATAAAGGTGAGGAAAGGGAGAAAGTGGGTTAAAACACTCTCTCTCACACACACACACACACACACACACACACACGCACGCATGCGCACACACACACACACACGGTGTGAAAGCACACATAGGAGAGTAAACTCCATGAGAAGGGCTAAATATAAAAAAGCAAGAGATGATGGTGAGAGTAGAGAAAGATGGGTGGGGGAAGGGAGACGCAAGAAATATGGAAAGAGACAGACAGAGAGAGGGAGAGAAGCCAGAAGGGGTTTCATTTTCACATCATTTCATCTCCAGCTGATGCTGAGTGCATGGTGTGTGTGTGTGTGTGTGTGTGTGTGTGTGTGTGTGTGTGTGTGTGTGTGTGTGTGTGTGTAGAGTAGATCCCAGTGATGTAGGCAAAAGGCACAGACCACCCATGATGGGGGAGTAGGAGGGAAGGGGGTTCTGTCATAAATCCGTCACCTCGACTGTCTCAGCTGGCAGACCAGCAGCGCCAAACCAAGTTGGGTCAAGAGGTGAATACCCACAGAGGATTCTGTACGTAGGCATACATGTAACTGTAACCGGACACACTGTGGACGGTGGCCCAGGGCCATGGTGTAGGAGTAGGACTGTACATTGAAATCAGCCTGTCCTGGCTCCATATAGTGCCCACAGTCTATTTTAGATATAGATATGAGGCTTTTAGCCAGGGGACGATGGAACTAGAGAGGAAGTGAGAGGAGGAAAAGAGAGAAACTGAGGTCGGATAAAGAATCGAATCTCGACCCCGGTGGGCACTGGGCACTTTTGTGGCTCTTATGTGATACATTATATACATTCACTTAGCATACTAAGAGTCTCCTCAATAGTTAATTCTGTCCTTCATTTTTCTTTGTCCTTTGTTTTTCATCAAAATGGAAAAATTGATATAATTGATTGAAAGAAAAAAAAAAACTTGGTATTACTACTTCCCTCTGCCTTTCATCCTCTTACCCATGAACTCCTGTACCCTCATCATTGTTCCTTTACTTAGACTATAAAGATGGCCCAGCTTGCTCGGAAAGCAAATTTGTGTGAGAACACCTGAAATCTTTTTGATGACTACAAGGCTAACCGTTCCAATGCTTTGATTTATTTTCACAGTGAAAGGGAGGTATTGAGTGGCGTCTGGCACATCTTCACAATCAGATTGTGTAGCTGGCCTGAGCTGAGGTCCCCTAAAAAGCATGATGCACTTGCAGAACAAGAACTGATAAATCACATGCTTTTATGATCCTGAAGGGTTTTTTTTTTTTTTTTTTTTAAAGAGGTCTCAAAAATAGTCTTTGAAAATGCAGGGTGTAAATTTGATCACCTACCTTTTATTTGACGTAACAGAATACACCAAAATGTAGCCATTGATGTCTATAGAGTAGGTCTGTGGGAAAATTGAGTATTCGTCCTGAAAGAGCAAGAAATTTTGTTAAATTTTATAAGAAAATAAGTGTCAGTTTTGCAGTTATCCACACATTAGACATATCAAAACCATTAACCTTAAACAAACAAACCACCAAGTCAACGACTTCAGCTCACTGCTACAAAATATGCAAATACAGATTAATTTGTTTTACACATTAATAACTGAGTAACTGTATATTTTGTGGGCTTTTAAGGGCCTTTCACCCACATTATAAAGATGTAGGCAACTATAACCATATTTGCGTCTACACTGATGATAAAGTAGATCTGAATTAATGTTTAAATGCTATGGTTTCTGATTGGCTGTTGAGGTTTTATCGTTCTAAAAATCGATCTGAAAATGATCCCCAATCACATCTTTGCACATCGTGGTTATAGTTGTGGTGTGGACGCTGTCATTCACTTTAGCTATTACAGTGATCGTCTTGGTGTGAACAGCCCTTTAGAATAAACAGACACAAACTATACTAAACAAATAGATGTACAAGACAAATGGACTTTGAGGTCATTTATCAAACTGTTTCAATGCTGCCAAAAGAAGAGCTCTGGCTAATCCTCTCTGTAGAGGTTATTGATGGAGTGGGCTTACCTGGCCTGCTGTGTCCACTAACTGCAGGTGATACTCCTGACCGTTGACTGTGATCATTTTTGTAAATGCTGTGAAGAAGAGAGAGGAAGTGGAGAAGGGAGAGAGTGAGAAAGAAAGGAGGGAAAGAAAAAGGGAGAGAGAAATGGAGAGAAGGTGAGAAATGGAGGGACAGAAAAATTGAAGGGGAAGGCAGAGGGAAGACAGAAAGACAGAACATGAGAGAGAGAGAGAGAGAGAGAGAGAGAGAGAGAGAGAGAGAGAGAGAGAGAGAGAGAGAGAGATGCATGGTCAGTAGAAGATCTTGAGCTGGCCATCTGCAGAGCTGAGCTGCACAGACGAATCAATATGCTAAGTGCTAACGTTTCACTAACGCTATGAGACAAATGGACGCACCATTGCAATCCATTCCCCTTCTCATAAAACACATGGTGGCGACTGTGCACTGCAGACACACAGACAAAAGACTGCACCAATTATTTAATAAAGAATGAAATTGTCTCCCTCCCACAGAAAAGAAAAAAAAATTACATTTGTGCTAAAACAATCTAACAATCTACGACCCATATTGGCTATGCTTTAGCACTCAATGACTCTTCATTCTTTAAGCACTGGGGGAGATGCAGACATGTCTACCCCATAATCAAGATGTCGTTAGGAGAAGCCGTTTGAGGGCATGGCTGTTTTCTTCAGGAGGCATCATCAGGCTCGGCTGGTGGAGAGAAAATAGCTTGTGTGTGAGTGTGTGGTAGATGTGTGTGTATAGATGTGTGTGTGTGTGTGTATAGATGTGTGTGTGTGTGTGTGTGTGTGTGTGTGTGTGTGTGGCAAGTAAATGACACCAATGTCATTACTAAAGACTTCAGAAGACTCAATGAGAAAAAAAAGTAGAAGAAGAAGAAAAGAGAGAGAGAATCGCCTCCCTTCCTGCAGCTCCCGTTCTGCAAAATTAGCAAGTAAAATTAGCAGCAGAGAACTGCTCATTCATCACCGGCACCAACGACAGCCAGCCAACTCGCCTGACTGCCAGACCAGCCTCTCTTCTCTCCTCTCCTCTCCTCTCCTCACTGCACTCACGCTGGGCTCCCCGACATCAGACTTCAGACACTGCAATGCTCAGAGTGAGTCCAACACCCTCCCCTCCACTCCCCAAATCCCCTAGAGTCCACAGAACCACAAACACAAACATGCCTGTCAATCTCCCCATCAAATCGAGATCAGAAGGTCATTCATATTCAGTAAGTCACTCACTCACTCACTATTCTGTCTAACATGGTCGATGTAAGTGAACGAATATGAAGTAGAACGAGAGATATCGCTTCTAGGGAAAAAAACAAAAAACAAAACATGTTTGTAGGAAGGAGGGAAGAGAGATAGGGATGAGAAAGTTCCGGTATTTTTGTACTGAAATAAAAAGAAAGAACTTGGAAGAATTTGAAGCCAGTATCACAGCGGGGGCACAGCGGCGTGATTGAACGGGAGAAGACGACTCCAGTCCCTTCTCAAATGTGGGTCAGAATGTGCCTAATGACTCATTAAATATGCAAGCCTGTTTCATACTCCCACTGTGACCTCGCATGACTGCGATGAGGCCACTGTAATTAATAAAAATAGTAATAATCATTAAAAACCATGCATGTCCACTCACTACTACCAAGATGGAGAAACTCTACTCTCCCCTTGCTGAAGACTAGCCTACCAACTACTCTCCCAACTACTTCACATGTTTAATGCAAAAATGTCTTCAGCTTTGAAGTTCATAGGAAGGACACACGAGTGGAATATGATTTTGCTTATATGTAGGTAATAAAGTGTGGATAAAACATTAATACTACATACAGTTTATACAGTATATTGCAGCTTCTCTTTGAGTGATCCATCCAAACAGTGACCTCACAAAGCCACGATCTATATTGTCATTCATATTGGCCAAAGTGACTTTAATAATTTTAGTTTATGACCCTCCAAGCTGCTGCTCCATGCACTGAGGTCTATTGGGAAAATAAGTAAGGGCTTTTGAAGACAGCAGGTGGTAGGTGAATGGGATAAAAGCCAGGCTTTCGAGAAGACCGCTCTTCAAACACAGCTGTCCAGGTGAAGAATTTAAGCAGGCCACACTAAGGAGGTAGACAAAGAGGCCTGAGAGAGAGAGAGAGAGAGAGAGAGAGAGAGAGAGAGAGAGAGAGAGAGAGAGAGAGAGAGAGAGAGAGAGAGAGCGCTAGCGTAGGAGTCTTTCTGGGTGGCTCGGATACTGTATCTGAAGAGGCCATTAACCTCAGCTCTCCGACATGAACGAGGCCTTGCAAGGGCTCTTTAAGTCTCTAAATGAGCAGCGCTCCTCAGCATCCTCCTTCCCTCTCCCATCTCCTGCTCTCTCTCTCTCTCTCTCCTTAAAAACTGGCTCATGATCTCCGTCTCCATGTCTAAGAGATCTTATTCACTCTCTCTCCCCATCCTTTTCTCTCTGTACAGTAGGTCTCGTTCTTCCACTTTTCTCCCCCTCTTGCCTTCTTCCACTTTTCTCCCCCTCTCTTTCTCTCCCTCTCACGTTTACACTCATCCTCTTTCTATATTTTCCTCTCCGTCTCCCCCACTCTTACTGAGGTCTGCCCTTCCTTTTTTTCCTACATTTATCCACCTCTTTTTACATCTCTTCCTCTTTACATCCTCCCCTCTTTCAATGTCTTGCTCGTCACCTCTTTCAGTAAATGTGTTTCTGATTCTATATATTTTTTTTTTATATAGTTTCTATAGTTTTTCTGATTCTATATATATTTTTTGTATTTGTCATTCTCTGTCTTCCCTGTAACCTCCTTCTAGGGAAGCACAGCATTCAACCATTTTGACTCTCTTGTAGGATCATTTTAATATCCCCAAATATTACCTAATGATGATCCCAAACTGTTCACAACACCTTCTCTGTCCCTCTCTCATCCCCCTTTACTCTCCATAGCTACTAGGAATCTTTGTACAAGGAAGCACATAATACTTCTCTCTCGCTCTCTCTCTCTCTCTTCCCCCATCTCTCTCTCTCTCGCTCACTCATTCACTGCACCAGAGAACTCAATTCAATAAGCTCTGGCTTAAGGGACCACACAGCTCAGGGCGGTGTTTCGGCACAGCCCAGCACAAATCCAGACGGCGAGGGAAATATTCTGACGGCGCGCAAGCTGCTTGTCTCCATGCTCGGCGAGGCCTCTGATGAACGACCGGAGACGACGTGCAAGTAGAAATCAGGCAGCCGAGAGTACAGTACGTCACGTCTTCCAGACCACGCCATCGCTGAACGTCACATCTGTGTCAAAGTGAGGACAAGCAGCGAGGCTGTGTGTGTGTGTGTGTGTGTGTGTGTGTGTGTGTGTGTGTGTGTGTGTGTGTGTGAGACTCCTTTACAACTGAAAGTCATGTGCTCTAATTTTTCCTCCCCTACCCTAGGCATTCATAAGAGACGTGGTCCCTGCAATGCCCTATAAAAGATCCTGTTGAAAACTTCTATGAAGCTTATTGCTGATACAATAAGGACAAAAATGACAACTATTGTAAGTGTGGACTTAACGGACAAATATATAATTCATAAAAATAATAATAACATCACCTCAGACAACTTTTCTACGTGGGATTACTTTGAAGCGGAGCTAGGGTTTGAAAATGAGCATGTGCAGGGGCCGTGATGATTCTGCAAGCTTGTTTAGGTGCCCTGCCCTGATCCTTCTGAATCATAGCATTACCTCATAAAACCCATGGCCTAGCTGTCGGGAGCAGGGGCAACACTACGACACCTAAGCCTACAGATTTGGAAATCGGCGCTCAAGCAGGCTTAGAATACGGCATGCCAGCGTCTGAAGGATTCCATTCAGAAGAAGGAAGGCGGGGAAAAAAAAAAAAAGAGAGAGAGAGAGAGAGAGTGAGAGAGAGAGAGAGAGAGAGACGTTCCTAAAAATAACACACGTTACCTTTTGCTGGGTTTGTGTATGGAAGCACTTCAAACGCCTCTGGCTCTGGTGACAGACTTTTCATTCACATGGCACTCGACTCAGGGTTGTGGTGCTCAAAGAAACGATTCTTTGTTTACATAATGGTCCCCTATTTTATGTCCATTTTTTTTTTTTCATTTAAAACCCTCTGAGCGGACATAGAGAAGGTAGTGATACAATCTGGCCACCATGGTAACTGGTGCACACACATACAGTTTGTGCTTGAACTCTGTGAACCAGGCCCTGCGGTATGTATATTTTCTAAATGGTTCCTTGTGGCTAGCCAAGGCTCGCCAGTAATGCCTAAGAAATGCTAATTCAGGCAGAGCGGAGCCATTGTGAAGGGAGAATGACAAGAGTCGCCGCCTGTGTGTGTGTGTGTGTGTGTGTGTGTGTGTGTGTCACACTTGTAGCCCTGTGAGACTGGCCATCAATGAGGAAACGACCACAACAGGATTGCACCTGGCTTGCCTCCAACACCTGGATTTCCGTGCCAGTGGCATCAAGCTGAGAGAGGGAAAAGGGTGGGGGAGGGGATATATGGAGACTGCAGCAGCATTGGTAGTGGATCACCACCACCACATACACACACACACACACACACACACACACACACACACACACAGAATGACAAACTTGTGCAGACCACACAGAAGCACAACCAAGGAAGGGATGGGGTGCTTTTTGAGTCTTTGCCTTTATACTTACTATTTTCTATGGTTGGGTCATAAGAGTCCACAAACTGGCCTTCCACAAACTGTATTGTCAAAGAAGACTTCCCTGCAGAAACAAACACAAACAGAAAACATAACACTAATGAGATATTTCAGCCTGCAAAGGTCAAATGGAAATAGTGTAGGTTGAGTCCATCATTTGAGTTCCGGTGTATTTTCTACGTTCTTCCAAGGAGTTACATACACAAACAGTTTGACACATGCAATACATGTAATACAAAGCGAGACGTGTTGTTGGATTCACCAGATTATGGTAATCTTTAAAATGTTTTATCAGTGTGTAGATAGAATAAAAAAGACTAACCTATTATGCCAATTCAGCATTTTGTTCCACACACACACACACACACACACACACAGCTAAATATTTAGCACTGAGCTATCATTATTCTTCCTCCATTCAAGGAATACCTGCAAGAGAGCCAGCATTGACTATGGCATACTATGAGGCTCATACTATCTGGTGTCCACCCATGCAGCTACAAATGTCCTGTAGCCTGTTGTTATAACAACAGTAAGTTCACACAGGCATCCTTGTGTGTGTGTGTGTGTGTGTGTGTGTGTGTGGATGTAGATTCTCATTCACACAGAAAAGCCCAGAGGGAGAGTGGTTCACTCAACAATGGAAATACAACTCATGCGAGGTGGAGCTGCACATCGATTTGATCCTTTATGTTGCCGTATGAATGGCAAATAAAAAATAAAATAAATCCCATTCCTCACTCCTCAGCCCATGCCCATCTATCCACTTTAATATTCCGATAAAATATTCTCCATCTGCACAGAATAATGATTTCACAGCAGCAGTGCAGGGATTTTTCCCTCCCATGCTTGAGAGATCCTGATCAGCTCGTGATGCTGTTCCTGGATGCTCTGGCTCAGTACTGTCTACATTGGGAGGGGGGGGCACAGAGAGCTGAGGAGAGCTGAGAGAGAGAGAGAGAGAGAGAGAGAGAGAGAGAGCCAATAGCATGTGGACATAGGCCTGGATGACTGTACTCGGCGGAACCGTTACTGCACTGTACGCTTTAATGAAGATGCATGGAGATTTGTGTCCTTTTTCACCCTCTCCCCAGGGTGTAGTAGGTACTGCAAGAAGATTGATGTGAGAAAAGAGAAAGAGAGAGGTGTGTATGTATGTGTGTCTATGTGTGTGTGTTCGGTGGCCAGGGCTCAGGTAGAACACATCAAGTTAGTCTGCTCTTCAGTAGGAACTGCATATAACCCCCGAAAGCATGGTTTAGATTCCTGCTACAATTCAATATAGGGATATTTTTTACATCATTTTGGATGGTTGCTGGTGTTGATGAGCGTCTTTGTAATTACTCAACATCTCCTCTGTCTCATCACAATGGCCTAGTTGTTAAATACAACAAATTTTAATTAGGCCCACTTCATTTACATGTGTAGGAAATATAGTTATTCAAACATTATAGAGAAATTGGCTAATCAGTCCCCCCAGGATTTCGCGGGCCTTTTTTGTGATTGTTGCGATCAAAAATGCTTGATTTCGCGGCAGGTTTTCTGAAAAGTTGCGGCAGAAGTTGCGTTTTTTTGTTGTTGTTTTTGTTAAAGCAGCACATTTTCATGTGTTGGTGGGTTGGTGGGTAGGTGGTTATAGCTATGCAGTGAACAATGCTATATTGCAACTATAGGTTTTCTTTTATCTTGAGGTTGTTTACCATCTAGAACTGCAGAATGCACATCATGGATGGCTGATGGCAATTATGGTTTAAGTTATCAACCCTTTATATGACTACATGCCATCCAAGTTCATCTGTAAACCAGAACAAAATATTATATTAAAAATATATATCTGAAATAGTGATGAAAGTGCTGTTTTAAAGCAAAGAAGGAGGGAGTGGTTGTTGCATGTCATCATCTTCCGCTTCATCATATTCATCACCATAACCTTAATCATATTGGGCTTGATTGATTGCACTAGTAGACTGTGACTAAGCATTAGTAAAACTGTGGTATACCTAATGTGAAGCCATTGCCAGGGAGCTAGCACTCTTTATATATATATTTAGAAGCTACAAGTGAAGTAGTTCCACAGCAAGAAGTAAGGCATGAGCTGTACTGTTTGTCATACAATAAATAACTGTGTGGCAATCACTTGTCTGAAAAAAAAAATCTGCTTATAAAAGCCATCTAATTAGCTTTGTACTTCATACAAGCCAAAACAGGATTTGATATCTTAAAACATGGAAAAGATGCAGGCTAGCTTTCACAAACCGAAAAAAATGACTGCTCTGAATTCTGATAGACCTAAGAATGGGAACCAACTTAATGTGCGTTTAGTGTCCTATGACAAAGGGGGCTGGGTGAATTTTGTCGAATTCTTCGTGGAGATAGTTCTACAGTAGGCCTAGCCTACATTAGCAATAACTTTCAACTCCGCTTGAATTCGTCATTTACATAACTTGTGATTTTGGAATCCACACGCGCGCGCACACATGGGAGAGGGAGAGAGAGAGAGACGCGCACAACGGAAGAGAGCTCATTCAGTCCTATGCGTAATTTAAGGTAACACTTGCCTCATAACATAAACGTAACCTAAATGGCAATAGCCTAAATGATCAAGAATATTGTGATTAGCAGCTGTTTTGAACAGTAATATTTGCACCGCAAAACAAGGAGCAGGAAAAGCTCTGCACCTTTTGATATTTCACTCGCGAGTGATTGGTGATATTTCGAGAAACCTTCCAGGAAGTTGCGGGAAAGGTGCGGTGATTCCTCAAAATTGCATGGCCGCGATGAAGTGGCGGGGATTGGTTGAAGTTGCATTGAAGTTGCAAATCGCAACATCGCGAAATCCTGGAGGGTCTGGCTAATAGTATGGTATTATTTGACACTATTTTTTAAATGTGCATATAGAGATGTCAAACTATTTTGGTTCCACAATGCTTCGTGTGAAACGTGTGATCCGTCTGGCCTCAATACTGCAGAAATTTTCATTTGTTGACAAGAACACAAATCTTGACAATCGTCTGCTGATACCCGAGAGAAATTGTGTGTTCATTCCAAAAAGAACATTGGAAGTCAGATAGGGGCATTAAGGGCCATTATATTAGGCTGCAGACATACGCAGAGAGGAAAAGTGAAGCTTACTGTGGAAATTGCCATTTCGGCTGGAGCTTTGTGCAATAAAAAGGCTCCGAGGAGGCCATGAACCTCTCAGTGAGATGGGTTGTTAATAGCACAACTGATGCCGACACACACAGCAATAGATATTGATTAACAGTGTAAATGTGTTCCATCATTGTAGGGTCAACGTCTTTTTTTCATGGATTTTCAAACAACTCACTTCAATTGACATATTCTGACCTGAGACTAGCTGGATTAAGAATTTTCAATTCATTTCAATTCCATTATTTTGCATAATGCCTTATACAAATGTATAAGCCATGCTCTATGCTAGCCATAGTAGGCTATTAAGTTTGCCGCTTTCAAGTGGGAGATTTGGGTTATAGACATGATGAGGGTTGTTATTGGCTGCATTTCAAATTAAAGCTCACTTAGCCTAATTATCCCAGAAGGTGCCAGGTATTCCTCAAAATACGCACAGAAAACGGGTTGTTTCATTTTCCGGCTGAATTGGATTGTTTTAAATGGTTTTTGCATCTTGATCTTTGAAACCCACTGAGCGACCACTATGATGACATGCTAGAAAAAGTAGTGTAGTGGTTAAGGAACCGGACTAGCTGGGAAGTGTGGGTTCCAATCCCAACTGCCGTCATTCTGCCCTTGAGCACACTTAACCCCATGCTGCACGAGAGGGAACTGGCCCTGAAGTCCAGTAATTGATAACTGACGAATTTAAGTCGCTTTGGATAAAAGCGTCTGCTGAATGTATTTGTAAATGTAAAGTCGCATGGAAAGACAAGCAAATACTTCAGTTACAGAGAGCTCGGCATACTGTAGAAGACATGCTTGCCAAGCCTGAGTCTACGTCGTTCATCGTTCAACGTGTGTTCCATCATCTTCCCCCGCAGAAAAAGAGGCTTGACTCTTAACTTATTAGTGTCAGTGTGGCCAATATAGGCCAGGCCTGTATTTTAAATCACAGCCAGCCGCCGGCTGCGAGGGTGCCATCTCCTTGGCCTGTCACTCACTCTCAGCAAGGTTAGAGCGATGACACGGCGATCAGATGGTGCGCATCACGGCCTGTGATTCTGCCCTTGAAAGGGGCAATGCAATGCCTGCCCTTGCCTTCCTTTCTCTTCATTCCTATGTGTGCCTCAGCACTAGCCTGAATGCAGCCAATAGTGCCGTCTAAAACCTGCTATACTCCAACCACACACTCACACACACATAGAGAGAGAAAGAGACAGACAGAGAGGGAGAGAGAAAGACAGACAGATAGAGAGAGTGAAAGTGAGAGAGTTAGAGACGCAGATAAACCAATGTCAGTCTAAATCTTACAACTCCGCTCTTTCAGGAACTCAAAGCATCGACATTGACGTTTAGTTTCATTTAATCTACAAGTTGATCTTTTTAGATCTGGCACCTTACGTAACCGTACAGGTCTCTGTGCACCTCCCTAGTCATTTCGCCTCAGTCAGAGGCGGTTGCAGTGCGTCTAGCACAGCATCTAGTGTGACTAGCCCTATGCATGGAGACCAGCCTTCAAGTCATGGAGACCATCACCATTCACCCCAGAGGCAGCAGCCAACTCATGTGAGACGTGACGCAATGTTCACACGCCCTCTGCACTGGCTAGAACCAGCAGTCCTTATGCATGTGAGAGAGAGAGAGAGAGAGAGAGAGAGAGAGAGAGAGAGAGAGAGAGAGAGAGAGAGAGAACTGTATGTGTTGTGAACATGTGAACATGCTAAGCTTGCATCCTGTTGTGCATGCGGTTTTATCAGTCTTGCTCAGCAACATCTATGTGTCATGTCAGAGAAAACACACTATGTGTTTTAGCGATGCAGATGTAAGTGTGTGAGACATGAGGTGTGTATAGATAAAAGTGTGTGTGTGTGTGTGTGTGTGTGTGTGTGTGTGTGCGCGCATGCTGTCTCTGCAGCACACAACCACACAGCTACAACTTCATTCAACATCACTGTCACTGTATGCTATACAGTAGTATGCTAGTATTACTGCTTCAAGTAGACCTAAAAGGGGGGAGGGGGGCAATGTATGTACCACTACAGGCCAAAAATAGATAGTCTATCTATGTGATGTCTGCTAAAATAAAGACCAGACAGCACAGTGATGCAGCGAGGACGAACAAGGCACACAAAAGAACCTCCCATTCTTGCCGTGAATGGAACATTTGTGTGAATGAGAATTCTAGTGGGAAAAGCTGCTTTGAGGATGCACTGAATGACAGTTTTATCGGAAATAACGATGATGCATCTTCGACTATTAACAACAGGGCACTGATACACGTATTTCTCCCAAGTCGAATGAGTGTGGGTAGTTTTTGTCTTTGAACACATCTCCTGGGAATCTCTACCTGCAGCGTTGCCGTCTGTGGCGAACCGGCCTTTGGATAATAATTATGATGCAGATTCGTTTGCAGCACGGGCCCATTCAAAATATGGTACTATAGAGAAGACAAATAACTTCAAAATTATATAATATCATGCATATCCACTGAAAGCAGAACAAGAGTAAGAGAGGCACTGGCTGTCACGAGTTGTCAATAAATTAAATTTCACTCAGCACTAATGTGTAGTATCCAGCTGTAAAGGATGGCGCGTTGCTTTTTTTTTCGTTGTTGCCGATGATGATGAAGATGCATTGGCCATAACGTTAATGTTAAGATACAAGATCACAAGAGGCTACCCTCGTCAGTCAGCAATGGGTTATCTACCTGAGAGCAATTTCGCATTATGTAATTGTGTCACTGATCCACATGGACCTTTCAGGCCTGTTAACATTGAGGACATGAAACGTTAACGACCCAGACGATTTATTCGACACATGGTTGACGACTGTGGCCCGTCAAACGGTGGCATGAAACAGCACCCACATGACTGGTATTTTGTAGACACGCGGGGAACTGAAGTCGTGGGTGACTTCCACTTGAGTGACATTCAGCTGATGCGTTCACACACGAATCAATGGACTGGCAGTAGACATGATTTAAGCGGTAAGCTTGCTAGTAAGACTTAAACTACTTACAATTACGGGCTGCGTGAAGAGTGTACTCCTCATCTCTCAGACGAGCTAAACGACATTTATCTCAGTCAAAAGAGACTAAATCACATACTTACCAACTGATCTGTATCCCAGAACAGCAATTTTTCGGGATTTCGGCTGCGGCATCTTTTTCCTAGCAGCGACACCACATCAATATCGACATACAGAGGCCTGTTGGACACTCCGGACCTAATAAAACTAAAACGGGCCCACTGCTCAGAAAATCACCCAACACGACACAAAATGATCCGTAAATAAGAGCTATTTAAGTTAGAATTTGACAATTTAACGAAAAAGTAGCCGTGCATCTGTATCCTCTGCGTCACTCCCCAAAGCAATCCAACGTGAATTATTTAGCATATGCCCTTCATGGATTGGTTGAAGTCGCATCGTCAGGAGGACCTTTCTGTAATTTATCACCAGCGATTGGAGGAAAAATCTTCCTTATTTTCCTAGTGGGAAAATCTATTGGATGGTGGGAGTTGTCACTGATGACAAGACTGGAGATACCACTACAACAATAGTGCGTTGGAAACGGTATCTGCCATATTTTACTCACTGGAGTTGCACATGATGACAATAATCTAATTTATTTCATTTTTGTTTTTAATTCGCGCTGTAGTGCAATGTATACGACCAATAGACACAGGCTAATCTATGCATTCGATTCCTCATGGGTATAGGACTTTCAAGTTTAATTCAAAGTGTTTTAAATAAAGTATATTTTACAAAAGAGGCTACAACGCATACATCTACAGGCTTCCACTGCATAGCCTCGTTCAGATGAAGCTTGGAATATTGGAGCGGTAACTGGTAAGATGGTCTCTGCTGCCATCTACTGGTAATGCAGTAAAATGATCATGATTGGCTCTGGATTCCTAGTCCTAGGCCAGTGTTTCTCAAACTGTGGGGCGGCCCCACTAGTGGGGCGCAGACACATGATAGGTGGGGCGCGGACATCTCTTTGCCCCCCAAATTCACAGTTATTTGTCAGATATGCACAATTGACAGTAAATTCAGCTTTCCAATGGTATTATTTGTTACTTGGTGTGTTGAGGAGTTAGAGAGAAATTTGGCTTAGAATTAATAACATGAAAATTCAAACATTGACAAAGAACCTATACTCGCAAAGTATTACTCAAAGACATATTGTGCGCAAATTGAGCCTTCCAGGTGGGGCGTGAAAAATTCTCTGACTTCTTAAGTGGGGAATGACATAAAAAGTTTGAGAAGCACTGTCCTAGGCCAACCTAACCAACTGGGGGGGCACATAGAGGATAAAACACCCTCTGGTGGTTAAGCAAGTAATTGCAATGATGTGCACGTACTGTAATATTTGCATTGTTTGAAAGCAGTCTCTGACTACACCAGGGCTGGACTGGGACCAAAAAATGGCCGTTTTGGAAATGGCGGCCCACCATGATTTTACTCAACAACAACTTCATGGCAAACTAAAATTACACTGTGAGTTGGACACATTGCATGGACATGAGATTTAATTGGACTAACCCAACATCCTTCAAAAAAAGGACTTGCCAATTCACCGGCATCAACCACCATAAGCAGGTTGACTGTTAACACTCAGCCTGTCGGTCAGTATCTAAATCCCAATGTGGCCATTAATACTCCAAAGAATGTGTATTTGTTGTGTGTACAAAGTGTGGTCTTTGTATGTTGTCTCTTGCAGGTGTCGCAAGAGCTGTGCAAAATTGCCATGAAGATGACCTGAAGCAAGGTTATTTATTGACCCATTAAAATTATGCACAAATTAGATCACAAATCTCGGCCCCTGAATCTGTTCACCATTATTTATTTCTGAACTTTTTTTAACTACTCAAAAAAGGGTTGCTTATTACCTGTTGTAGACCCCCAGGCCTATTGAACAAATGGCCTGAAGAATTATGAGTGTTGTCTGTCTCTTACAACAAAGTGTTGTCATTAAATGTTCTATACATGATGCTGATTTGTTAATTTATGATACCTGCCACTCAGTATGGATATGGGCATTGTTTAGTTTATAAATTTACTTCTGACACCATGTTTTAATGTGATCTTACAGAGCACATACAACGTGCATGTTCCCGCATGTTTTAATGTCTTAACTTTATCAGAGCCGTAGAGATTTATCCTCTATATACGGCTCTGAACTTTATTGCTCTACTGTGCCACCTAGTGGCTTCCACATAAACTGAATCATACTTGGATGAATTATACACTTATCATGACAGGTATGGAACTCCTAATACTGAACCAGTGTCATGCAAAGGTTTTTACTTATTAATTAGTTACTTTCTGAGTGGTCTGCACTCTGGAATGACCTGACTGATTTTGATTTCCATTCCTTCCTCTTGCATGTAAAAAAACATCACTCTTATATGTACAGGACAGGAGGTAGTTGATTAAACTTGCATATATATCCTAAAGAATTCAAAAGCATAATAATTGTTCGTCAAAAAGAGAAATAATTTCTAAATAATTTCTAACATTTCTATGCAACTTCCCTTCACATTTATGAGGGAGTTCCTGTGAAGTCTATGAATGGCTGAGACAATAGCCTATTGATGGTAACGCCCCTATGTGGTGAGATGCTGTTATTACACATACCAGACAAGGCCAAGGTGATGTTTTGCATGACACCATGATACCAGATTCTGCACTTGCTTAGTGCTTCCACTCTATATCACATTTTGCTGAGTCAGGGATATCTTCAAAACCTTAGGTGTCCTTATACACATTTTTGGTCGGCCAGTCAGTGAACAGAGGGCTTTGGCATGTGTGACAGAGTTAGAAATGAACCTAACAGGTGGCGCCTTGGCTCAGTGGGCTAAAGCGACGTACCATTACTCCGGGGACCCGGGTTTCAGTCAGACCCAAGTTCATTTCCCGATCCTATCATCTCTCATCGGGATGGGATCATCTCATGATCCCATCCTGTTCATCTCTCTCTCCCACTTGTTTCCTATCCACCTCTATACTGTCCTATCCGATTAAACAAGACAAAAAGAAAAAGAAAGAAATGAATCTATTGAATTTCAGCAAAATAGATGTGGTACATACTTATACAGTTTCGGGACCGTCCTGGTGGTTTCATTTTGCTTTAGCTGCATAGCTAGATTTCACATCCCAATACACTTACCCCAGCAGAGATTTGTTTCCCTTGCTGGAAATTTGGGAATAAACATGCTGCAGGATTGTTGTGCTTTTCTTTTGATGTTTTGACCAGAACAAGACTGCCTGAGTCCTGTCCTACATCTAAGGAAGCAACCCATACTTCACTCTCACATGCCCAATATTTGTAAAGTTTACAGAAATTGTCTTTTCACAGGGAAGAAAACAGGCCAACCGAGGGATATTTTCTTTGCTTTAATCCCTGACTGTGTATGGCTGTGAAATGTTTTGATGCATCTATTTAGTATGTTTGTAGTATATCCAAACATTGAATTATTGTATTTGGATGATGTGTATTTCTGCAGAGAGCCTTCTCAGCCTCACTGTAGATCAGTTAGAGCCCTAACAAGGACACACAGATTGGGAGCATGCTGTCCTGCAAAAAGGCTCTCCTTACAGAAGGTCATTATTGCCAGGGGCGTAGCACTAAATTCAGGGCCCTGTGCACAGGCAGTGGCCATGGGCACCCCTTCACCACCTAGGATACAATTCCAGACTCTTCAAGGGCCCTCCCACCACTCGGGGCCCTGGTAACTCGGCCCCCCTTTTCACCCCTGATTATAGCCATCATTGCAACATCTGCACAAAGTGACTAAGAAAGCATACAAATAGCATACTTCACACACATATTTTTATGGTGTGCTAATATGAAGAGTAGACACATGGTTCATAAAGACACAAAGGATGCCAAATGTCCAATGACACAGACTCCTCTAGGTATATTGAGTCCTGTGCTGTATACAGGAAACACAGAAACTATTCCTATTAATAGCGCAGTGCTGGCCAAGCAGAGCGTGGTTTCCCTCTGCTCAATCAGCTATCTCAGTGAAAAGAAACATTCCTAGACCTCCAGTGGAGAAACCAGTGGAGGTGATCTCTGTAGAAACAGGTGCCAGTGCACATGCCTGCCATAGCCTACCGATTTGGCCCTCAATGACAGCAAGGGTGATTTCTCTTTGGAGTAAATCACAGATGAAATACTGTTTCTCTCAGCAGTCAGACAGCACTCAGACAGCACTTTGTAGACAAGGATGTTGCCACAGTAAGGCCCCATTCACACTGCAAGCATAGCACAGACAAGGATACTGCCATAGTAAAGCCCCATTCACACTGCAAGCATAGCACAGACCCCATTCACACTGCAAGCATAGTGCAAAGAGGGATGTTGCCATAGTAAAGTTGTAGTACTCGAATCCGGTCTCTAACTCAAGTTCGGTCTTGAGTCCAGTTTTGGCGGTCTCGTCTCGGACTTGACCCTTGAAAGACTTGGGCCCAATCCCATTTCTATTCCCTAACACTAGCACTTGTTTTCGAGTTCCCTCCAAGATGAGACACCCCTCGATTGTGTAGTGAGAAGTGCGATCTTCCCCTAATAAATGGGACAGCACTTCGCATAAAAACGTCTTCACCTGTTTCATGTGTCTATCGTTAACACTGAACGGATATAAGGCTCCTAACCGGGGTAAACTGTTCAAAAGCCGTCATCGACAATTATCATCACCCACATGAGAGGCTCTGGTAATTCTGGTGAAAGATTTGCGCACTTTGAAAATATCGATCTTTCTAATAGTCATGTTTTAACACAGCAGTGCGGAATTCAACAGAATTTACATCAAACTAAGATATCCCAACATTAAAATATATATATACACATGCTTAATTGCAATAGTAGCTATATTTTTGAAGTTCTTATCCAGAGCTGAGAGAACGGGACACAGCTCGGGCAGTCGGACACAGATCGGGTACCGACACGCAGTTCGCAAAGAATCGTGGGTAATTTCATCTTCACTTCAACTTCACTTCGTTCGAAGTCTGCACCCGACCTCCCTCCGTTTGAAGGTCCCAAAAGTATTGGGACACCCTACACTTACACAGTGTTAGGGCCAAAATCGAGGGGAAGTGATAGTAAAGTGATAGAAATGGGACTGGGCCTTGGTCTAGACTAAGGCCCAATCCCATTTCTATTCCCTAAAACTAGCACTCGTTTTCGAGTTCCCTCCAAGATGAGACACCCCTCGATTGTGTAGTGAGAAGTGCGATCTTCCCCTAATAAATGGGACAGCACTTCGCATAAAAACGTCTTCACCTGTTTCATGCGTCTATCGTTAACACTGAACGGATATAAGGCTCTTAACCGGGGTAAACTGTTCAAAAGCCGTCATCGACAGTTATCATCACCCACATGAGAGGCTCTGGTAATTCTGGTGAAAGATTTGCGCACTTTGAAAAATATCGATCTTTCTAATAGTCATGTTTTAACACACCAGTGCGGAATTCAACTGAATTTACATCAAACTAAGATATCCCAACATTAAAATATATATATACATGCTTAATTGCAATAGTAGCTATATTTTTTAAGTTCTTATCCAGAGCTGAGAGAACGGGACACAGCTCGGGCAGTCGGACACAGATCGGGTACCGATACGCAGTTCGCAAAGAATCGTGGGTAATTTCATCTTCACTTCAACTTCACTTCGTTCGAAGTCTGCACCCGACCTCCCTCCGTTTGAAGGGGCGATTTGAAGGGCTGAAAGCCACTATCCCTCGGTCCCGAAAGTATTGGGACACCCTACACTTACACATGAACGCGCAAACCGAGTGTTAGGGCCAAAATCGAGGGGAAGTGATAGTGAAGTGATAGAAATGGGACTGGGCCTAAGACTTGGCTCACAGTGGGAGGAAAAGGACTCATAATTTTAGGGTGAGTTCTCAAGACCAGAATAGATTTTTTTATGTTCATGTTAACAAATGTCCAATCATTACAAATGAATTTCAATAATTTCAATTGGGAATGTTGGCATTATTTGAAAATGACATCGCATCATGCCATGCAAAGATTCTGCGTTCAGTGAGTGACTTCAGGGGCTGACTTAGGCCCAGTCCCATTACTATCACTTCACTATCACTTCCCCTCGATTTTGGCCCTAACACTCGGTTTGCGCGTTCATGTGTAAGTGTAGGGTGTCCCAATACTTTCGGGACCGAGGGATAGTGGCTTTCAGCCCTTCAAATCGCCTCTTCAAACGGAGGGAGGTCTGGTGCAGACTTCGAACGAAGTGAAGTTGAAGTGAAGATGAAATTACCCACGGTTCTTTGCGAACTGATCAGCTAAACAAAATGATTGAGTGTCGGTACCCGATCTCTGTCCTCAGCTCTGGATAAGAGCCTCAAAAATATAGCTACTATTGCAATTAAGCATGTATATATATATTTTAATGTCGGGATATCTTAGTTTGATGTAAATTCAGTTGAATTCCGCGCAGGTGTGTCAAAACATGACTACTAAAAAGATCGATATTTTTCAAAGTGCGCGTCGGTACCCGATCTGTGTCCGAATGCACGAGCTGTGTCCCGTTGTCTCAGCTCTGGATAAGAACTTCAAAAAGATCGCTACTGTTGCAATTAAGCATGTATACATATTTTTTAATGTCGGGATATCTTAGTTTGATGTAAATACAGTTGAATTCAGCACTGGTGTATCAAAACATGACTATTAAAAAGATCGATATTTTTCAAAGTGCGCAAATCTTTCAACAGAATTACCAGATCCTCTCATGTGGGTGATTTTCTCAATGATAATTTGTGGATGACGGCTTTTGAACAGTTTATGCCGGTTTAGAGCCTTATATCCGTTCAGACGCGTAAAACAGGTGAAGACGTTTTACGCAAGTGTTGTCCCATTTATTAGGGGAAGATTTGCACTTCTCACTACACAATCGAGGGGTGTCTCATCTTGGAGGGAACTCGAAAACGAGTGCTAGTGTTAGGGAATAGAAATGGGATTGGGCCTTAATCACAGAGTAGAGACTGGCATTACAGATGCAGGGCTTGACCTGCATCTTTCCAAATGTGGTGGGTGTGGAATCTTGGGCTATCAGTCAAAACAAAGTTGGTTCTCGGAATCGCCGCTTGAAAAAAAATGCAAAATGAAATAAAAATAAAATCGAATTCGAACTCCCACAAACATGAAAAACACAGAGGCTGATGGCTATAATACTGAAGACTGCATGTTGCGTTCATGTGACCTCGAAAACCAATCAAATTGTCCCTTT
Organism: Sardinella longiceps; assembly: GCA_027497455.2. Lineage (NCBI taxonomy): Eukaryota > Metazoa > Chordata > Actinopteri > Clupeiformes > Clupeidae > Sardinella > Sardinella longiceps. The sequence continues at coordinate 920,448 of JAODXP020000027.1, forward strand.
CACTTCAGCGAGAGACATGAAGAAACATGCCTATGGAGGGGGATCCTGCTCCAGTGTCAGTGTTCAGAAAGACTGACTGCCTTTTATTTTCAATTATAGGCCTACTTAATGGTTATGAATACTATTGAAGCCTGTAAAATGTGTAACAATAATGTATTGTCCTCTCTATTTAAAGCCCTCCATTTCCACCGCTAACTTACATTCAGAGCATTTTTTAAATTTTATTTTCATTTTGCTCGCTCGCTCCATATTTTTCCTGAAAAAAATCAGAGACCCTACTAATTAAATTGGTGTGGCCTTACTGTCCTATACATTTGTGTATCTAGCAAATGCTTTCATCTATTTTTTCCTAGTTAAGCTAAGTCTGTTGGCCTAGCTGCTGATTATTAATTGAGGTGATTAAAACCATTATGAAAACTGACTTTTTGTTGTTTTGGTCTCGACTCAGTCTCAACTCCTGAAAGACTTGGTCTTGACTCTGTCTCGACTAAATTTAAGACCCAGCAGTCTCATTCTTGACTCGGTTTCCACCCTAAAAAGACTTGGTCTTGACTTCAACTCGACCAAAGCGGTCTGGTCCCCATCACTATAAAGCCCTATTCACACTTAAAGCTTTATACTGTACTTGGGCTGGGCCTGTAGGTTAAATAGCACTCTCTTTGGCAACCACAAATGAAATATCACATGTAGGCTAATTCACCCATGTCTTTAGCCTGGGAGTTCCCATGCTCCTTTGCGCGCTTATTTCATTCCACTCTGCAAAGCAGCATGGTGACCATGGCCGTTTTTCTCGCTTACTTTCGGTATCCAATCGCAGAACAAAAAGGGATTTG
>JAODXP020000027.1:921380-947694 GCA_027497455.2 Sardinella longiceps
ACTTTTTGTAATATCGGCCATAGTTTGTAATTTCAGTTATTTAAGTTGGGAGTAGTGTTTAATTATTGCTAAGACCATGGCATCTGTCGGTGATTTTGTAGAGGCCCCGTCAGCAGAATTGTTAGAAAAGTTATCAAAGAAGCAATTATGGGAAATTGTAGCGAAATATGAAATAACTGGTTTGGATAAGCGTTTACGTAAAGATGCATTACTGTCGTCTTTGAAGAAGCTTTTCGTTGAGATGAAACTGTTGCCTCCCACATTACTGTTAGGTGAAAAGCTTAGCGGGTCTTATGATGGACTTACATTTGAGCAAAGGAAGACTTTAATGGAGATGCAACAGGAGCATGAGCGTGAGATGGCGAAACAGGCCAGCAGTAACCGAGTAGAGTTGGAAAAGCTTAGGGTGTCTGAAGCTATCAAACAAAAGGAAATTGATTATCAGTTGGAAGTTGAGCGTTTGAAATTGGTGGGGGAAGGTAAATTGGCACCTGAAAATGTAGGTTTTAAAACGGCACCTGTGCGTTCATTTGATGTGGTGCGCAACCTTAAATTGCTGCCCAAGTTTAATGAACGCGATCCTGACGTTTTTTTTTTCGTTGTTCGAGACTGTGGCAGATGAATGTGGCTGGCCCGGGGCTGACCGTGTGTTAATGTTACAAAGCGTTTTCACTGGTAGAGCACAGGAGGTTTTTACAGCACTGCCTGCAGAGGAGCGCAGGGATTATGATAAAGTAAAAGATGCAGTGTTAAAGGCATTTGAATTGGTGCCTGAGTTTTACCGCAGGCGTTTCAGGTTTTGGCGGAAAGGGGATAGGCAGTGCTATGTACAGTTCGCAAGGGAGCTCACTACACATTTTGATCGCTGGTGTTCGTCGTTACACGTTAAGACCTTTGATGAATTGAGGGAAACCATAATTATTGAACAGCTTAAAAATACCATGCCCGATCGTGTTGCCATGTTTGTGAGTGAGAGCAAATCCAAAACTGTCTCTGATACTGCAGCGCTGGCAGATGAGTTGACTTTGACTCATCGGCCCTATCATTCTGGTGATTTTCGCATGTATAGCGATGTCGATCGTGGGGATAATTGGAGGTCTCATCAGCGACAATTTGAGGTTGCGCCTGTGTCAAGAGGACAGGTCAATCAGCGTAGTAGGGGGAGCCCTGATCGAAAGTCTGTGTATTCACGTAACAAGGGGAGCCCTGATCGAAAGTCGGTTTGTCATTACTGTTTTGACGAGGGGCATTGGAAGAGTGAGTGTCCTGTGCTTCGTCAGAAGCCTAATAGGTCTGGGCCGAATGTGTCTCAGAGCTCTGGTGTTATGTTGGTAGGCTCGGTGCCTGAGTTTTCTCGCAATGTTTTGTCTGACGAAAACTGTATAAAACAGGACTTTTCTCCGTTTATTACTGAGGGGTTTGTTTCTCTAGTGGGTGGTAATGGGAGAAAATCAATTAAAATTCTGAGGGATACAGGCTCTTCTGAGTCTTTCATTCTTAAAAACGTGTTGCCTTTCTCTCAGTCTACTAGTGCTGGTAACGATGTGCTTGTGCGCGGAATTGGTTTACAAACGTTATCTGTCCCCTTACACAAAATATTCCTTCAGTCTGATTTGGTGAATGGTGAGGTCACTGTCGGTGTTCGTTCCTCTCTGCCACTGCAAGAGGTGGATATGATCCTCGGTAACAATTTGTGTGGTTCCCTTGTTTGGAGGGGCGTGCCACCGCCTCCTGTTGTGTGTACTCCTCCTTCACCTGAGTTTGAACTGTCAAAAGAGTTTCCTGGTGTGTTTGAGTCCTGTGCAGTCACTAGGGCTATGTCTAAGGCAAATATGGATTTATCTTCAGATAGTGAGAGTATCTCGAAAATGTCTGTGTCTGGCTGGTCTGTTCTCCCCTCTTCTGTTTCGCGAGAGGAGTGGATTGTAGCCCAGAAGCGCGACCCAGAGTTAAAAAGTCTGTTTGACGCTATGTTGACATTTGATGAGGCTGCTTGTGCGACTAGTGGATATTTTGTTCAGGACGATGTTTTGTTGCGTAAATGGTCTAGGCAGAGTGAGCAGGGCGTGGGTGAGCCACTGGTTCAGGTGGTTGTTCCGGCTCAGTTTCGGGAGGTAGTGCTAACCACGGCTCATGATTTGTCTGGGCATCTCGGTGTTCGTAAAACATATGACCGGGTATTGCAGCATTTTTACTGGCCCAAACTGAAAAAAGATATCTCACGGTTTATTAAAACTTGTCATACATGCCAAATGTCAGGAAAGCCTAACCAGGTGTTAAAACCAGCGCCCCTCTATCCTATCCCAGTCGCTTCTCAGCCTTTTGAACATCTGATCATAGATTGTGTCGGTCCTTTAACACCATCGAGAACAGGGAGCGAATATCTCTTAACTGTGATGTGTCAGGTTACGAGATATCCTGCCGCTTACCCTTTGCGTCGTATTTCCACAAAGTCTGTTGTAAAAGCTTTGTCACAGTTTATTTCGATTTTCGGTATTCCTAAGGTTATTCAGAGCGATCGTGGGAGTAATTTTACGTCTAAAATGTTCGTTGACGTTCTTAAGTGTTTGGGAATTAAGCAAAATTTATCCAGCGCCCGTCACCCAGAGAGCCAGGGAGCCCTGGAGCGCTTCCATCAAACGCTCAAATCTCTTTTGCGCTCATATTGCATCGCTATGAAACGTGACTGGGAGGACGGCTTGCCGTGGCTCCTGTTGGCTGCGAGAGAGGTGGTACAGGAAAGTCTGGGGTTTAGTCCTAACCAGCTTGTATTCGGGCATAATGTGCGGGGTCCACTGGCCGTACTAAAGGATGGCTTGATTCAAGAAGAGCCACCGGCGTCATTGGCTGATTACGTGAATGGTTTCCGCAGACGGCTGTTTTTGGCTGGTATTTGCGCTCGTAAAAATCTTGAAGCCGCACAAGTCAAAATGAAAAGTATTTTCGATCGGGGGTCGGAGGTCCGGGAATTTCAGCCGGGGGATCAGGTGTTAGCTCTGCTGCCCTCGCCTGGCTCTTCATTGTGTGCAAAGTTTGCTGGGCCTTACACTGTGTCACAGAAAATGTCTGAACAAAATTATTTAATTTCTACTCCTGATCGTAGAAAGTCTTCGCAGCTGTGCCATGTGAATTTATTGAAGCCTTATTTTCAGCGTGACTCTAAAGTTTCCCAGATGGTAGCTGCGTGTGTTGCCCTGAGTTCAGTAGAACACGCTGTGGATATTCCGCCTTCCCCAGTGGCAGTGGTGGGAGAGGAATTTCCCGATAACGCAGGTATGCAACCACGTCTGAAAAATTCTGAGACGCTAAAAAATCTGGACCCACTCTTAAGTCATTTAACGTCGCTGCAGCGTACTGAATTGACACACATTATTAATGATTTTCCGATGCTCTTCGGTGACACTCCTTCTCGCACGCACTTGATACAACATGACGTTGATGTGGGGGACGCGCTACCGATTAAGCAGCGTTTTTACCGTATCCCGCTAGAGAAAAAACAAAAAATGGAGGCTGAGGTTCAATACCTTCTGGAAAATGACCTAGCTAGGCCATCCTTTTCTAGCTGGGCCTCACCGTGCATCCTGGTAGGTAAGCCAGATGGCACTGTTCGATTTTGCACAGACTATCGTAAGTTAAATAAGATCACCAAACCTGACGCTTTCCCACTTCCGCGCATGGAAGATTGCATAGATCAAGTCGGCGCAGCCAAGTTTGTAAGCAAATTTGACTTGCTGCGTGGATATTGGCAGGTCCCGTTAACACCTCGGGCACAGGACGTTACCTCTTTTATTACGCCGACAGGGTTGTACTCTTATGCTGTTATGAGTTTCGGACTTCGCAACGCGCCGCGACTTTTCAAAGATTGATGAATAAAGTTGTTTATGGCCTTGAGGGCGTTGCTGTTTACCTTGATGACGTCATCGTGTATAGTGATACCTGGTCAGAGCATGCAGTGAGAGTGCGTGCCCTGTTCCAGCGCTTGGCAGATGCGCGTTTGACTGTAAATCTAGCGAAGTGCGAGTTCGCTCGCGCCACGGTCACCTATTTGGGGAAAGTGGTTGGTCATGGGAAAGTTGGTGTTATCAGTGCGAAAGTCCAAGCTGTCGAACGTTTTCCACCTCCTTCAACTAAGAAGGAATTAATGCGTTTCCTCGGGATGGTCGGTTTTTATCGGAGCTTCTGTCCGAACTTTTCAACTGTTGTTGCTCCGCTGACAGATTTGTTGAGGGCCTCAGCCAAGTTTTTTGGTCGGAGAAATGTGAGCAAGCTTTTCAAAATGTTAAGATGTTATTAATCTCTGCCCCTGTTCTCGCAGCTCCGAGGCTGGATCACCTGTTTAAAGTCCATGTGGATGCAAGCGACGTCGGGGCGGGAGCAGTGTTGCTGCAAACTCATGATGATGGGGTGGATCATCCGGTCTGCTTCTTCTCACGAAAATTTAATTCGTATCAGCGTAACTATTCAGTTATTGAGAAGGAGACCCTAGCTTTAATTTGGTCTCTCCAACATTTTCACGTTTATGTCGGCGGTGGAGCGCCGGTAGTCATTTATTCCGATCATAATCCGCTAACTTTTCTTCATTCTTTACACAGTCCAAGTCAGCGATTGATGCGCTGGATTCTCTGTTTGCAGCCATACAACCTTGAAATAAAACATATTCGTGGGGCTGATAATGTGTTGGCTGATACATTGTCACGCGCCCCAATGTAATTCCATAATTAATCATTCTTGTACCTATTGCTCATTTTTGCTACTTTCTCTCTCCATTTTGTTTTCTCCTACATCTGAAATAGGCTATGCTTGTAGGGTTCTGCTTGCTGGTGACGGGATGGAGGAGAGGTCCACTAGATTGGGGGTGTGGGTATTTTCTTGCTACCATTTAGTGTGGCTTATTTTTCAAAATTATTGCTTGGTCTACAGTGTTTTTTTTGGTATTGTTTAGACTATTATATCATCATTATTATTATTTGTTATAGAGGTATGAGTTGTGGCCGAATTTTTCAAGGTGGGGGGTGTGACGGCTGCATAGGCTATCGCAGCCGTCTTCTCTTTCCCTTGTGCTCTGTCTGTCTCCCCCTTCAGGTCGGGTTGGCGTGGGCGTGGTTGCATCCTCCTAATCAGCTGGCCTATTTAATGATGCTGGCTGTGTCCATCGAGGAGGGCTGGGCTGCGTGGTGGCTTGTGTTTTTGAGAGAGCTGCGTCTTTTCTTTTGTTTTGCATCCATACACTCGCACTCACAATTCCTCACATACATTCGCACATGCACCCCTGCCGACACACTGATATTCACTGCTGACTTAAAACACTTTATTACCTCTTTATTTAATAAATTATTTAAAAGTTTGCCATGCGTTGTCCTCCTTTGTTCAAGGCCCTTGAGCCAGGCCTTGACAGTCACACATTGGCCTCCTTTCGCTTAAAGGAATATTCAACCTCTTTATGAAAATTGCTTTTTCATCCTGGAGTTTTTTCATTACCTGGAGTTACACATGTTGGTAAAAGTATTTTGATCTCAGTGTCTGCGTTTTCCTAGTATAGCAACCCCAATTTTACCTTTAGCTTAGCATAGGTGCTGGAAAATAAAGTAGCCAAAGAGTTGCTATCTGGCTACTTGATATTCCAGTGCCTATGCTCAGCTACAGCTAAAATAAAAGGTAAAATTGTGGTTAACAGACTAGGAATATGCATGCACTGAAAGCAAAATGCTTTTACCCACATACAACTCTAGGTAAGAGGGTGAGTTACCTTTTTTTATTAAAAGGTGGAATATTCCTTTACTAGTTGAGGTCAACTACTAGTTGAGGACAACTCATCCACGCTTACGACTCTTAAGTAATCAACAGTCAATTTTGCTCCAACTGCTGTACTGAGTGATGGTTGTTTGAAACTGATGCAAGTCCATTCACAGAAGTCAAAGCTGTTACATTGTGACCTTTCCTGATCTAATTATCTGTGACTGAAATGAAACCAGGACAAGCACTGGAGTACAGCAGTCAGTCGGCGAGTTTAAACGATTGACTCTAGCTCTCTGTGTGATGCACAAGGACAAATACACAGCCGTCTCATTCTATTAAACAATAAGTTCCTTTTAAGAGCGGAGGGTGCTGATGTCATAGCCTGTCACAGAGCTAATTCTTGCACAGACACACACAGGCTCATGATCATCAAACATCTCTCCAGCTCACAATGGCAGCCAAATTTGGAGTGCACACACGGTCAAATCAAAGTCAAATCAAGAGACACATCCCGGTCCTCAGCGTTTTGGTGGCAGGGGACTTTCCAAAGGCAGCGGACCTGGACAGATTCGTGAGGACGGATTCATGAGGGTGCTGTCGAAGGAGCCCTGACATTGTCTGGGCCGGTGCCATTGTTGTGGCGTCAATAGAAAAAGAAAAAAAAAAAATCAATTAGACGCATGGTATCGGATAGCCGTGCACTCGTTGACTCCTGCCACACATCCGGCAGCCAAGCTCTCCTGGGTGTGCGTTTCACCGGACCGTACCAAGTAGAACAGCAGCAGGAGGGAGAGATGATCATTCCTCCCCCCACTCATCAATGGTACCCTCCTCTACCTCAGAGTCTGTGCTGTGTTCTTTGCTTTAGAAGGTTCCTATCAGTGTGAAATAATGCAGAAATATCTTGTGGCAAAAGCTCCTAGGATTCCCTTCATCTTAAGGAATTTAGGAAAGGTTTCTATGTTACCCTTCACATCTGCTTAAGCATAGGTTCTCACTGATGCTCACTGAAGAAATAAATGACACCCCCAAATGCCAGTGCCTTCTGCCAATCAGCTTGACAGAAGTCGATAACATCAACCTCTCTGTACAGTAAGTCTAAAGAGAGTTTGATTCTTAAACCCCATGGTTGCTCTTTCCTAAATGCCAACCGAAAATTGTTCATATCTTTCAAGGTCCTCAAGATATTCTCAAACAAGGTCAAGGTGAAAGAGAGAACAGGGGACAGAGAGGGCAACCGGATTTTATCTTTAACACAAAGAATGATATTGTTACACATTCACATTGTTGTGCCAGTTGGAATGAATGGTCCTGGGTATTTTAAGGACATTTTGAATTTAAAAGGAGTTACTGATTTGCATCTGAGCAACCCATATTGGGAGTACAGTAGGTCTCTATCTCTTCCTCCAACACCATGAACCGAATAACCTCATGTTAGGTTTGGAGTACAAGATGGCAGGCCTTAAGGTCTTGCGAAGTAGCCGAGTACCGTATGGATTCCACATTATTAGACACTTCATTAGTCCACACTATATGTCAACCTCTAAGGAAAAATTCTTCCAAGGGACAGCCGTTGCAAGCATTAGCGTCAGATATGTCTTGTTTGCTCGTTATGTCCGGAGAAACCCATTCATTCCCAGCATCTCTGTCCGCCAGGCTGCGGTGTAATTACAGTATGTTTCAAACGCAGCAGCAGTAGCAGCAGCGCAGGCCCCTGCATTTGCCTTACTCAGGTAAATCCTGAAGTTGCAACGCTAGCAAACCAGACCCGCAATTTCAGTAATGACTGCCCACTGCTGCTGCAATTTTTTTTTTAAAGTCCATCCACTGAAGGGGGAAAAAAAGAAAAGTGGAAGGAAGAAAAAAAAAGAAAAAAAAAGAAAAAAGAAAAACAAATAATCCCATTGAGCTACTAATGCAGTCTGACGTAATAGAGAAAAGGGTTGGGAGGGTAGGCCAATGCCCTGAAAGTCCAGTTTCCAGGGACTCTTTCTCTTGAGAAAACTAAGGAGACGCAGAGGGGGAAAAAACCTTGTCCTTCCAAGGCCCAGAGGGATCGTGGGATTCTTCAGCAAGCCCATCGATGAGAAAACACAGAAACAGTCGGCCATTTGATTACAGAGAGATCATTCACAACTAAATCTGTGAATAAAGGTGCACACAGCAACAGTGTAGATTTGGGGTGGGGATTGGGATATGGCTTTTAGTCTGGGATCCTCAGATATTTATGGGCCTTTTTTGCTCTCATTCTGGTAAGACATATGAGAGATATGACAGGAATCAAGGAGCGGGAGAGAGAAAGAGAGATGGGAAAGGATCGGGAAATAACCTCGGACTTTAAGTTTGTGAGTCTCTAAGTTTGTGGTGTGAGCATTGGCCGCCCGAGTAGGATTCTATACTTAATAGCCTGATCAAATCAGTGCTTTTAGGGTGCTTTAGTGGACTGTCTGGCTATCATGAGAGAGAGAGAGAGAGAGAGAGAGAGAGAGAGAGAGAGAGAGTAGATAGATAGGAGAGAGAGATGACAATATAAAACTTCAGAGGAGATGGGGTGAAAGTAAGAGAAGACAGAGAGAAAGAGAGACAGAGAGCGAGAGAGAAGGAGAAAGAGCAGATCAGCTGCTAAAATAAAGGTGAGGAAAGGGAGAAAGTGGGTTACAACACTCTCTCTCACACACACACACACGCGCACACACACACACACGGTGTGAAAGCACACATAGGAGAGTAAACTCCATGAGAAGGGCTAAATATAAAAAAGCAAGAGATGATGGTGAGAGTAGAGAAAGATGGGTGGGGGGAAGGGAGACGCAAGAAATATGGAAAGAGACAGACAGAGAGAGGGAGAGAAGCCAGAAGGGGTTTCATTTTCACATCATTTCATCTCCAGCTGATGCTGAGTGCATGGTGTGTGTGTGTTTGTATGTGTGTGTGTGTGTAGAGTAGATCCCAGTGATGTAGGCAAAAGGCACAGACCACCCATGATGGGGGAGTAGGAGGGAAGGGGGTTCTGTCATAAATCCGTCACCTCGACTGTCTCAGCTGGCAGACCAGCAGCGCCAAACCAAGTTGGGTCAAGAGGTGAATACCCACAGAGGATTCTGTACGTAGGCATACATGTAACTGTAACCGGACACACTGTGGACGGTGGCCCAGGGCCATGGTGTAGGAGTAGGACTGTACATTGAAATCAGCCTGTCCTGGCTCCATATAGTCCCCACAGTCTATTTTAGATATAGATATGAGGCTTTTAGCCAGGGGACGATGGAACTAGAGAGGAAGTGAGAGGAGGAAAAGAGAGAAACTGAGGTCGGATAAAGAATCGAATCTCGACCCCGGTGGGCACTGGGCACTTTTGTGGCTCTTATGTGATACATTATATACAGCCACTTAGCATACTAAGAGTCTCCTCAATAGTTAATTTTGTCCTTCATTTTTCTTTGTCCTTCGTTTTTCATCAAAATGGAAAAATTGATATAATTGATTGAAAAAAAAAAAAACGAAAAAAAAAAAACTTGGTATTACTACTTCCCTCTGCCTTTCATCCTCTTACCCATGAACTCCTGTACCCTCATCATTGTTCCTTTACTTAGACTATAAAGATGGCCCAGCTTGCTCGGAAAGCAAATTTGTGTGAGAACACCTGAAATCTTTTTGATGACTACAAGGCTAACCGTTCCAATGCTTTGATTTATTTTCACAGTGAAAGGGAGGTATTGAGTGGCGTCTGGCACATCTTCACAATCAGATTGTGTAGCTGGCCTGAGCTGAGGTCCCCTAAAAAGCATGATGCACTTGCAGAACAAGAACTGATAAATCACATGCTTTTATGATCCTGAAGGTTTTTTTTTTTTTTTCTTTTTTTAAAGAGGTCTCAAAAATAGTCTTTGAAAATGCAGGGTGTAAATTTGATCACCTACCTTTTATTTGACGTAACAGAATACACCAAAATGTAGCCATTGATGTCTATAGAGTAGGTCTGTGGGAAAATTGAGTATTCGTCCTGAAAGAGCAAGAAATTTTGTTAATTTTATAAGAAAATAAGAGTCAGTTTTGCAGTTATCCACACATTAGACATATCAAAACCATTAACCTTAAACAAATGAACCACCTCAACGACTTCGCTCACTGCTATAAAATATGCAACTAGAGATTCATTGTTTTACACATTAATAACTGAGTAACAGTATATTTGGTGGGCTTTTAAGGGCCTTTCACCCACATTATAAAGATGTAAGCAACTATAACCATATTTGCGTCTCCATTGATGATAATGTAGATCTGTATTAATGTTTAAATGCATGGTTTCTGATTGGCTTTAGCTTTTATCGTTCTAAAAATCGATCTGAAAATGATCCCCAATGACATCTTTGCACATCGTGGTTATAGTTGTGGTGTGGACGCTGTCATTCACTTTAGCTATTATAGTGATCGTCGGTGTGAACAGCCCTTAAGAATAAACAGATGCAAACTATACTAAAACAATAGATGTACAAGACAAATGGACTTTGAGGTCATTTATCAAACTGTTTCAATGCTGCCAAAAGAAGAGCTCTGGCTAATCCTCTCTGTGGAGGTTATTGATGGAGTGGGCTTACCTGGCCTGCTGTGTCCACTAACTGCAGGTGATACTCCTGACCGTTGACTGTGATCATTTTTGTAAATGCTGTGAAGAAGAGAGAGGAAGTGGAGAAGGGAGAGAGTGAGAAAGAAAGGAGGGAAAGAAAAAGGGAGAGAGAAATGGAGAGAAGGTGAGAAATGGAGGGACAGAAAAATTGAAGGGGAAGGCAGAGGGAAGACAGAAAGACAGAACATGAGAGAAAGAGAGAGAGAGAGAGAGAGAGAGAGAGAGAGAGAGAGAGAGAGAGAGAGAGAGAGAGAGAGAGAGAGAGAGAGAGAGAGAGAGAGAGAGAGAGAGAGAGAGAGAGAGATGCATGGTCAGTAGAAGATCTTGAGCTGGCCATCTGCAGAGCTGAGCTGCACAGACAAATCAATATGCTAAGTGCTAACGTTTCACTAACGCTATGAGACAAATGGACGCACCATTGCAATCCATTCCCCTTCTCATAAAACACATGGTGGCGACTGTGCACTGCAGACACACAGACAAAAGACTGCACCAATTATTTAATAAAGATTGAAACTGTCTCCCTCCCACAGAAAAAAAAAAAAAAATACATTTGTGCTAAAACAATCTAACAATCTACGACCCATATTGGCTATGCTTTAGCACTCAATGACTCTTCATTCTTTAAGCACTGGGGGAGATGCAGACATGTCTACCCCATAATCAAGATGTCGTTAGGAGAAGCCGTTTGAGGGCATGGCTGTTTTCTTCAGGAGGCATCATCAGGCTCGGCTGGTGGAGAGAAAATAGCTTGTGTGTGAGTGTGTGGTAGATGTGTGTGTATAGATGTGTGTGTGTGTGTGTATAGATGTGTGTGTGTGTGTGTGTGTGTGTGTGTGTGTGTGTGGCAAGTAAATGACACCAATGTCATTACTAAAGACTTCAGAAGACTGAGAAAAAAAAAGTAGAAGAAGAAGAAAAAAGAGAGAGAATCGCCTCCCTTCCTGCAGCTCCCGTTCTGCAAAATTAGCAAGTAAAATTAGCAGCAGAGAACTGCTCATTCATCACCGGCACCAACGACAGCCAGCCAACTCGCCTGACTGCCAGGCCAGCCTCTCTCCTCTCCTCTCCTCTCCCATCCTCTCCTCACTGCACTCACGCTGGGCTCCCCGACATCAGACTTCAGACACTGCAATGCTCAGAGTGAGTCCAACACCCTCCCCTCCACTCCCCAAATCCCCTAGAGTCCACAGAACCACAAACACAAACATGCCTGTCAATCTCCCCATCAAATCGAGATCAGAAGGTCATTCATATTCAGTAAGTCACTCACTCAGTATTCTGTCTAGTATGGTCGATATAAGTGAACGAATATGAAGTAGAACGAGAGATATCGCTTCAAGGGAAAAAAACAAAAAACAAAACATGTTTGTAGGAAGGAGGGAAGAGAGATAGGGATGAGAAAGTTCCGGTATTTTTGTACTGAAATAAAAAGAAAGAACTTGGAAGAATTTGAAGATCCATGAGCAGCCAGTATCACAGCGGGGGCACGGCGGCGTGATTGAACGGGAGAAGACGACTCCAGTCCCTTCTCAAATGTGGGTCAGAATGTGCCTAATGACTCATTAAATATGCAAGCCTGTTTCATACTCCCACTGTGACCTCGCATGACTGCGATGAGGCCACTGTAATTAATAAAAATAGTAATAATCATTAAAAACCATGCATGTCCACTCACTACTACCAAGATGGAGAAACTCTACTCTCCCCTTGCTGAAGACTAGCCTACCAACTACTCCCCCAACTACATCACATGTTTAATGCACTGATTTCGCAAAAATGTCTTCAGCTTTGAAGTTCATAGGAAGGACACAGGAGTGGAATCTGATTTTGCTTATATGTAGGTAATAAAGTGTGGATAAAACATTAATACTACATACAGTTTATACAGTATATTGCAGCTTCTCTTTGAGTGATCCATCCAAACAGTGACCTCACAAAGCCACGATCTATATTGTCATTCATATTGGCCAAAGTGACTTTAATAATTTTAGTTTATGACCCTCCAAGCTGCTGCTCCATGCACTGAGGTCTATTGGGAAAATAAGTAAGGGCTTTTGAAGACAGCAGGTGGTAGGTGAATGGGATAAAAGCCAGGCTTTCGAGAAGACCGCTCTTCAAACACAGCCACAAACACAGCTGTCCAGGTGAAGAATTTAAGCAGGCCACACTAAGGAGGTAGACAAAGAGGCCTGAGAGAGAGAGAGAGAGAGAGAGAGAGAGAGAGAGAGAGAGAGAGAGAGAGAGAGAGAGAGAGAGAGAGAGAGACGCTAGCGTAGGAGTCTTTCTGGGTGGCTCGGATACTGTATCTGAAGAGGCCATTAACCTCAGCTCTCCGACATGAACGAGGCCTTGCAAGGGCTCTTTAAGTCTCTAAATGAGCAGCGCTCCTCAGCATCCTCCTTCCCTCTCCCATCTCCTGCTCTCTCTCTTCTCTCTCTCCTTAAAAACTGGCTCATGATCTCCGTCTCCATGTCTAAGAGATCTTATTCACTCTCTCTCCCCATCCTTTTCTCTCTGTACAGTAGGTCTCGTTCTTCCACTTTTCTCCCCCTCTTGCCTTCTTCCACTTTTCTCCCCCTCTCTTTCTCTCCCTCTCACGTTTACACTCATCCTCTTTCTATATTTTCCTCTCCGTCTCCCCCACTCTTACTGAGGTCTGCCCTTCCTTTTTTTCCTACATTTATCCACCTCTTTTTACATCTCTTCCTCTTTACATCCTCCCCTCTTTCAATGTCTTGCTCGTCACCTCTTTCAGTAAACGTGTTTCTGATTCTATATTTTTTTTTTTCTATAGTTTCTATAGTTTTTCTGATTCTATATATATTTTTTGTATTCGTCATTCTCTGTCTTCCCTGTAACCTCCTTCTAGGGAAGCACAGCATTCAACCATTTTGACTCTCTTGTAGGATCATTTTAATATCCCCAAATATTACCTAATGATGATCCCAAACTGTTCACAACACCTTCTCTGTCCCTCTCTCATCCCCCTTTACTCTCCATAGCTACTAGGAATCTTTGTACAAGGAAGCACATAATACTTCTCTCTCGCTCTCTCTCTCTCTCTCTCTCTCTCTCTCTCTCCCCCCATCTCTCTCTCTCGCTCACTCATTCACTGCACCAGAGAACTCAATTCAATAAGCTCTGGCTTAAGGGACCACACAGCTCAGGGCGGTGTTTCGGCACAGCCCAGCACAAATCCAGACGGCGAGGGAAATATTCTGACGCCGCGCAAGCTGCTTGTCTCCATGCTCGGCGAGGCCTCTGATGAACGACTGGAGACGACGTGCAAGTAGAAATCAGGCAGCCGAGAGTACAGTACGTCACGTCTTCCAGACCACGCCATCGCTGAACATCACATCTGTGTCAAAGTGAGGACAAGCAGCGAGCCTGTGTGTGTGTGTATGTGTGTGTGTGTGTGTGTGTGTGTGTTTGAGTGTGTGTGTGTGTGTGAGACTCCTTTACAACTGAAAGTCATGTGCTCTAATTTTTCCTCCCCTACCCTAGGCATTCATAAGAGACGTGGTCCCTGCAATGCCCTATAAAAGATCCTGTTGAAAACTTCTATGAAGCTTATTGCTGATACAATAAGGACAAAAATGACAACTATTGTAAGTGTGGACTTAACGGACAAATATATAATTCATAAAAATAATAATAACATCACCTCAGACAACTTTTCTACGTGGGATTACTTTGAAGCGGGAGCTAGGGTTTGAAAATGAGCATGTGCAGGGGCCGTGATGATTCTGCAAGCTTGTTTAGGTGCCCTGCCCTGATCCTTCTGAATCATAGCATTACCTCATAAAACCCATGGCCTAGCTGTCGGGAGCAGGGGCAACACTACGACACCTAAGCCTACAGATTTGGAAATCGGCGCTCAAGCAGGCTTAGAATACGGCATGCCAGCGTCTGAAGGATTCCATTCAGAAGAAGGAAGGCGGGGGAAAAAAAAAAGAGAGAGAGAGAGAGAGAGAGAGAGAGAGAGAGAGAGAGAGAGAGAGAGAGAGAGACGTTCCTAAAAATAACACACGTTACCTTTTGCTGGGTTTGTGTATGGAAGCACTTCAAACGCCTCTGGCTCTGGTGACAGACTTTTCATTCACATGGCACTCGACTCAGGGTTGTGGTGCTCAAAGAAACGATTCTTTGTTTACATAATGGTCCCCTATTTTATGTCCATTTTTTTTTTCATTTAAAACCCTCTGAGCGGACATAGAGAAGGTAGTGATACAATCTGGCCACCATGGTAACTGGTGCACACACATACAGTTTGTGCTTGAACTCTGTGAACCAGGCCCTGCGGTATGTATATTTTCTAAATGGTTCCTTGTGGCGAGCCAAGGCTCGCCAGTAATGCCTAAGAAATGCTAATTCAGGCAGAGCGGAGCCATTGTGAAGGGAGAATGACAAGAGTCGCCGCCTGTGTGTGTGTGTGTGTGTGTGTGTGTGTCACTTGTAGCCCTGTGAGACTGGCCATCAATGAGGAAACGACCACAACAGGATTGCACCTGGCTTGCCTCCAACACCTGGATTTCTGTGCCAGTGGCATCAAGCTGAGAGAGGGAAAAGGGTGGGGGAGGGGATATATGGAGACTGCAGCAGCATTGGTAGTGGATCACCACCACCACACACACACACACACACACACACACACACATACACACACACACACACACACACACACACACACACACACACACACACACACACACACAGAATGACAAACTTGTGCAGACCACACAGAAGCACAACCAAGGAAGGGATGGGGTGCTTTTTGAGTCTTTGCCTTTATACTTACTATTTTCTATGGTTGGGTCATAAGAGTCCACAAACTGGCCTTCCACAAACTGTATTGTCAAAGAAGACTTCCCTGCAGAAACAAACACAAACAGAAAACATAACACTAATGAGATATTTCAGCCTGCAAAGGTCAAATGGAAATAGTGTAGGTTGAGTCCATCATTTGAGTTCCAGTGTATTTTCTACGTTCTTCCAAGGAGTTACATACACAAACAGTTTGACACATGCAATACATGTAATACAAAGCGAGACGTGTTGTTGGATTCACCAGATTATGGTAATCTTTAAAATGTTTTATCAGTGTGTAGATAGAATAAAAAAGACTAACCTATTATGCCAATTCAGCATTTTGTTCCACACACACACACACACACACACACACAGACACACACAGACACACACACTTGGCTAAATATTTAGCACTGAGCTATCATTATTCTTCCTCCATTCAAGGAATACCTGCACGAGAGCCAGCATTGACTATGGCATACTATGAGGCTCATACTATCTGGTGTCCACCCATGCAGCTACAAATGTCCTGTAGCCTGTTGCTATAACAACAGTAAGTTCACACAGGCATCCTGTGTGTGTGTGTGTGTGTGTGTGTGTGTGTGTGTGTGTGTGTGTGGATGTAGATTCTCATTCACACAGAAAAGCCCAGAGGGAGAGTGGTTCACTCAACAATGGAAATACAACTCATGCGAGGTGGAGCTGCACATCGATTTGATCCTTTATGTTGCCGTATGAATGGCAAATAAAAAATAAAATAAATCCCATTCCTCACTCCTCAGCCCATGCACATGCCCATCTATCCACTTTAATATTCCGATAAAATATTCTCCATCTGCACAGAATAATGATTTCACAGCAGCAGTGCAGGGATTTTTCCCTCCCATGCTTGAGAGATCCTGATCAGCTCGTGATGCTGTTCCTGGATGCTCTGGCTCAGTACTGTCTACATGGGGAGGGGGGGGGGGGCACAGAGAGAGAGAGAGAGAGAGAGAGAGAGAGAGAGAGAGAGAGAGAGAGAGAGAGAGAGAGAGAGCCAATAGCATGTGGACATAGGCCTGGATGACTGTACTCGGCGGAACCGTTACTGCACTGTATGCGTTAATGAAGATGCATGAAGATTCGTGTCCTTTTTCACCCTCTCCCCAGGGTGTAGTAGGTACTGCAAGAAGATTGATGTGAGAAAAGAGAAAGAGAGAGGGTGTGTGTGTGTGTGTGTGTATGTGTGTGTGTGTTCTGTGGCCAGGGCTCAGGTAGAACACATCAAGTTAGTCTGCTCTTCAGTAGGAACTGCATATAACCCCCAAACGCATGGTTTAGATTCCTGCTACAATTCAATATAGGGATATTTTTTACATCATTTTGGATGGTTGCTGGTGTTGATGAGCGTCTTTGTAATTACTCAACATCTCCTCTGTCTCATCACAATGGCCTGGTTGTTAAATACAACAAATTTTAATTAGGCCCACTTCATTTACATGTGTAGGAAATATAGTTATTCAAACATTATAGAGAAATAGGCTAGTAGTATGGTGTTATTTGACACTATTTTTTAAATGTGCATATAGAGATGTCAAACTATTTTGGTTCCACAATGCTTCGTGTGAAACGTGTGATCCGTCTGGCCTCAATACTGCAGAAATTTTCATTTGTTGACAAGAACACAAATCTTGACAATCGTCTGCTGATACCCGAGAGAAATTGTGTGTTCATTCCAAAAAGAACATTGGAAGTCAGATAGGGGCATTAAGGGCCATTATATTAGGCTGCAGACATACGCAGAGAGGAAAAGTGAAGCTTACTGTGGAAATTGCCATTTCGGCTGGAGATTTGTGCAATAAAAAGGCTCCGAGGAGGCCATGAACCTCTCAGTGAGATGGGTTGTTAATAGCACAACTGATGCCGACACACACAGCAATAGATATTGATTAACAGTGTAAACGTGTTCCATCATTGTAGGGTCAACGTCTTTTTTTCATGGATTTTCAAACAACTCACTTCAATTGACATATTCTGACCTGAGACTAGCTGGATTAAGAATTTTCAATTCATTTCAATTCCATTATTTTGCATAATGCCTTATACAAAAGTATAAGCCATTCTCTATGCTAGCCATAGTAGGCTATTAAGTTTGCCGCTTTCAAGTGGGAGATTTGGGTTATAGACATGATGAGGGTTGTTATTGGCTGCATTTCAAATTAAAGCTCACTTAGCCTAATTATCCCAGAAGGTGCCAGGTATTCCTCAAAATACGCACAGAAAACGGGTTGTTTCATTTTCCGGCTGAATTGGATTGTTTTAAATGGTTTTTGCATCTTGATCTTTGAAACCCACTGAGCGACCACGATGATGACATGCTAGAAAAAGTAGTGTAGTGGTTAAGGAACCGGACTAGCTGGGAAGTGTGGGTTCCAATCCCAACTGCCACCATTCTGCCCTTGAGCACACTTAACCCCATGTTGCACGAGGGGGAACTGGCCCTGAAGTCCAGTAATTGATAACTGACGAATTTAAGTCGCTTTGGATAAAAGCGTCTGCTGAATGTATTTGTAAATGTAAAGTCGCATGGAAAGACAAGCAAATACTTCAGTTACAGAGAGCTCGGCATACTGTAGAAGATATGCTTGCCAAGCCTGAGTCTACGTCGTTCAGCGTTCAACGTGTGTTCCATCATCTTCCCCCGCAGAAAAAGAGGCTTGACTCTTAACTTATGAGAGCGTCAGTGTGGCCAATCTAGGCCAGGCCTGTATTTTAATCACAGCCAGCCGCCGGCTGCGAGGGTGCCATCTCCTTGGCCTGTCACTCACTCTCAGCAAGGTTAGAGCGATGACACGGCGATCAGATGGTGCGCATCACGGCCTGTGATTCTGCCCTTGAAAGGGGCAATGCAATGCCTGCCCTTGCCTTCCTTTCTCTCCATTCCTATGTGCCTCAGCACTAGCCTGAATGCAGCCAATAGTGCCGTCTAAAACCTGCTATACTCCAACCACACACTCACACACACATAGAGAGAGAGAAAGAGACAGACAGAGAGGGAGAGAGAAAGACAGACAGATAGAGAGAGTGAAAGTGAGAGAGTTAGAGACGCAGATAAACCAATGTCAGTCTAAATCTTACAACTCCGCTCTTTCAGGAACTCAAAGCATCGACATTGACGTTTAGTTTCATTTAATCTACAAGTTGATCTTTTTAGATCTGGCACCTTACGTAACCGTACAGGTCTCTGTGCACCTCCCTAGTCATTTCGCCTCAGTCAGAGGCGGTTGCAGTGCGTCTAGCACAGCATCTAGTGTGACTAGCCCTATGCATGGAGACCAGCCTTCAAGTCATGGAGACCATCACCATTCACCCCAGAGGCAGCAGCCAACTCATGTGAGACGTGACGCAATGTTCACACGCCCTCTGCACTGGCTAGAACCAGCAGTCCTTATGCATGTGAGAGAGAGAGAGAGAGAGAGAGAGAGAGAGAGAGAGAGAGAGAGAGAGAGAGAGTACTGTATGTGTTGTGAACATGTGAACATGCTAAGCTTGCATCCTGTTGTGCATGCGGTTTTATCAGTCTTGCTCAGCAACATCTATGTGTCATGTCAGAGAAAACACACTATGTGTTTTAGCGATGCAGATGTAAGTGTGTGAGACATGAGTTGTGTATAGATAAAAGTATGGGTGTGTGTGTGTGTGTGTGTGTGTGTGTGTGCATGCTGTCTCTGCAGCACACAACCACACAGCTACAACTTCATTCAACATCACTGTCACTGTATGCTATAGAGTAGTATGCTAGTATTACTGCTTCAAGTAGACCTAAAAGGGGGGGGGGGCAATGTATGTACCACTACAGGCCAAAAATAGATAGTCTATCTATGTGATGTCTGCTAAAATAAAGACCAGACAGCACAGTGATGCAGCGAGGACGAACAAGGCACACAAAAGAACCTCCCATTCTTGCCGTGAATGGAACATTTGTGTGAATGAGAATTCTAGTGGGAAAAGCTGCTTTGAGGATGCACTGAATGACAGTTTTATCGGAAATAACGATGATGCATCTTCGACTATTAACAACAGGGCACTGATACACGTATTTC
This sequence comes from Sardinella longiceps, assembly GCA_027497455.2. NCBI lineage: Eukaryota > Metazoa > Chordata > Actinopteri > Clupeiformes > Clupeidae > Sardinella > Sardinella longiceps. Next base: position 940,638 of record JAODXP020000027.1, read on the forward strand.
TCCTAAGTCGAATGACTGTGGGTAGTTTTTGTCTTTGAACACATCTCCTGGGAATCTCTACCTGCAGCGTTGCCGTCTGTGGCGAACCGGCCTTTGGATAATAATTATGATGCAGATTCGTTTGCAACACGGGCTCATTCAAAATATGGTGCTATAGAGAAGACAAATAACTTCAAAATTATATAATATCATGCATATCCACTGAAAGCAGAACAAGAATAAGAGAGGCACTGGCTGTCACGAGTTGTCAATAAATTAAATTTCACTCAGACACTAATGTGTAGTATCCAGCTGTAAAGGATGGCGCGTTGCTTTTTTTTCGTTGTTGCCGATGATGATGAAGATGCATTGGCCATAACGTTAATGTTAAGATACAAGATCACAAGAGGCTACCCTCGTCAGTCAGCAATGGGTTATCTACCTGAGAGCAATTTCGCATTATGTAATTGTGTCACTGATCCACATGGACCTTTCAGGCCTGTTAACATTGAGGACATGAAACGTTAACGACCCAGACGATTTATTCGACACATGGTTGACGACTGTGGCCCGTCAAACGGTGGCATGAAACAGCACCCACATGACTGGTATTTTGTAGACACGCGGGGAACTGAAGTCGTGGGTGACTTCCACTTGAGTGACATTCAGCTGATGCGTTCACACACGAATCAATGGACTGGCAGTAGACATGATTTAAGCGGTAAGCTTGCTAGTAAGACTTAAACTACTTACAATTACGGGCTGCGTGAAGAGTGTACTCCTCATCTCTCAGACGAGCTAAACGACATTTATCTCAGTCAAAAGAGACTAAATCACATACTTACCAACTGATCTGTATCCCAGAACAGCAATTTTTCGGGATTTCGGCTGCGGCATCTTTTTCCTAGCAGCGACACCACATCAATATCGACATACAGAGGCCTGTTGGACACTCCGGACCTAATAAAACTAAAACGGGCCCACTGCTCAGAAAATCACCCAACACGACACAAAATGATCCGTAAATAAGAGCTATTTAAGTTAGAATTTGACAATTTAACGAAAAAGTAGCCGTGCATCTGTATCCTCTGCGTCACTCCCCAAAGCAATCCAACGTGAATTATTTAGCATATGCCCTTCATGGATTGGTTGAAGTCGCATCGTCAGGAGGACCTTTCTGTAATTTATCACCAGCGATTGGAGGAAAAATCTTCCTTATTTTCCTAGTGGGAAAATCTATTGGATGGTGGGAGTTGTCACTGATGACAAGACTGGAGATACCACTACAACAATAGTGCGTTGGAAACGGTATCTGCCATATTTTACTCGCTGGAGTTGCACATGATGACAATAATCTAATTTATTTCATTTTTTGTTTTTAATTCGCGCTGTAGTGCAATGTATACGACCAATAGGTACAGGCTAATCTATGCATTCGATTCCTCATGGGTATAGGACTTTCAAGTTTAATTCAAAGTGTTTTAAATAAAGTATATTTTACAAAAGAGGCTACAACGCATACATCTACAGGCTTCCACTGCATAGCCTCGTTCAGATGAAGCTTGGAATATTGGAGCGGTAACTGGTAAGATGGTCTCTGCTGCCATCTACTGGTAATGCAGTAAAATGATCATGATTGGCTCTGGATTCCTAGTCCTAGGCCAACCTAACCAACTGGGGGGGCACATAGAGGACAAAACACCCTCTGGTGGTTAAGCAAGTAATTGCAATGATGTGCACGTACTGTAATGTTTGCATTGATTGAAAGCAGTCTCTGACTACACCAGGGCTGGACTGGGACCAAAAAATGGCCGTTTTGGAAATGGCGGCCCACCATGATTTTACTCAACAACAACTTCATGGCAAGCTAAAATTACACTGTGAGTTGGACACATTGCATGGACATGAGATTTAATTGGACTAACCCAATATCCTTCAAAAAAAGTTAATTATGATAGCCCCACCCCCAAAATGACCATTGGCCCATTGGGCATTGCCCTGTAAGCCCTATGTCCAGTCCATGCCTGTATTGCACCATAATACAGAGCTGAGTAAACTGACCCGGGGGGTCACATGTGGCCCTTTGGGCTGTTTAATCCAGCCTGTGGAGCTGAAGTGGGTTTACTGGTTCGGGACTTGCCAATTCACCGGCATCAACCACCATAAGCAGGTTGACTGTTAACACCCAGCCTGTCAGTCAATATCTAAATCCCACTGTGGCCATTAATACTCCAAAGAATGTGTATGTGTTGTGTGTAGTACAAAGTGTGGTCTTTGTATGTTGTCTCTTGCAGATGTCACAAGAGCTGTGCAAAATTGCCATGAAGATGACCTGAAGCGAGGTGATTTATTGACCCTTTAAAATTAAGCACAAATTAGATCACAAATCTTGGCCCCTGAATCTGTTCACCATTCGACAATATTTATTTGTGAACTTTTTTTAACTACTCAAAAAAGGGTTGCTTATTACCTGTTGTAGACCCCCAGGCCTATAAACAAATGACCTGAAGAATTATGATGAGTGTTGTCTGTCTCTTACAGCAAAGTGTTATTAAATCTTCTATACATGATGCTGATTTGTTCATTTATGATACCTGCCACTCAGTATGAATATGGGTTTTGTTTACTTTATAAATTTACTTCTGACACCATGTTTTAATGTGATCTTACAGAGCACATACAACGTGCATCTACCAGGTTTAGTGTCTTAACTTTATTGTTCTACTGTGCCACCTAGTGGCTTCTGCATAAACTGAATCATTCTTAGGATGAATTACACACTTATCATGACAGGTATGGAACTCCTGATACTGACCCAGTGTCATGCAAAGGTTTTTAGTAATTAATTAGCTTCACAATAAAAAAAAAAAAGTCTGTGACAAGGTTACACATGATGTGTGCAATCTGAGAGGTCTGCACTCTGGAATGACCTGAGTGATTTTCATTTCCATTCCTTTCTCTTGCGTGTAAAAACATCACTCTTATATGTACAGGACAGGAGGTAGTCAAGCCGAGGCTCAGTGGGCAAAAGCGGCGTACCATTACTCCGGGGACCCGGGATTCAGTCCGACCCGAGTTCATTTCCCGATCCTACCCTATCTCTCTCTCCCAGTTGTTTCCTGTCCACCTCTATAGTGTCCTATCCGATAAAACAAGGCAAAAAACCTATTGGATTTCATCAAAATAGATGTGATAATACTTATAAATTTTTGGGACCGTACTTTAGCTGCATAGCTAGATTTCACATCCCAAATACACTTACCCCAGCAGAGATTTGTTTCCCTTGCTGGAAATTTGGGAATAAACAGCTGCAGGATTGTTGTGCTTTTCTACGAGACTGCCTAAGTCCTGTCCTACATCTAAGGAAGCAACCCATACTTCACTCTCACATGCCTAATATTTCTAAAGTTTACAGAAATTGTCTGCTCACAGGGAAGAAAACATAGGCCAACCGAGGGATATTTTCTTTGCTTTAATCCCTGACTGTGTATGGCTGTGAAATGTTTTGATGCATCTATTTAGTATGTTTGTAGTATATCCAAACATAGAATTATTGTATTTGGATGATGTGGATGATGCCTTCTCAGCCTCACTGTAGATCAGTTAGAGCCCTAACAAGGACACACAGATTGGGAGCATGCTGTCCTGCAAAAAGGCTCTCCTTACAGAAGGTCATTATTGCCAGGGGCGCTGCACCAAATTCTGGGCCCTGTGCACAGTCAGTGACCATGGGCCCCTCTTCACCACCTAGTATAAAATCCCAGACTCTTCAAGGGCCCTCCCACCACTTGGGGCCTTGGTAACTCGGTCCCCCTTTCCCCCCGCCACAACACCCCTGATTATTGCCATCATTGCAACATCTGCACAAAGTGACTGAGAAAGCAAACAAATAGCATACTTCACACACATATTTTTGTATGGTGTGCTAATATGAAGAGTAGACACATGGTTCATAAAGACACAGAGGATGCCAAATGTCCAATGACACTGACTCCTCTAGGTATATTGAGTCCTGTGCTGTATACAGGGAACACAGAAACTATTCCTATTAATAGCGCAGTGCTGGCCAAGCAGAGTGTGCTTTTCCTCTGCCCAATCAGCTATCTCAGTGAAAAGAAACATTCCTGGACCTCCAGTGGAGAAACCAGTGGAGGTGATCTCTGTAGAAACAGGTGCCAGTACACATGCCTGCCATAGCCTACCGATTTGGCCCTTATTGACAGCAAGGGTGATTTCTCTTTGGAGTAAATTACAGAGGAAATACTGTTCCTCTCAGCAGTCAGACAGCACTCAGACAGCACTTTGCAGACAAGGATGTTGCCACAGTAAGGCCCCATTCACACTGCAAGCATAGCACAGACAAGGATACTGCCATAGTAAAGCCCCATTCACACTGCAAACATAGCACAGACAAGGATGCTGCCACAGTAAAGCCACATGCACACTGCAAGCATAGCACAGACAAGGATGCTGCCATAGTAAGGCCCTATTCACACTGCAAGCATAGCACAGACAAAGATACTGCCATAGTAAGGCCCCATTCACACTGCAAGCATAGCACAGACAAGGATACTGCCATAGTAAAGCCCCATTCACACTGCAAACATAGCACAGACAAGGATGCTGCCACAGTAAAGCCACATGCACACTGCAAGCATAGCACAGACAAGGATGCTTCCACAGTAAGGCCCTATTCACACTACAAGTATAGCACAGACAAAGATACTGTCATAGTAAGGACCTATTCACAATGCAAGCATAGCACAGACAAGGATACTGCCATAGTAAGGCCCTATTCACACTGCAAGCATAGCACAGACAAGGATGTCGCCACAATAAAGCCACATGCACACTGCAAGCATAGTGCAGACAGGGATGCTGCTAAAACTTCATTCACACTTCAAGCATAGCGCAAAGAGGGATGTTGCCATAGTAAAGTTGTAGTACTCGAATCTGGTCTCTAACTCAAGTTCGGTCTTGAGTCCAGTTTTGACTTTCTTGGTCTCGGCTCGGACTTAACCATTCAAAGACTTGGTCTAGACCAGAGGTGGGCAAACTAAGGCCCGGGGGCCACATGTGGCCCGTTGGGCTATTTAATCCAGCCCGTGGAGCCTTCCCAAAATAAAAGAATTTACCATTTAGCCAGGGTGAATTCAATTATAGGCCTGACTTGTCAAATTTGTTGTGTTCATGAAATAACCCTTTAGACCTTTAAAGCATGTTAACATGTCCTCTCAAGAAAGTGGGGGTTTGCGACTTGCCAATTTACCGGCTTCAACCCCCATCAACAGGTTGAGTATTAGCACCCCGGCCCCTCCGTCAATATCTAAAACCCAATGTGGCCCTTCAGCCAAAATTATTGCCCACCCCTGCTCTAGACTAAGACTTGGCTCACAGTGGGAGGAGAAGGACTCGTAATTTTAGGGTGAGTTCTCGAGACCAGCATGACCTGCATCTTTCCAAGTGTGGTGGGTGTGGAATCTTGGGCTATCAATCAAAACAACGTTGGTTCTCGGAATCGCAGCAAAATGAAATAAAAATAAAATCGAACTCGAACTCCCACAAACATGAAAAACACAGGCTGATGGCTATAATACTGAAGACTGCATGTTGCGTTCATGTGACCTCAAAAACCAATCAAATTGTCCCTTTCACCAGCGAGAGACATGAAGAAACATGCCTATGGAGGGGGATCCTGCTAGGCCAGTGTTCAGAAAGACTGTTTCAACCTTTTATTTTCAATTATACTTAAAGGAGAGTACCAGAGTGAATTCAAGCATAGCCCTGTTGAAAAAGCTTGCTAAATGCGCTAGTTAGCGAGTGGAACAAAATAATTTGGTACAGCATTTTGCTCGCTCGCTCCATATTTTTCCTGAAAATAAATCTGAGACCCTACTAATTAAATTGGTGTGGCCTTACTGTCCAATACATTTGTGTATCTAGCAAATGCTTTCATCCATTTTTTCCTAGTTAAGCTAAGTCTGTTGGCCTAGCTGCTGATTATTAATTGAGGTGATTAAAACCATTATGAAAACTGACTTTTCGTTGTTTTGGTCTCGACTCAGTCTCAACTCCTGAAAGACTTGGTCTTGACTCTGTCTCGACTCTCGACTAAATTTAAGACCCAGCAGTCTCATTCTTGACTCGGTTTCCACCCTAAAAAAACTTGGTCTTGACTTGAACTCGACCAAAGCAGTCTGGTCCCTATCACTATAAAGCCCTATTCACACTGCAAGCATAGTGCAGACAGGGATGCTGAAGAGGTAGGTCCCTAATTGGCCCTAATTGACCTGTTTGTGAGAATGGCGTGTCAGATGACATCACAAAAGATGGTGTCAGCCAATTATACTTGAAACTGAGCATGATGTATGTCATTGTATATATGTATGTTAAGCTGGTGTGTGGTGGGTGTTGTGGTACATAATGTCTGTGAAGGTGGGTGCTACATTTCCTTTCTCTCTCCAGATCGATACCTCCAGGATGGAAACTGGCATATGGCTAAAAAACTTAAAGGAGAAATCTGGTGTGATAAAGACCCAAACTATATTGCAACATAATCAAAAGTTGGAACATTTGCCTGGGAGCAGAATTTTGAGACGTTTTGAATCTTGAGACATCCAGCTTGTTGTTATCTACAATTACTGTTCAATTACAATTAAAGTTTTCAATGCCTAGTCTTAAATGTTGGAACTATCATTATACTATAAACAAATTGTGGGGCTATTTTGAGCCTTTCTATGGTTTAAAACAGTGATTTGGCTACTGACACCTAGCTAGATGCCCCTGGAAGCTACAACTAGCAAGTGGTTTTCTCCGGCTTGCAAGAAAAACGTAAAAGAAATTCTGCTTTTGGCAAGTGTTCCAACTTTTTATGATATATATATTTTGGGTCCTTATCACACTGAATTTCTCCTTTAAAAAAGCCATATGTAAGTTTTAACTCTACTGTTGTATTATGTGTCTTGTTAAATACCATTCTAGGGGGCCAGATAAAGCCTTATATTGGCTGGGGTTTTTAAATGGCCCTGTAGGTTAAATAGCACTCTCTTTGGCAACCACAAATGAAATATCACATGTA
>JAODXP020000027.1:947794-950294 GCA_027497455.2 Sardinella longiceps
TTTCTAAGTTCAAGATTTTCATATGAAGGGGAGCAGGCCTCGTGTTCATGGTAGCTCTTTGGCCATGCACAACCTCTCTTAATTCATCAAAGCAAAGATGGTTTTCCACTTTCTGTCTCTTTTAACAACAACAAAACACTTTCATCCTTACAGTAACTCACATAACTTTTTTTTCTACAGACTGCGGCAAAGAGACAATTGTCTAAAGATAATTTGATGCAATCATTGTGGATTTACTGACAGATTGAACATGTGCGATCAAATATGTTGTTTTGGTCTTTGTGAGATAATAGGATATACAGTATTTGTTGCCTTTAAAGGAGCTTTCATGAAAGGCCACAATTGTAAAGAAAGAACACAATCATACACACAATTATATATAGATATGCATGTATTTGTAAGTTTGAATCAATTCTCCATACAAGATAAATAAAAGGCTACCAATAGCATTTGTCAACATTATGTAGAGTCCGTGAAGGGAAAAAATAATGACCAAATAAAAACATGATTGTCAATCAATGTGCTTCACAAAACTCTCAATGAATAAATAATCCGCGGAACTTCAAATATTTACAATATTAACAAGGACAACAAATAAAAGCTTTGGATCATTTGACATGACGGTAAGCTCGCGCATGGACTGTATATCAGCAGTTCCCAAAGTTCAGCGTAAAAGACACACCCCTAGCAACCACAGCGATGGCAACGTTACATTTAAAATTTGCGCTCTTAATGCCAGTTTCTTGTTTTTTTTTCTTCAGCTGTACATTTCATACTGCCTCGCATTAACAAACAGAAGTAGAAAAATCAAATAAAAATAAACCAAATAATAATAATAACAATATTAAAAAAAAACAAAATGTCAACATTACGCTAACATTGCATTCCCCACAAAAACGGAAATGACAACTATAATCCAACAAGGATAAAAAGGCAATTAACAAGAATCACAGGCGAGAGAAAGAGCAAGAGAGAGAGAGAGGCAGAGAGAGAGAGAGAGAGAGAGAGAGAGAGAGAGAGAGAGAGTCATAAAGTGAAAGAATGAAATGACTTGGACGAATGAGCGGCAAAGTACATCAGTGTGCTCCTCAAAGTTTTCAGGGATGCTGGTGAGGGTGAGGGTGAGGGGTCTGGGCGGTAAGGGGGGGAGGGGTACAGTAGCGTGTGGCTCCAGCGGACTCTTGCTGAAATGTACATACACAGAGCACAGGGAGGGGTCAAAGGTCAAGGTCAAATATCAAGGTCAAGGTGGGAATCAGAGGAGGGGAATCACGGATCACCACAGACAGTTCAGCTGGGCAGTGCAAGCGTCCGGTCCTCCCTTCCTTTATAAACAGCCAAACAATAGTTTCTCTCAATGTTGTTTTATTTTTTATTTATTTTTTCCCCCATGTATCCTTCGCGTTCCCCCTCTGAAGACCACACTCCCACGTCGCCTGCGTCTCCTGGCTGGGGAGGGCGGGCTCTAAGCAGCACTCGTCCTGGGCTGGGCCTCGAGTCCAGCACTTTCTTTTTCAAAAATAAAAACTAAAAACATTCATGCGTGTTTGCGTCTCAGTCCGGGTTAAGCGGGGTGCCAGAGGTGGGGTGTTGGAGGGGAGGGCAGGGTCGGGTGTTCGGCCTCCAGGCCACACGCCACAACTTAACCAGAATTCAAGTACTCCAGTGCCACTTCATAACAGAACTTATACTGATCCTGCAAGGCAAGCAGAAAGACAAAAGAACTTTATTCATGGGGGTGCATACACTGAGTTTATTAGTATGCAATAGAAGATGCTGTAGTGTACTGATATAGAATCAATTCTATAAAAATTATTTCATTTGCAGCCTTTGGAAAATGTACAGTAGAGTGAACACTGTAGGATATTCAGGTTGTAACTGTACTACAACAAAATAAAGTTACGAGAAATCCTTACAATACAGAATAGAAGCTGCACCACAAAAGCAGGCTATTATTTCAGGCAAATATAAACCATGTATTAACTGCTCTCATGTATTGACAGCAGCTTATTAAGCATTACTTACAATAAGCAGAATCAGGTCTTGAGATAAAGAGAAAATCTTTTAAAGTACAGAACGGCATTTCTATGTATAGTCCTCCCCCGTGAATGAACCTCTGTTTGTAAAATCATTGTATTAACCCTGGCTGATAGGTGGGAAAACACCACAAAGGGGAATGAAAAGTGTTGTTTACCAGTAGGTCGACCATGTTGGGTTTGTTGTTCCTCAGTGTCTTGACGGCGTGAAACACGTCCACTGAGCGCTGGTGTCTCAGCATTTCACACACAATACTGATTGCACAGAACGTCCCGCTACGTCCTCCTCCATTCCTGAGAGAGAGGGAGAGAGGGAACAGAGAGAGAGAGGGAGAGAGAGAGAGAGAACAGAGAGAGGCCTTTAGTTTCAGCAAGCCAACTGGAATTCATCATGTGAGAGGCTAAAAAAGTCTAGCTCACATGCATACTTTCCCTGATTGCCAAAATATGCAACATTATTCTTA
>JAODXP020000027.1:965294-970294 GCA_027497455.2 Sardinella longiceps
ACATCTAAGTGTGGCTGTGATAATAACTAAAAACAGCGGGAGGAGAATTTACAAAAACATGACTTAAGAGACTACAACTAAAAAAAAAGCAGAAATATAATTGCCTTTGGGTGCGAGAGTGTGTGTGTGTGTGTGTGTGTGTGTGTGTGTGTGTGTGTGTGTGTGTGTGAGAGAGAGAGAGAGAGTTCGGGCTGACACATTCCTGCAGTATGATTAGTTGTGCTCAAATAGCTCATTTCAATAATAAAGTCGTAGTAGGATAATCTGAAAAGATATTACAGCCTAGTCCCGGCATATGGATTTATCATTCGCATTCCATCTATCTGCGATGGATCTTACAACACTCTCCCTGACCAATGATTACATCCATTTCTTTCCCACAGTTGAACTTAAGACCGCTAACTTTGATAATTTGATCCTGATTCAGGCCGTGACAGTTTAGATTACATTCTTTCTCCCGGTAATCTTAACATTCAATGCCGTGCCACTCACAGATTAATAACGTAATAATTCTCCGGCTTTCTGGACCCTATCCCTCCTTTGTCCGCGTCCGATGGATAGATGGGGTTTAGAAAATCCCATTAGTCAGTTACAGAAAACTTGTGTGTGTGTGTGTGTGTGTGTGTGTGTGTGTGTGGAGTGCTGGTGGCAAGGGAATTTGTCCCCTCTCCACGAGATGCTCTCCCTCGGCACAATGGTGCCACTTTAGTCACTGCTCTTTGAAGAAAAAAAAAATATTCCTCTTTTTTCTATCTTTTTTAAGGCGATGGCGGTTGGGGTTTGGGAGTATTGGTGGAGGGGGGTGGGGCGGGGTGGGTTATGAGAAGCTACTTATACTTTTGAGAGAATATCTAAAACAGGGCGATGGAGGACACTCGCTCTGCATACTGAGAGTCACATTAGTTTGATGCTGATTACTCTTTGCCCTTATCAGGCTGGCTGCGAAGCGGCTTTGCGAACGCCGGCCTGCAAACCATCCTATGTTGGCAAAACTCATCGCCCCCACTCCACACCCCTCAACTCTCCTCCTCCTCAAAAAAAGGAGTGAAAAGAAAAAGCCTTTTCCAGCTCTGAGATTAGTTATTAAGTAAGGCATAGAGAAGGAACGTGCTGAAACTCGGGAGCAGAATGCTAATTTCCTCCCAGATTCCTGGGCAGAGGGTACTTCCAGTCAGACATCCAAAGGGGAAGTGAGATAAGGGACTAAAGCAGGAAGCTTCCGCGACACTTCTCTGAATATATCAAACCACAATGCACCCTGGGTAGCTCAGGGCCACCGCGGCGTCCACAGTGACGTGCGGTAGTGTTTAAAATGGCGTCAAATTTGCCCTTCGCTAACACTTCACAGAAATCATTCACAAACACACCATGCATTTTTCCCCTCTCTCACCCATCCACCCTCTGACACTTGCCAGGCCTAATCCCCAGTGGGCATCCTATAGATTAAGCTCATTGAGTAGAAATGAAGTAAACAAGCTCTGGCCATATTTGATTGCTGTGATCTCTGCTGTGCTCGCTGGGCTGCCTGTTGGCTACTTGCCCACTCCTCACACACATAATGTCTCATAATGTCTGGACTTGTTTGTAGCCTAGCACTGGTCTCCTGTGCCCCTTTAAATTCTCTCTCTCTCCCTCTCTTTTGCTCTCTCCCTCCATCTCTCTCCCTCTTTTGCTCTCTCTCCCTCCATCTCTCTCTCAGCAGTGTTTTTACTGCATGTGGGGGACTGATTGAGGTGGAAGAGGTGTCGGAGGGGTGAGATGCGTGCAGGGGCCGCCGCGCTCTCCCAGAGTTCATCAGTGAGGAGGCCTAGCAGATGGCGTCGCTGATGGGTTGGGGGAAGCAGTGGTTTTATTGGCTAGAGGAGCGAGGGACTAACTGGCCCGTCTGCAGCAGCGAGGCTATTCTGCAAGGCCCCCCAGGTGCATGCTGGGATGTTTACCAGCGCTGCCGTGGAAACAATGGGGCCAGGTGATCAGCTATTCAGATCACAACAGCAGCTCCATTGGGCTTCATGGGCCAACCCATTTTCTTGCTGCTGTCGCTTTTAATGCATACATAAGACTTGTGCTGTTCGGGGATAAGTTTATAATCGCTAAAAAATCTAAACCAATCACACTTGTGTCCTGTGCTAGGGATGTATTTGTACATGCTTTACACACACACACACACACACACACACACACACACACACACACACACACACACACACACACACACACACACACACACTGTTTAAACTAGGCTAGATAAAGTTCAGATTTATCTTAATCCTCAGATGGCTCTTTTATCCAGGCCCATTGAACACCGCTGAATCCACAGCCGCCTTCCAGAGATGAGGCTGACATTCCCTTATATTGTTTTCCTTTTCTCTCTATTTTTTTGTTGCTTTAAACATGTTCCGCTTGTGCTTCTTCCACAAGGCTCTGTGGAGACCTTGCGCTGGTCTGCTATTGGCTGGGCCGGATCAATAGGTCTAGCGGAGCGGAGCATGTGTTTAATTGAGGGGAGTCGGCTGTGGGAGAGGCATATGAAACGCTTCAGGGCAGCTAGCGCGCAACAATGGAGCTACTCTACTCGCGGCTCGGAGTTTCCAGCTTGAAACACAACACAATTTTGAGCCCTTTGTTTAGTATACTGTACAACCGTCTTATAAAGGCTGACAGGTGTCCATTGCAGTTATTAGGACCAATAGGAATCGATACTTGTTAATCAGACTGAGAGAACAACAAGGCTGTGTAGAGATGGATCAAACAGAATGGTAAATGTGAAAACAAATGATCCATCCAGGGAATACAAAAGGTACTTTTGCAGGTACTTGGTGCTGTATGCACACTCTGGTTCTTAGTAAAGCGTTGGATTCTATAAACGGATGTCGGTTGGTACACATAACACATGACACTTCATTCTCAAAATGGTGCATTCATGTTGACAGCATGAAGAGTCCGTACTCACCCGGCCCACCTCCACCAGGTTGGTTACCATGACAATGGTGGCAGTGTTCTCTTGCCAAACCATCCTCCAGAAGTCGTATACGGTCTCTTGCATTGGTCCTGGAAGACACATGAACAAGACAACACAAAGATTTCAAAGATATGAATGGCTTTGTCCATAATCAATCAGACCACACAAAAGCATCACCGCTTTTGAAGTAAGATAAATGTAGTGAGTGACATTTGCCCAAGATTTGTGTGAGGAAGATGCATACTATATACATTCCCATCTTCCAAGACGAGTAGGAAATACCAGAGAGAAGAGAGACGAGTGTGGAATGAGATGTTAGCTAGTTGACTCTCTGTCACAAACTTCAGCTGAATTGGTTCCATGTTCCTGTCATTAATTGCGAGGTTGTTGATGTTTATGGTGATATTTCCATTCCTCGTCGATGCACCTTAATTAAGTCAACATGTTAGATGGCACCGGCTAATGGAGATGCAGGCCCAGGAATTAAAATATCTAATTTAATTAATTCAAATTTGCATTGTTTTTAATCAACTGGCAAATTCCGCAATGACTTTTGACGAGCTAATTAGCTCATGCAAATGTGTACGTGTGCCTCCTTGAGAGATGGTGCACTCGCTAGCCACCTTCAAGCCAGAGCAAATTTGCACTCGGCAAAAGGAGGGAAAGGATTGGAGGAGAGAAAAAAAGGAAAAAGAAAGAAGAAAAAAAAACACCCTGGAGACGACGAAGACTTTAACATATGCATGCTCACACAAACAGACACATTAGCAAACACTTGTGCACTTTTTAAAAGCGGCAACAGAGCTTGGGGGTTGTGTGTGTGTGTGTGTGTGTGTGTGTGTGTGTGTGTGTGTGTGTGTGTGTGTGTGTGTGTGTGTGTGTGTGTGTGTGTGTTTGTGTGTGCAAGACTTATGCATACACTTCTTTCCTCAGTTCCGACGATGGCAACAGAATCCCTCCCCCCCATTACCGCCATGGACAGGCCCATGATGCGAAGGCTGGTTTTAACAGCGGATAATAAACGTTGTGTTTGTGTGGCGGATCTGATGGCCGCCGCTTCCGAGCCACTCTCCCGGTTCGATCAGTTTCCCCTTCAAATGAAAACGTCATGTGCTAGCGCCTCATTAAAGGCATGATAAAATCGCCCTCAGAACTATTTTTAACCGCGGCGGCGGTGTCGACATTCAATTAAAGGCGGAAGAGGGCGACGGGATAAACTGCCTGTTTGCGGTTGGAAGTGAACTCTTGTATCCCATAATTCACAGACGCTAACAAAGCAGGGCGGCCACACTCTCGACAGGTGAAAAATGAGGTGGAAAGAAGAAGGGAAACATGAGAAAGAGAGGGAGAGAGAAGAGAAGAAAAGAGACAGAGCTGGTGGATAAATGAAGTGTGTGGCTCGCACATGCACAGTAAATGGCAGCCATGGTCCCAGCCGTGAGATTCCCAACCATAGGGAGAGGACAGGCGACGGCAATTATATATCCACAGAGGATGACTGGTGCACCGGAGGAAGAGGAGGGGAAGAAGGAAGAGGGGGATGAAGAAGAAGAGGAGGAGTACGAGGAAGGGTGAAGAAAGAAGAAAGTGACAACAAAAGTGGAGTGAACAGCTCAGCAGACAACACTCTACTGGAGAGGAATCCCTGTCATGGTTTCATTGACTACAGCTAAGGAGAGACTGCTGGGTGAGGTGGGGTGGGGGGAGAGGATGAGAACATTTGACCCTCCAAGTCCCAACCCCCACCCCCTTTTTGGCATGTGGCGGTTAGGAGAAATCTCAGGGGACACTGCGTGTGATAACCAAAGCCTTCCACTGCAACACACACACACACACACACACACACACACACACACAGAAACACACACACACACACACACACACACAGAAATGCACACACAAAAATACACACTCTAACTCTCTCTATATGCTCGCCAACTGCTTTCCTTTCTTCCTTTTTTTTACATACAGACATGCATATTTCATGACTCAATGCTTTCACTCCTGATTATGTATACAGCTGTCTGGAGAGCTTTGT
>JAODXP020000027.1:975294-980294 GCA_027497455.2 Sardinella longiceps
TCAAGAGGAGAGAGAGAAAAAAATCAACTCCCTATTCTCTCCCGCTGCTTCTGTAAGCACTGTCACACATAATCACCCTCTGGAAAACAAAAAGACGGCAAGCAGAGGGGTAGAGGGGCTTAAAAATTCGCCCACATGGAGAATCGTACATTCAGATCTGACAGCGACCCCCGCGTCTACAGATCATCTTTTATGATGCAAAGTGCCTGGAACGCAGGGCTCATGCCGGATGCTTAGTGGTGGCAGAGGTGAATAATTAATCTGTGCTCTGCCTGGTAGGACTCGCTCCACCTGTTCACTCGATAATGCATAGCCCCCCCTCGCCGCCCCATAACACACACACACACACACACACACACACACACACACACACACACACACACACACACACACACACACACACACACACACACACACACACACACACACCTGTGATGACATGCTACAGTGAGACATCTGATGATTGGTTAACATTCACTCTTTGGCTGCAGGGGATCAGAAGTTGCCGAGGCTTGATGAATATTTTGGTGGGCATGTTGGGGTGGGGTGGGTGGGCACGCTGGGCTCGGTGGCAGGTGGTTGATGGGAGATTGTAAACGTTTGGCCTGTCAATAGCCAGGGCAGGCGGCCTTTTTGGGGGGACTGAGCTCATTGTCTCCATTGAGGTGACCTGGCGCCTTCTATCATCAAGGATGCTTTCACTGGCAGCTGTTTAGAGAGCTGGCCCCTGTGCGTGTGTGTGTGTGTGTGTGTGTGTGTGTGTGTGTCTTTGTGTCTCTCTGTGTGTGTGTGTGTCTCTCTGTGTGTCTGTCTGTGTGTGTGTGTGTGTGTGTGTGTGTGTGTGTGTGTGTGTGTGTGTGTGTGTGTATGTGTGTGGGTCTCTCTGTGTGTGTGACTATGACACTGGTGAACTCACTTTTGAACTACATAATTGGCCCTGGCTCTTGTATCTGACCTGACCGACTGAAGGGTACAGCCATCAGAGGGGAGAGAAAAAAAAATCTTTCCATGTCATATCCCAAAATGCCACCCTCTGGTTCGTGGCACACCGAGAGCCTCTTGCTCATTGTTTGTTGAAACAAATGACGGCGGCTGCATGGCGGGAGACGGATCATGGCGGGAGACTTAGCACGTGCCTCAGTGGCATTTTGCTGAGGAGCAGCGGCGGTGATGGGCTCGCAGCAGGCGCTGCTGTCAAACAACGTGGCGTGGCGTGGCGAGGCGAGGCGAGGCGAGGAGAGGGTTCGCTGGACTCGGTCTCACTCTGATGAGTGTGTTTGCACTGAAACGTTTGTTTGTTTACACAAGAGGATCTGTGTGTCTCCTCATCTTCCACACACACACATTGTTGACTGTGATATGTGTTTATAGTACGTGCAAATCAAAGTGAAATCTGCTGACACACTGTCTGGATCAATTGTGTTTTCTTTTCCTCTCTGCAGCCTAAACCAGTGGGCAAAGGTGAAGGAGTTGAGAGTGCTTTCATTTGTGTTTGAACTGGTCAATACCCCTGCCACATAGACGACCACACACACACACACACACACACACACACACACACACACACACACACACACACACGGCATACAACATGCTAGCACATGCTTACACACATATACAAACACACACACACACACACACACACACACACACACACACACACACACACACACACACACACACACACACAGAGGCATGTTATTGACCTTCATGTCCATGTCTTGGCCAGTGCTTGTACTTACATCAACGTAATTTGCATTAATGTAGTCGGAGGTCTGCTCTCCTTCAACAGGCTGAAGCCTCACGCGGGAATGATCATCTGGGCAAAGACAAGACACCGAAACATCCACAGTTACATATCAAAATACACACTGGAGAAATTAAAAAACACACACAGAGGACACATGCACACAACACAAATGTATCCCTGTAGCCTTAGGCCACCGATTACACCGTTGGTTGTATACATCAAATGATTCTCAAATTGCCAGCTTCATTATTTTTATTACGCTTTCCATCTGCCTAAAAACAACTGTGCAACTGAGTCTTGTCACTTACCACATACTGTGCTCTGTGACAGCCCATATGAAAAAAGTACCATATGTTTGATTTGTTTATTTATTTATTCATTTATATATTTATAAATTTATTTTTGGCCAGTGTGCTTCCTAAGACATGCTACAGTCGTGGCACTTACAGAACAGAGATCCTGTTCTTGCCTTGCAGGTTGAGGCCTCATGACGCTAACTTGATGTGAAGGATTTACACATTGTCATCATTACTAGTCAGACCCTGTGGATGTGTTCTCACACACAGCATACTCTCTCATGCCTTGCATGCCTCTAGTATGTGTGTGTGTGTGTGTGTGTGTGTGTGTGTGTGTGTGTGTGTGTGTGTGTGTGTGTGTGTGTGTGTGTGTGTGTGTGTCCAAACGCTGTGCAGTGAATGCCCATGGGGTGATTTTCAAGAGGCAGGAAGTGACCAGAGCTCACACTAACACTATGGTGGCAGCCATTTTTTCTTCAGGGTAGAAAAAAAAACAAAAAACATATTGGTGGTGGAAAGGAGGAGGAATGGCTGCTGCTAGTGTCCATAATGCTTGTTGGGAATGGGAGGTGGCACTGGGAAAGACGCCATCGCACCCTGGGCCTCGTGCTATACAGCTTCGGAGGGGAATAATTCAATCGTCTCCGGGCTTCGTTCTCCTAATTACCACTGACATCTGAATGAAGTCTCTGCACATGCACATGCAGAGACAAGCAACACAACAGTGTCAATCTTTATGGAGCCATGGCAGGCCCTTTAAGGCTAATTTAAGCTCAGACTTTCCTCAAAAAATAAATAAATAAATAAATAAAAAAGGCAGTCTAATCGGAAGTGTGACTCCAAATGTGACACTTCTAGCAAGCAGCCTACGGAGGCCAACCACAAACAAGCAGGCATGCATGCATGCGGAGTGGGCCAAGCTGTGGGGGTGTGTGGGGTGTCTGTGGGGGTGATGGGCAGCACAACAACAATCTGTCTTTGTGTCGGTTCTTCTTGTTTTGAAGTGTACTGTACTTACATGCGATTATGTTGCCGTAACGGTTCTTCATGCGGTTCTCGTCCTTCTTCGCCGAGTCCCACGGAGCCGACTGGCCCTCAAAGAAGCTCTGTGGAGAGAGTGGCAGGAACCATTAACACTAACGAGGAGAAAAAATGACATGTGTGCACACACTCTCAGACACACACACATGCTCATGAAATTAGTCAGTCAGAGAGAAAGAAAGAAAGAAAGAAAGAAAGAAAGAAAGAAAGAAAGAAAGAGATGGAGAGAGAGAAAGAAAGAGGACAAAAGGGGGTCACAGGTTAGTTTCACAAATGATGCCCCAAGTGCAGCAGCAGCATTGAGCCTTTAAGTTGAGGAGAGAGAGAGGGAAAAAGGCAAGGGAGTTAGAACTGTTAGCGCGGCTAATGCTAACATCTCGGCGTCGTCATTAGACATCAAAAGCCTGGAGCTGGGGACCCTGGGAAGCGGTGTGAGACAGAGGAGCCATTAGCAGCGCTGGGGCTCGCAGCCTCCCACTCCCACTGACAACTCGCTGTCGCTCTGTCTCCTCAGAGGTCTCCTCAGATGAAATTTAAACAAGATAGGCACACAAGGGCTTCTTCTTTTTTTGGCACTGGAGAGAATGTGTATGTATCTGTGTAGGGGTGTGTGTGTGTGTGTGTACTGTGTGTGTGTGTGTGTGTGTGTGTGTGTGTGTGTGTGTGTGTGTGTGTGTGTGTGTGTGTGTGTGTGTGTGTGTGTGTTAGGCACACAAGAGCTTCTTTTGGCACTGGGGAGAAGCATGTGTATATGTCTGTGTGTGTGTGTGTGTGTGTGTGTGTGTGTGTGTGTGTGTGTGTGTGTGTGTGTGTGGTGTGTGTGTGTGAGTGAGTGTGTTTGTGTATATACATGTACGTATGTACTGTATGTGTGTGTGAACAGCTATAGCTTTTTGCAAGTGCAAAACTCATGAATTATGCATCACTTGTGCTGGTATTGAAGTTGGCCGTTTTCGGATTTCGGCAAGGCCGCACAATTAGGTTCAATTATGAAAATAAACCTCAACGCCAGCTCTCGTCGGAGGTGGCAGAGCGCTGCCGAGCAGGAGGGGGGCACTTGTGCCGACTTGTGTAGCCCGTTTGTGGCAACTCGACTCGAAACGCTCCTGCCAGCTGCCTCTCTGCGAGTCCGCTGAAGGCGAATAAATAGAGCGTAATGAGGTATTATTATTATGATCCGCAGTCAGTTGCATCTGTATCGCACAAAAAAAAAAAAGAAAAAAAAATGACTCGAGACAATCGAAGTGATTGCCTGTGATTGCTTTACAACGGTGCTTCTGCTTCCGTGCCTTGGAAAAGACTGGCTTCCTGTCGACGTGAATGCGATGATGACACCAGATTCATTTGGAGAACAAAAAGCTTTGATCAGACCGAGAGTATTTAATGACGCCACCCGCTCCCTCGCACAAGCCTCTCTCTTCGGCGCCATCAATGTCTCTCTTCGGCTGTCTTCGACAGCATCCCAAAGAGGAAGAGACTGGCTTTTTTTTTTAAGGGAGAGATCAGCAGGAGAAACTGGAGGGAATTTTCTTCTGATGGCCACTTGAGACGAATAGAAGACGCTTAACATCTCGCCAAGTGGTCAGAGCAAGTGGAGCGGGTACAAGTAAAACAAATGGTATCTTTAGCATATTATCTTCAGCCGTATAAGGGTGTATAAGCCTACCATTAAGGGGAGGGTACTGTATTTCATAGGCCTTGCATGTAGTACCGTTAAATGCTACGAGAAATGCTAAATAACAATACTGTAATTAAAAAATATATTCTATAAATGTCCATGGTGTCTCTGTGGCCAGTGAGCGCTGCTAGAAGGCCACCTGGTGCCAGGATTAAAAACCAAACCAAGCCTTATCATGTGACCTTTTCCCCGTCTGAGGCAGGCCTTATGAAAACAGTGTGTCGGCGGTGGCCTT
>JAODXP020000027.1:985294-1012794 GCA_027497455.2 Sardinella longiceps
ATGGCTTAAGTGGACGAAAGTCAGCCACACACTAAGATGGAGTGAGTAACAACCAAGCTATGATGGCGGTGTCTGATGGAAGCACCTTCACAACAACACAAGTTGGAAGAATATGTATGTGGGGGGAGAGAGCAGGTGGAGCGGAGGAGAGAGGGGGGGGGGCGTGGAGGTGGGAGGCGGGGGGATTGGGGGGGTTATAATAATCAAACCAAAATAGTGAGCGATGGAGTGGGCAGCAGGAGGGATGGCACATCGATCCAAACACACGCATGAAAAGAGGGCTCCCTTTGGATGAGTCCAATTGCCATGCTAGCTTATGGCTTCACAAAGGTGGACAGGGGAGGGCATGAGATGCTAAACAAGGCCATGCGAGGCGAGAGAGAGCCGGGGAGCAGCCCAACCCCTTTCACCAACACACACACCCCCACCCCACACCCACACACCCTGTTTAATTTAACGACAGGCATCCCCCAACCACACCCTTGGATATGACTCACACAAATCTCCCCCCTCTCCCAAAAAGAAAAAAAAAAGAAAAAATTAAAACACAGGGCAGTTGGGCAACTTACCATTAATTGGCACTTTTTAAGAGGATACATAACAGGTTAAATGCGAAGAAAAAAGGAGAAGAGAAAGGAAACAGGGTATAAGCAACAAGTTTTAGCATAAGCACCTGCACAGTGTAGACTGCTTTTTCAATTAAGACATTATTTGACTGCCTGCTGTTGTCAGGGACATTCAGATGACCTTTTGGTCGTCTTGGATTAGAATGGCACACTAACCAATGTAAAACACAGTGTGGAAACATGTGACTGGCAAACAAAATAAATTCTTGCTATGATTGCTACCGTTGATGGTATGTGTTGGCCAAATTAGTTGAGAAATTGATGTTTGTGATGATTTTTTTTTTTTTTTTTGCTCAGTGGAATGTCAATGTCACGGATGCGCCAATTGATCCTAGACGCCAGTCACTTCCATTTAAAGTAATGTATTGGCCTCTTCTCACATCAGGTTAACGAGATCAAATCTGACTTTAATTAGAATAGACAGAGTTCTGTATATGAAATACATTGACAATGGCTACTACAGATTGGTTAGGAGCAAAACAAATCCCATAGAATATATATATTTTTGTGTTTTGGCCGTTATTGGAGTACAAATGAGCTCCCCGATGTCTGGGCCATTCGGAACAAAACCATCTGTTAATGGAACACTGCTAGCGGCAGTCTCTGGCAAACTCTAAGCAACCGTGGGCTGCAGTGATTTTTTTTCTTTCTTTTTTTTTTTTTAATGCTGCACCATACAGTCACCCCCCTCATCCAGTCCACATTGTCCATGCACATGAGAGTCATAGACATACGTGACGTCACACGCACGACACGGAATGCGGATGGGATGGGGGTGAAGCACACCTTCGGCTTGGGAAAAACCCTCGTCTTACAGAGAAGAAAAAAGCAGGCAGGTATGGATGTGAGGAAGCCATCATCAGTAACAAACCAAATCTCTCTGTCTCTCTATCTCTCTCTCTCTCTCTCTCTCTCTCTCTGTCTCTGACTATTTCTCCCTATTAAGTCCACTACTTACTGCAGTCCTACCCTACATATTACATTACATTACAAAATTATGGTTAGCTTAACTTGGCATTTGGAAATAAGCAAAAGACAACAATAATAGCAACAACAACAAAGAAATAAAAAATATATACATACATACAAACAACCAAGCAAACAAAAAAAAACAGAAACAGGAAAGTATTCTCACCTAAGATAGCAGTTGGCACAAATGGATCTGCCATTACCCCAAAATCAGTGCAGGAGGTTAACAAAGAGGAGAGAATAAGGCAGTGAGTGAGCGAACGGAGGCCCCTACACATCACAGACATCTAACAGACAGCAGCCTGGCAGCATAGCAGTCCACAGGTTAAACAGTTAGGTAGTCAAGAGAAGGCAGTCAAATCCCAATGGAAGAACTGACTATAGCAGCTGTGTGCTAAAAAATAAATAGCTACTTATTAATGCTAATGTATCACATCATTCTAAAGACATTACTTGAAACAAGGCAAAAACATAAACCTATAATGCAACTCAATCTAAAATTACATTTATCTGAATAGTAGTGTATAAAATACAGTTCTTCCCACTGGGTATTCAAAAGGGAGAGAGAGCAAAGAGAGCAAGCTATTGAATTTTTTTAGCGGGCAATTCAGCAATGCTGTACATCAGTCTTTGGTTAGTACAAGCACAACAACACTCATTCATATTTACTTAGGAAGCAGGGAAAATACTGGTGTTGTGGTCTGTAGAAAGAAATGTAAGTGCATGAGATTATGGGGAGGTAAGTAAGGCCTTTACCTGGGTAGTAGGAGTTGGGCACGGACGTGCTCAGGGTGTTAGTCTTCATGGTGAATGACGACGGTGAGGAAACAGCTTTTAGCAAAACAACAACAAAAGAGAAGCAAGCACACCATTGTCAAGTAGAGAAGGAGGGTTAAAAATGGCAGTTGAATAGTGAGGTTATAGATATTAAAAGAAAAAAACAAACAAAACATTTCCTTGCAAAGTGCTTCATGACCCCAGTAGTGGAATTCAGCATTCAGCTTCATATTTGGAAAGAAGGAAGGGAGGATACTGTATGCTTCCCCCTCGAGTCAGATGTCAACCTTCGTCTTATTTTAAGTTTCTGGCATTTTGCTATTCCCTCGGCTACTTTGGCTTAATAGGACATGCCTGGATTGTCTGCTTTCCAAAAATCATGACGTGCATAAAAGCCGCATAGCTCAAATAGTGTACATACTTTCCTGTTCACTGGTCCAGGTCAGGGACGTGGACAAGAATATGACACAAATAGGCTGTTAAAAATAGACTGACAGGAGGGCATCGTCCGCATACAGTCGATCTGGGCTGCTTTCAATGCAATATCATTCATCCTTGGTGAAACGTGTTGTTACAATTGTTCCCCCAATCCTTTGGGATTGCGAGCCACATGCAAGGCCAAATGGGTGTGTTCATGTACAAACATCAACAAAACAGACACCCTTGCTGTACAGGTGCTGTGGACATAAATGTCACTTTAGTGTTATTGAGAATCTCTAACCGAAAGAAACACTTGGCAACACTCTGAGAGGATTACTCTGAGGGCATTTCATTGAGAAAATGGAGGACTAAAGGTGTGTATTTTGTGTGTAATTAAAGGTGACTATGCAGACTGCAGTGTGAGGGGACGCACAGAGTTTGGGGATTGGCAGGGGTCGGCTGGGAGGGGAGGGGAGGGGAGGGGAGGGATGGGTGGGTGGTGAGATTGGAGGCTGATGTTTGACAGCTATGCTCTGATTCGCCACTGCCTGCTGTGACCTGAGCTGTCAGTCAGTCCTATTGTGAAGGACAGCAGTGATAAGGTCACGCATGAATCGTTCTGTCGTCCGAAGGCAGGCTCCCATCCATCCCTGTGTTACCAGAGCCTTGTTTACTTATTCATCTCACTGTTACCGGCCCACCCTTTCGCCTACCGGACCACACATCAGCCTCGCCACCCGGAATGCTCTGCTAACTCCTCTTGCAATATTAACCAGCGTCAAGTGATCAAAGGGGCCACTCCTGTCGCTCTTTCCGGGTTGTTGCTCTGTGACAGACAAACCGTGAGAGCGTGAAATGGCGCAAAGAGGTGGCTTTTCGGCCTCTGCTGCCTGTGTGTTATTAACCCTCTAATTCCCCAAAGTTCTTTTGTGACAGTATTGGGGACGCTATTTGTGTCTCGGAGGAGAACGCAATGTGTCTTAAGAGTCACTCACGGTGAGATTCTACTTCAGTGCTGCATAATAAAACTGGACTAAAATTTGGGTTTTGCCACTTGAGACAAAGGCGGCCAGCATTAAATATACCGGTAAGTACAGCATGTGATTGAGGGGGATTTGAGAGCACAGGAGAGGCGAAGTGGGTGGGAGGTGTGTGTGTGTGTGTGTGTGTGTGTGCGGGGGGGGTCTTTGGGTATTTTTCACGTTAATAGTGGGACACAGGCCAAATGTTGCTGACCCAGCATGTTGACAGCAGGAAGAGCAGTGTGTTTGTGTGTGTGTGTGTGTGTGCGCGCGCGCGTGTGTACTGTATGTGTGTGTGTGTGTGTGGTGTGGTTCTAATCACCATCCCTTGTAGGGGGGATTAAATTTGTGAGCTCCAGTCAGGACCACCTGTCCCTCTGGTAGGAGACTAGTGGACCAGGAAGCTCTTCTGTGCGAGGCCCCCGAGGGATGAAAGCCCATTGGAGGATAAGATTGCTGATCACTGCATACTGGGGATGTATGTAGCCTGCAGACAGTGGCCATGTGTCAGGGCAGACCAAAGAAATAAGGAGCCTACAGGGAGGCGGAAGGAATGCATTTGTTTCCAAACAAAAAAAATAAACTGCAAAGCCTCAGTCATAACAGGATTAGACACCAAGTGCTGATGAAGGCAGTTTGCAAGATGTCATAATTCCTTTTAAGGTGAGATTACACCAAAAACAATGTGCTGGATTATGCTGACATGTCCATTGTTTTGGGTTTTAATGCTCTTGGGGATTATTAGAATATTTGCAAAACATTTTGTCAGAGGGTGCACTTTTTTTTAGTTCAGATAGATCAGCATATTGTGCAGTGGTGAGTAAATTTGGCAACATGCTTTTCTATGGTGACTCATGTGGTAACCTACAAGCCTGAGTGAGTCAGTACAGTGGGGTTAGTCGAGGCCTAAACCCTCCACATCCGAGGAGGATGAGAGGAGTGGAACCAGAGATAGTTGTACCGCCTCTACCCTTGTTCCCTGTCAAAGAGATCTGACACTTACTTCTGCCATTGAGGTTGTGGGTGTCCATGAAGGAGATTGCTTCGTCACAGTTGGTGCCCTGCTCCGTGTAGCTCTTGTCCATGGAGTTCACCATCACTGTCATCTCCTGCCGCGTGCTGCTCAGGGTCTCTTTACGCTTTTTGGCCAGTTTCCTTCATCCAGACAAAACACACACAGAGAAATGTCTGTTAAGCAACAGGGCAACCTCATCCCATTCCACCTCATACACAAAATATTAAAAAGTGACCTTTAAAAAAGGACCCCTGTATTTTCTAAACCATATTTTTCCATGCTAGTTAGTATATTAGAGCCACACAGCATGATTCATTGACGTGTCATGTTCAAGAAACCCCAACATTCCAACCACATAATGACACATCAATATGCAATAGCATTGGTATGTATGCAGCGTGTAAAGAAAGAAAAAAAAGAAAACATTTACGACATCGCTCAATCATTTTTTTTATTTTTTTTGTTACTGTGCAAGAATCTATATTTAGCAGCCATTCAATGTCTATCCTTGCATGACCTCACATTGATGGCCACCTAGCTGGACAGAGAGCCTATTGATAGGAGTGGACACTCTGAGGCAGAACAGGCCCTGATTCTGTCCTTATCTGGCTCACATCCGGGCCTGGCCCAGCCTAATGTGATCCTGAGCCTGCAACTTCCTGGCACAACAGCGAGACACAGTCAGTATTCCCGGGACCGGGCCTGAAGCTTGAGTGAGGGAGATTCCAGGAGACAAGGACGCCCTTAAATACCTGCTTGGTGACTCAGGGAGCACTACTAATGTGGACCCTAGAGACCGCATGTCAATGTGAGACAGAGAGAGAGAGAGAGAGAGAGAGAGAGAGAGAGAGAGAGAGAGAGAGAGAGAGAGAGAGAGAGAGAGAGAAAGTGTGTTGCACACTCTATCTTTCACACACAGAAAGGGAACATGCTGATGAACAACAACAGAAAGAAAAAAAAGAGAAAGAAATCCGGGGAGGAGGATTTTGCCTGCAGCAACATAGCAGTTGCAGGGGCACCCAGAGACTTTCGCCCGGATGTGGCAGTGCAATTGGGGTTGCTCAAAGAGCACTCTCCGAAACCCCAACACACACACACACACACACACACACACACACACACACACACACACACACACACACACACACACACACAGACGATTCTAATTAGAGGAGTCAGGGAAACAGCTTTTGGGAGAGATGATGTACTGCCAATGGATGTTTCTGCAATGTGGATTTCTTTTCCTCCATCTTGTGTACACCTGACACTGGTTACGTCTGTACTGGCTTCTCTGTGCTTGCATCATCTCGCCGGCACAAAAATGGCATCACCTTAGGGGCTGGGACTGGTAAACCACCATGGAGATGTTGGTTTTGGGGGCAGGCACCACTTCTTAGAAGGTCAGGTCGATAAGTAGATCTGACTGAGGCTCTGGAAGAGATTTGGACCGCCAGGTGGGAGCTGTGCAACCTGTCCAAACTGGCCATCGTCTAAAACCAACTCTGCAAAAACTAAATTAAGGTACACAAACCTGGACATCTTGCCTCTTCAACAGCTTTTTTTTCCACCCCAGTGAGCAGACGCCTGCCAAAACTACCATTAAATTCTGGATTTACATGTTATAACCGCAAAATGGAACCCGGCTTGATTGAAAATGAGCAGGTGTGCGCATGGGAGTCTTCCAGAACACCGATTTACGGAACAAACTCCAATGTTCTGTTCCAGTGGCTCGTGGCCATTTGGATGCAAAAGGGTATTGCGGTGCACTTCAGGGAGGCGTGTAACTGCCCCTGCTGGTTCTGCTGCCCCCAGGGTCCTTTAGGGAGGGGACAGGAGCGATCTCTAATGGACCCTCCATGATCCTGGTAATCTTCTTGCTTCAAGACTTTCCACCTCAAACATCCCCCCTTCCTCCACTCGCACACAAAATAAAAAATATCTCTTAAGTGGTCTAAAACATGGAGTCGGCGTCTGGACAGCACAAACCCCTGCAGCAGGGACATTAAACATAAATAAATGAAAGTAGAGTCCTTCCTTTTTTCTCTCTCAATCCCTCTTTCTCTCTCACTCTTCTCCATCATTGCTTTGCCCACTGAAGGTCAGGCGGATTCCGGCTTTTTACAAATGGAAAAAAGAGAAAAGGCTCTCTCCCTTCAGCCTGAGGGGTCGTGGCAAAACCATTACTGAGTAACTTTAGCCGTTTCTGCCATCTACCGCAGCCTCTCTCTTGGGAAGTTTACATCCCTAAAATGCCTGCTGAATATGTTATTCGAGTCCACTCTATACATTAGCAAACAGCCATCATTTAGCACTTCGACTAAACATCTGGCCACTTACACTACAGCTACCGACCACAGACTAGAAGGCAAAAACAATAATCAAATCTAAATATCAAATAGTATTGAGAGAATTTTTATTTATCTTTTCAGTTTTATAATCTGCTACCTCAGATCTATCTCCAGTACTTCATAATGATGATTAAAAGACCGACATACAGAGATAACACTTTACTCTGTAAGCAGATATCTGTGTATCTGTGCAAGTGAAAAGAAATGCCATACACAGGCCAGTGCTCTGCTGTCTTACCACTACATCAATGTCGGCAATTTTTTTCCTATGTAAAGCCTGATTTGCTACATGGGGATTTGAAGTAAAATCACACTTCAAAAGAACCACTACCCCCTTTATAAGTACTAGAGTTCCAGACATGCCGTTTAAGCAAATACAGGCTTAAAATTCAGAGGCCTTTGTCATCATCTTAAATCTGCATTTGTCTCAGATGCTTGTATGTCTCTGCAGAGATTTGTCATCGAGGAGCTGTTCTTCTCCTGCACTTAAAAACAAATTAAGCGTCTGCAGAAAGCTTCTGGAAATTACAGTGGATGCCATGATGACAGAGCCTCTTGCAGGGTTTAGCTCATTTGAAGCATTCAAGCAGAGGGAACTATATAGTGCTGTAAATTGGAGACAAATTCTAGCTTGGAAAAAAAAAAATCACTGAAAGAAGATTTGAATCTGGGCTAAAATGCTTTGTTGTAAATACAAAGAAAAAAAGCGAAACAATAAAAAAAGTGCTCCAGCCGTCACAGCATGCGGAGGAAGAACAATAGCTCATTTTCGTCACTGCTGATTCTTTCATTTGGAGAGGGAAATGTGACATTTTAGCCTCGCAAATGATAGCCTCAGCCTAAATGGCGAGCCTTGCATGAAGCTCTACCTGCCTTCAGGCAATGAGACTTTCAGCGGGCTATAATTGTATCTTTCTCGCATCTTTTGGTGCCGGTAAATGGCAGGAAAAAACGGCATGTCACCCCACTAGTGCGCGGTGGAGCGCCATCGACGCTAATGGAGAGACGTTAGCTAATGAAGCTCCCCTGCCGCCTGCACTTGCGAATCAATCTCATTTATTCAATTTGCTTCCGTACGCCTGCGAGTCTCCCGCTGCCCCTCTCCGCTAACGTCTCTCTCCACACATCCAGTGCCCGACAGGACACTAATGATTTAAATCTTCCCTGAAAATTTGTTTGGCGTGAAAGTGTTTTGGCGTTTAACGCACACTGTTGTTGTCCTGTGTCTGTGATCTGTTATCTGGTGTTGGTTAGGGTATA
The DNA here is from genome assembly GCA_027497455.2 of Sardinella longiceps. Taxonomy (NCBI): domain Eukaryota; kingdom Metazoa; phylum Chordata; class Actinopteri; order Clupeiformes; family Clupeidae; genus Sardinella; species Sardinella longiceps. Next base: position 993,732 of record JAODXP020000027.1, read on the forward strand.
GTGTGTGTGTGCTCAGTGAGAGCAGACAGAGGTCTGGGACAAATAATGATTGAAAAACAACAACAACAACGACAACAACAACAGAGAAGTACTGAGGGAACGCATAGGCCTGGCTTAGAGGAGTTTTCCATGTGATCATTTCTCCACAGAAAAATTAAGCAGCTAAAACACTGAGTTTACCTTTAGACAAAGAGGAATACACCTCTACATATAAAATGTGCACCACATACTGCAAAGGAGGATTGCAGGGTATTATGGGATGGATTGAAGGTACGTAGAAAAAAGTCTAGTAAAGTAAACTGTCATGTTTTCTCTCTTCCTCAATAGTCTCAAAAAAATATGCGCAAGCCTCAAATGTAACCACATTGTGCTCAACATTCACAAAGGCATTTGTTTTCCAGAGACTTTCCTCAGGCCAAGTTCAGTGTTGTGTCTAGGATCCATGAAAGACAAAAACAGAAACACATGGCTTAGCTATTGTTTTTGTTTTTGTTTTAGGTTCACCAATTATGTCTGTATTCCTAACAAAAGCCTCTATGGCTGCAGGTCCACATCCACAACTTTTGTGAACTGTCTGGTCCCACATTAATCAAATGCTATTTGAAAGCTGTCTCTGCATTGAAATGAACTCAGGTGTTCTAGGCCTGTGTCCATTTCAGTACCATTTCCAGGTGTGGGACCACTGGATTGTACCATTTTACTTTTTTACTTCTTTTTTTTTTAATTGTTCCCCCACTCAGGCCCTGCATGCACCAGTGGGACTTGACAGACTGGAAGAGGTTCAATTTCTCCTTTCATTTGCAAGGCTCAAGCTGTGTCTCCCTCCCCACAAAATTCACCAGGGAGAAGTGGGGATGAGGGGGAGATGCAGGCATGGGGTAGCAATTGAAAACCCTTTTCCCCACGACGAGGAGGTGGATTTGAGGAAGCCCAAGCAGCCTATTTCCTTGCAAATGTCAGGAGTCGATCTGTCTCCGCGAGCAACAGGGGTGAGTGAGCCGAGAGAAAATGGGAAAATAAATGTGAACTGGGCCTCTTCAGAGTCTCTCTAATCAGACCAAAAATGTCACCAGGCCGGAGGGATCAGGGCTGGTCATTCTGATCGATACATCAGCAGCTTCACAGGAAGTGTCTTATGATGTAAAGGGTCAAAGGTTAAAACCATTAAGGGGCTTCTGGGCTGGGCTATATTGTAGAAGTCTAACAATCTTCCAAGGTGGCATTGCCTTGAGAAACAGGTGCTGTAGACACACCATAACACGGTCTTACAAAACAACAACAACAAAACAAAGACAAAACAAAAGTACAAAGCAGTGTGACTTGTGCATCTAGATCAACACCTTAGCAACAGTGTACTCGAAATGTTTGATGGGAAACACAAGTGATAGACCATCATCTCTATGAGCTGTTTGCCGGAAGGGGGAGAGAGAGAGAGAGAGAGAGAGAGAGAGAGAGAGAGAGAGAGAGAGAGAGAGAGAAAAAGAAAAAATAGTGACAAACAACAGATTGGCAAAGTTTCCAGAAACGACCCGCCGTCATCAATCGTGACACGGGAAGCCGGCATGCCACCGTCAGCCCGAAGGGGATTTTGTGGAGTGTGTGACACCAGCTGAGAGGGAGACGCATCATTTCATACGAGATCCTCTCTCTCTCTCTCAGCTGCAGTGGCGGATGTGGCATTTGCCAGCGTGGAAGCGGCCCCGGCGACAGTAGCTGGTGGCGTCCCACTGCGACGGAGAGAGGGAGGACTGTGAAGACGCCGTTGTGCCGAGGCAAAACACACTTCATCCTCACAATGCTAATATCGCTGATGCTAACCGTAGGGACCTGTGTGCCTTCCAACACAATGCAGGAGCTTCCTTTTGACTGTCCCTTCCTCTGGAGAATAGCTAAACTGCTTAAAAGGCTAGATTAACTTCAGCACACCCATGCGTGTGGAGGTTTGCAGCAGGAGTGATATAAGTTCTCAATCACCCGCTCACAAAGAGGCTGCCCACAGAGAACAAGCCCCCAAAATAAATAAATAAATAAACAAACATGCATAAGTAAACAAACAAGATAAATAAGTCAGCGAAGGCCCCTTGTGCTCCTCTGAGGCAGGTGCCGTGGAACAGCGCGAGCCGGTGCCGGTGCGGTGCCTTGTTTATGCGACGAGTCCCCCTGCCTGGCCGTCTCTGGCACAAGCCGAGCAGAAAGAGGAAGGACAACTTCAAGAACACAAGAGCTCACTCACGTCCCGCTGTGGTCTCACCCGGCGCGTGGAAAGCACATCCGCTGCCCATGCATAGCTAATGCGAAACGGCTGAGACCCCCACCTTCCCCCTCCTCCTACGCCACCCCACTCTGTCCCTCCACAAGTCCCAGCGGACACCATCTCCAACCTTTCAAACGCTATTCTTACTTGCTTTTTTTATCTTCCTTTTCACTTGCTTTTTTTTGTCTTCTTCAAACAGCAATATCGCCCATTTCTCTTTCCATTTTATTCCCTTTTCACCGTCGCTTTTTTCTTCTTTCTTTTTTACGCTTCCTGTGTAAACACATCCATTTGGAATGGCTTAACCTGAAGCCCCCGCAGATGGAAGAAGTCTGCGTTGACGTGAAAGCGAGTGGAGTGAGAGAGATTGAGAGAGAGAGAAAACAATTTTTTTTAAAGAGTTTTAGTTCTCACAAACGCATAAATAGAAAAAAAAAAAAAAAACTGCTGCGCTCTGCTCTCGCTGTTGTGTGCTGTGATGGCCAGGATCCCCAGGAGATGAGGAAGCCCCCTCAAGCGAACCTCTCAGCGGAGTGTGGGCTTGGCCACAGAAAGCCTATTTTATCCATCATTTAGAGGTATAAATCCAGCTGTTTGGGTCTGACATAAAGGCATGCACCTCAGGCCTTCAAACGGGCTGGACAGCAGGAATGGGCTGCGTGATGCTACTGCAAGCAAGAGTCATCCATCCTTAGAAATAGCCAGTGAGGAAAAAGAACAGACAGACCAAAATATATTTTCCCCATTTTCACATAAAATAAATAAATGAATTAATTAATTAATAATAATTATATGTATTTATGCATTTATATTTTGCTGTAATATGTAAAGTAGCAGGGGACATAGCCTATATATGATACTATTGTTTGATTTTCATTGTTTTAGAAGAATCTTTGACATGCATAGGCAGTGATAGGTTTAGTTGTTGGATTTTTTGACATAATGAATCTACATGTCCCTGTGTTTTTGCATATTTGTGCTAATATGATTATACTAACTGCATTGTTTTATAGTACAAAAACAAGATACCATGTCAAATCAACTTCATCTACATAAATGGACAGGATATGACAATGGTATGTGCATACCCAGTGATTATGCATTCCATGATCTCCATAGGTGATATAATTATACCGGTCTTCTCAGTGGTCTGAACAATAGCGCAGCTTAGTGAAATGAAGACTGATGTAAATTATCCTCAGGAATAAGGAAATTGATATGTATTAGTATGTACTGCTGATCAGGGTAGTTCAGCGTGTAATTGACAGAGAGCATCGCTGAGAATGAAAGAGTGAGCTTAGCTGTCACCATGACACCAGAGTGATGGATACACTGCTATAGGTGTTTGCTGTGTTCAGAGAGGACTTTCATTACAGCAGGTCACTACAGAACCCCTGCCATGGTACGGTAAAATCCCACTATTGTTTTCATAACTTGCCATTCTATTCCCTCCTTCCCTGAAAACATTTAATCCACATTGGTATCTAAGCAGCACCAAAATAGATCAATGACCATAGAGGCATAGCTCCACTTGCACTGAACTACTGTACAATCACAGGAAATATACAAGAAAGAAAAAAACACTATATTAACCTAAATTTAATTAAAGAGCCTCTAATGAAGATTGACTAAAACATTCTTCATTTGAAATTGTAATTTTCTTGTTTTCATGGCTGAGCAGACGTGAACTGCATCCCAATTTAAATGCCCTCCTCATGCATGCGAGATGGCTCCGGAGGAGGAGGAGGAGGAGGAGAAGGAGGGGGCGGCGATATTAAGACGTTAAGTGTTGACAACTTAATTACAGTGTTGCAGGTGATGCTGCAATCTTTTTTTTTTTCGAACACAGATGCTGAGGAAGAGCCAGGTCCCCAAATGCTGCCATCAACCTCGGCTCACATCAGAGGAACTAACGCGTTTAATCACAGCAAAACATCAACAAAAACACTGTCTGGATTGAAAAAAATACATGCTACCATAACCAACATACTGTATCTGTCCTTTTCTCTGTGTAAACTGATTTACACACTCATAGTGCAAACTATGGAGAGTATTAATCTACAATGTAAGCAAAAAACTGTCCATGTTCAGTGACTGTATTGACATATGACAATGGACTATCGGCATCTTTGGGAAATATACCCTCCCCCCTATGTTTGAATAGCTGTTTGGTCCTACATGGGCAAACACAAACAAATCAAAATGCCGCCGAGCGAAAGGTGATACTAGATTCTCTTTGAGAGGCCGATTCCCTTGTTCAGAGATCTATTGATCTCACTAGGCAAACCAGCGTGGTGGGCATCAATATTTAAAGACAGGGTGATTGCAAACACACTCTGCTTCTGGCTAAGGTGATCCTAAGATATATAGATTTCAGTGACCCCAGTAAGAACAATGCATTAAGGTTTTAAATGTTGCAACTTTCTCCAATACTGTATGTTAAAAAAGGCAGAATTATATTTCAACATGGGGTAGGCCTGTGGTTTGTCATTATTTATTTACATACAGTAGCATGTTTGTCATGCACTAAGGGTACCCAAAATCACTTACATAGCAAAAGAGAAAATAATATAATATAGAAATCCATAAATGAAATCAGTCCATTGGTGGTGGACCTGAAGTGGCTGAAAATGTTCAAGAGCAATGACGCCTGCACGAAACAACATACAGATAGAAGCTTCGAGTTTTTTGCTCTTCCAAGGTTAAAACACAAGCTGAACTGAGAGCTTGCACAACTGCAAACTGGGGAAGCAAAAGAAGGAATCTTTAGAAATGCTAACCTAGTGGCGGTGCCTTGGACAGGTCAAACTGTGACCTACACAGGAACTCCGTCAAAGGCTTGCAGTCATAGCCAAAGGAAGCACAAAAAAATCTCTTTTCCCACCTTGCCATGACCCTCTGAATTACAACTACAGCAAGCAAAGGCTCTTGCAATTCCACAAATAAAAAAAAAGTTTTCCATGTCTTCTCCAAAATGTGACTCTCTCTTTTGAGAAGACATAACACAGACATCACACAGTAATTAAGACAGGTTGTGAGACGGTAATCTGTAGTATACACCAGGAGGTCAACCATGTTGGTGGCATCACCTTCCTCTGAGGCTGAAAAGAATCTGTCGGTGCCTCAGACAGCTTTCATTAACTTCCCGCCATCTTTTCTTCACTGCCTTTGGAACACAGGGGTCTGGCTTCCTACCTGGGTGACACCGACATGGTGACACCATCAGCTGACCTGCACCTCCACCTGCCCTTTGCTCCCAGAGTTGGTGGGGACAAAAAAAAAAAAAAAAACAGCTCACTCCAAAGACGGAAGTGAATGTGGAACCACATTGCAGTGACTGGATTTCAGTTGCTTTGAGTTGCTTTCAGCAGTTTTTGTGGTCTTGCTTCACTGCTGATAGAAAACTATTTTTTCTTTTATTTTGTTGGGGTGACTGAGGCAACTATGAATTTGCATGCAAATAATCTAATCTTGATGAACTACATGTAATGTAATCTCTCAATTTCTCTTTTCATAGCTCAACTTGGTACTTTGCCATTATGAGAAGAGTAGCTTACAATTGTATGAGGAGGGAAAAAAAGGCACCTGCTTTTAAGTTCTCAACTCCACATATCTCCATAGGCACGGAAAGACACTCCGAATGCGCCACTGTAATGGGCAACATTTTAGCTGTTTGTCCACTTCCTGCTGTGTGTGCTGCCTTTTCTATCTCATTACTGACACGAAAAATGGAAAAGAGGGGACCTTAGACGTCTCGTCAATTACAGAGGCGCTGAAACAGAAGTCTGAGGTTCTTGGCGCGCACTCGAACTTACACCGACAGCGCTCCATTAGTTCGTTTGGCTCTCTGATAAGGTTACACAGGTTTCCTGACACCTTCGTGGCCTTGCCCAGGGTAAGTGCCACATACCGCTGTGTAATGATCAACTGATAAGACGGCTTTTCCTGGAGCGGGCTAATTTCATTTCCTCTCCTTGGCAGCATGAGGCTGTTAACCGTCTATAACACTCCCCCCCCCCCAAACACCCAACCCCCAACCCCCAACCCCACTCCAACACGGTACCCTGCCTTCTGTATGCACAGGCTTCTCAGCTTCCATTAATTAACGGCAAAGGAGATTACAGGGTTTGATGCTGCTCAGCAACAAGGCCCGAGTGAAGGGGCACACAGAGTGAGGGATGACGGCTTGTTTGTCAGCCGTGGCTGAGTTAGCTTATCTGCTAAACAAAGGGTCGATACTGAGTGGAAGACGAAAAAAAAAAAAAAAAAACATCAAAGGGATGTTACTCCGGAATGACCTATCAACCAAATGAGTGCGGAACTGGGTTAAACCCAGTGACAGTCCGCAGTGTTTGCGTCACCAGAGACGCAGGAAGGAATCGGTGGCTTTACTACCGCTCTTCATCCTCTCCTCCTCCTCCTCTTGCTCCTCGATCTACAGCCTCCTCTTGTGGACGTTGGTGGCTGTCAGCAAGACAAATGCGTGTTGCGTCGTGGCAATTAATTTGACTCTTGTTTCTGCGTGAGCCTTCCGTGTAGGATTTAATTAAAGGTTCTCCCGCAGCCGAGGAGCGCGCTCAGCTGAAGGCCTCCGAGTTAAATGGGCCTGTCTCGCGCCCGGCCCCTGGGAAGCCGCCAGGAATGATGAAGTTGGGGTTCTGCAGAGGCAGGATGGGAGAGAGAGAGAGAGAGAGAGAGAGAGAGAGAGAGAGAGAGAGAGAGAGAGAGAGAGAGAGAGAGAGGGGGAGTCCCTGCCTGCACTCATCTCCCATTCTGGAGGGACATAATCCCTGCTCCTCTTCCCTGACATCTCCTCTGTGTTAACATGATGCTTTATGTTTTCTTTTGCACACCAACAGGATAAGGCTTGTTGACACGTGATTAAAAAAAAGTGCTAGAGCAGCATTTTAACTTTCAAATGCAGAAAAAATAGACAGGAAATAATGTTATCAAATGCACAGTAGCAGCAATGTGGCAGTTTTTTTTTATTTCATGTTTGTTTGCTTTTTTCTGACCAACCACATGATTTAGGTGCTTTGTCAAAACTCCAATGATGCCACCTGCACCCTATAACAGCTCACTCACTCTGAAAGAGGGACCTTGGCACTCCTTCAGAATATCCCCTCAAAGACGTCAGAGACGTTCTCCTCTGTGAACCTTGCCATGATATTACCACCGGCTCATCTTGCACATGGGCTTCTTTAAGTGACTTTCAAGCTTGTTGCAGTACTGTAGGTCTCCAGGACGCTCAGTATTACACTTAAGCATGGTAATTGATACAGTAAGTAGCAGCCAAATCCCTAATCGCGGAACTTGTCGTTACGCAATCTAAACCTCGTTGGAGAGCCTCTCAGATGTGGGATAAAGGCATTTATCCAGGTGTTGGGCTGGTAGAGGTCACAGCCAGTGCAGTGGACAGAAATGCTAAATGGGCCTTCAGTTTCAGCCTGCCTCAGCCTCAGCAACGTTGTCCGTTCCCCCAATTGGATCAAAGGAGAGTGTTCAATATTTCATTAGGCTGCTTGCACCTGTAATGGCTCTATCTAAGTCCTGTGATGCATGGACTATCAGCGGGCCGCTGCGGCTAAGACTTGGGGTGCCAAATCCATAGCCGTTCACAGGCCTTGGGCTAATTCAATGCGACGACCAGCCAGTGTTAGTAAGAGCAGAATTGGTCATTGCCAATGACTTTTGCACCTGTTTCTGATTAAATCTCACAGGAGGAAATTTAATTAGTACCGACCGATGTGACCAATTGGAGCTTGGCGATTGCACTGATCACATAAGAGTTCACACATTAGAGTAATGCATTCACAACAGCTTTGAGCTTTGACTAAAAGTCTTATTTGTTGCCAACCTGCTTCTATCACCACAAAATCTTTCAAGCATGTGATATTATGGTAACTACTTTAATTCAAATGGAGGCAGACGTAAATGTGTGATTTGTGAACAGCTCTGACAAAACAGATTGTAAGCGTTCACAGTTCAGTTTGGTTTAGGATGGTAAGTGGCTGCATAGCATTCGGGAATCAACACTAATGATGCAGCCACGGAGAAAAGTGCTACTTCAAAGCCACAGCTCAGTATCCCAATTTAGCAAGAACTATAATGCAGAAAATTGCCTGTGTATCACGGATTTATCTAGAAGCCCTGTAGATATTCTGCAGAGTCTTATTCAAATCCTAGCCGTGGGGCACCATACTGCTGTGTCTATGGAAGACTGTCAGCGTTCTGGCACTCGCTGAAGCCAACATAAATTCCACCATGAATGTCATTTTTACTTCCAAAGATAATCACTTTTGGACAGCTTTCTTTATCAACTAAATACATAAACAACAAACGGTTGCGAGACTAATTTTTTTTGCCCCGCTGCGTAATTCAAAACAACAACAAACAACATGAAAAACATCTTGGCGAGCATTGGGCATTTAAATATCAAAAGTTGCAGTTTCTTTAAATATACACCATGATGCCATGATCTGGTTTTACTAAAACAACCAGAAAAAAAATAAAAATAAAAAAATCTCTCCCATTCTGTTACTCTCAACATTGTTAGATAACTCAAACAACACCAGCAAACCTTATCTTACAGTTAACTGTTATTCAGCACTTAAACAATCATTTACAATACCTTACCAAAACAATTATACCTTATTCTATGACCAGGTAGGGCTATATACTAGCTCCCCAGACCTTTTCTATATGTGTGGTACAATATCAACCACAGTAGCACAGCATAGCATAGTGGGCAATGCTGTCAAATCTCTCATGTGAAGGCTAACAAAAGACTGCTATTAGCATGGAGTTATGGAGATGAGCTGTTTACATGCTGCCAACTGATCCATGCAGGGAAAAAAAAGTTCTACATTATGAGAGCTAAATCAAAAATGCTGACAAAAAATAATTATTATGAAATAAAATATGAACAGGAAAAAATAAACACTGATAATTTATAAAACAAATCAAATGGAACAAAGCATCATGAGGGGTGTTGGGATGAGGTGAGTTATGGGGAGGGTGTTTCTTGTTAATTTGTTATTTACATGAGGTGAATGCAAACACCTCTACTCAGATCTGTTTTAGAATGGGATTTAGGGAGGGGGAGGAGATAAGGGGAGAGGGGGGTTAGTCATCATTCAGCCAGAGATGCCTTTGGGGTTGCAGGACATACAGTACCGTTTGACCCCTCGTCATAGGGCACAACAGACTGGTCAGTTTACCAAACAGCAAGGGGAAGACTCCTCTCGATTTGACCTCTAGCTCACTAACTGAGGGAGTTTTTCTTTCTAACCAAGTAGTTAGGAGAGTAGGCTAGTGACTTAACACGGCCTCCTTTCACACTGAAGCCTCAGATCAAAGAGATGAGCTCAATCTCACATGTCTGATTATGTGCCATTGGTTTAACTATGGTATAACTATTGGTATAACTAAGGCCTTGAGGTTCAGTGCAGTTTTTTTGTTGTTGTTTTATTTATTTGTTTGTTTTTTTTAAGGTGATAGACCAAAAAAACAATATTGCTCCAGCTTCAGTTTGAAAGGAGGGTTTTTAAGTCACTAGTTTCATGCATGGCAATATCAAAAAAGACGTGGCGAAGAAGAAAGCACGGCACTAAGGCGTTTGACAAAGTGGTTACTTACAGGTAATAAGTGTAGGAGTGATAGGTTCTTCTGCCAAGTAGGGTGGAGGTAGGATATAAGCAGTGGTGGGAAGGGGGGAAGAATGAAATGGAAGGAAAGAAAAAGTAAAAATATTAATGTCTGAAAAGTTGAAATAAATGAACAAAAAACCAGATATGGTGGCTTAAGTGACAACTACTTGTGACTTGTGAGGGCAAAGGTGAAATTTGACAGTATGTTATGTAGGTTCCTGACAGTCACTGGGGAGGTGGCTGGTGGCTGGGGTGGGGGGGTTCAAGGATGTAGGGGCAAAGAGAGAGAGATGGGGGGGTGGGGTCAAAGGTTACTCTGACCTAACATGCTGCAGGTTAACCCAGTGCAGTTGAGCACTATGGGTAAAGTGTCTGTGACAGAGACTGTTATTCAGATACACAGAAAGGGGAGAGCGCAAAAGGTATAGGAAAGAGAAGGCTAGCTGGAGCGGTTAGGAAGCAGATTAGATGTATAGCCCTGATTGTAACTGGCTATGGATCAGCTCCGCTCCTGATCAAGCAGGGATTGGCTGGTCCTTGTCAAGATCAGGACTAAACCTTTTCCCACATCAGCTGACACCTGGGTTCCATAGTTAGAAGCAGCCCAAGATCGTAGCTGTCATCAGGAGTAACTCTTATTTGTCCTATTAGCTTTCATATTTAAGCTATGTACAGTATCACAACAAAATATACTGTAGTGCTGAAAATCCAGTTTCATGTAATGACTTGTAACAAATGCAAATTACATTGCAGTGGTTTGAAATCAAGCAATTGTCAATCATGTGAATTTATCCAAAAGACTTACCACATCACTGTCTCCCTCCTTTTATTTAAAGAAGTAAGAATCATTTTGACTTCATATTTAACAAGTTCTGCTCAAGAAATTTTCAAAAATGTCACCACATTGTTAAACTCTCTTAGTTAACTAGCTATAAAACGTCATTTCCCCCCTCAAATGCATCACATTGTGCCAAAAGTTATAATTTTTAAAATTACAATGTACATGTATTGATCTGAAGTAACTGCCTCACTTGCCTGGTGAACAAAACTCACTCCTATTCAGAGAATGTTACCATGCTTTGAAAAATGATTACCATAATCAATACAACAAGTGCCCTCATTCAGTAGAAATAATAGCTGATATTGACAAAGCAATATCTGACGTGCCTTCCCTCATCCCTAGCTTCTGACTGCACTGACAAGCTCACCAGCAACTTGAATGAAGAGCCTCAAAACCTCACATTGTACTGCGGCGTTGCTTGCCTGTGTACAAATAAAGTTAGCTATTTGCACAGACTAGCTTCCTGAGGTTGCTTTATAGAATACTGAAAGCTTTTTCTGCACTCCCTCTCTACTGTCTCTTTCTCTTGCTCTCTCTCCCCATTTCACTTTCTCTCTTTCTCACTCTCTCTTTATCCCTCTTTCACATTCTCTCTCCCTCTTTGACTTTCTCTCTCTCTCTCTCTCTCTCTCTCTCTGTTTCTCTCACTCTTTTACTTGCTCTCTTTCTCTCTCTCTGTCTACAGGCTTTCTAGCTAGTGAAGCTGGCTAATGCACACTCGCCTCTAGCAACATGCCCTAGGCCTCTCTTTGAAAAAAAAAAAAAAAAATGCTTTCATCAAATTTTCCTTCTCATCTTGTGTTTTTTCCCCGATGAGATAAGCCTCCGAAATATTTTCCTGTTTCCCGATTCTGACTGGGTCATTAGAACCACGCGCCGTTTGTTTGAGACAAACATAAAGGAATTAATATTTCATGGCGTCACACACGCACCGATGCCACAAACAGTTTAGTGACTCTTATCGTTGTAATCAAATCAATTATTCAGTGTTCGACTGACAACCCTTCAAAACAGGGAATGTTCGTTCTGGCACTTAATGACTAAGCTTGAGGAACATAACAATGCACCAATGTCGAGTTTGATCCACTGTTTCAGTACAAAACTGGCATTATTTATTGTTTATTTTCTGAATTATTTCGTAGATAAACCCCCGGACACTGGTGCAGAAACTTGGGCTGTGTGTGTGTGTGAAGCACATAAAAGAATGATGTCTTACCGTTTCTTCATCACGAGCACCACGCCGAGGAAGATGATGATGAAGAGCAGAATGCCAGCGATGACTCCGGCGATCTTCACGGTATGGTCCGATTGTTTCTCTGGCTCCACTTCATCGGGTTTGCGTGTGGCTGCACCTAGGAAAGGCAGCAAGTTAGACCATGCATACAGTACTGAAGTACAGTTCTGAGGAGTAGATCTGCTGCCTCTTGTTGAGAACCTCAATGCTTCACTCAAAATGTTCGTTCAGTAACGCTGAGTCACTTGGAGTTGAACTTTTTCGAAAGTTCATGATGGGCTGGCAATTTTTTAAAAAAAGTTTCACCTTCCACAACTTCAAACTTCAATTTCTTCATGACTCAAAGATTTTCCCATGACAGACTTGACTTGTTGTTCTTGTTTTGACATGGGTAGGGCAATTATCCAAAAAAAAAAAAAAAAAAGTAAAAAACTACCAACAAAAGATTGATGTTGAAACTCATTACTGAGTCTCCGGGGAGCATCTTGGTGCTTGTCATTCTTCGAACGCCGGGCTTGAAAATGCTACTGTCAGCCACCTGAAGAAGTGCGCAGGTCAAATGTCAAGCAACTGGATGCTGTCCACAGATGTTCCGCTGAGTTTACCCATCCACAGAGAGCATTATGATCCCACCCCTGTTGTGACCTTCTTATGTCAACATATGCGGCGAGATTTATATGTTTATTTACGGTTTGTTTATTTATTTCATTTGTCCGCTTTGCCGTGTAAAAAAATTAAGTGGTTATTTCCTCTTGCCTGGGTTCTTGCACCTGAAAGGGGGAGATAAACTCATTAACTGTGCCTCTCGGCGGCCATTGTTTCTTCATCATCATGATAAGTATAAGTATAGAGTGCCCCCCCCTCCTCCTCCTCCTCTCTGTCTCTCTTTCTCGCCTTTGGATATTCAAATCTGGGTCACATATGGTGAGTGGCAAGGAAGAAGAGAGAGAGAGAGAGAGAGAGAGAGAGAGAGAGAGAGGGAGAGAGGAAGGGAAAAAAAACACCCTCTGCAAAAAAAGATGAAAAAAGAGAAAGGTGAAGGAGAGGGAGAAGGCAACTTTCGTTCGGAGCAATTTATTCCCAAAGTAGGCAGTGACGGGTGATCACACTACGAGTGAAGGCATTTAATGTCTGCTCAAACGAGATAACTGAGCAGCCTAGGAGCGGCCAGTGTCTCAGCGACACAGCCTTCCTGCGGCCTTCCCTCGCTTGTCTGGGGGGTGAACGGGGGGATGGGGGTTGGTGGTGGTGGTAGAGAGAGAGAGAAAAACAGACTACAGAGACAGAGAGTGAGGAGAGAGAAGGAGAGAGAGAAGAGAGAGAGGAAGGTAAAGTGAGAAAAAAAGAAGAGAGAGAGGAAGAGAAAAGGAAAGGGAGAGAGAGAGAGAGAGAGAGAGAGAGAGAGAGAGAGAGAGAGAGAGAGAGAGAGAGAGAGAGAGAGAGAGAGAGACTACATGGGGAGCTGTTTACTGTATAATGTGATGGCACGTCAAGCCGGGGCCCGATGAAATATCCATTTCCAGCGCGCTAAATGAGAGGAGGATGAAAAATCGCAGGGACAAGCTGTTCAATTCGCCCTGGCTGAAATCCATTCCTCCTGCCAGCTACACTTTTTCAATCAAAGCATGACAACATCCATCACTTCAGCCAGGGCCTTCCACCCGTTACCTGGGTGACAGATAGTGCCATGATGCTAGGGGAAGGATATTTCTGCTTAGCCCCTGATGTGAGGAGATGACCGAAGGGGGCATTCGGTGACTAGGACCCAAGGAAGAACTAATGCTATGATTAATGAAGATGAAGTCCAAAGTCCTGCTATGAGACAAGGGTGCCCTTCAGTAAGAGGGTTATGGAGGTGTTAACATTCCTCCAACTCATACATGTGTGCTTATAGGGATGTCTGTCCGTCTGGAACCAAACAAGAGAGCTAAACTCCGGTAAAATGCTCAGAGGCATCTTAAAAACGCTACAAGTTGTGAATGGTACCCTGAGAATAGATTAGCATAATAAATGTCTGCTAAATGGGAAATACATTAATCTAACGTCTGTATTAATGTTTCCCTCTGTTGCTAGTCGTGTAAATAATTTGTTTATAAGATTCCAACTGTTTAAGACTGTTTAGACATTTGGAGGAAGTCATGCTGTTTTGACTAACCTTCTCCTTCAACGCTTTTGCTTTCTGGGAGAAAAGAAAGAAGAAAAGAAAAACAACTCCACCCCCGTTCAACCCTGGGACTCTGCTTACGTTTCTCTCTCCCTTTCAATCTGACGTTTCCTATGGCGCATGGGTCATTTGCCACCAGAAAGGCAAAACATGCAGAAAAACGCAGCCGTGCTGAGCTGCTTCGTGGAGTGACAGTGCTTTGAAGATGGGGAAAACACAGTGAAAGGGAGCACTCAGAGAGAGAGACAGAGAGAGAGAGAGAGAGAGAGAGAGAGAGAGAGAATAAGAGAAGAGAGTGACTGAGGGAAGGGGAAGTGCAGGGGTCTGCCTTTTGTGAAGACAATAGAAGTGCAATAGAAGCACCAGGGCCATACGTGAATATACTTGTTTGGGACACACACACACACACACACACACACACACACACACACACACACACACACACACACACACACACACACACACACACACACACACACACACACACACACACACACACACACACTTGCACGGAGAAAGGAGACTGAAGAGGACCCAATCTCTCACATCCTGATTCACAGGGCCACATCAAAAACAGGGCCTATGCCACAACAACAACAAAAAAAAGAGACGGCAAAGCTCCAAGCGTGGCCCTTGAATATCTTCTTGTTACCCAAAAAAGCAGGTTTAGCTCAAGGTTATCCAGCTTTGGAACACTCCAGGTCTCGGCATGTACAAGCAAAGTGATGCATAAACAAACAAAAGAGGACGTAGCGGAAGAAAAACAAAATATTCCTGGAGAGGTGTAGGCAGAGAGGTAAGGGGATGAAGATTTGCATATAGGCCCTCTCCGTATCTGACAGAGATGCGTATGCAAAGGAGTTACGGCGTCCTTGTTTGGAAGGCGAGAGATTGCATTTCCACAAATTTCTGTCCTTTGTGCTCCCCCATCACAATCTTCTGTTTTTTTTTCTCTCTCTCTCTCTTTGGCTCTCTCTGTTTCTCTCTCTTTTTTTTTCATCTGACACTTTGCCAGCTCTCAACGATGGTGGGAAGGAGTTAGGAAGGGAGTCCAAAGTTAAATCTTTTACTCTTCGGGGTGGGGAGGTAGATGGTGAGGGCTGCATTTTTGCATTTCACAACGTCTGACTTTGCTGGTGGGCTTTGGGTGGCTGATGGTGATGGTGGATCGCTTTGGCTCCCTGTACAAACAGCACATGGAAAGTGTTCACCTTTCTCCATGGCAAGGCAGGCAGCGCTGGTAAATATTTAAATGTAATTTTCTGACAGCAGGTTGAGCACGATGGCTTTGTCATGCATGCCAAAGTGTTGAGGTTTTCCGTTTCATACTGCTTCACAGGGGCATATTGATTCTTTCGCCCCTCCTCTCCTCTCCCGCTCTTCCCAGGAATCATGCATCAGCTCTGAATAAAAATGAAGTAATTTGGTGTGTACATGTACATTTGTGTGTGTGTGTGTGTGTGTGTGTGTGTGTGTGTGTGTGTGTGTGTGTGTGTGTGTTTTATGGTACATGGTGTGTCTTGTGTCTAAAACCCACAGTAACATGGAGGCTAATCCAATAACAACCTCCCTGTATGCAGAGCGCATATAAAACACACAGTCTGACTGAAATCAAGAGCGGGCGCTTAAGTAGCTGGCTGTTGGCTCACCAGTGGAGGTTAACAGTTGTCTGGGCACATGTCATGTCATGGCGCGCACACACACACACAGGGTGAGAATTAGTTGTACAGTACAGTAGGCTACACCCATCCATGTATTAAAGAGCATATGCACATGAGGAGACATTTGAGAGCGTAGGCAGACGTGTCAGGGGCATGGAACAAGACACAATCACGTGAAA
Source organism: Sardinella longiceps (assembly GCA_027497455.2). Taxonomy (NCBI): domain Eukaryota; kingdom Metazoa; phylum Chordata; class Actinopteri; order Clupeiformes; family Clupeidae; genus Sardinella; species Sardinella longiceps. Next base: position 1,009,714 of record JAODXP020000027.1, read on the forward strand.
TATTCATAGGGAATGAATATAGAGCAACACTCATGCTGTCATGTGCACGCACAGACATGTTACACACATAAACACACACACACACACACACAATATTACACACACACACACACACACACACACACACACACACACACACACACACACACACACACACACACACACACACACACACACACACACACACACACACACAGACTATTACAGACCCAGACAGACACACACACAAATAAACAGGGGTCTTTTGAAGGCCAATGCCTCCTTGGGTAAGAGATTTCTTGTCAAAGAGGTAAGATACAAACATTGAGGTGGACACAAACACACAAACACACAGACACATACACACACACACACAGGAGCTGGGCAGAAGAGTCTCTGACCTGTTAGTTGGTTGTCGCCCGCGGCGGGAGCGAGGCGAACGTACGGCGTTGTGAGCTGAGTCACGATTATGGCGGCTAAGGCAGAAAGAGTTCCAGGCCAACATGCAGAAAGAGAGAGAAAGAGACGGAGAGAGAGAGAGTGAGAGAGAATAAGAGAGAGAGAGAGAAAAAGAGAGAGACATAGAGAGAGAGCAAGACTGAAGCTAGGAATTTGGCAAACAAGACCATCTTAGTAAGAATGCTGCGCAAAAAAACACAGCAGAAAAAGGAGGCTAAGATTGTTGGTGTTATCATGAGATACAGAGGATTAGACATTCTGAGAACACATTTCTATCAATTATCATTAACAAGCATCACACATTAGGTTGCCAAACCAACATATGCAGGTGTGTTTGTGTGTGTGTGTGTGTGTGTGTGTGTGTGTGTGTGTGTGTGTGTGTGTGTGTGTGTGTGTGTGTTTGATTTATGTTTTTGATAACTACTCGAAAATTACCTTTCATACAGCCATTAGTTGGATGGACTGAGTGTGACTATTATGGGCTTTAATCACTATAATATGGTGTAAATCCACTGCACTGCATGTTTCTAAAAAAAAATTTCCCCCCCTTTATGTTACTTTGCTGAGATAAGAGCCAACGAGGCTGGGGTAGTGTGCCAGGTGCGCGGGCCTCCTCTGGGGGAATCTGACTAGTGGTTGGAACCCGAACCGAAAAGACCGACGGCTGCCTCGAGACTTCCAGCGCAAAAACCATTAGCAGATGCAGCCTCTAAAATCCCGTCCTGAGGCCCAATAATATGAGATTAAACAGCCCTAGTGATAACAGAATCAAAAGATTGCGCATAACACAACACTACATCTACACTACACTACACTGGACTACACTACACACCGGCATTTGCTCGCAATCTACACACACTCGTGGCGAAAAAAAAAGCTAAGATGGGATGGGAGTACAGGGGCTTTAGATGCCTTTACTGTTTGTGGTGAAAAAAAAAATTACGTCCGCCTTGGACCACGAGGCACAAACACCCAACCCGGCTCATTTGCATAGCAGAGCTCTGGCACCATTACAGAGATGGCACATAGTAAGGAAAATAGATTATCTACCATCTGTGCTCAATTAAAATCCAAACACTGTGCGTGCTAGCTAGGAGACGAGGGGTGTTGGATAGGGGGTGGGCTGAGTGTGTGTGTGTGTGTGTGTGGGGGGGGGGGGGGGGGGGCTGTGGCTGTAGCTCGCTAACTGCTTTCCGTCTATGCTAATGCTGAACAGGAGGTCAAAGCGATGCCGCCGCCAGCCGGCTCGGAAATCAAAAGTCCGGACGGTTTTGACGGAGGATATGTTCCATCTGCTGCCAAACACAATGTTTCCCCGCAGAGCAGTTAGACTGACACTTTGCCGGCGGCACCGGCGGTGGCGGCGGCGGGAGGGATGGGCCAGAGAAGTCGTACAGCTTCTGAGGGCTCATGCGCTTGGCTAGCGGTGCTAAGTCCCTACGCTAAAATAGCTCATGAAGGAAGCAATAAAGGCCTCTGAAGTCAGCACAAGGTTTGCTTTGCCCAATATCCATATCATAGCCAACCATGCAGTGGACTGAATACAGACTCAGATGTACTGATATAAATATCACCATAAAATCCAGATATATTGAATATTATATTTCATATTAGATACACTCTATACATAGGTTAGCTGAAAAACTTCCATTAAGCTGCTATAGCTATAAATTGTGCTGAGACTTGTGAGAATATGGCGGACTTGAGTCCAACCAAAGTGACAAATCTTGTAGGACAACGTTTTCTTTTCCTTTCTATCTAGTATAACCAGGCAGACTTTAAAATGATGTGACTCTATGGTCAAGTGTGTGTGGGAACAGTTAGTAAGACTTAATCAGTGTATTAAGAAAAAGAGCTTCATGCAGATGCTGATTAATTGGTTACCATTTGTATTAATCATTTGTATTAATATTAATAATTATTTAGCGGTTAAAATGAAGCTGTGACCAGTGTGTGTGTGTGTGTGTGTGTGTGTGTGTGGGGGGACTGGAGAGAGAACACACTCGCCACTCGTAGGAGTGTTGGTGAGTGACGGGACAAGCTGTGTACAGTCGGGCATTACTCTTTTGCCGACATGTCAAAACAATCTTTGACAACACACGCTGGTGAGCACATTTCAATCAACAGAGTAGATTACTTTCAGGCAGCCAAGCCGGCCTTACCTTTAGTGGCCACTCGTACACAATCGATTTTGGTCTCCTGCATGGAAAGGAAGAAAAAGAGAGAACAAGAAGAAAAGAGAGAGAGAGAGAGAGAGAGAGAGAGAGAGAGAGAGAGAGAGAGAGAGAGAGAGAGAGAGAAAGTGAAAGTGAACAAGAAAGAAAGTGTAAGAGAGTAAGAGAACAAGAGAAGGAGAGAAGTGGAAAAAGGCATTATTTCTCAGTCACATGGAATGGCAACATATTAGCTGTCATGGCTGTCGAGAGGAGGATGAGGGGGTGGGGGGAGCAGCCCTCAGTCACTCTTTCTTCCTCCAATCTGCTGGGGAGGCTGACCGGAAAATGGAATGGACTAAAGGGGGGCGTGTGTGATGGAGAGAGACGGAGGCCGAGCGGCCCATCGGCTAGCTCTCCCTCTGCTATTTACCTGCCAGCTGTCACTGTCTCAGCCAGCGTGGGGCCTCTTACTGCACACTGACTTCAC
>JAODXP020000027.1:1015294-1032794 GCA_027497455.2 Sardinella longiceps
TCTCCACTTTAGTCAAGAATCTTGTTATTCTTTAATATACAGCAGGTAGCATAGTGAATATGTGTGTGTATGTGTGTGTGAGTGAGAGAGAGACTAAAAGAGAGAGAGAGAGAGAGAGAGAGAGAGAGAGAGAATCTCACTCTTTAATAGATGAACGCACCATTTGTTCTAAACTGGCTGGACGCATCTGTACGTCTCTGCATGCAAGCAAGCAGCTTGACAGAGAACCTCGCTGGCAGCCCTCAAGTCGTGTTCCATTAGAGCAAATTGCTTATTAATACCGAGTTAGTCCCTCTCATGGTGCGCGATCCCTGCTTTTCTCTCGGTCGAAGGGATAACACGCTGATGTGACTGCTGCATCATCACAATCTTTTTCTTACAGCTAATCGATAAGGGTGGTGCAGGTGTGGGATGGACGAGGTGGGAGTAAGGTGTGGGTGTGTTGTAGGTTTTCCGTGCAGTCTAAATGGAGGTGAAGATTTGGCAGAGTGTGAATCTGCGTGTGCCGCAATTCCTCAGAGTTGAGTGGAGGAGGGCTTGCAAATGTCGTTTCGGGCCTAAAAGTTTAATGACGAAGCCTTGAGCCCAGGCAGTCCTCTCTTGGGGAGGTGGTGGTTGTCATTGGGGCATGGAGGCTTATGTATTGTACTTAAAAGAACTCCTCACGCCAAGCCTGGGTGCATTCTCATTGTTCTGTGGGGCTTGTGGCCCACTATTTATGCTGAATGGAGTTTAACAGTCTGGCAAATAAATGTGCCATCTTGAATCGATTTAACATGAGAAACGCATATAAACTGAACGCAATTTCATCTTGAAAGAATTAATATTTGTTGCAGTAAAAATGTAGATGTAGCTTTCAAAGGTGAAAACCATTTCTCAAAGAGTTAGGACCGTCGGAGTCGGGTGATATCGCATTTGAAACGGCTGAGCGCGTTTAAAAAGGTCTTGTATTGACAAATTGCTGTTCTTTGATTTTAATATCCTCAGTTGTAAAAATGAGCTACAGTTTGACTCTCCCGGCGAATGCGATGCAAATTCCGGCTCAGATTCTGAGTAGGATGAAGCACTAACAGTGAAGTCTGTAGCCTAATGAGATGTCATACTGCTGTTCCACTGTGAAACAAGGATTTTTTTAGTGTGGCAGTGTGTGTTAAACTGTAGGCCTTAAAACCGGAGCAGCTTTTAACAAATGGCACCTTCTTAAAGTGGCCCAATTAATTGCCATTAAAATGGATGTGGATTCATTTAAAAAGATGCTCGAGGAAAGGGCAAAACTGCTGACATTTGGATGCTAATTCTTGCATCAGCAATCTCTAATTAGCCAATGGTGGAACAATTGATGGTGTACATATACACAACACAACACGACACGACAAGCTAGTCACATGCTAAACTATAATTAGGGATTAGAATACAAGGGGAATGTTTTACAAAACGCTTAATTGGTCCTTTTTTTAATTTATTTATTTTTTTAGGCGAAAGACCAATCATGACTGTAACTTTAATACAGCTGATTCAGATGCCACAGCATCTCGTTCCTTGCATTGGTAATGAGGCAGAGGCTGATACAGTATAAGATGCTTATCTCTACCATGACTGTGCAAGTACTCACCCCGTTGGCCGTGCTGACAGCCTGGTAGTAGATGCTATAGCTCTTGTGGGGCAATAGTGGCACGTTCCAGTAGCCATTGTAGGTCTTGTTGTCACCGATGGTGAACGTCTTGGAGGTCTGGATGAGGGAGGCTGGGAACTCGGCGGTGAAGTAGTACTGTGAGCTGAGCAGGCTGGCGTTCTGGAAGTGGATGGGTACTGGGTAGCAGCGCAGGATCTCTGCTGCCCTCCGAGCCCGACGGGGGCGCTCCTCTTCCACCACCACCTGGTACAGACTACACCACAAAGGGGCAGAAGAAGGGGAAGGAAAACATGGTTATTTATACCAGAGAGGGACACATCACTTACAGAATCACCACACTGAAATGCATTCCATTACGCAAAGATGGTAGCATTGATAAACTGGAAGTACCACCTCGCAGGGAAAGTACCTGATCGCATAGTTCGAAAAGGCATGACTGATGGTTAACCTTTTATTTATTCTTTCTATCAGAGCCATGTAGTGAATGTTGGTGTAGAAATCTATTTAAATTTAAACAAGGACTCACACAGTACAGTTTTTTAAGTGAACACAACCTGAATACAATATGAAGATATAGATACTGTATCTCCCCATTCACATGTTAGCCCCAAAAAAGTAATCGGAAAAAAAACAGAAAAAGGCATTGCAAAAATGACTGGCAAGTAAAGAGATTTGCCTTGAACAGGCTTTAGTTATACAAAACAACGCAAAGATTATTATTATATTGTAATTTCATTTTTTAAAGTCATACTGTCCAAAACTGCAGCCTACCGTATGTGTGTGACAGCATAATTTCAAGATTTCTTGTTAGTTTTATTTATTTTTGTTTTCCTTTCGCAAATGAGCTCTTTTGTGAAGGTCACTCCACGTGTGCCGTGCGACTAATGAGGATTTAATTGTGTGGAAACGGAGCAAAGGCAGCGCGCTGCTGGCTAGGTCACCCGTGGACAGCCAGCCGTGGAAGAGAGGCAGGTGGAGTTGAGTTGAGCAGATCAGAGAGAGCTGCCGTGCCGGTGGAGGTGGCTGAGGGACTCCCGTCAGGACGGCGAGCCCGAGCTGGTTTAATTAACTCCGCAAAGCCCGCAGCTCAGTCCGCCGAATCCGCCCCGGCCCTCCGGAAAAGAGAGAGAGCGCATACAAGAGAGAGAGCAAGCGAGCGAGGGAGAGAGAGAGAGAGAGCGAGACAGAGAGAGAGAGAGAGAGAGAGAGAAAACCCAAAGCCCGTCCGCTATCTAATTTATGGCGCTGATAGCTCCAGTGCAATATCCCATCTACAGGCAGGATTTAAATGCCATGAAATAAAAGGGCCCCTCATATGAGACTGCCTCGGCCTCGGCCGCCTATTTCCGGATATTGGAACACTGAACCCTGACACCATGGGAAGGATGAGCGAGAATGAGCGAGTGTGCCCAAAATAATGATGGAATCAGAGAGGGGCCCTGGCGACCTCATCCAAATGGGGTTGAAATTAGGTTTGATACGCGTGTGTAAGTGTGTATGTGTGTGTGTGTGTGTGTGTGTGTGTGTGTGTGTGTGTGTGTGTGTGTGTGTGGGTGGGTGGTGGTGAACATCAACCTTCCTAGGTCAGAAATCCACATCTGAAGAGGCTCGGGCGAGTTAGCCTCATGTGAGAGAGACAAGGAAGGAAAAAGAAGGAGGATGGTGGAAAACATTTTTTTTTGTTTCCTATCTCTCTCTCTCTCTCTCTCTCTCTCTCTCTCTCTCTCTCTCTCTCTCTCTCTCTCTCTCTCCCTTCGTCTTGTTGAGATTGGTGGATCAACTGATCCTGCAACCCAAAGCCTCCTTGCCTTCCCTATTGCAATAGATGGGTGGATATTGGCTGCTGGGGAGATGGAGAGAGACGAATGAAATGGAGGTGAAATTACAAGCAGTCCAAGAAACCGGCTTCTTTATTACCACACAGCAAGACCTGCAGCTGAACAGACCGACTTTCTAGCAAACCACACCCGCGCACACACACACACACACACACACACACACACACACACACACACACACACACACACAAAGGTAGGGGGGGGAAAAATCCACAGAACACTATTTCCTTTCTCACCACCCCTCGGAGCTGCAAAAGACAAATTAGCTTTGCAGCTACCCAGGCCTTGACTCTATTTGCTGTTTAATAATTAAAAGGCCTAAAGGTCAAACAGCTCTTTTCGCTCGCCCTCCATCAAAGTCCAGGCAGATGGAGCAGAGAGAGAGGAGGCAAGCAGGTGCAGGGACCTCTGGCAAAGGCACTGGTTTCAGAGAGATGGGTGACGGAAACGGCCCTGTGTTTGCCACCGCACCGTGACAGATTAGCGGAATAGAGGCTGAAACTGGTTCTGTTCCCTCTATCTAACCACATCTGTACATTCTAAATGTTTCAGACGAGCTAATGATTGCAGTTTGCAGAGGATTTTGAGTTAATTACAGAGTTCCGAGTACAAGAACAAAAATCTATTGACCTCCTAAACAAAAAAGGCAAAATGCCATGACAGTAAACACAGTGTTGTTGGGGTTCTGATTACAGCCCTAAAGTCTCAAGACTAGATCACTGCAGTTGCAGTAGAACAATATTACAGCACAGAGTTTGTGTGCAATTAGAGAGAAGTTACTCAACTTCCAATAAGTACTAATTATATGTGCTCAACTTCAAAAAAGTACATGATACAACCGCAAAAGTCATTAATGTGGGTGGAAAAAAACACTGTATGAAAAGCAATGGAGGCTAATTATTTTGACATGCACATCTATTTTTTTGTGTGTAGGCTACATGAGAATTTTCATTAAATAGTTGCTTCTGAATTAGTGGTAAGAGGTTAATAGATTTGATCACTTGAACACAAAGATAATTAGGTAATTCCTACACTAATTGTCTGATGTCACAAGAATCAGACGATTCTGATTTGTCTTCGCAACTAACATCGCCATCGATTGGGGGCAGACAGAGAGTCAAGAACACTTCAGCAACACTTGCCTCGTTGAACCTGGAACCTCCGCACACCTGGAGGTAGGGCAAGCGTTTCGCTTCTAATGAAAAGAGCATACGGTTCTTCCAGGCTGCTAAATAACAGACTGCTGTTGTGGAAAGTGGGGCCATGTCCTCCAGGTGGGTTTATCACACGTTACGGATTTCAAATGAAGCGTGAGGCGGACGAGAATGCAACTTGAGGGCTACTTTCCCCCCTCCCCAGTCGTTTGGTAAAGCGAGGACAAAAACACAACCTGGAGGCTTAAGTGAACCTGCGTCTGTATTCGCACGGACCATGAGCACTGTAGCTGTAATAATCCCACCTTTTCGAGACGTACTGTACTGTAGCATTATTGTTGTTCAGCAACTAGAGCCTTTTTTTTATTATTTTTTTTTGCTCTAACAATACAACTCCCTTAACAGCCACATGTGGCAAAAGTGCAAAGAATGACTTTGTGTACAGTAAAACAAATCTGCTAAAAAAAAAAAAAAATCAGTAAAGATATTGTCACTGGTCTTCTCAGTGGCTGCTGGCAAACATTAAATGGCCCTGCGTGTTCAGTGTTTGCTAATTAAATTTCCCGACCATCTTTAACGCCATGGGAGATTAAATCTGTCATAAACTTTTGGCGGAGTATTGGAGAGGTCCTGCGAATACATTCCTAGCTCTTTCATCCGTGGCTCATTACATACAACTTTTCCCCCCACTTCCTCGAGGTCCCTTCTGGCTTCTTTTGCGTGTGGCTCTGCACAGTCCTTCCCGCCGCACTACTGTTTAGCGATAAAATCTAATGTAATGAAATATTAATTACGGGCGGGCAGAGGCGAGTGAGAAATATGAAGTTAATTACTGGCCTAGTGCAGGGAGAAGAAAGGGCAGGCCAGCGATTGTCACTGGAGGGCTGGCTATCGTGATAAAGGGGAGAAAGAGAGAGAGAGAGAGAGAGAGAGAGAGAGAGAGAGAGAGAGAGAGAGAGAGAGAGAGAGAGAGGAAGAAAGGGAGAGGGCCAGAGGAAAAGACAGCGGGTTGAAACAAAGACAAAAATGAATGACAAAGAGACAGACAGAGATAGAGTGAGGCAGAGAGAGAGAGAACAGAGTGATTTTGAATGAGTCTCAGAAAGAGAGAGAAAAAGATGGTTAAAGAGAAGAGAGGAGGAGGAGAATACAGATGGAGAGAAGAGAAGGAGGGGATGAGAGGCCAATAGTGAGGATGTGAGCGCATCACAGAGAGAGCATGCTAAAGAGGGAAGGAGAGTGTGAGAAGCAGAGGAGGAGAGGAGAGGAGGGAAGAAGAGAGGAGATGGGGGAGGGGGGCGGTCGGGACTGTGGGCAGGCGACTGGGACATTTTCCCTCAGATTTAGGGCCTACTTAAAGGCCACCCATTACTTTATGGGGCCGTTGCCATGGTGATTTACCTTCTCGATGCCATATCGCCTCGGAGACACCAGACCCACCCAGTGGGACCCGCTGCCTTTTATTCCTCATATTGTCATTTTACACCAAATAGAGAGAGAGAGGGAGAATTCAATTTGAAAGAGAATGCAGGATGAATCTCTCCTGGTCCCCTCGAAGAATGGAAAAGTGAATGTGACCGGCTGCCATGCTGCCCTAAGAAGAAAATGTGAGGTATAAATCTCTAGAGAAGGACGTAAATTACCTTTCAGTAAAAGTCCAAGGCAAGAAACAGACTTTTATTTACAGGCTTAAAAGAAAGAAAGAAAGAAAAAAAAAAAGTTTATGGGTTTCCAGAATATTACAGAGTTCTGGTCCCTGTGGGTATACTGGCTGAAGAAGAAGACAAAAAAAAATCATTGCGCTTGAGGCTGAAGCAGTGGCATTTTGCAGTTTATTGGTGATAATGCAAATAATCACAAATAACCGCTTTAAGCGCACCTGCAAATTCTTGATATCAGGTTTTTTTGTGTATCAGATTTAATTGAATACTTTTCTCTCTGTGCGTGTGATGCCTGAGGGGTTCTGGTAGATGTCCAGAGCATCAATATGTGAATGACTGGCTGACTGCTCTTGTTTGAAAGATAACATATGTTGGCATATTGCACTTGGCATAAGATGGCATGTTTATGCTAGATGCAAAAATATTTCCAATAACTATGTTTGTTTTTCTCCTTCAGGCAAAAAAGCAAAGGATTGTGGGAGAACAAATGAATTATTTCTAATTTATATAACACTTTTTTCAGTAGCCCCTTGTTTTAAGCCTTACTTGAACTTCAGTGTTTCAATGTTTCATTTTGGAATTAAACAATTGTGTGATTGTGTGTGTGTGTGTGTGTGTGTGTGTGTGTGTGTGTGTGTGTGTGTGTGTGTGTGTGTGTGATTTTGCATTTGTGTGTGAGAGTGTTCACATGTTATGTTTGTGAGTGTGTAAAGTGAAGCATGTATGTGTGTTGCTAATTGTTGGCTTTTGTTGGGCTTTCACTGCCATCTTCCCAGCTACACCCCTCTATCTCTTTAATCTGTGACCTGAGAAACTCTGACATGCCCTCTTACACCCTGCTTTACTTAGGGGTCTTAATTTTACATGCTGCATATACACTGGGCATTACATCCACACAAATCAGCAGGGGCTCTAGGGGGAGGGAATCCAGAGTCTCCTAAGTGGGCCTTGCGGCTAGCGAGGAGAAATACCTTTCAGAGCGAGGATTCCAAGCAGGTGATGCTCGGTAATTGGTTTCTGTAGGATGTAAAAGGGCACAGGAGAGGTCTTGGGGGGTCAACACAGCCCCCACCCCCCTCCCCTCTCCCCCGGCTCTCTGGTAAACCCCCACCCCACTGCGCTGCACCACCCCACCTCAACCTCAACCCCAACCCTAACCACTCATGCCTCTAGCTGCTGCCCAGCAAATTTGGTCCCAAAAGCTCAGCGTTCACCCATCCATCACCCACTTTGATTCAGACATGGAGCGGCTCTAATGCAACAGCAGCGGGAAGCATGGCAGTCAGGGAACCCGCTCGGCCCTTTCCCCCTAATTAAAGAGAGACCTTCCTGGGAGACTGTGGAGCCTAAACGATGGGGGAGGCCCACTGGACAGACTGGTGTGTAGTCATTATAGACACGTCCTAAAAGTAATCGGCAATTTTATCCTCTTACATATACTTTTTTTTTTTTACATACACAAACGAAACGAAACATAATGAACCAGCTGGAAGCACGAACAAAGAGACATCAGATGAGGAACAAAAAAAAAGAAACGAAAAAAAAAAAAAAAAAAAAGACAAACCTATTGGCCTAAAAGCCTCGTGCTGTAGTTCCACCAGCGCCTGCAGTACCAGCTACCTGGTGAGCTATTAGTACAAGCACGTATAGCGAGGGAGACGGGAGGTTCCGACACAGCTCCGTGGTGGTTCCACACGGAGACGGCGCTAACCTCGGCTGACACCAATTAGAACCGCTGGCAGCGGGGCTGCCGGCTCCGTTACAGTGCGCGGGCCTGTGTAATGGCCGACCAATTACGCCGGCTCCGTTTGGCCCGGGCTGAGCCGTGACCTGGGACCTGAGATTTATTTTTCATGTGCCACAGAGTAGGAGATGGAAGGAGGATGGTGGGGGAAGAAGAGAGGGAAGGAGAAGAGAAAAGTCAGCGAAGAGCGAACGAGAGAGAGAGAGAGAGAGAGAGAGAGAGAGAGGACAAAGGAAGATGAGGGGAGAGGTGAGGAAAGAGGAAGAAAAGATAAGAAGGGTTGCAGAAGGAAAAAAAGGAAGAAGTGCAGATAGAGGAAGAGAGAGTGAAAACTGATAAGAAAGAAATAATTCAGACAAGAATGCAGTGTGGAGAGAATAAGAGAATGAAAAAAAGAAAGGAGCTGGACCAAGGACGGACGGAAGGAAAAAGAGTGCCAAAGGATATTAATCAGAACATAATGGGGGACATAAAACAGGAGGGATGTTCTAGAACTAGTGAAAACTCTCCCCAGTCTTGGTTGGAGCACAATGCGATATACAGTACAGTAGTGAAGAAGAGTCTGAGAAATGTTGGCTACAAATGTCTCAGCTCCAAGCAAGATTCTCTTATAGGCTCTCTTCATTGATCTTTGCCAGCCCATGGAAGTGCGCAGCCAGACAAGCTGATCTGGCTCTCCTGCTGATTTAAAGGACACGAATCATTGGCCAGCAACATTCCCCTGACCCTTACACAATCTCCAGCCAACCGCCTCTCCTCACTAACACACACACACACACACACACACACACACACACACACACACACACACACACACACACACACACACACACACACACACACACACACACACACACACACACACACACACACACACACACACACACACACACACACACACACACACACACACACACACACGCACACACACAGTCAGGCTCATAAACCATGTTGTGGCTATACACAAATGAAGTGTATTGGGGAGGAGGGGGGGACCCTCCGCAGATTAGATGTCACTTAAATCTTCTAAGTTGCTGAGCATCCCCCGTGTCGTCGGAGGGGGTAAAGGAACAAGCGGCCTGCGGGGGAATGGGTGACAGAAAGCACACGCCGATCTGGTTACAGTGGGTCGTATTTTGCGGTGATCGCCGCTGCTTGATGAACGGCCCTGCGCCGGTCGAAGAGAAGGCAAAAGCACTTTCAGGAGCCACTGTATTTCACGGTGGAATGAGATGCCGCTCAGCTGGGCTATGACAGCGAACAGGGAAAAGTGTGTGTGTGTGTGTGTGTGTACTTCCCTCTCTCTGTGTGAGTAAGATAGACGTTTTGTGTGCGTGTGTGGAAGCGAGTGCATGTGTAAGATAGAGATTTTGTGTGTGTGTGTGTTTGTGTGCACGTGTGTGATTCCCTCTCTGATTGTGTGTAAGAGATTTTGTGTGTGTGAATGCATGTGTAAGATAAAAATTGTGTGTGTGTGTGTGTGTGTGTGTGTGTGTGTGTGTGTGTGTGTGTGTGTGTGTGTGTGTGTGTGTGCATGTGCACAAATGTGTAACATAGAGAGAAAGATTTTGTGCGTGTCTGCATGAGTACTTGCGGGATGTGTTCGAGAGAGTTTATTTTCTTCTGTCAAGCAAGAACTCAAAGACGGGCGCAGTGAACATACCCCAGATCACGTCCCTCAATCAGACACTGCACAGAGAGTGGGTATCGCTTTCAGCGGCAGGCTCCGTTAATGTGGCTGAATGGGAAAAACATGACATGAAAGTCTCCCTCCAACCTCCACTTCCAGTCTCTCGTCATGGTCTCCGGAACAAGAACAAGAACAAGAGACAAAAAAAAACAAAAAAAAGAAAGAAAACGAAGACGACGACACATCATTCGAAACCTGTTTATCATCTGAGGAGAAGCCGTCTGCCTCTTAAGCCCTGGGAGAGACAACCCACTTTCTTTTTTATTTATTTTTTTCACTCTCGCCGCCGCACCACCGTATTCTTTGCAGTCGTCGCGAACAATGCTAATATTGTCCAAAAGAAACCAACAACAAGCAGGAACTTTTTCCTCTGAGGCTTCCTCGTTCCCCTTTAGTGTCAGTGTCACATATGATGTGACACTCACACAGAGTGGCAGACAGACACACACACACATACACACTCTGATGCGCACACTTGCACACAGACACACACACACACACACACACACACACACAGACACACACAAACTAGCACCTACACACACACACACACACACACACACACACACACAGACACACACACACTGAAACACATCTTGCCTGGGGAAGCTGGAGAGCTCCACTGGGACTGAAGGTGTGTGTGTGGAAGCTGTGCCAGGGCCCACCCCCATCATCCCAACCCTCACACAAACCTTTCTCACCTCTCTGTCTCCTCCCCTAGGGACATGTGAAGATAAATGTAAAGTGCACACACACACACACACACACACACACACACACACACACACACACACACACACACACACACACACACACACACACACACACACACACCACATGATATTCAAGCCACAGTCATGGCAAGGCCCTGATGCCTTGAAAAGAGCTAAACTGGGAATGTGATACCCCCAGAGGCGATAAAGGAAGAACAATCCAGCAGGAGTCACACACTTTCACCCCCCCCCAAAAAAATCTCTCTCTCTCTCTCTCTCTCTCTCTCTCTCTCTATCCATCTCTCTTTCTCGCTCTCTTGCTTCTTTCTTTTCCCCTGTCTCTCTTCTTTTTCTTTTCAGCTCTGTGCCTTTCTTTAACCATCTCTCTTTTTTCTCTGCTCCCTGCTTCCCTGTTTCTTTCTGTGCCCCCCACTGCCTGTCAGTCCCTCTTTCTCTCTTGCTACCTCTTTTCACTTCCCTCTCTTTCTGCCCAGCTTTTCCTCCATCTCCCATCTCTCTTTCCTTTCTTCCCCTCTCTCTCTCTCTCTCTCTCTCTCTCTCTCTCTCTCTCTCTCTCTCTCTCTCTGGCTGGGTTGGTAGTTGTGTTGATAAGAGAGGAGGAGGCAGTGGATGCTTTATTCACTGACAGAAACGCTGCTGGCCACAGTTTCTCCGACCAGCTTTCTCCACAGTAGCGTGTGGTTTGGCACCGCCAGCAAGCGGGGGTGGCGCCAGTGTGTGTGTGTGTGTGTGTGTGTGTGTGTGTGTGTGTGTGTGTGTGTGTGTGTGTGTGTAGGGTTGGGGGTCTATTGTGGGAGACATGAGCCATTTGAGTAACACAACATGACTGACAGACAACACTACTAATCTCTTTAAAGGAACAGCTACTACCCCCCACTTCCCCAACACACACACACACACACACACACACACACACACACACACACACACACACACACACACACACACACACACACACACAGACACACACAAATCATCCCTTCCTGACTCCCCCCCCCCATAGTGTGCCACCATTGTGCTGAGCGTATGTGCCGCTGCCAGACCCATCTTTGAGGAGACACCTCGTCATTGAGCGATTTCTCTGAGCTAATTTTGCATAAATGCGCTGTGACAGGACCATTTGTGGTGGGGGTGGGGTTGGCGGCATGCTGGCAAAGGCTGGCAGTTATCTATAAATTAAGACAAAAAAAAAAAAAAAAATGAAATGAAAAAGGCAACAAACAAACCTCTTTGCCTCTCAGCCTCTCAGATGAGGAGAATATGCAGTTGGGCGCCTGATTCAATCATTTTGATGGTGGTATTGGTAGCTAAATGTATCACGGTGAAACATCTGTGAGACATTTCACATTCAAACGCGGGCCTCCTTAATCCGATCACTGACGGAAACTGTTTCATTATACAAGGCTTAGTAATGTTCTCATATTTTCTCCAAGAGTGTCTGAATGCAAATCTTGTAATTGAAAAAAATACATGACCTGTAAAGATTGAATTATGTACATATAAAAAGAAAAGGACATGAAAATTTTAATTGCGCCACCAACGTATTTGCTTAACCAACATTTTCTAGGGAAAAAAAGAGAGAACCAACACCTCCAATAGATATGTAAATGGGTGAATCTATTACAGTGGCAGGCTTTCCCTTGAACTTAAGCTTTCATCTACTGCCTGCCTGGAGATTGGATTTGCTCTTACTGCCATGTGTGTACAGTATTGATACAAAGCCAAGACTAGTGTCTATCTATGCTAAACGACCTAGGAGGGAGAGATGATGCTTATCCCAAATCTTTCCCCTCCACCACCACCGCTACCACCACCACCGTCGTCATCACCACCCTCCCATCCTGTGTCTGAAACAAAGGAGATCTCCAATGCAGCTTTTCACAACTGTCACTCTGTCATCCAAACCCGCTGGAGGGGTTAGAGAGGAACCTTTATATAGCTACATCACGTCTTTTCATCACTGCAATCTCTCTCTTGAACACCCCCACCCCCTATCCCCCTCGCCACACCTTTTCAGGTACCCCGACACCCTCAAACCACACACACACACACACACACACACACACACACACACACACACACACAAATTCTGAGTCGAGAAAGAGACGTACAGCATAAATGTACCGGGCCTTTTGAAGGGGGGAGATGATGGCGGGCTAATTTTAGTGCGGGGAGGTGAATTCCAGTAGCAGAGCCCAAATGGAGACGATCTAGAAAGCGAGGAAGCGCTCAGTCGGAGTGGGGTCCACAGGGAGCGGAAAATGTGACACTGATGTTTGCTAATAACCTTTTCTGCTCCACCTACAGTACTCAAAGCCATAACTTTCTTTTTTTTCCTCTTTTTTTTTTCTCTTCTCTCTTTTTTATCCTCCCAACCAGCGTTACAAGGCTTTCACTCTGAATCCGTCTTATTCCTTTTTCAGAGGATTTCATTCCTGTCTGAAAATGAGATATTGAGCCTTTTATTAATCATCTGGCTTATTACTGTGATCCCGTATGCTTGTTTGGATATTTCTTCACCCTTATATTATTTTTCCTGTTGAAATTCTAATGCGATGACACACTTGTTATTTAAACACTCCGAAATAGATTACAGACGAGCGCCAAATCCTCCTGTGTTGTGCGTCTCCATGCCTGCTGTTTCCCCGGCAGTAAACAAAGGTTGGCCTGATAATTCATAATTAACGAAGCGGCGAGTCATTAAAGTGTGTTAACGGTAATTAAGATGACACCAGAAAAGCCGGAACGTGACAGGAGGCATCAGGATCAGCTCCGACGAAGGATTCTGCCCCGGCCTATCGCAAGTTTTTTTTTTTTTCTTCCCCTTCCCTCTTTTTATATTTTTCTCTTTTTTTATTCTGAGAGTGCATCTATTTCAATGTGTGAGGACAGGGTATGGCCATCCTACCACAAGGCCCTTTCAGGTCATCTGTAAACAGTATAGTCAGACTTTAAAAGCACAGGCACAGACACTTGATGTCGTCTGTTTGAATTCTTTATTCGCCGGAGTACAACTGGAGGTGGGTGGGTGGGTGGGTGGGTTGTGGTGAGGTGTGGATGAATCAGAGTAGTCTCTACATGCTCACAGACATCGAAAATGGATCTCATTCTCTCCATTTCTTTCTGTCTCTGCTTCTCGCGTCTCCTTTTCTTTGAGAGGCTTTAGGGGCAAATGGGCTTCTATGTGTTTTGTCACGTCGCTCGACACGGCCATTAAAACCAGTCCAGACAAGGGGCCGGCTTGTGTCCCCTGCTGAATTCTTCATGACAAAGCAAAGGTGCAAAAGCACGTTTTGGTTTATTCATAACACTGCAGCCTAAGGAGATAGAGAGACAGGCAGGGCACCTTGGGCCGGGCCCTTCCCCACCTCAACAGGGCCAATCTTACAATCTTAATCTATACCCTAACCCCCAGGACTGAAGTGACAGAAAGTGGCCTGATGATTGGCTGGCTCATGACTCAGGGGTTAGTGCATAGGGCACTGTTGTATAAAGCAGCGCTTATCAAACTTTATTGGGCCCACTTTATGGGACCCCTTATGGAGTATTTTTTTTTTTTTTCAAGGCCCCCTCTCGATAAAATGTATCTCATTCAGATGCTTTTGAGCTCTTCTTCTAGAAACATATTTTGTTTATACCACCAATGACATGAACAGATGCGTTCATGTATGAAGGATAATAAATAACTTACAGTAATAACTACTTGTCAAATCACGAGACACTGGACTAGAGACTGAATTCAGTGTTTAGCCTCTGTTTTCGATGCTTTAGATGTGGTGGTAGGCATTAGTAGCAGTCAAAGAATGTCCCGGACCCAGGGTTTGAAGGATGGAGAAGGCAAGCTGGTTGTCTGTGACAGTGGGCCTGCGTCTGCTTAGCAGTGAGTCAGAATCATTAGAACACTAAGTCAGTGCTAGCTGCTAGCCTGACGGCTGGCCCCGAGAGAGGGAGAGAGAGAGAGAGAGAGAGAGAGAGAGAGAGAGAGAGAGAGAGAGAGAGAGAGAGAGAGAATGAAAGAGCCAGGGGAGCCTTTGTGAATGATTAAATAAGTGCAGGGCTTGTGATCATTTAACTGTCACTCGGAAACTGTGCAAGGCACCACAGCAGGGCCGGGGAAAACAAAAGAACGATAGAAAAGAGAGTGATGGAGTGAGAAAGAGAGAGAGGGTGGAAAAAAAGAAAGAGTGAGTGTGGGAGGCAGACGGATGGGAATGGGGGAGAGATGGAGAGGGAAAGGGAGGGTGAGAGAGATAAAGGGGGGTGGGGGGGGGGGGGGTGAGGGGTGGAAACAAGACTAAAAACAGCACATATTGTTTCAGTGTGGTATCAGTGTTGACTGCGACGGGCGGCTTGGTGTTTGCCTGCCATAATCTCCGTTCTGTTTGTGTTTGTTTGGGCATTATAGGGGCTTGCATATGCGCACGCACACTCACAACACAACGCAGCACCGGCGTGAGCGAGCATACACACACACACACACACACACACACACACACACACACACACACACACACACACACATACGAGCATACTCACTCACCATCTTGACAAGTAAATTACACAATTATGGGCAAAAGTGTGAATGCTTGCAAATGAGGAGAATGATAAAGCAGTTAGCGGGGCAGGTTGAAGAAGCTGTGGGAGGCTGCCAAGCCCTATTGATTGATCTCTCAACCGTCAATTTTTGGAATGAGGAAAACAGACGGACCCAGACACCGTTTTTGCACATGAAAGGCAAATAATTCTACCCTCTCTAAAACAAATTTTTCCCTATTTACATTGTGAGCGTGCAAGAAAAGAAGAAAAAAAAGTACTGTGAGTGTGGTGTGTGTGTTTGTGTGTGTGTATGTAAGTGTGAGTGAGTGTGTGTGTGTGTGTGTGTGGGTGTGTGTGGGGGGGGGTGTCGGTGTGTGTCTATATATGTGATTGTGTGTGTGTGTGTGTGTGTGTGTGTGTGTGTGTGTGTGTGTGTGTGTTGTAGGGAACTCAATGGCAGATAAAAACTCCTGACCACAATCTGTATCTCTGGGTACCTAGCAACATGAAAGATGCAGGAAAAAGAGGACAAGATGGAGCAGGACTCTCTGGCATAAAGCCTCACTTTGTTCTTATCTTCAAAAGGCAAAGAGTCTCTCTTTCGCTCTCTCTCCCTCTCTCTTTTCTCTTGTTCTCTCTTTCTCTCTCTCTCTCGCCCTCTCTAGTGTACGGATCAAATGCACAAACAATAAAACGTGATGATAATGATAAAAATATGAAAACACAGCAGCGCATACAGATTAAAAGAGCAGCAGCAGCCGTTGCACAAAGGCTCTGAAAGCAATTATAATCAATTAGGACGTGGGATCAGAGAGGGCCACAGAGCAAAGACTACTGACCAGAGAGAGAGAGGGAGAGAGAGAGAGAGAGAGAGAGAGAGAGAGAGAGAGAGGGAGGGAGGAGAGCACCACTCAGTATGTATGTGTGTATTTGTGAGTGTGTGTGTGTGTGTGTGTGTGTGTGTGTGTCCAATATGTGATTGTGAGAATGTGTAAATGCCTTTTTTTTTACTATGTATTGCGTATACGTATAATGTGTGTATGTGCAAGTGTGTGCTGTTAGGGGGAAAATCTACCATCGGTCTGATAGATGTGCATGAACTTGTGAATATGAACACTTGTGTGTGTGAGTATACGTGTGTGCTTGTGCATATTGCGAGGACATGCTTTTCTGTGAAAGAACCGTGTGAACGTTTGTTTGTGTGTGAGAGAACTGTATGAGTGTGTGTTTGCAATACATGTGACAGAATTAGCCATATTTAATTGAAAAATGTATATTGCATATTGTGTGTAGGTGTGTGTGTGTGTGTGTGTGTGTGTGTGTGTGTGTGTAAGTGCACGGTGTGTGTGTGTGTGTGTGTGTGTGTGTGTGTGTGTGTGTGTGTGTGTGTGTGTGTGTGTGTGTGTGTGTGTGTGTGTGCCAGAGAGACAGAGCCATACCTGATAGGAGCTCCTCTGCTTTGTGCGTGTTTGAGGAGTACAGTCACGGTGCTGTCGGTCTGATTCAGAGGCGTCTCCAGCTCATACGGGGGCATCAGTGGCGCTGCACACAACACAGACAGGGGTAGCGGAGGTGAGTGTGTGAGTGTGTGTGGTCATAAAACAGATAATGCACAATATTCAACCTCAAACAACACACATCCATACACACTTGACATACACACACACACACACACACACACACAACCACACACAACACACGCCACACACACACACACACACACACACTATTAGAAACAAAACCTAGAAACTTAACACACTGAAACGGCCCTCACCTGATATCTTGGTAGTAAACTGGGCGATGGCTGGTGGGCCAAAGCCCTTGATGGTGCTGGCCCTGATGGTGAAGGAGTAGGTGGAGCCGGGGTAGAGCCCATCAAACGTGTGGGATGTCTCGTTGCTGAACTTCAGCACCTTGCCGCTCTGGTTGGTCAGGTTGAACACTGTGTCGAACGAGCTAACAGCTTTGTAGAAGATCTGGGGGAGGCAGAGAGAGAACACTCACTTTCAGCAACAAAAAAACCCACCCAAGAAGATAACAATCAATATTTTGTATATCGCCTCTTGTGTTATTACAGCTCAACAACATCAGTCTGCTGTGGGCAGACTTTCCACAATAATCACAGTTGTTTCAGGAAATGATTTGGTCAAAGCTGCCTTCCTACTAGACAGCATTGCTTGCAAAGGCATGCACGTGTTTATCCGCAAACACAGCGCCTCCCCTGAAAGAGGGCTTTTGGGAGTTGTCTGTCAAAGCTAACTATACCATTTCCATAACACTGTAGGAAGGAAATGGCTTATTCTTTTGAATATTTATTCAATGTGTGTGCTTACTTTACTCTATTCAATTATACTGATGTGCTTTGGAAACTGTTGTCTGGTATAGGGCTTTGTCAGTCATATACTATGACCTCTGGAGGACCCCCCCCCCAAATCCCCCCTTCTGCAGTCCTTTAGTTCTGATGTCATCCATAAACATACTTGGGGCTTAACACAGCCTGGTGCATGTCT
>JAODXP020000027.1:1045294-1055294 GCA_027497455.2 Sardinella longiceps
TGTGTGTGCGTGTGTGTGTAGGGCTTCACACTCTACATGAACTGTGTCTGTATGTAACTGAACATGATGATGTGTGTCTTCAGAGAGGCAGTTAGGCTTCACTACTGACAGGAAGCATGATCACATCAGGGGAGCCAATCAGAGACTCTTATCAGAACAGGACGACAACAGCCTGGTGTGTTTGACCTCTCTCTGTCACAGTTACCCACTGCTGAGAGGTCAAAGGTGAAGGTTGATCCAAAGGAGAAGATAGATGTCCCTCATTACCCATAATCCTTGACAGCAGATAGGGGGTGTAAGGGTGGGGGTGTGGGTGTGGGTGAGGGGGACGTCTTTCTTTGCATTGATGCCCACAATAAATTCTTGCTGGAGCCAGGAGAGAGAGGCGCCATTTATTTCTCCGCCTTACCTCTTACAGGAATGGGGAGGTGGACACTCGGATGACATATAATGGCTTTTAGCCTTTGTACAAGATGGATGTGACAAGATCCTAATAAGCCCAAGGTGTGTATGTGTGTATATGTGTATGTGTGTGTGTGTGTATGTGTGTGCGTGTGTGTGTGTGTGTGTCAGTGCTGGAGGCATCTAAAAGACTACACAAGAAGAATCGGTGGTCACCACAGGGTTCTGAATGTGGGTGTGGGTGTGTGTGTATGTGTGTGTGTGTAATAGGGGGCCAACCACCCAAACACACACACACACACACACACACACATCATTGCCATTCTTGGACTGTATAGAGATTATCACCGAGCCTGTCGACTTGCCATCGCTCTCAAATCATTCTAATTTGACATTTAGATGTCAACTATTAACGGCCACCGAGGCTTGACATTTAAGACACGTTCACTGTTATTACCACCACGTTTCTGCCGTTCTCTTTGCCGCTCATATGCTAATGGACCGTAACCTTTTTCGTTGTCGTCAAAATCAGATAGACACCACTGTCCGACAGAAACATGGGGCCGAGGGGGAAAAAAATGGCGAAAAGACGGCGTTGCCATTGTTGCTTTGAGAAAAAGCAAAAAATGGCGAGTCAAATGTGTATGTACAAAAGAGAACGGTGGCTACGCTTGTGTGTCTGTATGTGCGGGGCGGCGGCGGCACGGCAGCCGCTAGCGGGCTGAGAGAGGGCCTGCGTCTGATGCTCTCAGCATGCATGAGCAGAATAAAGGTATTAGTCCCAGATGAGGGGAAACAAATTGGCCGTGACTTCAGCCTCTTCTTTTTCTTTTCTTTTCTTTTTTTTTTTTTTTTTGCTGTCGAGTGGGAGATAGAAGGGAAGAGGGAGGGGACGGGAGTTGGGGGGGAACAGAGTGAGAGACTGCGGGAGAGAAAGCGTGGGAGAGAGAGAAAGAGAATAAGAGAGAGGGTGAGAAGGTGAAAGCATGTGAGAAAAGAGAGAGAGAGACAGAGAGAGAGAGAGAGAGAGAGAGAGAGAGAGAGAGAGAGAGAGAGAGATTGCTTTTTGGAAGAGAGGAGAGAAGCTTGGGAAGGAGAGAGACTGATGTCTTGTCATCCATCTCAACAAGGGATAACAGGCATCTGTGCACTGCCCCAGTCAGCTACGCCTGATACTCTGAGGTGAAGTTCTGCTTGAGAGTGCAAATGCTCCAATTCACTTCAAGGCACAACTTCAACTCAAAACGAATCTTGGGGAAGGACGAGTGCCTCAAAACAAAAGACACTCTCTACCTTGGCCCGGCTTATCCTGAAAAAATGGCTTTTCCGATGCACTGTTTACACAAATCCCATCACCTCTCCGTAATCAGTTTCAATCCGCTGGCAGTGTCAGATTAAAAAAAATATATACTTTGTACAAATGCATTTTGTTCTCGGTGCGATAAGAGTTCACGGGGAACACTTTGTCATACCCATTGTGCTTTATTCCTCTAAACTAAATGGAGGAAAAGAAAAAACATTTGCTGTGGTTAACGCTCAATTTCTACCTTCTCAGGTGCAAGTGCGTGCGGTACGTTATATAAAACGCTCTGCAGAGAAAACGCAACAACGCACGCCCCGGAGTGGACTGACAAATGACAGATGAGGGTTGTGGTGTGCCCGCATCCGTGTGCCAACAGCCAGAAAAAAGGGAAAAAGAGAAAGTCTCATGGTGTGTTGGTGATCATCACTCACTCTGGCCGGGCCTGGGAAAGAGCTTTACAATCAAACGGAGCCAAAAAAAATGAATAAATACGACAAGGAAAGAAAAAAGGGAAAAAAAATAAAGACAAGTTGTTCTCTATGTTTTCTGTTTGACGCTGGCAGACTTGACTGACACGAGTGTGATTTTACTGTCGGTTTGCTCTGTTATTATATGATTCACTCCACTGTCTTCTGCTTGTGTGTGTGTGTGTGTGTGTGTGTGTGTGTGTGTGTATGACAGTGTGTGTTTGTGCGACAAAGCATGAAAGACAGAGGAGAGACCTAAAAAGACAGAGAGAGAAAGAGAGAGAGAGAGAGAGAGAGAGAGAGAGAGAGAGAGAGAGAGAGAGAGAGAGAGAGAGAGAGCACCAGAGTGACGGCGACAGACAGACACCACCACACCCTTCTTTTTTTTTTCTTTCAATCGCTCGGAATAAGAAAAGTGTATTTCTGTGATATCAACACAGCCATCTGCGTAATGACATGGCTTTCATCCTTATCAAAGGGCCTTTCAGAGCGGGAGGAAGCTGCACAATGATGACAACCCGACAATCAAAACTCAATTACGCTCACCGAGTGCTCCGTCACACAATGGGCCCCGCACCCCACAAAGACGGGGCTCTTCCATTGCTGTGGAGAGGAAGTAAAAAAAAACAAGAACCGAACCACCACCACCCCCAGAATTAAAACATACATCCCATTCATTGAAGTTCTGCCCCTCGCACACACACGTACAGTACACACACACACACACACACACACACACACACACACTCAAACAATTTCCAGACATAAAGAAATGCACAGCAAAGGGCCACATCTGTCAGTGGGAACTCTCAACATCCTCATTTTGCTTTGTTTTTTGCCCCCCCACCCCACCCCATCCCTCCTCAAACTACAAACTACAAATACAACACTCTCCCACCCCCCCTCAATCCTCTCCATGCCCCCCCCCCCCTCACTACTCTGCTCATCGTGCCCGTCTGGCAAAGCTGGCACCCCTTCATCTGTTCACGGCCAGCGTGGCGCTCAAGCTGTCAATCACAGCACTGTCCGTGTCAGAGCAGACGCTTTAGCGGCTGTGGGCGGCGAAGCGTGCGCTGTTTCCACGCCTACGGACACACACACACACACAAGCACAACTTTAGATCTGAGAGAGATTAGCATTAGCACGACTGAGAGAGATGAGTAGTCTCTTAGGCTCAACACACACACACACACACACACACACACACACGCAGGCCAGTGTCCTCCTGAGGATGCTCTTATGCAGGCGCTCATCTAATATTTATGCCGTCATTACATGAAAGATAAAACATGCAGATAGCAACAGAACAAAGAGGTGGGGAGACTGTCATACAACAGAGGAGGCGTTTAGCAATTCATCTCCATCTAGAATATTAATTTGTTCGGTCGTAGGAGATGCCACCACCCCCACCCCCCTCTCCATCAAACACATTTCCCCCATTATCATAAGACGCCTTTATGTAAGGACTTCATATGTTCTTTTTGATGCACTAACATATCTGTTCCGTCAAAACACGCTTGACTCTTCTGCTGCTCTCTGGTGTGTGTGGAGACCTGTCAGCTTCACTTAGTTTATGATGTAGCCTCTTACACACACACCGGACAAGACAGGGCATGTTTCAAATCACGGGGAATCAGGGAGGAAATGAAGGTCAGGGAACAGACTCGGAGGGTGACCACGGGGATGACCTCTGGTTCAACCTGACAGGGGCTGAACTCAGAAACGAGCCCTCTGTTAGAGGCTCAAGGGACCACCCTTCACGTGTGCGTGCACACACACACACACACACACACACATGCACACACACACACACACACACACACACACCCACGCACACACACACACGCGCACAGTGAGAGAGGCTCTGTGTTTGTCTTCCTCTGCAGGCATAAATGACCTGTTGTCACGGCAAAGTCATTTTCCTACCCTTCTTTTCCCTTTCTTCCTCTCTTTTTTCCCTCTCTCTCTCTCTCCTCTCTCTGTCTCTCTGACTAGTCTTGATGACGACATGGTGCTGAAGGACATGAAGTGGCGTGTCGCCACGACGCCCGGGCTGTTAACCTATTGTGGGCTCATTGTTGTGTCATGAGCACCTAACAGAGGTTGCCACGGGGACCGATGACTGGGATTGGAGCGCTGGTGGCCTGTGGCCACAGGAGTGGAGAATAAGGACACAGCAAGCCTAACAGGGATGGGGGGGAGGAGGGGGAAGAGGGGGGGGGGGGCACTGCTGGGAAAATGAGTTTTGTCCTTAAAGTCAAAGCCCTCGACCAGCAGGCAAGGGCTGGAGGAAAGGGGCCGATCCATGAACAAGACCTTGACAAGACGGCCAGACCCAGCGGGCGACCTCTGCTCTCTTTTCGAGTGTGAGTCAGTAAACAATACAGTAGATGTTTCCTTACAGTAGTACAAAAACTAACACACTGGTATCCCCCATTCCAAATTGCTCCCCGTGAGCCGGCTGGCACCTTCCATGGCAGCCTCCTCCACCGGTGTATGAATGGGTGAATGTGAGGCATACATTTTAAAGGGCTGTGAGTGCTCGTAGGAGTAGAAAAGCGCCATATAAATGCAGTCTATTCACTATTTACCATTCTAGGACAAATACATGGACACACACACACACACACACACACACACACACACACACACACATTGACTAGGCCGATAATACAGATGTTACCTGTTTAAATTTAAGTTATGTGAGTTTTTGTGATTTATGTTTACAAATAGCAGCTGCAAGACTGAGATTGGTCTTTTGGGATCGATAAGTCAGATCTATCTATTTATATTTCTGACAACACACACGCTGTATTCCAGTCACATTCTCCAGCAGACATACAGGGAGAGTCTGATGGATGTGTGAACAATCTCATCGGCACGCAGGAGTGATTTGTGACGGACGGACGAACTCCCGTGTCACATGCACTCCACGGCCACTCCGTCAGAAGTCAGGCATTCCTGAAGCATTCCCACCCTGATCTGATTACGCAGCGCTACGACTGGAGCACACACACACACACACACACACACACACACACACACACACACACACACACACACACACACACAGAGAGAGACAAGCGACGCTCTGACAACACAGCACATGTCATGTGACACCTGGGCGTCTTTCATCCAACTGTTGATTCTGTGGGAAAGATGACTTGATGCTCTGTCCGAGATAACTAACTTCAGAAGACAGATGTTTGAGAGTACTGCACACAGTGGTGTTACATCTCATGTGTTTTTGTTGGGGGATTTTCCCATGATATCCCCAAACACTAAATGATGTGGGATACAACAATAAATCACAACTGCTTGATGGCAGTTCCATTTGTGTCACATGCAGTGCTGTGCATCTGTAAAAGCCTGGCACTTAGATGACACAGCACAAATGTTCATACACTCCCTAATATGTAAAACCAAACTTTGAAACAAAGAACCAATGGTCTAGGCCTGTGTTGCAAATATATCAAAGATTTTTTTTTTAGCTTTGCTTTAGTTTGTTTTTATGATTGTTTACACAAGGTACACAAGCCCCAAAAACACACCCCTCTTCAGTTAGGGTAGCCAGGCACGTTTGTTCACCGTCCCAATTACTCTCTCCACACAGTGCAGTGGATGCCTGGGGCTGATGTGCTGTGTTTGCGGTGAAGCAGGACAGGACAGGAGAGGAGAGGAGAGGAGAGGAGAGGGAGGGGAAGAGAAAGCGAGAGAAAGACCAATGGCCTACTTCACTGATAAAAAGTCAGGTGTATTTTATTTACCACACTTCTCATGTATAATAAATTATAGAAATCCATTAAAATGGTGAGGGGGCTCCTAACAGATGAAATGGGCAGTTGGTTTTTTTTCTTCCCCAAAACCCCTACCTACCTATCTTTTGCATTATGCTACTGCTACCCTCTCTACCACTACCCTAAACAAACACACACACACAAGCACACACACAAGACACAAAGTGAAAGAGACAGAAAGTGAGAAAGGAGAGAAAAGGGAGGAGAGAAAGAGAGAGAGAGAGAGAGAGAGAGAGAGAGTGTGTGTGCAAAAGAGAAAGAGAAAAACAGAGCGATGTGTGTTGAATGTTGACAGACTGACTAAAAAGCCCACCTCACTAATACATCTCGCCCTGTTCCACTGTGAGTGTGTGCCTTTGACTGAATACTGCCACCGCATAGGCCAGCTATCTATACACCGGAATGGATTTGTGTTGCTTTGGAATGTGAATAATGCAAGTGGCTGCCGAGCGAGGCAATGTGAAGAGAATTAGCACTAATAAAGGCCACGCTGAGCTTTTGCATAAATGTGGAGTGCTTGGATTATAACCTCGGGCTATGTAATAATGGAGGTCCTTCAAGTACGGCTGGGGGGCAGGAGCGGCGCAGTCAGAGTGAGTGGGTGGGTTTGAGTGTGTGTGTGTGTGTGTGTGTGTGTGTGTGTGAGTGTGGGTGAGGGGGTGTGTGTCTCACCTTTGCCTTTCCGACTTGGCTGAGAATATTACATTTCATTCCCTTTTTCTCCTCTCATATCGGCAACTCAATAGAGCTGACAAACTGGATTTGAGTTCGCCTGGAAGGAGTTTCCGATAGCCCACTGCAGGGCACATTGATCAGATAGGGCGCGGAGAGGGGTCACTGCGAGTTTAGTCCATCCACTCGGGCTAGATAATGTGGTTATGCTGTGACCACTTCATGCGGACTGGCTCAAGCCAAAATGGCGGCAGCGGTTTGCGTTGGTGGCCGATGCCTTGGGGTCAGTTAATAGAGATGGAAAGCATAGATGCGGCGGAAACCCATACTGGCTTTTTCTCCCAATTCCAATTTTTAAAAAAAGAAGAAAAGAAAAAAAAAAAAAAAAAAAAAACCTCTCTATTTTTATCTCTCTGATGCCTTTTGTCAAGATAAATAATGGCATAATGCTCCACACACCAGTTGAGAAGATGAGTTTGTCAGCTTTCATTTGGCGGCGAGTAACAGCTATTGTAAAACATATGCAGCAACAGCGAAGCTGGGCATGGCAGGCAGGCAGGCAGGCAGCGGCCAGGAGAAAGAACAGGAAATGGCATCGCCTGCTCAATAGGCCAATGAGATTAGACAGAAAAGGAAGAATTACCATAGAAATGATGTTTTATACTGGAAAACCCAGGTCTTCCAAAAGTTGGATTGCATTCGCATTCAGCTATTTTTAATTTTTTTTATTTTGAGGAAGTCTTTTTATTTTTCGTTAATGAAATGCATGGCTAATTCAAAATGTCATTTAAATATTATAATCAAATGTTGGGAAAGTTGGGAAAGTGAGGGATATTTTTTTTTTATTTCCCTATAATATCATTTTATCACCTTCTACAAATATTATATTATATCAAATTCATGAATCTGAATCCGCGTCCATCCACAAAGAGATAAGGCTATTTGCATACACGCCATACTACTCTGTCATATCCATAACTGACTGTAGGACTCTAAGGCTATTATATTCAATACACCTTACTGTACATTCAATATTATCACTCAAATAAACATATACATTGTATCCAACAATACACTGTTGCCAACAATGCCAAAAAATCATGCTTTCAAGCCATGGCTTAGGTAGAGCCAGAAATGACACAGAAATTTTATATTTGACTAGGATATGTGTTGTACACATGACAGAGATGTGTAATAGTTGTTTTATCTTTTTTATTTTATAAATTTAATTCACTTCAGGTGCACTGCATTGCCTTTAATTCTCAGAGAAGCACCGAGTGTGAGTATAAATTCAGACATGAGCAAGTGTGCGTGTGGAGCCGTTTTACAGCAATGGAGAGGAGCACGCTTGCCCCTGCTATCTCTGGCAACCTTGTTCAGTTTATGACTGCAGGACAGATTGGAGATGCAGTAATGGAGATGCTTTATAATCCAATAATGGAGTAGCCATTGCCACAGCAGCTCTGTTTGGTTTGGGCTTATCTTGCAGAAACTGTGTGTGTGTGTGTGTGTGTGTGTGTGTGTGTGTGTGTGTGTGTGTGTGTGTGTGTGTGTGTGTATGTGTGTGTAAGAGAGTTTTCAACCGGACACGTGAAGACCAAATACAATCTAATCTTTGTACTTGCATCACCACAAATGTTGTGTTGTTATTTTGATTATGCACATATAGCATGCATTGACGCGTGTACATACATATATCATAGTATATATGCATTGCACATCTACAGTTCATCCGTTACCATGGAAGCGATATGCTGTGTATTTCCTGTCTCATCTGCGCTAGCCACAATGGCATGGACCCAGCACCCCAATGCAATCAGTTCTGGAGAAGTTGCCTTTTCCGGCAACCTGATCCAATGCCCCACTCTAACACATACAGTAATCTCCTGCAGCACCTCCTGGTATTAAATAAAATGGATAGAGGCCTTCACTGGTGGAAGCAAGATTGTGTGTGTGTGTGTGTGTGTGTGTGTGTGTGTGTGTGTGTGTGTGTGTGTGTGTGTGTGTGTGTGTCCATATTGGTGTGTATTTCAATCTTACTGTGGTATTTTTGGGAGTCTTATACTGAACAACTGAACATGAATTTTTATTTGTCTGTTTGTGCTTGTGTATGTGAATGTGTGTGTGTATGCATTTTGTGTGTGTGTATGCAAGGTGTGTTGCCCACGTGTGTGTGTGGGACTTGTAGTGTAGGACGCGCGGCGCGGCAAAGAGCAATTTTTCATTTGTCCGCTGACATGTTCCCTGTCAGCAGTGGTCCTCTCCCTCAGGTGGAGATTGGGGTCACACAAGCACAGGACGGATGCCAAACACATCTCATGCCCGTGCATGCCTGTGTGTGTGTGTGTGTGTGTGTGTGTGTGTGTGTGTCTCTGTGTGTGTCGTGGCCCTCTCGACCCGCTCCGACGGCTCACGTTACCAGCGGCAGCTGTTGCCACGGCGGCACAAACAGGAGGAACATGAATTTAGTGAGAGGAGACAATCTGTTGTGCCTCAGTGGGGGTGACAAGAAGGGGGGGAAAAAAAAGAAAACAGATCGAGACGTTTATTCATGTCTTTTTTTTTTCTTTTTTCTCCCCACTCTTGTTGTTGTTGTTGTTGATGCTGTTCCATAGTAAACCTCCCCAGCCCTCGAAAATGGAATGTGATGGACAGTGACAGGTATTGTCTTGTCTACTTGTTCCCTTCTCTCTTTCGCTCACTCCCTCGTTCTTCCCATGTCTCTCTGTGTGCCTCTCCATCTCTATCTCCATTCCCCCATCTCTCATTCACTGTCTTCCTTCTCTCTCTCTCTTTCTCTCTCTCCATCCCCCCTCTCTCTCTCTCTCTCTCTCTCTCTCTCTCTCCATCTCTATCTCACTTCCCCCATCTCTCTCATTCACTGTCCTTCTCTCTCTCTCTCTCTTTCTCTCTCTCCATCTCTCCCCTTCTCTCTCTCTCTCTCTCTCTCCTTCTCTCCTCTCCTCCTCCTGCTCTCTCTCTCTCTCTCTCTCTCTCTCTCTCTCTCTCTCTCTCTCTCTCTCTCTCTCTCTCTCTCTCTCTCTCTCTCTCTCCCTGGCTGCTCTTGGCTAGTGGAGCATGTGAGTGAGAGTGTGTAATTGACAAATGGTGACGGCCGGCGGAATGCCACAATCCCATGATGCCTGCCGGGGGTTGACAAGTACCATCTGAGGAGATGGCGGCACTGTGACAGGACACACACACACACACACACACACACACACACACACACACACACACACACACACACACACACACACACACACACACACACACACACACACACACACACACACACACACACACACACACACACACAGCAAGACAATTATACATACACAGAGACAAAAGCACACAC
>JAODXP020000027.1:1060294-1070294 GCA_027497455.2 Sardinella longiceps
TCACAACAATGACTGTCACCGTGTAACTCCAATGCTGCTCCGATTTCCATTAATTGAAAAACTTGCCAGGTCATTGGCCTCAGCTTTTAACAGGATCCTGATGGTCCTGTCGGTCTGTGACCTTGGCGAGAATGAGCAGCATGGATGGTGTCAGAGAAAGCGCATATATATATATAGCGACTGAGACTCGGGGAGCCGCAAAAGAACCCGACAGATTGGATGGAAAAAGAAATTCTTTAGAGTCTCTCATTTGAAGCTGTCGTTTAGTGAAGTTCACCTTCGGAAGACTGGGTCAACTCAATCACGGAACAGAATGCGGCAGGACTGTCAACACAGAGAGAAAGGCAAGTGTGTTTAGAAACATAGCGGACTAACTGAACCTCCCTCAACAACATTTTTTTTACCCCAATCAACCTTGGCAAGATGTTGTGCAAATTGGAAGAGAGCTAACTCAAGTCAATACTGCATGCAGTTTAATAAACTGCTCTGTCTGTGATGTTGGCTTTGTAAACACTATCAAAAGGGAAGTAAAAAAAAGAAAAATAAAGAAAATCTAAAACGACTAAGTAGGCCTAGCTTCAGTTAGGGACAAAGAACCATACTGAGGCAGACAGGGAGAACAGTCTCTCCTCATGGCATCAGAGTCCTGCACATCTAGGCCAGCTGTTGTTGAGTGCTCATCCTGTATGAGCCAAGAGAGCTGAAGCTGAGATTAACCCGCCTAATCAGATCGAGGCACTTCATTACCGACATCCCTGTGGCTCCCTCCCTCCCTACCTCCCCGCACTTGCCAATTATGCTTATCGAAATACACACCTGCAATTATGCGAGAAAACTCTGCACAGTTATTCATTTATTTATCTGTTTACTTATCGACTGAATATACTGTATATTCACTTTTTTTTATTTGTGTATTTATTTATTTCAACCCCTTCCCAACTACTGGGGTTTTACAAGCCATATACTGTAGCTTAGCCCACGGAGCCACGTTTGAGACAGACTGAGAGAGAGTTTGTGCGGAAAGGTATTTCGGGGTTACGTTTTCAGGCCAAGCTTTCTACTGTGTCCGCAGCTGTCGGTAGGGTCAGCAGGGGGAGCCGGCGATCACAGAGGGCACGGGCAGGTATGCAGGTATGACAAGCATGTTTATGGATCAGCCATCCCTCTTGTGAGAGAGAGAAGGAGAGGGAGAGAGGAATTCAAAGGGGCCGGGGTTCACCCAGGGAGGCCATGGCGGGTCTTGGCATGTCGGCCGGTGCATGTTCCGGCACGTTTGATCCCTGGTCCCCCCCTGCCTATGCGGCCCCCTGTTTGAAAGAGCACCAGCCAGACTCCTGAATCACAGAGTCTGAGGTTTATTTACATTTATTTGCCAGATTGCAATCTTTTCTGACTCTGAAAAAACACACTTTCACTCATATCTGATCCACTGACCTGACAAGGCCCCAGTCTGCACAGGTGCTCTCTGAGATCTGTGTGCAGCTACATTTGTTCTTTTTTTGTTGCTAAATGTGTGTCTGTGTGATGATCTATGAGAGGGCAACTGCATGGTTTGACCAGATAAGTGCATAAATAATCAAAAGGTGATTCATGTAAATGGGATTTTTGCAATCACACTCGCTTACGCGGGTCTGTGGCGGCTTCTGGTCCATCGGCCGTGCGGCGTCATGTGACATGCTAATGATCGGTTTGAGCGTGGGGCTAATGGAAAAGCAATTAGCGGGCAGTGTGGGCGTTAGCCGCGCACCGCTAGCCTGCACATCCCCACCGCTGGACTAATCACAACAGCCATTTAGAAGAAGAGTCATTGCACCTGTTTAATTACTGTGATAATTGCAGGCCGTTCGTACTCTGGCCCAGGGGGTCCCGTGGCTCCTTGCTAATGCGCTAGCTGCTTCAGCGAGCCCTTTATAACGCTAATGCTTCCGCACACACCATTAAGGGAGACGTGCCTCGCAACCCCCCCATGGCGGGGGTACATCCATCCGGCCAGTCGGTCGGTGCGTGTCAGGTGCAGCGTCGGCTTTCGCTTAGTTTGCACAGAGGAGACGATTGAATGGGTGTGTGGGGGTTTGGGTGGGGGGTTTGGTGGGGAGAGGGGGTGGTGAGGGGTAAACAACACTGACTATAATGAATTTAGCATTAGCTTCTTAATGAGTGTTCTGCTGATGTAGCTACAAAACAAACATCCCACCAGAAAGCAGAACCTGTTGGCAATCCCCTTCAGAGAAGGGGAGAAGGGTGGGGGGTGTATGGGAGGAATGGGCCAAGATGGCGAGATAAATGTGTTTGAGAATGAAAGCCCACAGCTGGGACTAAATTACCAAGACGTTTTAATGCTGTCATCTGCGATTTAGTTCAAATTATTTCCGGTAATTTGTAAAATGTGTTGGGGAAATATAGAAGATTAATTAATTAACTTCTGCCAAGACGGAAATAAAATTTATATTCTTATTCCGTTTTACGTCTACGAGAGCAAAATATGGGGATATATTTCATTTATAGCTTGTGAAGTAAAGGCTACTCAGCTGAAATTTACGTCCTGAATCACTCACAGAATCCTAAAGATGTCTGAAAATCCCAGGCATAAAAGCTGAGCGAGGAGACTGACACGGTCCGCCTGTACAGATGACCAGGGTGAGTCATCCACATCCGTCTCCCGGGCCTGGTGCACACAAAGCCCACCTGTTCTCTAAACACGGCTCACTGCTAGACAGCGGAGGCACAATCATCCATCACCGACCACCGAGCCACCCCTTGCGTCCCCAGGAACCCACCACTGGGGAGCGAGTCAACCTGCTGCATGGTGACAATTACCTCGGCTAAAAGATGACATCCACCCCCCCCCCCCCCCAACCCCCAACTCCCTCCCTGCCTCCCACCCACAACACACACATCCTATCTCCCCTTCCTCTCTTCTGAGGCGAAAGCTATCAAGCTATCACTATGTGGCGGGGTATGTGCTTCTACAGCCATACTAAGCCTAATCCCTCTGCTGCCATACGTGATTACTGCCCAACAACATGCCTCTCCCTTTGCTCTGCAGCTCCAACTTCCTAAACCCAAAGATCGGAATTAAAGATGGAGGCCCTGACAACCCTGACAATTCAGGGATCTGGTCACGATCTTGTTTTGTAGGGTCCCAGGGTACAGTAAACGTTAGAAGGGATATATGTTTTGTGTACGTTTTCGCAGAATCTTGCAGATATTGTAACAATGACAGAACTGAAAAAAACTAAGGAATGTGGGGATCTCCCCTAAGAGAAGTTTAAATTTTCAGTTTAAAAAACAAATATTTTAATAATATAAAATTGTTTATAGTCGTATCAGTAAGCCATTTAATATTGCTACTGTACTAGGCAACACAGATAAATGCGAGACTGTCTGTATATTCCTTCCAGCTTTGCCCGAGTGCAAGTCCTGTTCCTCAGGAATTGGCGCAGGGGGTAGTAAGGCTTTCCATCACGCGTACACACATTTCTATAAACATTCAAACAAAGATAAGAGGTTCAAACTATAGCCATCTATTCATTTTCTAGAGGGGCAGCAGAGTTGGTACACACTGCCCTTCAAGAAAATGAATGAATGAATGAATGAATGAATGAATGGGGGTGCAACAAATAAACCATTCACTTCCCAGATTCTGTTCTCCTGCATGAGTGTGCTCCAATATGATGAAATTCTATTCTATGTGGCCAAACAAGGCCTGTCCTTGAGCTTGTTTCCTAAGACTCAAAAAAAGCTTTGGACAAGGTACATCTCAGTCCTCAGGCATGATGATTTGGATTCTCTCTCTCGTAATGTTGCGAGGAAGAGTCCAAGGTTAAGATGACCACTGTAAACTTGTAAGTATGTCTGACTTACCGGCACACTTGGTTCTGGCTCGCAGAGGAGGACCAGGCGCCCCGGTTCCGCCTTCATTGGGTCGGGTCAGAAGAACACTGATCTCGTACTCGGTATCTGGGTCCAGATGGCCGATCTTGTGGGTGGGCTTGTCCACGGGCTGGTTGTCAATGAGGCTTCCGGATACGGTGCGGTACTCGACCTCCCGCTCGATGATGGGGCCGTCTCCGTTGATGGAGTTGGCATTGAGCTGGATCCACAGGTAGGTGGCGCCGACAGCGATGAGCTGAGGGGGTGCGATCGGAACTGGAGGTTCTAGAAGTCAAAACAGAAAAAGAACAGGATAAACAACGAATGCCTATCATGTAACTAAGCAACTGCACTTGGAGGCTCTAGTATAAGTTTCACATAGTCATATAGTCCGCTGGCTTTGTTTTCCAAGTTGAGAAGACGGAGACTGTATTAACAGTCTGGGTGAGAACAATGTGGAGCTTTTGATGTCTGGATCACCCTCTATTCCGAGTGATAGAGGTAGAGGTGTGTGTGTGTGTGTGTGTGTGTGTGTGTGTGTGTGTGTGTGTGTGTGTGTGTGTGTGTGCGTGTATGTGCGTGTATGTGTATCCATGTTGAGGCTCCTATTCATCTGATGCCTTGGGTTTTATCTTAAGTAGGTGCAATTAAAGTACTCTGAGCTCACCGCACAAAAGGGGGTCTCTGTGATTCCCAACATGGTGAGGGAGCTTTTGTGATATGGGGGAGATTTGAAAAGAGCTAATGAGTTAAACCAATTAATTTCCTGACCTTCATCGTTTCAGAACCGAGAGGAATTTCATTACCCGTCACCCCTGTGGTCCTGCTCCACTTCTCCTGCGACCTATTTTTTAGACCGGCGCGCACACACACACACACATATCCTGTATCTCACAGGCACACACACACACACACTCCCTGGCAGCAGAAATGTGTGTGATTAGGAGCTATTAGAGCACAAAAAATCTATTATGGTGATAAGTGATTTGGGTATAAAATAAAACACAACTTGAACAAATGTATGTTTCTACGTACAGTACCTTCAGTATGGCTGGCAGGATGTTTTTTTTATTTATTTTTTCTTTTTTTAGCACGGAGGTATTTCTGCTCTTGGCTGTTGTTTCATTTTAGCATCATACATTATATCTATTATGATGAGTAACTTGCTTATGGGCTCCATTTTTCCTCATAAGACACACGCCCCACAGGCCTTCACAATTGATGACTGTCTGACGGGAAAAATCCAGGTCTGGCATTTTTTCTGAGTAAAAAACTCTTTAGCATTTGAAAGTCAATACGCATGAAGACAAGCCATTTGTCATCACTCACTGTTTGTTTCTGAGACAAGGTTAAGCTAATGAGATATGCCCCCCCCCCCCCCCACACACACACACACACTCCTCCATCTCCATGTTTTTATTTTAGACCCGGCCCTGTGTGAATTTCGCTTTTTACAAAAGGGAGGCGTCAGGCACGTTTCGAAGCTCAGGTGGAAAAGCCGTAGGCATTTTGACACCCACAGAGGCCTGTAGTGTAAAAAAGAAACATGTTTTTTTTTTTTTTAAGGTTGGGGTGGGGGGTGGGGGGTTGATATTGATTGGAACCGCGGAGAACACCAATTACTGGTGAAGTAATGGGTCATCCGTCTTCCTGACAGGCCCGTGTGCAGGTGTGCCCAAGCCAGGGAGATGAAGCCGAGACGGAAAACAAGGATGTCTATGAGCTTTCCTCGACCATATTGTGTTGTAAGAGTACTAGGACCCACTGGATATTCTCTGCATCAACAGAGCTCTGTCAATTACATAGTTACTGCTTTGTGTTGTTCCTATAAACTTGAGTTGTAAAGTAAAACTTGCCAAACATGTAGAACACCTCCAACAAAACTCAAGAGCTGTAATTGCCATGTTCAAGGGATGTTAAACTATAAAATTTGACCTGCGTTAAAATTCTTTGCATGGCCAGAGGCGCTGTCTAAGACTTCTCCAGATTCTCAGAGTTCCTTGGTTGAAGCACAAGATCAACCCTCAGCTCCTGTCTCCTCGCTCCAAACATCCCACTTTGACTAGATCCCATTGCTTTACCAAAAATCTGTCTGTCTGTCAGTAATCTTCCCTCTCTCTCTCTCTCTCTCTCTCTCTCTCTCTCTCTCTCTCTCTCTCTCTCCCTCTCCCTCTCTCTCATACACATACACAGACACACACAAACAAACACACACGCACACACACCACACACACACATTCTCAGCCCTCTCTATCATCTTGTAACCCTTGTCTCTGGGGTTCTGTCTTGCTTCTTAGTTTTCAGACAGCAAAATGGGGAACAGGTGGACACGCTTTGAATGGGAGGGAAAAAAAAAAAAAAAAAACTCGAAAAAATATTCAGTGCCACCTCTCTTGGCTTAACATGAAGTGACATTTCAATCTGTCCGCCTGACGCGTTTCGCGGCGTCATGGTAGGGACGTCCAGGTGGCTGTGTCACCGGGGTCCCCGCAGCTGTCTCTGTCTCAGGTTGCGTTCAGGGGGCTGTCATTGTGTTTGCATGGCTGAAAAAGACATCAACACTGGGGCACCGATCGTTTTCAGAGCGGCGGGAGCGCGGTCGATCGATCTCGAAGAGACCTCCTCCGGCCACTGCCACGGCCACTGACACGCGCGATAATGTGAAAACAAAAGGTCGGGATGCTTCATCAAACCCACGGCTGACGTGTCATGCCTGGCGACTGACACATCTATATGGATATTGATCATATCTGTAATGAGTTAAAAACACCAACCTGGCTCCATTTCATTTTTGGTCAATAGTTCAGGACCTGTGAGGGGGGAGTGGGGGAGTGGGGAGTGGGGGGAAAGTGTGTGTATATGTGTGTGTGTGTGTGTGTGTGATTGGGGCTTGCTAGTACTGGTGGCATATACTGAATCTAAAATGAGGTGTGCCCTTTCATAATTTAACCTTTTGAATTATTTAAAGGCCATTCTTTCACATGTGAAATCTAGAGTTCAGATAATAGTTTAAAAACGAGTTGAGTAAGAAACTGTGAAACTGTGAAAGAGCAAAAAAGACTTTGACACCTTTAGTGATGATTCAGAAAAAAAGAGTATCCTTCTCTCTCTCTCTCTCTCTCTCTCTCTCTCTCTCTCTCCCATGTCATCACACTTGCTTTCCCGCAGGTCAAAGGTCATGGTACAGGCGGGCAATGGCTTAGCAAGGCTTTAGGAGACACACGCCTCTGGTGTGGACACTGGGTGTGGCGCGCTCGCCGCCACGGGCCTCTGTCGCCAAGCAGCTGTTGTCGCTTTGGCGCCGAATCAGCAGTCGTGTGGTGTGGGACGTTCGGGAGAGGGCACAGCTGTGCGGAGTAGTGCCACGCTGCCACACCTGCCTGCCACACCCACACCACTGGCTGCAAAGGAGCCCTATATTTAGAGGTAGTCGTTGCCCTGCAACCTAACTCCCAAACCAGCATGATCTCCAGATATCTGTTCCAGAATGTCTTTGCCATCCCCCAAGATCCCAAAGAAGCCGCTGTTTCCCATTAGGGAAGCCATTTGGTCAATATTTAGCCAGTATAAAAACAGACTCCCTCAGGGCATGTGGGTGTTTTTTTCTTTTTCTTTCTTTTTTTTTTTCATGTGGATATTTTGGCTCGTGTAAACATTTCGTAGGGCCTGGCCAAGTGAACTTGAAAACTTTAATGTGGCCTTAATGTTTCTCCTGAAATTGAGCCATGTGAGACTTTGAAACAGCATGAAAGGGTGCATTTACAGTGACAAAAAAAAAAAAAATACTTTCAATGACATTCTACTGTGAGGGCCATAAATGGCAAAAGAACATCTTAATATTCTAAAAGCCTGTTACTGATACTGATTCTGATACAGTACAGTACGGGAGTCCACTCTGGTATTCAGGCCACCTCAAACGCAGCATATTTCCAAGATCATGCGCTTGCATTTCCTGGCAGTCTAATCCACAGGGGGAGAACGAGTGGCGCTAACTAAGCAGCCCCAGCTCCAGGTGTGTGGTACTGTACACTGTGATGCGGTAATGGCCCTCTGTGGGACCTAATAGGTGCTTGATGTGGTGGACTTTAAAGAGAGAGGGCGCAGCTTGAATGATTTATAGTTCCCCGGGCTGCTTGTGTGCTCAGGCGAGATGCAGGGTCAGCCTTGTTAACCTGCTGGCCCCAGCCAAGCTGTGACACCGACCGACCGGACCTGCCTGGCCAGAGGAAGAGTGCTGTCCCTTACACACACACACACACACACACACACACACACACACACACACACACACAGCACATACACACACACTTGCACACACACGCACACTTACACACACACACACACACACACACACACACACACACACACACACACACACACACACACGCACGCACGCTCACACGAGCTGTGTCCTTGGACAGAAAGAGAGTGACAAAGAGAAGCAATATTGGGTGTCTGTGAGTGAGATTATGTGTGTACTTATGGGTACAATGAGGAAAGAGCCAACAGAGAGAGAAATAGAGATGAAGAGAGAAAGCATGAAGGATGAAGGATGGCAAAAGATGGAAAGAGAGAGAGAGAGAGAGAGAGAGAGAGAGAGAGAGAGAGAGAGAGAGAGAGAGAGAGAGAGAGAATGTGTAATGTGTGTCAGAGTATGGACTATATATATATATCTCCCACTGTATAGACCTTTAACGTGTGATCCCAACATTGTGAAATACCACAAACACTTTCTAAGTTCCTTTTTGTGCGCTTTTATAAATATAGGCTGTTTCGCTATTGTTTTTAATGCTTACCACAAGAACACTAAACTGACGTTTGGTTTCTTGCAAAATCTATCCCCAGTCCAGCAGTGTGTAATTATGACATCTCAGATGCGGACAAGGCAGTGTTGCAACTGTGCTATCCAGTGTGCTTTCTATGCGCATAAGAAACAAAAGTGCATCGCATTGTGTGATTCAGGGCTTGAAGTGATAAATTTAACAAGGCCGGTTTCAATGAATCAAGGGAATTGGTTGTTGCCTTTGTAATACATTTCAATTACTGTCTGCAAAAACAGCCGTCTCTGGTAATAGTGTTTAAATGATGATGCATAATTGGACGCGGGAAAGGAGGCTGACAATCTCTTTTGAATCTCACTGGAGGATTCAGTCCAAAACAAGAGAACGTAGCAGACCTCATTTACACTGACAGCTGTGATTCACCAACACACACACACACGCACACATACACACACACATGCTTACATGCATGCAAGCACTGACACACACACACACACACACACACACACACACACACACACACACACACACACACACAACACATTCATTCAGACACACAAATACCCACACAAATACCCACACACACACACGCGCACACACACACACACACACACACACACACTGAAGCACACAGACTACATCAACAATCTGCACAAACACACATCCAGTCTAGCCTGCTTAGGGGCCCTGAGACGTCCGTCTTGCTGGGGGCTTTCGCCAGGCGAGGCGAGGCTGAGAGGACACCCACCAGGGCCGTCTGCAGCTTAGTGATTGACAGCTTTCTGTCTGGGGAGGTGGGATTAAAGACATCAATCAAAAGTGCCGGCCTGAAGCCTGGACTGGCCTGGACTGGGCCCGGGGAGTACAGTAGAGTGTGGGCCGTTTGCAGCGCTGAACTTGGGGGAATGGAA
This sequence comes from Sardinella longiceps, assembly GCA_027497455.2. NCBI lineage: Eukaryota > Metazoa > Chordata > Actinopteri > Clupeiformes > Clupeidae > Sardinella > Sardinella longiceps. The sequence continues at coordinate 1,069,860 of JAODXP020000027.1, forward strand.
ATGAGGGAGACTCGCATCGCATCATATCTGGCCACAGCCCTGGAAAATTCCCACTGCTCAAAAAAAATAGAAGACTCTACAGTATTTCTTCTCTTTAGATGACTGTGTGCATATGTGTGTGTGTGTGTGTGTGTGTGTGTGTGTACAGTATGTATAGCAGGGGGAGGAGAAGACTGCAAAAGTGTATTAGCGTGTGTGTGTGTGTGTGTGTGTGTGTGTGTGTGTGTGTGTGTATGTGTATGAAATACTTATTTGGGTATACAGTACATACTGATGTGCATGATGCATCGTTGCCAATGTGTGTGGCATACTGTGTGTATTTGCATGTCTGTGCATGTGTGTGTGTGTGTGTGTGTGTGTGTGTGTGTGTGTGTGTGTGTGTGTGTGTGTGTGTGCATGTGAATATATGAGTAAATATTTGAGTATTCAGTACAT
>JAODXP020000027.1:1075294-1102794 GCA_027497455.2 Sardinella longiceps
TACAGCATGAACATTTTCTGCCATCAGAAATCATTAGCATGTTCGAGCACTAAAGTGGCACTTTAAATTCGACACAAGATACATGTACATACAATTGAAGTTGCATATGTTAAATATGTTTATATTTATATGTGCAGTTCCAGTCTTTACATTCCCCCATGTGGCCTTGTGTATGACGACTGTAGCGGCATGAAGGCTATAGGTAAGTGATTCTATAATTAGGGGGACCATTCCAGCATTAGGCGTCTGAATAGAGCCATTCTCCCCGCGGAGGCCTTCAGAGCAGTGGGCTTAGTCCATGTTTGAACAGGGGCCTCTCTGATGCTGACAGCTGGGAAGGGCTACACATGAATCTTCTTTGGGGAGGCGTAGGGGGGAAAAGAAAGAGAGAAAGAGAGACAGAGACAGAACAGAGAGAGAGAGAGAGAGAGAGAGAGAGAGAGAGAGAGAGAGAGAGAGAGAGAGAGAGGATGAGGAATGAGGGATAGTGGGTGGTGTGATGTGTGATTTAGGCTTCCTTAGTATAGATGTGTGTGTCTGTTTGGTGGGGGGGGGGGGGGGGGGGTTAAAGTAAGTTTGCTTTCCTATTATCACATGAGGACCCCATGCATACATACATCACGCACAGACATCTCAACTCCACAAATTACGCCAGACTCTATAGAGACCACTTACTGATTGCAGACACACACACACACACACACACACACACACACACACACACACACACACACACACACACACACACACACACACACACACACACATGCACACACTCACCACACACACACACACACAGACAGACATACACATACAGACACACACACACACACACACACACACACACATGCATACAAAGAAGAGAGATTGATAAAGACAGGAAAAGAAAAGGATAAAGAGGGGGAGATGGGGGAGTATATGGTGAGTGGAGGGAGACATGGCAAACAGGGAAAAGACAAGATAAGTTGTGTGAACAAGCATGGGAGGGAGAGAACGAGAGAGAGGGGGAGAGAGAGAGGGTGAGAGAGAGAGAGAGAGAGAGAGAGAGAGAGAGAGAGAGAGAGAGAGAGAGAGAGAGACCCAGCATAAGACTCAAAGCATAATGAGAGAACAATTTCTCCCTCCCTCTAGTTTATGCTGCATCTACTGAAGCATAATTGCAGCTTTGGCAAGAGAAGAGTACATGTACCTCAAGGTGCTCAAAAGACAAAATAAGCATTCTTCACTCGCATGTACAATGCTGTCATCATTTACCATAAGTCATTTGTAACGTCTTTGGCAGTCTCAAGTAACTACCTCATGTTTACAGTACATACCCCGACACTACAGGCATGCACTAAACCCATTTTTCTCTTTCTCTATTAAAGCCAAAGTGTAGTTCTTGGTCCCCGACTATTTGGCTAAGCAGCTTTTTGAATTCCAGGGCAGGCAATTAGCATAGCTTATGGAGGGGAAACACGATAAATCTGGCTGGCTTGTCAGTGGAGCTGTTGTTGTTCCTGGAACGCCAAGAATGAACAAACAACAACAACCTGGAAAAAGTTGCAGCTCCGATGCCCTTGCTCTTACCCTTTTACCTGCTTTAAAAAAAAAAAACCGAACAAACAAATAAATAAAAAATGAAAACAGGCAGTATATGGCCACCCGGTAAGAAGTATATCCCGGCTTTATGTGCAGCGTGTCAAGGAGAGTGACGTTAAATAGACTGCGGGAAAGAGATATGATGTATTGGCGCCGCTTGAACGAAGCGAGGTGGCTCGCTGCTGGAGTGGAGAGATACTGGCGTATCACTGTTACAAGGTGTGGGGAGAAGGACAGAGGGACGCTTGATGCGACAGGCAGTTGACAGTGACCTCGCTGTGCGTGTGTGTGTGTGAGTGTGTGTGTGTGTGTGTGTGTGTGTGTGTGTGTGTGTGTGTGTGTGTGTGTGTGTGTGTGTGTGTGTGTGTGTGTGTGTGTGTGAAGGAAAGCAGGGAGAGGGGGCTATGTGGTGTGAAGTTGAGTGGGTGGTTGTGACTTACTGCATTGGTGTCCCTGGAGTGTGATGTCCTTAATGGCCACCAGGCCGCGTTGTCCAGTGGTCACCACCTCAAAGACGAGCTGCGGAGAGCGGGGGGGGAGAGAGAGAGAGAGAGAGAGAGAGAGAGAGAGAGAGAGAGAGAGAGAGAGAGAGAGAGAGAGAGAGAGAAACATTTGGTAAGAAGCGATTTTGCTGACAACTCAAGAGTTTAAAATATAAGGCGGCCAACGTCCAGTATTTCAGCCTCTTCCAAATGACACACCTCCAGTCTTTTCCAAAGCTCCAGCACTGAACAGCTGGTTGAATTTAAGGGGCCCCTATTTCTCCAGGCTCCAATTCACAGAGGAAACACTGTGTGTGTGTGTGTGTGTGTGTGTGTGTGTGTGTCAAGTGTGTATGTTTCCATGTGTGTGTGTGTGTGTGTGTGTGTGTGTGTGTGTGTGTGTGTGTGTGTGTGTGTGTGTGTGTGTGTGTGTTGTGTGTTCAAGTGTGTATGTTTCCATGTCTGTGTGTCTGTGTGTGTGTGTGTGTGTGTGTGTGTGTGTGTGTGTGTAGTGTGTATGTGTGTCGTGTGTGTGTGTGTGTGTGTGTGTGTGTGTGTGGGAGACTGTGTGTGTGTGTGTGAGAGAGAGAGAGAGAGAGAGAGAGAGAGAGAGAGAGAGAGAGACAGAGAGAGAGCGAGTGTGTATTTGGGTGTGTGTGTGAACGCATAGTGAAATGGATACTTTTTTTTTTCGGGTAGCAACTAAGAATAGAGACCCATGTGAGACTTCTTCCCAACATAGCTACAATTTCCTCAACTGTTGCTGCTTATAGCCACTACTACTACTACTATGACGCCTCCAGTATGCAATTACAGCACAACGCTTTCAGCCATGTAGCAGCGCCTAAATGTGGCGGTTACACAGGTCCATCAATCACTCACAGTGGCATCTCGCCACTTTATTTTCTTAGCACCCTCAACTTGCCCGCGAGAGACGTTCAAGACCCGAGCTCTGGCAAAACACTCATGTTTCTTCCTCCTCGGAGGAGTCAGAGCAGCGACTTGGCGATAGACAGCGCGTGCTTTGTTACAAAGAGGGGAACTTGTTCCCGCCGGAGGGGAAGGGGAGGGGGTGGGGGAGAGAGAGAGAGAGAAATGGTTTCCATGACAAAGTCGTTGTTGTGACACGTATTCTTTTCTTTTCATCCCTGCTGGCCACACCTGTGCTGGGCTCTCTCTCTCTCTCTCTCTCTCTCTCTCTCTCTCTCTCTCTCTCTCTCTCTGTCTGCGCTAGCAATGTCTAACCTCGCCGGCGTTTTCTCCGACAGGTGGACGTGGCGTGAATTGGCTCCCCTGCCAACCAGACCTCAGTGCCACTTCAGAGGCAGTGGTGGTGGCATTCGAGCAGAGGCCTTATCGGTCAGGAAACAACTGGTGTTGTGAAATAAAAGGGAGGAGAGAGAGAGAGAGAGGGAGAAAGAGAGAGAGAGAGAGAGAGAGAGAGAGAGAGAGAGAGAGAGAGAGAGAGAGAGAGAGAGAGAGAGAGAGAGAGAGAGAGAAAAGCGAGGCAGAAAGAGCCTTCCTCCTCTTGCGCGCTCAAATTTCTGGCAGGGGGCCACGGAACATGGTTTACATCAGGCAGGAAGATTGGAGGGGTGTGTGTGTGTGTGTGTGTGTGTGTGTGTGTGTGTGTGGGTGGGTGTGTGTGGGGGGTTGGGGGCTGAAGGAAGTGAGTGGACTGCACTTCTTTTTCCTGTGATCTCCTTCCCTCTCTTTTTTTTCTCTTCCTTCATTTCTTCCTCATCATTTGTTTCTCTGCTGCTGTGTATTTCACACATCCTTTCTTTGGGGGCCTCATGAGCCTCATGAGATAAGCTTGGATGCAGTTTCCCGTGAAACACCCTGTGTGAATGCTGCCGCCTTTTTTTTTTGGTCCAGAAGATGCTATTTTTTCTGGCATGTCCGAGTAAATTGCAGTGCATGTAATCTTGATGTCCTTACTGCATTTTATATTTAAAGTTCTGTTACACCCTTGGTCTTGAGCTTGGAGTCACTTATGTGGCGATAACAAGGACAAAAGGGAACGGGCGAGGAGACCAGACCACTCCTCTCTCCAGTCGTGATACAATCTGCACTCCGTCTCTAAATAAAACAAGAGGGCTAACGTACGACTGTGTAAACTGTTATGGTTGGCACACTCCAAACACAAGGAGACGTAACAGCAGCACGACGTGGGGGTAGGTGCAAAGGATTATGGATAGCTGGAGCGGGTGGAGTTGGGGGATGGGGGTGGTATGGGGTGAATAAAAACAAAACGTGAAGGTCAAGATGCTCAGCTAAGCTTGTGTTTAATAAACAATATTCACTCTGACTATTTTTTTCCCCGCAATCCTGAAGTCTTTAATCCAAATGTGTCTGTTTTAATTAATGAGTTTTATTGGGAGATAAAGGCATTGGGCACTGCTAAAATGTTATGTTAGCATAAATGCTGTCTGTTCTAATGGTCGTTTTGTGGGCACTAACTGTGCTGGTCACTGTAATGTAATAGAAAGCACCTGTAACTACACTGCACTTTACAAGATGGTGTGAGGACCTGCATTCAGGCAGGCAGGCAGGCAGGCAGTGGTCTCCAAGGGGAACCTGGACCAACAGCTCCCTATGTGGTGTGTGAACAAAGCACATCAAAACTAGCTCATTAGAACGAGATAACATTATCACGCATAGGGCCCCATGGACTAGGTTCCTTTATTGGGTCTCAGAAATGCATTCAAATTGATTACCTACCCTGCCCCCCCTACCCTTCACACACACCCACACACACACTCACATACACACACACATACACACACACACACACACACACACACACACACACACACACACACACACACACACAAGCCTGCTCGTCTTGTGAGAAGCGATCGTGAGAGGCTCAAACGCTAATTACGGCTTTATTAGGGCCTCATTTGGAGGAAATGAAAAGCGAAACCCGCGATGCAAAATGTCACAATGTGCCAGAGGCCGATTAAATCCTGGGCGTTAATATTTGCAGCGTCGCAATGCAGCAAAGGCCTGAGTCCGAGTGGACCCAACGTCACACCACGCACACACACACACACACACACACACACACACACACACACACACACACTTTTCCACCCACACTTGTGTCTTTTGTTTTATTTTTCTCATTAGCTTCATATTTAAACGACCCAATTAGCGATTATTGTTGTTTGTAAGCAGGAGCTGTTCAGCAACAGGAGACTTCCTATATGAGAAAAACAATTTGTGTGACAGTCTGTATGCGTGTGTGTGTGTGTGTGTGTGTGTGTGTGTGTGTGTGTGTGTGTACGCAGTGTGATGGTGGGTGAGTGACAGAGAGAGAGAGAGAGAGAGAGAGAGAGAGAGAGAGCAAGAGAGAGAAATTCCTCGATGTTTGTGTACCGGAAAATAAATAGCATTTTTTAAAGAGCTACCGTCCAGTCTGTTATAATGTGGGCGACTCCAATTAACACCACCTCAGCTAAATTACTTTGAATTGCAGCTGACCCTAAGAGCACACCATGCATGTATTCAGTTTATTATCTCGCAGCGTGGAGAGGTTTGGTGCGACCTTTGACCTCTCCTCTCATGTCCAGCTTATTTATTAGGCAATGGTGCCACCCCCTTCAGAGAGCAGGGTCTCTCCTCCCCTGCTATTGTCATGGCGCCTATAAATGGAAACACAATAACACGCAGCCGCTATGAACAATGCAAAATGTCAGGGAGTACCACCGTGCTTCAGGACAAGAAGAGAGAGAAAGAGAGAGAGAGAGAGAGAGAAAAAAAAATACCGTACTTGAAAATTGTGTGTCACCGTATCATCAATTAAAAGTTTTTCTGCGCGACCCGACTGGCTACGCAATTAGAAGTGCTGAGAGACTTTAACAGTAAACTCAAAGTAAATGGAGGGGTAGAGAGAGAGAGAGAGAGAGAGAGAGAGAGAGAGAGAGAGAGAGAGAGAGAGAGAGAGAGAGAGAGAGAAATACACCCCATAATTACAAAATAAGAGACAAAGCAATTTCTGAATACCAGGTGGTTTCATTTTGACAAACACTTAAGATAGCATGCAATTACTACAAACGTATAATTACCTCTCCATCGCTAATTAGATATAGCCTAAAAAGATTACAGTTCCCATTGTTAATCTTCGGGGATATTAAAAAGTCACAACTCGCTCGCTTTATCACCGCACATCGCCACAGCCATTTACTGGACAATAAAACCAACTCTTAGAAACTCGGAACCAGGGGGTCAGTTTGCAAAAAGCATTGTTGCAAACTTCCGTCACAGTCTTGGTAGTTATAAGTTCACATAGAAATTTCTAGAAATCTACGGTATTTAAGACTTTACTGCTGTTTTGATTGGCATATGAATGGCTTAATGATATGCCCAAGAGAGATGTGACAATAGCGCTTTTCCTCAGAGACAGTAAGTGTCCATCATTCTTCAGAGAGCCTTTAGAGTCAGTCCACAGAGATGGTAAATGTGTGAAGAGAACCTGGACCCATTAGGGGGTGGCTCATCAGTGGGTGAACGAGGGGGTTTGCTCAAGACTTAAAGGTCAGCTCTCAAGGTCAGGTGTGCTTCTTAGCTCCCTGATTTTTGTCATGCTGTGGTTGCTTTCTGAATACCTACACTTAGCCTGACTCTACTGCTAATAAATTCTATTGAGCACTAATGATGCGTAGATTATGGTCTGAGCCACAGATAAAGAGGTTGATCTGGCATGTCTACCATGAATCTTTGCCATATAGGATCTCAATCAGGGCCAAAGTTTCTAAACAGTGCCGTTATTGGCGTCCATCTTGGTGGTTCTGCCATTGAGACAAATGATATGATGACCCAGATAGCAAGACACGTTACCATATCAACACTGCCTGGAAACACCTCCCAGATCAGTGCATGAGAGACACTACCTGGGTCTGTCGCTTTATAAACACACCTCCACTGTTGGGGAAGCTTGTGCTACTGGTGGCTTTGAAGTGAACACTCCTCCTCACACTTTTTAGCTCACTGGAGAATAACTCTCTGGAGTCATTTCTTCAATTCAGTGTCCTATCATTCTTCAAAAAGGAGCGAAACAACCCAAGGCATCACCTTCGACTAAACTACACTTAAGCCCCCCCCACCGACATATGCGGCCGACTCCCGTAACCTTTCAAAGTATTTGTCTCTTCGGCTAAAAACTTCACTCTCTCTCTCTCTCGTCTCCCCGGTGTGCGTTGCTGTCTCGAGAAGCCAGTCATGAAAGATCTCCTTAGCATAAAAGGCATCCCGTGGCTCCGTTGCTTTACATGAAAGCTTTTCCAGGCCACTGAGAAGCACAAAGGCTCCAGGCTGGACGTCGGCTCCTTCAGGCGTGTGCTGGCTCTTAAGACCATTCATTCCCCCAGCACAGGGGAATCGGCTAGAGGCATTGTTGGGCCCTATGGGGGTCATGGCAGCTTGAAGTAATTAGGCCGCTTTTCCACCGACCCCCCCCAAAAAATAAAAAAATTAAGGAAAAATTAAAAAATTAAATTAAAAAAAGACTGGGAGGGGAGTCTGACTGAGGGTCAAAAAATCAAGCCTGCTCTCCACTGAAGCAGGTCATGCATCATTCCACCTGAGATTAATTGCTACACCTGACTAAATGCACAGGTGCCCACAAGGTAGGCCTTATATTAGGACAACCCTCTTTTTGATTTGCAACTTCTCTGTACTTGAGTGTAGCAAAAAAATGGTAAGGCACCAAAAGTAAAAGCAAAAGTATAACACCTAAAGTCTGATATGACTCAACGAAAGACTCACAGTCTGATTTAAATACTCTTGAAAACAGCATATCACCTAGTGTAATTCTCTATACTTAAGCACAGGGACATAGACGACTGACTGAGTTTTGTATATAAAAACAAACAGAAAAATCCTTACAAATTACGATTCTTTTACTTCATATTACATCCTGTCAATTATAATTGCACACAAACATACATGCCTAATTTGCTTAAAACACTAAGCTGTGGTTTATATACGGCACATCATATTTTTATATTCTGGAAATGACTGTAAGTCAAGTGCTTCAGAGTGCTGTCCAGCATTTCTCACCTGGTAGAAGTTGGGCCAAAAGGTGCTAACTGCCAGCTCCACCTGGTGCCACTTGTGTGAGGCTAACTCGGTGGCGTTCCAGACGGGGATGCCCAGCGGGCTGTTGTTCTCCTTGACGTAAATGTTAAGCTGGCCAGGCACGGAGCCCTCGCGGCTGGCACCGTAGTACTGGAAGATGATGCAGTGGGTGTCGTTCTCCTTCAGCTGGGGCACAAACAACTGGGCCTTCTGGCCCGCTGATCGTCCAGACGTGTTCACCATCATGAAGGCCGATCCTGGCAAATCAGAAGAGCAAATTTGTTCGTCAGTCAAGCATCCATTTCAAGCAGAAATGGGTCGATTTATGTGGCAATTGATCTGTTGAACATGCTATTTGTATGCATTCAAATGATGACATTAATCTGTGTGTGCTGTACAGCCATATACTACATAAAAACATATACCCCCACCCACACATATACTGTATGCATATATAGGTCAGTGGTCAACAACGTGTGAAATAGCAGTGAGTTAGGTTTTCTAACCCCTTTTACAAAGAGTGCTCTTGCTATTATCAAACATTGCATTTACGACCAAACAGTTTGAGAGCAAACTGTGTAGAAAACACTTAAGAAAAGAAAGGAAACAAAGAAAAAAAAGGGTAAAAAGCTTAAAATTGACATCACAACAAAATAAAAACAACAATAATGCGTCTTTGACATTTCTGAAATCACTTCCATCTTCGAGCCATCGAGAGGTCCGCTAATGTGTGACCAGTTAATGTCAAACGTGTTTTAACAAGGGAAAAGAGCGAGAAAGAGCACCGCTAACCGTTAATGAGTAACATCAAGCTGCCCTTAATGGCTGCATGCTACTTCCTGGAAACCCTGCTATTGACATTAGCTGCATGTGTTGACACAGCTCTGTGAGACCGAGAGCCGCTGAGCTCATTTAGGACTCATTTCCTCACGTCTTCTTTTAAAAACAGGGAATGAGCAGATCTGTTTGGCATGTGTCCCTGTGTTTGTGTGTGTGTGTGTGTTTGTGTGTGTGTACTGTATGTGTGTGTGTGTGTGTGTGTGTGTACTGTATGTGTGTGTTTACAGTGTTTGTGTTTTAAGTGTGCTTGTAGCAGTGGCTGACAATGAATGTGTGCAAGTGAGTATGTGTGTGTGTGTGTGTGTGTGTGTGTGTGTGTGTGTGTGTGTGTGTGTGTGCTGTTCTATACAACAAGCACTCTCAGGGGAAGGTGTTCTGGCTTGTTTAAGAACACATAAAGAGTGCAGATAGCTATACTCACATCTCTGTGTTGATCTCACCAGAAACCGAAACCCTTGCTATTATCAGAGCCAAGGCATACTAGCCAAGGGAGACAAAACATTACAGAATGTCCTGCATGATAAAATGCGATACTTGTGTGTGTGTGTGTGCCTGTGCCTGTGTGTGTGTGTGTGTGTGTGTGTGTGTGTGTGTGTGTGTGTGTGTGTGTGTGTGTGTGTGTGTGTGTTTGTGTGTGTCTGTGTGTGTGTGTGTGCTTTTACATTATCAGTGGATTATTTCAATATTATTTCATGACCTCAGGGCCTGAATCATGTCAAACATGCAAGCCCATACTACACCCCTCATAAAATAAGACACTGTGACAACAGAACATCTTATCAAAGCTTAAAGAGACAGAGCCCATATTGTCTCCTGCCAGCCCGCTACTTGCTGACAAAAGGCGTAGTTCTCTAAAATAAAAAGTCCTTTTATAGCGACGCCATAGTTGCAGAGGCGGACGAGGACGACAGCTACGGCACAAGCGCACAGGCAAACGGAAGAGCAAACAATGCGCACTCAATCAGCCAACCCTCGGCTCTGACCTTGTTCCATCCTGGCAATACAATGACAGCAGCATCTGTCTTTTTTGTCAAGTCTTCATGAATACTGCCACCATCACATACATGACTGTCAAGATGTTTACTCTATACAGATAAATGACTGTATATAAAACGATTGTGTGGATAGATTTGAGTTTGCTACCATGAACCAGACTCTGATTGTGTGCTGTATTTTAAGCCCTAAAGAATAAACTCTACAAACCATTTCTAGACTAGCAGAAAGCCTTGTGAAATGTTGAGATGGAGAAGCATGTTCGTGTTTGGAGAAGTCGATCAATAGAAACTCACATAAGAGTGAGTCTGTAAAGTATTTTCTGTGGAAGAGAGGATTGTGTTCATTTCTCATGAAGCTCAATCCACTGGCATTGGTTAAAGCATTTCCACAGAGAAAGAGGAACAAGTGCTTGGTGTAATGCAATTGATAAAGACTTGGGCTTTGGCGTGGACCCTAAATGGATGAACAGAACAGCACCCTGGAGGTCACTGTTCAAGCCGAACCAGCCCTGAGCGCGAGAGAAAGAGAAGGAGAAAAAGAGTAGAGAGAAAGGAGAAATAGAAAGAGGAATAGAAAGAGAGAAAGAGAGAGAGAGAGAGAGAGAGAGAGAGAGAGAGAGAGAGAGAGAGAGAGAGAGAGTTGTAGGGGATACTGTACAGAGGAAGAAGAAGAAGCACTTCATTGGTTTTTACTTTGTTCCTTCCATTAGCGACAGACGCACCATGGCAACTGGAAGTGTGGAGCAAGGACTCCGAAACACATGCGGCCCCCACTCAGGTGTCCATTTTAGTCTCTGTGCGGAGCGGGCATTCACTGCCGGACAGAGGGGAGTGCGCTCACGACGAAGCAGAGGGATCAATAGAAACATAATGCTCTCTCAAGAGGGACAGGGTGGGGGACAAATCGAACAGGAACTGCAGTTCCTGCGCTACGCTGCGCTTTGGTTATACAAGGGGGAAGGTGAATGGATGAAAATATTTAAGGCCGTCTCGGTCTTGGCGCACACAACAGGTTTATGAAACATCTAATTCTCTAAACGCTAAACACCAGAATGTTCTATTACTTGCCATTCAAGTAAAGGATCTGTTTTGTGTACATGATAACATTATGAAAAATCCCCTGTTGTAATCGTGATATCTGTGTTTTCTTTCCCCGTGTTAGGGCTTCCAACAGACCATAAATTCCAGGTGTTTATCGATGTTGACACCTTGGTTCATGTACTGTAACCTACCATTACTGTAACTGGGTGTTGAAAGATCTTCAGTCAGCTGTGTACCGTATGCACTGGCATGAAAGACCAGGGGATTATTTCTTAGTTATATGAAAGCACGTTACAAATGAATATGACCAATGAAACCATGGTGACTGACTTTCAATAGCCCCGTTTATACTTTGGGCCATTGGCCAAGGAACTTAAGCCCAGGAATTTTGGCTCAGGGTCCAAGCCCCTGGCCATGCCCCTTGAGGTGAGCCTGTTATCAGGGCAACAGTTTCAGGTTTAGCCCTGTTTCAGCCTGGCCCAGTCTAGTATAAACTCCTACCTGGGCTGGGCTTAAGTTCTAGCACAAGGTTTGGCCCTAAGTACAAATGGGACTAATGAAGGGGCAACTGATCAGATACAGTACATCTCCTCTGTAGTGCCTGCAATACCTATCAGACTGTCAACAACTAACACCTAGAGGCTTAGGTTTGTGCTTGAATGAATGTGGTTATTTACGAGAGGTCACGGTCTCAACTGTGCCTTCATCCACCACGCACCTGAGCTCACCTTTGATTTAATTACATGGTGGAAGCAAAACGACAGGAGAACCTGCAGGTAATCCAACTTCACCTTGCGCCTTGCTTAATAAAACAACGGGGTGACGTGTCCAATCTTGTCTCCAGTGCCCCCCCCTCTCCCTCTCCCTTCCTTGTTCCCCCAAAAGCCTTTCTATTTCCTCTCTCTTGCTAAGCCACTGATTGAAAAGTGTGACAAGGTGTTGAATTCACCTAGCACCTCTCGCGCTGCCGGGGCAACTTCTCTCTTGATCTCTCTGAGCAGCCTCCAGCTAGCCTAGCCGCAGCTATGTAATTTGATCATTCGTAATCATAATAATGGCATTGTTTAAGCAGTGCAGACAGACTGCAGGCTATCTCCAAGGTTGTTTGGGAGCGGAAGCCAAGGAGGGGAGAAAATACTGCTTTTAATTGAGCTCACTTTTCATCTCGGAGACATATTCTATTTACACACAGTGATTTAGTACAGAATAACTTGGGACGCGGGGTATTACATCTTCCCCTTGCTGATATATGCCCATAATTGACTATACATCCTAATATGGAGTATCGCAATGTCCCCAAGTGCATCTGGTTGTTTCCTGAGCAGTGCTGGATGAAAAAGTATGAGAAAAATATTGGTGAGTTTATTTCCTTATACCAAATAACACCGTTTCAGACCGTTAGCCAAAAACACAAATGAGCTTCCCATGACTGCCAAGCTGTTAAAACTCCAGCCTTCATATATAACTATTTTTATTCATTCAATTTTTATTATTTATTTAATTTTTGTTTAGTATGTAAAAAATATATGCCCCACGGGAAGGGAATTGGGAAGGCCCAGCAGACGAAGACGCATAAAGCGGAACATACAGCAGCACAGTGGCAAACAAACGCTCAGCGCCCGGCGGAAGCGTGTTTGACTTCAGTGCAGAGAGCGTTTAGGAGGGGGACCGTCAAATAAATCAAGAGGCGGCTGCAGACACTGCACCTCGAGAGGTGGCTACTGCGGGTTGCAATTCATCCTCCTGTGGCAGCTTTGTTATTGGTACAGAAAGACCTGATCCCAGAGGGAGATACAAACTCTTCTCTTTTTTTATCCCCCTCTCTCTCCTTTTGCTACTCATGACTACCGTCATATCACAAACGGCTGGCACAAGTATTTAAGTTAAACTCACTTTGATACAAAAGGCTTTTCTAATGGGTTCTCAGGCACGCTATTCCTTATCAGCATATGGAGCTTTATCTTTCTCTATCTGATGTCTACCCCTACTTTACACAGAGAAAGACTGTGTATGTTTTTTTTTTTTTTTAAAAATGCCTCCATCCTCCGGCAGCCTTTGAATATCTATTCATAGATATATATAAAACGGGAGCGCACCATATGTGTAGTTCTATTTTTCCTTGCTCACTTTTAAATGACAACAAAACACACAAAGGATCACATCCAAGGGATTCCTCCTTTCTTTCATGTCACTCTTTATCTCCAAATTCCCTTTGATATTTGTTTTCCCTTTTGGAGCTGTCAAATTCACACACCGAAAAAAAAGAAGAGAAAAAAAGAAAGAAAGGGAAAAAAGGGAAAGATACACCATACAATATGCACTGCACCCACTAGATATTTGCCTTTCATAGGTTGAGCTTTGCTTCTTCTTCTTCAGCCACTCCGGTGGAGATAGATATGGAGGGCATTGGCCAAGGTCACGGCTACGGGACTACTTAAGAACTCTGTGCATTAAAGAGCAATTCTGGAGACTTGGTGACTTCACTTCAAGTTTTACTTCTTCCACTAGTTATGCCTCTGCTTTTCAAGTCGAAAGTTGACCTTTTTCATAAGTCACCCATACAAAAAAAGTTAGTTCTCCAAGAGAAGAGAAGTGATACAGGGTTTTACTGAAAAGTTCTTTTCACAATGCTTTTCACACGTAGGGATCCATACACAGCACAAGTGCAGCATTTATAGCGTACATCAAACTGATGGCTGAACTGTTAACGACACATAAAGCATGTTGACTGTAATGAGCTTAATGAGTCTGAGAGATGGCCCTGATGAGCGAGATCAATACGACGGGCGATGTTCAACGTTTGCTGTGTACTCGCTGGTTCAGAGCAAGACAGATTGCTTGGCGTTCGTGCGCTGTCCTGATTGCTTTCATTTCGCAAGCCTTTGAAAACGCCTTTACCTTCAAGCGGTGAAAACATAATATACTTCAATTAGTTGCTTATCTCAAAAAGGCCAGCCTCTAAACTGGCAAAATTCCAATGCATAATTTAGCAGATGATTTGGAAGGTTCAAAGCCACGTGGTCAGTGAAAGTACCAGTAATAAGTGAGCTAACAAGGCAGGCTAAAAGCAAAGCCATTTCTCCAGCGATGCTTTCGTCCCGACTCGGAGAAACACTATCTAGCGATCCTATAGACTCCATCCACTACATAACATTCCGCCCATACTTCTGTCTTAAATGACCCCCCCCACCCCTGACTACCCGCCTTCACAACCCCACCTTATTGCACGTCTGTGAACTCTAGTGGTCCCAGTAGGCTAATAATGACTTCCCTATCAGATTGCATGTGCTGCGCATGGAATTCTTTGGAACCGTCCGACACATGCAAAAACTGCAAAGTAAAAGAAAAAAAACCCAAAAAAAACACCAACAACGACAACAACAACAACAAATAAGCTTGGCTGTCTAAAAAGGCAATTACCGCTGTAGCCCGAATAATGGACTTGGCATCGCAAGCATATTACACACCTGGCATGTGCCATTTTGGTACCTCATTATACTAACAAAACCTCTTTTTTAACCTTGAAATGCGCCGAGCAATCTGTTGGTGATTTGTCTGCCACAAGTATTCTGTCACACACAACCCCGACTCTCTCAACGCGTCATTTGTTCTCCGCGCACACTCAATGACACCCGGGCATTTACCCTTGGTTGTCGGCAGGATCCCGCCGCTATGAGGTGCCTCTTAAGAGTGTATGGAAAAAGAGTTGGGTGTGGGTGTGTGTGGGGGGGTGGAGGACAGAAGGAGCAGAAGGAGAGAGCGAGAGAGAGAGAGAGAGAGAGAGAGAGAGAGAGAGAGAGAGAGAGAGAGAGAGAGAGAGAGGGAAAAGTGAGAAAGAAACTCCTGAGAAAAGCGAGTCATGTGACATGTCTGATGGAGGCGTGGTGCTGAGAGGCAGGGCCTACTATGTGTTGTAATAACAGTGGGGCCTCGTTCTGTGTTCCACATCAAAAGCTGAAATGAGAGGGTGCTGGGACCAAAGGCACTGACAGTGAAACACACACTACACCCCCCCCCCCTCCACACACGCAAACACACACACACACACACACACACACACACACACACACACACACACACACACACACACACACACACACACACACACACACACACACACACACACACAACTCAACCCCTTCTCCACGGCCCCCTGATCACAGGCCCACCAGCTAAACAACCGGTCATTAGGGCCTGCATCTGCATGTCAACAATCTCCCCCGAAAAAGTCAACAGCAGAATACTCGCCGTGCCTTCTCAAGCTGCTTGGCCTTGACTAAGAACTTATTGCACCACAGGAGCTTCAGGGAAGTGAATCTTCTCATTTTGAGTAATCTTCTCATTTTGGGTTGGGTTTAAAGTTTAGACAGATGAAAGTGATATTTTGGGAGCAAAACGACCACTACAGAATGATGCAGAAAAAGTGATGACACCATTTCTTTTCACAAGGGGAGATTGTAGAATGATAGCATCATTACATTACATTACAGTTAGACCAGAAAGGAGAATCAACACTAATGGTGCACTGAACAGCCCAATCATTTGGATTCCACAGGCCCCAGGTCCATTTAGAAGTCCTGGCTTGACTTCTTCCATTTATCTAGTCTGGAGACCTGGTAAAAGCGTCCTGAAGGTATATCTACAATATCAACACATTTCAATGGAAGATCATGCTATCAAATTCAAACTCTCCAGTGCTCTCTTCCCCCTGTGGTGGTGGTGGTGTACTGCTACAACCTTTCTTGCCTGATCCTTGCTTTGGAGATAAACACAAAACAGACAGCAATAAGCCACTTGACCCTTTGACTCTTCCCCCCGTTCATTATACTAAAAAATATCATTAGGTAAGACATACTCGCTCTCTCTGAACACTTATCTCCTAGACAACTAGCATCCTAGCAGCCAGAAATTCCCTACGCACTCACACAGACACACAGACACACACACACACACACACACACACACACACACACACACACACACTCAAACACTGACATGCACAATACCCTACCATCACCCGGAGCTTAATGCAACCACAAAATGCATCTGCGCCGTGGCCAAGTAATTTGCAAACTATTTAAAAAGCACATTCTAATGGGATTGTTTTAGTGCCATCTATAATGCACTCAGCTTGAAAAATGTTTTTCTCCTCAACAATGCAGCGTTCGGGGGCCAATTAAGACCTGGGTGCCTTTAAAAGCGACTGGAGAGTTGGCTTGTGCATTTCCATAAAGGGCACTGCTTTGCAATCAAACAAACCACTTTCTAAATGGCATGCATTATTCGCTGCTTTGAGACCAAAAAAAAAAGGAAAAGGGGGAAAAAAATGGAACAGACTGATGTACGAATTGCTGTTTCCAGCTCCTATTAATGTGTCAGGTATCGACCATGACGGAGAGGCTTAAGATGGCCGTTTCTCCATCAATGCTATTCATTAAAAAAAAAAAAAAAAAACAGATTGGACACATGCATTTCTAATGATCAAACAGTCACCCAACGGGCCATTGTGCTTCACGGTTGGGTGGGTTTGGATGACAAGACGAGAAGAGGAAAAGAGAAAGAGGAGAGAGAGAGAGAGAGAGAGAGAGAGAGAGAGTAGGAGAGAGTGAGAGATGATTTTCTAAGAGTCTTGCCCTAGAGAGAATCCCCTCATCAGGACTACTTCACAGGTTAAGTGCAGTGTCGCTGTCGTGTCTTGAAAGCCAAGCCGAACACGAACACTCCGCCGCCGACTTTAATTTCTGAATAATGGCGGCTGGCGGTTCAATACATGTTTAAAGTGGTATTATGCAAAAGCGTATGGCTGGGTGCGAGCTTAGCTTAGCTCCTCGGCCCCACCTCACTAGCGCTGCTAAATATTTCAGGTGCATCCATGATTCAGGAGGTTACACGCACGCCTGGTCGCTTGAGCGGAAAGGAGTGTGCGAGGGAGAGGTGGCGACACTGTCGCCTCGGCCACAAAGGCTTCTTGGTTCGGCGCCAGTGGTCCCCTTAATACCATGTAAACATCTCCCCAGGAGTCAGGCGTGATTGCTAACGAGATTCTTCTACTTCGTCGGACACGCCCGCATCTACTTAGCCAACACAGAGATCAACTCCTGATTTTTTTTCTTCTTTTTCTTTTTCTTTCTCTTTTTTTGCAGGAGGAAGAATAGGAATATTAAAGTAATCACACGGTTGCTGCTTCATCTAATTTAGTGAGGTATGACATCAACATAATAACCAGGTGGGCGGGAAGGGAAAAAACAAGACAGCGAAGAGCACAGAGTAAAGTTGTTTAAAGTCGACGGAGTGAGACGCGGAGAGAACAGATCAAGCGGGCAGAGACTGAGAGTGAGATGGAGAGTGCAGCTGCAGAGAGCAGCTCTTTCAGACCGAGAGAGCTCGTTCCCATTGGAAGCCCATACAGTAGAAGAAAAGGGGCCTTGTTTTTCGCCGGCTCGAGCCGAGCCGAACCACTGGATATAAGGCTTCCCTCTGTTTGGAGGGGGAAATGGCATTGGCTAGGAATGGAATCAAATTAAACTGCACTCAGCCACTCGGCCACGACTACGACTACTCAGCTCACGTCAGACCTCGCGTCAAACTGAGAGCGATGAACTGCATACACACACACACACATGCACACACCAGGATGAACTAGTACACTATTGAGTGTGCTAGTGAGTGCATATTACACATCTATATGCAAATGCATGTAGTGCATATATTTGCGTATGCACTTAATATTTAACTTATATCTAAAAAAATGAATGCATGTATATGCACACACATTTAAAATGTGCATCTCTTAAAAGTTACAAAAAAATCAATGGCTGTTGAAGGGTTTTACATTTGACAACTTTGGTATGAATCGATTCAACGCTATAACCTTGAATTCTGACATCATACACACACACACACACACACACACACACACACTCACATACACACACACACACACACTACTGTTTGCTTCATTCCCGGGGGCATTGTTGATGAACATATTTGTTTAGAATTAGATGAGTGCTCTCGCTTCTATTTCGCCGCTCCCAGATGAATGATTCAGGGCCGGCGGCCTCACAGGAGCTGCTGTTGCCTCGAGTCGACACGGCTCAGCTCGACTCTGGGCCCCCCGACGCCGCTGCAGCGCGGATATGTTTCTCACTCGCGACTATCGATTAACCTTCACATGCAAAGCACTTTGTAAATTGGACTTGGGCTTATTGGAAATGGGATCTGGTGAAAGAAACAGCTGATGAATTGCGATAGCGTGTTTGGGACGAGTCCGACTGGGACAGGGTTGTGAACTGAGGAGGAAGAGATGGAGGGGAGGTAGGGTAGGGTGGTGGTGGTGGTCTGTTTGTCTATAGGAAGAAGCGAGCCATTGAGCCAAGAGCCAATTTCAAAGAGAACAGTTTGAGGTAAACAGTGCTGGGCAGCAGAGGCTCCAGTGGGCTCTGTGCTTATCCTGGGCCAAGTTTCCGCCGCCGCCGTCGGCCGGCCGTTCAGACGTGCTGACCTTTAGAGCCTGCTGGCTGGAGGAGAGCAGAGGAAATCGACACCAGCCATGCCAGTCAAGCCAGAGCCAGGCCAGAGGCCAAGAGGCATTCACATTTCCTGTTCACATTTAAAACCAAGGCAAACAGGACACACTACACTCGCCACTGTCCATAGTAGGCTATGATGTTGTCATTCATGTGTGCAGTCAGAAATGATATCAGAATGACTTTTTTTTTTCCCCACACATATTACAATGGATTTTTTTCCCTCAAAACAAAAAAAAATCTAGCAGGAAATTTCGGTCTTTCCAGTGATGGGAAGATAAGTCACGTCAACTGTTTTCATACTGGATCCTGTTCAACCAATCAGCTTTCTTTCCAAACCTGAGGGGCGGTGCTTGTTCACCCTTTGGCCCACAGCTGCAACTGGTCCTCAGTCGGTGGGAGGCGTGTGGGGACGAGGGAAGTGGGAGGGAGGAGGCGGAGGAGGAGGAGGAAGAGGAGGACGAGGAGGAGGAGGAGGTGGGGTCTCTAAAGCACCCTTTATGGAAGCACCCCTGTGGAATTCTGGGATTGTTCTCCAGGCCTGGCAGGCGGCCATTGCTTACTAGAGCACCTGTGGAGACAGAGCATTAGGGCCAGTGAGAGAGCCCAGGGAGAGATGGACAGAGAGGGGGGCAGCCAGCGGGAGAGAGAGAGAGGAGAGGAGCAAAGTGGAGCTGAGGAGAGAGCAAGAGAGGAGGGCGGTCGCTTAGCAGCCCTGTGAAGATGCCAACTCCCATTTGCAGCGCCAGCCAGGACCTTGCCCAGGACCCATTTACAGACACAGCTTATTTGAGGCCGAGTCATCTGCCTGCCGTGTCCAGACAGAGTGAAAAACACGCGCTTTGCGGAAAATAGAATGGCACAACATTTTTTTCCCCTTATTCCTTTCACTTTAAAAGAGAGAGAGAGAGAGAGAGAGAGAGAGAGAGAGAGAGAGAGAGAGAGAGAGAGAGAGAGAGAGAGAGAGAAATGGAGAGCATGACCACAAAGCACTTTCAATTGCATTAGTGGGTCCAAATGGAAAGAGGAAGACCTTGGATAATGTGGCGACAAAAGGGCCAAGATGGATCCCCCTCACCCTTTGATTAGTAGGCCTAGTGCAGCCTTCCCCTCTGCACACAATGGCACCACACAGACAGCGCTTTTAAAAATAAGTCTGGATTGACGGAAGGAAAGCGCGATAGGGGAAGAGAGAGAGAGAGGGAGGGAGGGAGAGAGAGAGAGAGAGAGAGAGAGAGAGAGAGAGAGAGAGAGGACCTGATTGGACACAATCTCTCTGTTGTGGCGTCTGAGGACATTTCCTGCTACTTCATGGTACTGCGGTGCAGGAAAGAGTTTTTTTTAAGAGAAAGAAGAAAACAACTGATAAGGTCTGGCAGAAAAAAGGTTAATAAGATTTTTCCATTACGAGAGGTTTAAGTTTGCCATGAGCCACTAGTTATGTGTCTGTAAGGGTAATACGAGAGTCGAAAGCAGGAAAACATCTGAGGTCACTTTTTAAAATTAGAACACACGTTGCAATACCTAATAAAATGAGCATTTTTGTTTTCAAAGGCCATTATAGCTACTCATCGTGTTGTTCCGGCATTAAAGTATTTCCCAATAAATGCTTGCAAAATGAAATGATAGCATGGTGGCATGTCTGACAACCTTATATCTAATGTACATGATCACTCAGAGAGCCGAGATTGAAAAAGTGTTTGATTCACTGCGGTCCTTGTTTGGTCTTTTTTTTTTTTAGCATGAACTGATGCCCTTCAGTATTCAAGCGGGGAAGTGTGCCAATTCCGACAAGGCCCGCCAGACCATTTGATTTCATTATTGCTAATCCCCGACTGTCTTTATTCATTTTCAGCATTGATGTGCTCTCTTCCTCAGATGACATTCAACAAGAGCGCATCACATGCAAATTTCATCCATTTGTTGTGTGGGGAAACCTTTTAGCTGGTAAGTCGTCCCCATTAATTCTCATATACTCCACCAGGTATGGGTGCATTACCGAGAGATGGAGAGAGAGAGAGAGAGAGAGAGAGAGAGAGAGAGAGAGAGAGAGAGAGAGAGAGAGAGAGAGTTGAGGGTGGCTGGGTGGGTGGGTGGTGGTTGGAGGGGGTGGTGGGGAATGACATTATACAAATGATGTATCAACTGGTTTGGTTCAGAGAGAGAGAGAGAGCGAGAGACCTGGCGCTGAGTGGCTAGCGCTAATCAAAGTGCCAGGGTAGGAGGCATTTCAGGGGGGCCGGGGCTGGAGCGGAGAGGGAGCGGAGCGGAGCGGAGCTGCACAGCGCAGGATGTAATTTGCAGTAATGACCACGGCACTCATTATGCCCACCACTCGCAGGTCCTGAACTTTGAAATCATTATCGAGGGTATCGGCATGAGGGGCTGCTCTCTACACACACCCCAATTTGACTCGATGTATGTGTGCATGAGTGAGTGTGTGAGTGTGTGTGTGTGTGGGTATGTGTGGCTATGTGTGCGCATAGATATGCTCACAGGTTCCACTAGGATGGTACAAAAAAGAGCCATCTTCTCCTCAATCTCTCTGTTCCCATTGGTTAATAAAATTCCGATCGAGGTCACGCACAAGTCCACCATCGCAAATTGACAGAGATGACGGTCCCCTTTTCTCAAGTGCACTCTCTCTCTCCCCTAGTACTTTCTTCCGTCTTTTAATCCCTTTTAAATTTTAACGAGGAGGAAATATAGCGTTTCAGCAGGTGTTCCACGCCTTGAGGTTCGAATCTCTCCCTCTTAGGTGAACACAGGTCTTGAGCTTTCATGAAACTGTCAATCAAACGCCCGCCTTCTCTCTCTCTCCTCCGTGCTGATGCAAGACTTTCTTCATTGTGACAAATCCTTCCACTTTCTTAACGACACAACTTTAAATATTATACCATTTTTTCCCCCTTAAAAGCAATTTCTACTTCCAGAAAGAGTGCGTATTATAGCCACTTTTCATGGCGTTTAACTTAAATATTGCAAGATAATGTCTGGGTTATTTTGATAACGCTGATGAAATAGGAAGCCGTCTGAGATTTCCACTAAAACTATCCTGTTCTTTCACAGTCTTATGAGAAAAAGAAAAAAAAAAAGTGTTGAAATCTAAACAAAGGAGACAAAAATAAAAGCCATTAACTCTATTGTGTGTGAACATCTCATCAGTGTCTGACTGTGATAGAGACCCACCACTGAGTAATCGTTTACGGCAATGGCGGTGGCGGCGTAGGCTTTCTGACGCAGCTCGTCCAGGTGCCCTGCACTCCTGCCTGCCTGCTCCTTTTGTCTCGTTCTTAATGGCTTCCGTGGATTGTCAGCGCTTCTCTGACAACATTCTAGAACTTACCATCTGCTTCCTCTAAGGCCAACTCCCTTACGCAGGTTTAATGAGAAAGAACAGGAAAGAAAAGAAGACGGAAGTGGAGGGCAGTGAGGTAAATAAATCAGCATGGAAATTTTTTTTAAAAAATGACAAGGAGTTTTTACAAAAACATTAGTGTGCTTTAGACATCCCCTTGGGATACTTGTGGATCAGATAAAGTGGGTGTGTCATCTTCAAACTCCCAAGCGCAGTTTCCACTGTGGCCTCCTTAAAGAGTGGATAGCTTACAGAGGGCCTGAGGTCTTTGCTTTTTTACAAAGAGATTTGCTGAGATCAATGCTCCCGAGGATACAGGTCACACTGCTATCAGACCCCATCTCAGCTATTCCAAGCATGTTATCGCTCGCTGATAGAGGTCTCATTTCAAAGCCTCCTGATAAAGATCACACCATTTTCTCTCTGCATTGTTTACTCCAACATCCCCCTCAATTGCAGAAGGTAGACAAATTAGCACTGTCGTTTTTATTTTTCCCTTGTAGGTTAGGTAATTTGATACTCTCCACTCTAATGTGTGCGCAATCCATCCAAGCATCCAGACAGTGGCTTAGATAAATATAGGCTATCATTTTCGCTTAACCTATCTCTTAATCTGTGGTCAGAAAGTTTGGAGGGGACCTCTTCTCTTCTCTTATTTTCTCTCCTCTTCTCTTCTCTTACAGAGAGACCAGGACAACCGGGAGCCTGGTGCCATCCCATCTTGTTCCCCCTAATGCGTCCCAAGTGTCTGGAATCAATCAGCGAACACTTCCATTTAGTCTTAATCCTCTAAAAGCGGCCATGTCCTCACCTCTTGGCTCGCTTGCCAAAGGGTTTGAGGGCCAGAACGGCGCAGGGTTGGGGTGGGGTGGCTTCTGTGTGTAGGTGTGTGTGTGTGTGTGTGTGTGTGTGTGTGTGTGTATGGGCGGGGTGGTGGTGGTGGTGGTGGGGGGGGGGGGGTATGGTACTTGCTCCCCTTCACTTAGAAAAAGGGAGAGGATGTGTATATGTCTGTGCCTTTGGGACGGGGGTGGGGAAGTGCATCCTCTTCACTCATCTCCTCTTCGCTTGTTTTCACCTTCACCAGGCCGCCGCGTCTCTCTCTCTCTCTCCCTCTCGACCCGTCCTCCAGGGAGATCTCAGCATTTTTGAACTGATTCGATTTACCGAAAAAATCTTCTGATTTGATTTCTGACGTCCTTCTCGAGGCAAGGCGAGGTGCCCATCTCCTCGCCTCTGGCACGGGCTAAGTGGATCAGTCTGGTGTACGCCGTCAGAAGCTTAGGCCTCAACGCATGACTCTTTTTTTTTTTTACTACTAGATATGTAACTGGATATGCACATAGAGATGCTCTTCCTTTCTCTTACACATAGACACACACACTCACAAACTAGATTTGTGCTCAGTCAAAGTGCACTTAGGTATACACAATGACGTTTCTTTTTTTAACTACTAACTTGCTATACAAACTCTTGTAGCTATCACACAAATGTGAAAAATACTATACTGGAGGATATTCCCTCGCAATCCATATATCTTACACACACATCCAAACACACACACATGATGACACAGACAGACACACACCCACATACACACACCTTTCCAGGGCTCGTGGCACCGTCTGTGACAGAGGGAGAACAGGCTGACTAAATGAAAGTCCTGTTCCTTTCATCAGTTGGCGATTCTTTGATTTGTTCAATTTAGCCTCGCGATAATGAGCTGTTTTTACGCCGCCTGGGAGTCGCAGTGGCAGTCGTCGTCTCAGTCTTTCTCGCTCACTCTCTTTCTCTCTCTCTCTCTCTCTCTCTCTCTCTCTCTCTCTCTCTCTCTCTCTCTCTCTCCTAACGCATATAATTCAGAATACTGATGTTCCCTCTCTCCTTTCCTCTTCCCCTCCATAGACATTCCTCCACCACCCCTCAACATCTCCCTCCACCACCACCACCAGTCCCGTCACCACCAGCCCACCTCCCAAGGACTTCCTTTCAACTCTCCGCCACTCTCCTTGTCTTTTGTCTTAGGTGCTGAAGTCGAAAATTATGGGTGGTAATTGTGCCGCTTGTTTTGGATCTGTAGGCTGCGAGTCTGGAGACGGTGGATGAGGCCAGATGTAGTGGCGGATCCGTCTGGGGTTTCTGTCTCGTTACACTGACGCAGATGAAAGGCTGGCGTTAGCGGGCGCGTTTATTACCATTAAAAAAACACTTTGACTCTCTTCGAGCCGATCAGAAATAATTGCCTGGAGTTATCTGCGGCCTACAAAAGAGATTCTGCCAACGAGGAGAGCCACTAGCGCTTGGATCACGTCAGGTGTTCAGTGGTACCTCTATAGCATAATTACAGAGAGATCAGATCAACCTTGGAATATTAATGACAGTGTTAGGCTGTCTTCAAGGGAGATTCTCCATGCAGGTCATAAAATCATCCCTTCCTCTCTCTCTTCTCTCTCTCTCTCTCTCTCTCTCTGCCTCTCTCTCTCTTAATGGTGGTTGTGGGCATGTAGGCACATTATCTGAATGGTGGTGTAGTGTCAAGAGGTCAATTTCAAATGGGAGTGATTTATTTTTTCGGGAGGTGTGGGGAGGTATTTTTTGCCTTTGTGAAATATTTCAACCTCAGGCAAAGGATCTTCTTCTCTTCTGTGGAGTGTAAGACACCGCCAACCCACCACTAGCACCCCCCCCCCCCCTATTCAGTCACCCCCACCCTCCACAGCTAACCTCAACTTCGCCTCTGTCTTTCATGACGGGGCATGCTGATTTATGAGACATGACCGAGCAACAAATCAAAGCTAAAAAAAAAAGGAAAAGAAAAAAAAAAGATTCTGGTGGTGTCTGCCTTGCCACTGTAGCATCCCATACACCACAAGTTCCCACCTCCCCTATCTTATCCCCTCCCTCCCTCTCTCTCTCTCTCTCTCTCTCTCTCTCTCTCTCTCTCTCACTCCTTCTTTTGCAGACCGCCAGCCAAACACAGTCGCTGTCACTGCATGGTGCCATCACTGGTTAGTGAGGAACCTTGTACACACTCCCAAACAACACAAATACACACACACACACACACACACACACACACACACACACACACACACACACACACACCCTAGCTTCATCCCTCCAATTCCACACAGAGCCCCATTTTAGGAAGAGATGCACATTAAGAGGTAATGCGGCGCGGCAAATGAACCACTAGGCTGTAAGCTTGTTTTGGAGCCGAGCTGTGGCGGCTCCGAGAAAGCTGGGCTCGGAGATAGCCGGGAATAAGCCGTAAATTGACACGGGGGCCACAAATTGATATTTTAATTAATGCAGTGGGCGAGGACAGCGGAGCTGAGCGAACACCGCCACCCCCCCACCCCCCGAGCGGAGAGCCGAGCCTCATTCCGCACCCGTCGAGTGCATCGTTTCGGGCCGTAATTCTCCGGGAGCCGGTGAGCGGAGCGGCGCGGGTGAAATTGAACAGCCCACCGCTGGCAAGTTCCATTTGGTGGTCAGAGGGGGCTCCGACGGACGCAGCAACTGGAAAATCAGACAAATTTAATGCTGCTCACAAGCCTCGATAACACGGCCGGTCGAAACACTTTGGGGAAACAGAGGAGAAGGCTCAGATTTTCATTTCTTTCTCTTTTTTTTTTTTTGTCCTCCCTCCGATGCAATCATCCCATGAGGTTTTAATTCTATGAAGCAAGGCTGGATTTGGAGAGAGCAATGCACTTTATTTTCTATTCCATGTTGATTTGGGCTGAGGACAAAAATAATCGCTTCGATCCAGCAACTTAAAATGGGCAAATGTATACAGCTGGCGTCCTTTGATGATTTTTGACTTGCAGGGTGCTGCAAAAAAACATGAGATGTGAATAGCTATCCTAACAAAAATTACGACACTACTTCACACTCTACTAACTACAGTATGTAGTAGCCATGGCCTACAGTTTAGGGCTTCGGGATTGAAATCAAAGGGTTGCCTGTTCGATTCCCGACTAGTTTATCAACAGCTGAAGCACCCTTGAGTCAAGCAAACCCTCACTGCTGTGTGCTGTGTCACTAATTCACCATTGGGATGAGTGCAGAAACCAGATTTCCCACACGAGATTAAACAATTATATATTGCCTACTATACTTAAATACATCCAATTGTTCTAAAACACTAGACACAGATTCTGTGCACATTTAAACCAATTTAGTCTGGTGTCCGAAGGCATCATTTCAGAGGTTATTACTTTGCTTTTGTCTTACTGCTTGCTGTACAGTACGTGCTGAATGAGAAGTAGCATGAGAGAATGTGCAGGTGTTTTTCTTCTCTTCTACCTCATTACTATGGATTTGCTCATTGTGGCTAAAGCGTGTGTGTCATGGCCTGGAAGAGGGAGAGATGCTTTACTGCTATTTCATTAAACCGATCGCCTGACCTCCCCTGGGCCTCTCCTGCCCTGGCTAGCTGCCTGCCTGACCACTGGTGTTTGCTGGTATGTGTGTGTGTGTGTGTGTGTGTGTATGTGTGTGTTTCTCCCGCTTCTGTGAGATTCTAAAGACAGACCTCCCCTGTTCCAGCATAGTGCTGGGCCACACACACACATACACACACACACCACACACACACAAATAGTCGCAAACACACACACAGCTGCAGCCCCCAATTAAAGAACAGTGCACAGGCGGAGAGGGGTAAAAAAAAAAAAAATCCAGTCCACTGAATCATATGACCGCAAGGTCACTGAGCCAGATCACAAGCGGATGAATGTGTGTACGAGTGTGAGCTGGTGTTTTGCAGTTGTATGGGTGTATGTGCATAAGTGTGTGTGTGTGTGTGTGTGTGTGTGTGTGTGTGTGTGTGTGTGTGTGTGTGTGTGTGTGTATACGTGGGTGGATAGTTGTGTGTGTGTGATTGTGTGCGTGTGTGTGCGTGCGTGTCCACCTCCAAACTCTGCCCCCGTGTGACACATTCGTCCACCCCAAGGCCCAGATCGAATCAAAACACTGACCCACCTTTCCGATCCCAAATTACACTCCCTGTGCTGACAGAGAGAAAGAGAGCTAGAGAGAGAGAGAGAGAGAGAGAGAGAGAGAGAGAGAGAGAGAAAGAAATGGAGCAAATTGGAGAGAGTGAGAGTGAGAGAGAGAGAGAGAGAGAGAGAGAGGGAGAGAGGGAGAAAGAGAGATAGAGAAAAAGAGAAGGAGAGAGAGCCTTTGGCAAAGGTTCAGGCACAGCAACAGCTTCTGATGGCTGCTTGTGTGTCATCGGGGAGAGCTTTCCCTTCCGTTTATTAGCAGAGATGAGGGCGGCGCCGTCACCCCTGGGTCCTGTCTCAGGGTCTCCCCGCACAATACAGGGGGTGCAGAGACCATGCACAATGCAGCGGACCAGAGCAGAGGAGAGCAGTGGAGAGCAGAGGAGGAGACGGAGGAAGAGGAAGAGGAAGATGAGGAGGAGAGGGGTGACTTTCACAAACTGTGGCAAACTAAGAATGGAGCCAAACTCTTTGACTGGCAAATGCCACACACACACAAAAAACACACACACACACACACACACACCATCCCTACACACAGAATACATGAACTAGACACAAGGCTATCAACGACCATATGC
>JAODXP020000027.1:1105294-1137794 GCA_027497455.2 Sardinella longiceps
ACACACACACACACACAAACATATACACACAAACACTGCCACAAAAGCAGACGGCTCCTTTGAATGCCGGGCGCAGGCTGTGCTCTGACCCGCTGTAATGTAATAAAGTCATTTTTATTCACTCACCGCTCCCAATTACTCCCCTCAGCCCCCGAGATGACTATCGTGTCATCTCCCCAAAGGGAGACTGTCCCCCCACCCCCCCCCCCCCATCCCCCCACCATCATCCCTATCCACTTCCTGCACCCCCCCACCCCCCCCCACACACACACACACACACACACACTCACACACACACACATATCCCCCCCAATCCCTACTCACATCTCTATTTCCATCTCCCTGCTCAGCATAATGCTCAGTGAAACCTTGCCAAGGGCCACCATAGCAGCTCCACAAACATTGGCCCAGCAATTAGCTGCTGCTCCCAGGCTGTGTCGGGTGCAACCAGCAGCACGGCCATTCCTTCAGGGGCTTCAGTT
Source organism: Sardinella longiceps (assembly GCA_027497455.2). NCBI lineage: Eukaryota > Metazoa > Chordata > Actinopteri > Clupeiformes > Clupeidae > Sardinella > Sardinella longiceps. The sequence goes on from JAODXP020000027.1 coordinate 1,105,777, forward strand.
GGGTTTGGCGGGCAATTGGGGAGGAGGAAGAGGGTGTGTGTGTGTGTGTGTGTGTGTGTGTGTGTGTGTGTGTGTGTGTGTGTGTTATGTCAGTGTGTATGTTATGTCTGTATGTGTGTGTGTGTGCTATGTCAATGTGTGTGTGTGTGTGTGTGTGTGTGTGTGTGTGTGTGTGTGTGTGTGTGTGTGTGTGTGTGTGTGTGTGTGTGTGTGTGTGTGTGTTTTTGAGGGCTGGGGCAGCAGAAGTCATAGGGACACTGGGCATGTCTGATGGTCCCTGCCTGATAGCAGCAGGATAGACTTAATGGCCCATATGCTGGTGATGTTGGCAGTTTCAAGCTCCTTAAGTGACTGAATCACAAGCAGTGGCAGCGGTCCAGTTCCGTGTTTTGCAGGTGGAACATTTAAAAAAAAGGCATTTGTTAAGGAACACAGGAAGCACTGCTGTTGAGACAGGTGGGTTTTTCAGACAGGCTCTCTACGCTGCGCTGCGATGTACTTTGCGATAGCTAAGTGATAATTATGAGGCGGCTTCTCTGGTGGCGCACTGTAGTCCAATTAAGGGTCTCAAAGCCAGATTGTTGCCTGAAAACATTGGCAGGCAGACTGGGCACCCATTTATCCCCGCATATTAATAATAAGGAGAGGATCCAGTCTTCTGTTCCAAAGTCTCCTAATAGACTGGGTTGTTTTGTGCCCAATTTTACACGCTTGCTCAACGCCAAGGTGTGCAATTCATACATAGAATCTAAATTTATATTCGGCGGAGCTCCTCCATGTTAGAGCACGACTGGTAAGGTTTTGCTTAGAGTGGCTGCCTATGGCTTGCTATTTAAATATACTGTAGTAGCTACACTCTTTTTTTTTCTTGCTCTGCTGTAGAGGATGCATACCAATCTTTTTTGAGCTGAGGCTGTTGCACACCCGAGCACATATTAACACACACACACACACACACACACACACACACACACTGACAAGCACACACTGACAAGCACACACGCACAAACTGAAAAGGTCGGTGTGACAAACACAATGGCGTTTTCTGTGTCTGTGCTATCACGAGGGTCCACATGAAAGAGTCTGTGTACAGCCAACCAACTGCATCTTTGACTTTATTTATTTTGGAGCAGCTGTGTTTGCCCTGATAACACGCCATATTTTTTGAAATATTAATAAGCCCAGCGATCCCAGCAGGGGACCGCCTGTAACGCAATTTGCCGCGCGACTCGTGGCGCGCACGTGGGGTTCTGGCTCCAACCGTGTCTTCTGGCCAGGTACCAGGCTTGCCGCCTTTTTCTGCATCATGTCTGCCTTTCACCCCTTTTTCCGCGCGCGAATTAAGTGATGTTTTACGGTCGCTAGCGAATCAAGTGTCGGGGAGAGGTGGAGAGCGGAGGAAGAGAAAAGGCGGCCGCTATGTTGCCGTGGCGTCGTCGCCGTGACTCCTGTTTGTGGATGCGGGTGTGACGGATACGCATTGCATCCCACAAGCTCCGAGCAGAATTCAAAGCAGATCATTCAGCATTTGGGGAGCTGGAGCGTTTGAAAAGAGATTTATTCCCTTCGCTTTTTTTTTTCTTTCTCTCTCTCTGCTTGTGGCAAAGGGACATGCACAGGAGACGTGAGCCTTGTAACTCCATAGGCCTTCAATTTAATTTGGCATAACAATGCTTCGTAGCCATCCTTCGTACCCATCCCAGTTAAGCCACTCAAAAAGATCCAGACAACATGGCTGCAATCATCCAGTAGATACTGCCATCAAAGCAGTAAACCTTATTAATGCTTTTGATTCTTTAACCTCAGATTAACCTATAAAATGTAATTAATAATAGGCTTTTGATTTGGTCCAAACAAAACCCCCTTTTAAGTCGACATCTTTACAGAGGGGCTTATAGTTGGAGGAATAGAAGACTCGAAAAAATGCAACCGTGTGCATGTGTACGACCAAAAATAATAACATTTCAAAAAACCCTGGAAAGAAAGCAAACATTCTTTGACTGTGAGTCTTTTCCACATTAATTTGCGGTGTGTGTTTATTGACAGTCCACCCACAGCCTCTGTGGTGACAAGCGTGCCAGAAACTGAGGCAGCTCGCTCTGAAAGGGGCTCTTCTTTTTCAATGTCGCCTGGAAAAAAAAGGGGGGGGGGGTAGTAGAAGACAGATTATTGTTTTTCAGGAGCTTAGCCAAGGAAGCACGCTCTCTCGCAATCCGATTGGAGGTGACAGAGGTGGAGGAGTGGGTGGCAGGCCACCTAAAGGATGGTGATGGTGGTGGCGGTGATGGGGGAGGAAGTGCTGGAGGTAGAGATTGTGGAACTGGGGGATGCGGGTGAACACTGACACAAACAGGGCCACTTTTCCCATTAATGATGGATCAAGCTCTCGCACAATGTTCTGATCTTGAGACCGTGGGTTTCGTTTTTTTTTTCTGTGTTTCCGTACATACGCGTACAGTATAAACACTACAGATCATAAATCTGAAAGTGTTTTCGCTACGTTCTCAGGCAACGACGGTTTTGGAGGAAGTCCGAAAACCACAAGACATTCATTAGAAAGACCTCCTGAACTACAAAGACTTTTAATTTTGCTTTTGCTGAACCCAGCCCAGGTTTGTTGAGCTTTCTGCAACTGGAGCGGTGAGGAAAGCACATGTAGTATCCGTGCTTAGAGTGAGCGACAACAGCTGGGCCTCAGGTCCCTTTTAGATCACACAGCATAGCACAGTGACTGCCACAGGCATGTGTACACGGTGTCACAACACGGGTGACAGGTGTCCCTGGAGGCCGATAAATCACTGATAAGTCCAGGTCGTGGCAGCCATTTCCCCCTGTAAAGATACACTAACCTAGAATAACTGCACATATCAGGAAGCTATTGCTAAATACCTTTCACTTAAACTGTTGTCAGGTAGTGGGGTTAATTTCAGACGTTCAGCTGCACGCTTGCTCATTTTAGCCATTCCTTAGATAACACACAGGCCTGTTATGGGAGTCAGAAAGGTCACCAGTGTTGCTACTGAGCTGAATACACATCTAAGAGTAGGCTAGTCAGAAGGCTAATGCTACGTAAACAATAAAATGAAATAAAATGTTCCCATAAGCTTGTGGGGAAGTAACTAGCTTCACTACAATTAGAAGTGACAGCAGAGTCACAGTTAGCCTAGAAAGCAGATTATTTTTTTTCTCCCGACCTTGCTCCCCCCTGTCTAAAATGCTAATTATATTACGCAACACTTGAATAACATATTAGTCATCGCAGAGAATTTCACTCGTTTGATTTGTGTACTGTTAACTCTCTTATGACCGAGTTGGGTACTTGGGTACGTTTCACTTCCAAAGACACACAATCTCTCTCCTACATAGGTTAGACACACACACACACACACACACACACACACACACACACACACACACACACACACACACACACACACACACACACACACACACACACTAAAACATACTCACACATTTACAAGCCCCCCCAATGGACACGCCATTAGTTGTGAGACAAGTCTGGCAAGGGTTCATGAGTGAGTGTGTTGCTGAGAAGCTGGTAGGACACTGATGGATGAGAGGCAAGCAAACACACACACACACACACACACACACACACACACACACACACACACACACACACACACTCATTGCGCTGATAATCACATTTTGGGATGAGTTCTTCCCCCCCCAGTGAAATGATACTCGGGCATGTTCTGATGCATGAGAAGCAGTTACAGAGGAAATGTGAACCAGCGCTACCCGCTCGCTTCCCCACTTAGTCTCCAAACAGCGCCATTAGAGGCTAGATAGACATACACACACACACACACACACACACACACACACACACACACACACACACACACACACACACACACTCTCTCTCTCTCTCTCTCTCTCTCTCTCTCTCTCTCTCTGTCTGTCTGTCTCTCTAACACACACACACACACACACACACACACACACACACACACACACACACACACACACACCTTTCAGGGGAGATGCCGCAAATTCAAATATGCCCAATTCATTTGTCAGCGGAGAAGAGTGGGCGAATGCGGAGTTATTGCCCATAGGAGTCATCCCTATTCCACAAGCAGGGAAAGACTTTTTTTTCCATTGGATCCCCACATTGCCTTCTCTGAAATAACTTCCTTTCCGACTCCTACAGTAGTTGATCACCGATCCGGAGGGTAAGGGCGGGGGGGGGGGACTATGTTCTCAATGGGGGGGGACTATGTTCTCAATGCTAAGCTAAGAGAGAAAGCTATTTTTCTTTTCTTTCCTTCTTTCTTTCTTTTCTGTCCTTCTTTCTTTCTTTCTTTTCTTTCTTCCTCTCATCACGATCAGTGCCAAAGCTTCATGAGAGATTAATGGCGGACATAAACACTGTAATAAGTGCGAAACTGCATTAACCATCCAGGAACAATAAAGGCTCTCTGAAGTTTGAGGCTCTTCGGGGGTCCCTTGATAACATTATGGGCTTGTTACAAACAGCTCCCAGTCAATCTCAGGGCCTTTAATGGAGAATGTTGGAGCGTCTGGATTTACAGCACTATCTGCTCTGATTGGCCGACGGATCTGGCAGAGGGCACCAGAACTCCATCTTGCTAGTTGAATAAAGAGGAAGCAAATTGCCTAATGTGGGTGGATCGGGACTGTTAGAGTGCTAGCGGTTTGCTCTGAAGAGTCTACACCTGTTTACATGTGAGAGAGGCCAGAGAATGCTTTGAAGTTGTCATTCCCACCCCCCTCACACACACACACACACCACACACACACACACACACACACACACACACATACACACTCCCACCTCTCCTCTCAGTGTGTGACTGTGTGCTGTAGTAATCTGATACAGACACACAGCTTGATGTTGGGACCCACCCATTCACCACGCAAGAGTGCACTGGGCCAGATGACCTCATCTAGCTCTGAGCGCCGACTTGACTTCACTTCAATGACTCCATAATTATCTGGCAAAGACTACAGGGTCAGATTAAAGGTTGAAGGGACAAAAAAACAAACACAACACAAGTTCAATAAGAAGACGTGCTTGTTTCAAATCCATCCATCCAAGGCTGATCCATCCACATCATAGTCATGGGGCTTTTCCACTACTCTGCTCTACAATATCACTGCTCTACTCTACTTATTAGCCTACATTTTTTTTGTAAACAAAGTTCAGTAGCCAGTTTGTGCTACCTAACCTCTTCCCCACACACTTCTGGCATGCAAGTACCGTTGTCCTGGAAATCCAACTAAACTGGAGTCTATCTGGTACCATGTCATGGAAATGCGCTAAGTGTCTACTGTAAGATTTCTGAGTGGCAAATTTTTCCTCTAAGTTGGCTGGAAACCGATACGTTCAGAGTTGACCATGGTGGAATAGGGTTAGGGAAGTGGGCTACTTGTTGGTTTGGGCTGTGAGGCTTGCATCCTTGCCACTGAGTGGTTTGATATAGGCCTTTTATTGACAGAGAAAGTTAACATCATTGTTATTACACGTCCTTTCCCCTCTACACTGCCTATAGCAAGAAATGCTGTCTTTTGCGATGGTAAGAAAAAAGTAAGAAAAAAATGCTACTTTCAGCACTTTGAATGGGATTCCAATGTAAAGCTGACAGCGTCGTATCACAAAATGGCAGCGCTTCTTAGGGTACAGTAGAACACCCTCCCACTTCCTGTAACGTCCTGTCACCCCCACCTCCACATCCAGTCATCCCTTCTCTCCTCATCTCTCTCTCTTCCCTCTCTCTGCTTCCGTGGGTCTTTTTCAGCGCTCTCAGGCTGAGCTCATGTGATTGCTAATGAAGCCGGTGGACAGGCTGTAATCAGTGCTCTAATGCCCGGTGAAAGCGGCACAACAGCGGCTGTCGTCTCCAGGCGGGGAGCTAATAACATGAAGCCAAGAGAGGGGGAGGCTGGCTGGGGTGAGGAGTATATCATGTCATCGACTCCATGGGAGGTGTTCTGTAGGTGGGGCTAAGGTTGAGAGGTAATATGGTTGACTTCCCTGATTTTTTTTCTCTCCTTTTTATTCTTTTACTTCTTTTTTCTTCTTTTGATTCTCTAGTCTGAGGACTATAATATTGCTCAGGGTGCAATATGGTGAACATCACATCATCACCATTAGAAAAAAAAGCATTAAACTCTTCACTAAATCAAATACACTTTTGAATTGACCTACCGCAGGTTCACAAAGCGAGATAAAAATGGCTTGTGATTGCTGTTCGATAGAAAAGAAGGGGAGCTGCAAGCATTGATTACTCGGAGCAAGAAAATAAAACATACTTCAATTACAGTGCCGTTGCTGCTAGCCTGAGCCAGCCAAGTTGGGCTTTAAAGATCGTCAACGTCAGTCTAATGGAGGGAAACAAAGAGCTTTTTGATTCAGTGCCGAGGTCTGAGCAGCCATCATACAGGGCATAAATCATTGCGTGATATCGAGTCAGAGAGACGCGTAATAGCAGGGGCTTTTTGAAAGAGAGGACAGGACTGGAGCAGTTTTGACTAATTGCTCTCAATTCAGACAATCAGACAGAAAACTGCTTTTGCGGCTCATCAGAGCAGCCCCCGAGATTTGAAACAATATTGCCATTCGGATGCAAATGTGGGTCTCTCTCGCTCCAATGGGGCTGACACGGGGTGCAACACAGCAGAGACAACGCATTAAGCAAAGGGGGCCAAGTGCAGCCGTGTAGGTCGGTGCCCTTCCGCTGAGCCAAGGTTTAACCTTCTGTGGCCTCCCCCCTGATGCGACATAAATCAATTCTCTGCAAAAAAAAAAGTAAACACCTTTTCTTTTCCTCCTCTCTGCCACCCTTCCATGCCCCCCCCACCCATCCTCCCACCCCCAACCCCCTCCTGCGCTCCCATTGTCAGGTAATTTCTCAGGGAGGCCACAGAACGTGCCGATGGAGGCGAGATTAAATTAGTAGAGCGTCCGCAATTAATTCTGGCCCTGCCACTGACAGCCAGACGAGGGGCTACTCGATGCGCCAGTTATGCGTGATTGCGCATAAGATTTAGGAGGAAAGACGTCCATGGCCAGCAAATCAAAAAGAATAAAGTTTAATAGCTGTGCAGCAAAGTGCACCTCATGTCAGGCAGTCATAAAGCCAATTGCTAAAATATCCCTCATCCAAGGCTCACCATCAACCCTCTTCATTGGGGACTATAATATTTTACAGAAATTGGCAACTAATTAAAAATGTATTGGATAATAATACAAATGCCTAAACATGAAAAACACTGATTGGCAGTTTTTCGCTCAATTCATAAGCATAAGAGAGAGTGTAGCAATGATACCTCTTTGTTCACATGAACCTAGACCACCTAACAAGGCAAAAGGAGGCCCCCAAGACGAGGTCATTGCGGTCACTATCACAACAACATTTATCAAGAGCGGAGACACAATCACTGTCTGTGTCTCAGGAAGGATAATGAATTCCAGGTCCCACAAAACAGACATAATGAGAGAATGGGTCATGGCAGAGAATACAGGCCAGTGAAGACCAGGGTATAAATCAGTTGCATTTGGCTCAAGGCACATCAAATTTCATGCTGTAATTGCCTTAGCAATGGTTTGACAACAAACTATTGCTGTAACATGGAAGATCTTGAAGATCTTCACAAAGCTACAGAAAGTGAAATAAATGTGTTTGTAGCTTTCTATGCTTTGGTGTGTGTCAATGACTCAGCCTTCATCCAAAGTCACATTTTGAACACTGATTTCACATAAAAATGTCAACATGGCTTACATAATTTTTGAAACTGCTGTGTGTGATGTTTCTAGTGTGAAAAGCCACCTACCAGATGGGACCCATGGATCTGAAGAAGGTCTTTCCTTGGTGTTCCCCTGTTCCCAGTCAAAGTCATCATCTTTGCCTTGAGTGTAGCCGCAGGATGTGTAGGGTCTTTCGAAGTTGCAGTCACCTGTAATGAAACAAAAAATAGAGGGATGTTAGTGATACAATAACTTATCCAGCAATGATTACACAACACCAAAAAACTTCGAAAGTTAGAATTAAGGGGCAATTTTCCTTGTTAAGGTCATACTACTCCCTGGTAACCACGGCCAAAAACGTAAATGCTAAGATATACGGTCCTATTCTGGGCCTATTTTTTTTAATCCACAGCACAGAAACCATCCATGACTCCTCCAACACGCCAGGAAAAATCAATCATTGGCATTATGTTAACTTAAAAAGAAGCAACAGTAGAAGTATCATCCCCATCCCCATCCTCATCCTCATCATCACCACCATCGTCATCACTTTTGACCATCATCTAAATAGATTTGTTTATTCACTGACCAGGATTACTCTAAATAAACACAAATCTTTCGACTTCATGGTTTGACCAGGAATTACTTTGATACCACATTTTCAAATGAGTGACATGCCCAACTTGACAGCGCACACATTTGTGTGAATAAATAACAACAAGATCAAGAAAGACAGCTTGAATGCAAGCAGCAGAGCACACAGCATGAGGCTCTGTGAATTGAACGAGAGATCAGAGCGACAAACATCATGCCTCAATAGTGAGGAGGAGTAGGAAGACACCCACATGTGCATATTTTTAACATGGAAAGATGAATCTACTCGCTGGCTTTGTTTACTACCGTTTCACACATATACCCAAGAGTGCTAGCTAGCTTCATTTTTTTCTTTTATTATCTGCTTTTTATTTTGATATTGGATGCAAGTCACTCCCTTGAAGAAAATTAACAGTATAAATATATTTATTGACACCACAGGCTTAGACACCTTGTCATGGTAGAGATGCGATAGCTTGCGGATGCCTGTAATTTGCAGACTTGTACGGGGAGAAAGCTGTCATCACCTACATGCTGGCTGGTGACTGTAGCACAGCAAAGATCAGAGAAATGGTCTTTTTTTTGACAGAGCTCAGGTTTTTCCTCTCCCTCTTCACCACCTAAGGTGACGCTCACATGGCAATTTGCTTTATTTTAGACCCATAGCAGTGGTGCGTGCAAATAATTGAAACAAATCCAATATTTGTAACTTTTCAGAGCAAGACTCTAAGAGACAGCTGAGCTAATTCTTATTCATTGTGAAATGTGTTAATTTTTTTATCCTTTAGGCTCCATCAAATGATGATGTCTAAAACTTGTGCATAATTGTGTAGACACGCACTGAATGCATAACTAGGCAAATGTACGCACATGCAACACAAACTAAACTAAAGAGAGAGAAAAGCAATAATGATTGTGTATTTCATAGTGCCATACTGTGTAACGCAAACCCCTGCACTTTTCAAATGAGAGCCATTCACTGAGGTATTTATGTAGGGATTACAAAAGCGCAGTGGCTCATTTCCCCCATGTGTGTACGTGTAGGGGATGCTAGGCAGAGGCGGAGGCGGACGCAGAGGCCAGTGTGTGGCCTGTTTTTGTCCTGTGTGCCACAGCGGTGATGGCTCTTTTGCTAAGCGCTATCAGCTGCTCGGAGCTCCCGCCTCGTTCCAGATACAATCAATTTAGAGCGACCCCGCTGGATGCCATTAGAAATCCGCATGGGGAGAGAAACGCTGTTTAAGGAAACAGATGGAGTGACTATGCACACACACACACACACATGCACACACACAAACGCACACACACACACACACACACACACACACACACACACACACACAAACAAACAACACACACACACACACAAACAACAAACCCAAACATACACATACATAGATAAAAAAGCACATATACTGTCTCGCTTCCACACACACAGAAACACAGACACACACACACACACACACACACACACACACACACACACACATAGTACACATGCACACACACACACATATACACACACAAACAGTATAATGCACACACACACACACACACACACACACACACACACACACACACACACACACACACACACACTCAAACACACACAATGAGATGCTCCGACGGGAGATCTCCTCGTGGTATAATTTTAATAATTACCTAGGAGTGAGGAGATGAGATATAACCCCCCCACTCTCCCTTATCGCCCGGCCCAGGCCCTGTTCCAGGCTACCCGCTACGTCTATCCCGACATCACGCCGACTTCCCTCACCACTCCCGGGGTTAAGATTACCACACTGCATGATTGCATCTCAACAAGGGGCACATAAACACACTTTCTCTCTTTATTTTTCGTGGGATGCGTAGGCTTTTTTCCCCTTCTACGCGTTCCCTCTTGTACACAGACAAGAACAGGGAGAGAGGAAGAGAGAACAGCGAGGGAAGAGGAGTGAGACTTGAGACCCATAAGGGATTCAGCCTCTGAGCTTTTTTGATAGCCAACAAAAACAACTCGGTGTGTGCATGTGTGTATGGGTGTGTGTGCACGTGCATGTGTGTGTGTGTGTGTGTGTGTGTGTGTGTGTGTGTGTGTGTGTGTGTGTGTGTGTGTGTGTGTGTGAATGAGTGTGTGTGTGTGTGTGTGTGTGTGTGTGTGTGTGTGTGTGTGTGTGTGTGTGTGTGTGTGTGTGTGTTTGAGAAAGAACGAGAGCTTAAAGATGAAAGATAAATTTCAAAAAGCTATCCTTCTTTGTCAAGAGAGGTGGTGCCTTAGTCTGTGCAACAAGCCAATATGTCATTTGGGAGAGTCTGTGTTTAAGGATGTGGATTCTCATGCAGGAAAGAGGCTCTTTGCAAGCTCTCTACAAGTAAGTCCAAAAAGAGATGTCCACTCTTACTGAATCATGTGTGTTATCCACTTTGATGCCACCGATATAGCCAGTGGGCTAAACAACACATTGATAAATGCCTTGGCAAACAAACAGTCATTGTCCACACTGCCAAAGCCGAATCACTGGGATAAAGCGTGTCCCAAATGCTGCCTTTGCCACAAATGAAAAGTCAATGGGCAGTTCGGTTCAATCAATCCTAAATGTATCCTAAAATGGTCACAGGTTAAGTGTGCTAAGATAGATCTTTCCATCTTGCTTGCCGATGTGCGCTGGCAAAGTGGCTTGGCTGAGCTCCAGCGGGCCCATGTCTGTTGCGGTGAATACTTCATTAAAAGTATGTGTGTGTGTGTGTGTGTGTGTGGACGGTTTCACAGGCTTCTGCGGTAGACACTGATCTACACTGGCTGTGACATCATGGGTCTTAGATGAAAGGGCCTTGAGGAAGGCTCTCCAGGCCCCTCTTCTCTCCCTCTCGCTATCTCTTATCGATCAATAGATGCTTTCCCTGTCATCTTTTTTTCTCTTTCAAAGAGGAAGAGAAACACACAAACACACCAAACAAAAGCAACGCTACGAACACTGGAACAAGATTTCGCTTGTAAATATTTCAGATGGTTCCAACAAGAGAGGTGTCATGGTCTTTTTTTCTGTTCTGGCGCATTGTGCATTTTTAAAAATCTTGTTTTTTTTTCCTTCCAATTTTTTGGGTTTTTTTGTTCAAAGCAATCGGCCACTGGCCACAATCAATATCTCTCACTATTCTCATACGCAGTTGGTTGCTCCACAAGATTTTCAAGTCCAACTTTAAAGGCCCTTTATTGTTGGTCCTCCATGAGGGTATATCCAGCCAAGCTAAAGAAAAAAAAACTGCTCAAGTGTTTACAGCTTACTGTGGACTGTGCCTTATATGAATTAAATAAATATTTGATTTCGTATGGATTGTTTGGGTACCTAGTGCTATCTTTCTAACAAAGCACCTCTGAATCGTAGCCTTCATGGACTATATGGCCATTCCCACTGTATCTATGTGAAATAACAACAGCTTTTTCACCAAAAAAATGTGCTTTGTATGTTTATGCTTCTAATGCCAGATACGTGTGGCAGTGTTTCAATACAATATGGTTTCATTACATTAACTACATTTCATAGCGCTTTTCCAGAAAATCATTCGATATTTAAATGCAATACAAACCAAAAAGATCTAACGCACCCCTTTCTTCTGGCTTACAGTATGTCCTGTTGAGCAGACATACAGTAAATGCTGCTCACCTGACGGTCTGCTCTCTTGTGGACAGTGCATCCCCCTCATCCACTCACAGTCTTTGCAGCTAAACAACTAACAGGTCTCTTAGTTATAGAGATGGTGTGTGTGTGTGTGTGTGTGTGTGTGTGTGTGTGTGTGTGTGGGAGAGCGGTGGTATTGCAGGGTTGTGTCCCAGGCCAATTCTGCAATTACATGCCCTCTTAACATGTCCCATTTTCCCTGGCTTGGAAACCCTTGAGTGTGCGTTTTCATCTGGCTCTGCCCCCAGTGGTCCCGAACGTGCCTTTTATGAGTGCCTTGTCTTTCCCCCCGCTCCCCAGTGGACCAGGAGCCACAAAAGCAATCTCAGGTAATTTAAAACCGATGCCTGCTATCTCTGAACACCCACTCCCCCAAACACACACACACACACACACACACACACACACACACACACACACACACTCTTCTGCAGGGGAGCATCCAGGGATCCGATCCCAGCGCTAAGTCCGTTTGAGGCTAAAGGAGTCTGTGCTCCAACCAGAATCTTATTTCTTTTATTTATCAGCTGGCTTACTACCTATAGTTCCACTTAGGCCCTGTGGATTGCCATGTCTGGATGGCCCAGTTGCGCAAGCTTTGGAGGAATTTACCAGAGGATTGCCAGTGGTCTGGCTCCATGTCAATCATGGATGGGGTTTACCTTTTACTTCTCTAACTTCAGGTGAAGCAAACCAAACAAACTTCAAGAGAGGCAAATCTAACAAGACTTCTGTTAAAGTTAGACTCTGACGAAGACGTATAGTCGAAACATTAGTCAATTTTTTTTGCACAAATAAAAAAGACTGCAAGTTTCACCAGTGTGCTCCTGTCCTTTCCCTATAAAGAACCTAAGTCCAGATGAGATGCACCTGATGATGCAGAACTGGGATTGATGTGTGGAGTGCCCCACTTCTGTTAAAGTGGCAGTTGCACGAGCCTACTGACTGCACAAGATAGTGAGTGAAATAAAATAATTTGTAACAACATAGACTGAACGTGAACATGAACGCAATTGTGAATGAGCGGTTTACATTGAGTCAACAGCACCACTAATCTTACTTTTGATTACAAAGGATTTCGGTGCTGCCGGCTCAATGTGAAGTCTTTGTTGCCATTAGCATTTTTAGACATTACACTATTTAAACCAAGCTATATAGCTAGCAAGCTATATATTTCCACCTTGCATTATCAAGCAAGCTATTATCTCATCCTCTCTTATCAGAGTGTGTGAAAACAAGCCACCAACACACACAGCAGGCACTATAATCAGCACGTAATCAGATCAGGCAAGGCTTCCTGCAGAGGTAGTCTGGCCTTCTCTGATCGCCTTTTAAACAGGTGTTAACACAATCCATAGCATGACTTCATAGCAAAACTGCATTATTCTCATATTGGTAGTCATGAGAAAAACATGAGATGCAATAAACACAGACATAATGCAGGCAATATTGTTTGTGTAAATGAGGTTTGACGATATTGTCAGCAAGCGAGCTTATGGCTAGGCGAATGACAGACGGGATCAGGAAAGGACGAACTGCAACGAGACTGATAGAAATTAAACCTTTCAGTCTTGGTATTGATGTATTTATGACTCCTGGACACCTCTGGCAATGAATGGCATCCCTTCCTGGCCTGCCATCTGGCAGAACAAAATGGAGTGATAACTCTCTCTGAGAGAAATCAACACGCGGTGCACTGACATAAAGTCCTTTAACGACACATGATAATGTGCTTTGCGTTGGCACAGCAGTGAGGCACCTCACCAAAAAAAGGAAAAGAGGAGAAGACACAACTGAGATCCCTGAGTTGCCTGCAAGTATGGTACAGCCAAACCGCCAATATCTGGGGATTTGGCTACCGCTTGGAATCAGGAAGTCATTCACGGAAAATATGTCTAAATGGACATGGCTCTTTGACATTATGAGTTCCATGCCGCTATTCCGTTGAGCTCTAAGGGCTTTAATCAAAGCGTCCAGGACACCCTGACCCATCAAAGCCACCAGTCTGTGATCAGACTCCAGCCTCCAGGTCAGGGATTAAGATAATCCAGAAATAATTTAGGAGAACAACAAGGAGCCGGGGCTCCCAGGAGGATAAAAAGAGAGAACGAGAGAGAAAGAGGGGGTAAAAAAAGAAGGGTCCAACCTCATTTTGTGCCATTGGACCAGCATGCCATGCTAAACCATGCAATTTCCTTTATTTATTGCACATTTCGTTCCCAGTTTCCTGCAGGAACTCATGGACGAAACATCTAATCACAATTGTGCTAAACCACAGGCTAATGATTTTTTTTTCTGTTGTTCTTCTTAGAAATATCTGATTATACGATATTCCTCTGGTGTCTATTATTTTGGATGGTTGTTGTAGTTTCCAGAACTGTTGTTACCATGCTACAATGCATCATACTTACACGCTTCGGTGCCTTTTATGTCAGAAGGAGGATGTTTTTCTTGTTCAGCGGACTGCCACTAATTAATGAGGGTCCACTTAACTTGCTGCACCGATCCCAGGAGTGCACACACACTAACTGTGATGCTTTAGGGGAAATAAATTCAAATCAATGAGGACGGCACGGATGGCCCTTCAAAAATCCTCCCTTTTAAAGTCCGCGCTGAGCTCGAGCACCTCCCCCCCAACCCGATTCCTGCTAACCACCTCAAAAAAAAAAAAAAAAAGAAAAAAAAAACTCCTGGACATCTTAATCGTTGGACCATCGACAGGAGCGCTCCCCTATTCATGAGATCATTATTTAACTATCAATAAGGGGATGTGCGGCACATTAAGCCAGCACTGTGCCTCTGCAGTTTATGCGGAGCCTCTGACCCAGGTCGCAGACCTAATTAATCATATTAAGCTCATATCGAGCCTGCTCGCTCGGCCAAGTCCAGATGGGTTCACTTTATGAACCTGGGAGGCTATGAGCTCGATATCCTCTCTTCCGCTCAGAGGCCTTGCCTGGCTGCCCCTGTGGAACTACGCTTGGATTTGCCAAGCAAACATCCTCCTTACAGCAAGGGCCCAAGGGGAACAGGCATAACACACAAGGTGATAGAACTCAGTTGGATAAATTTGAAACTTAATCAGTTTCAAAAATTGCAATTTTATTAGAGACTGATTCAGACATCAACTGCCTCAACCTACAGGCTATATCCTACTGCTGGAGATTGAGAGCTATTACTCAACTAGCTTTAAGATGCTATTGGGTTGGTATCAGTTGGTCTGATACCCTCACAGTTCTCAAGTATCAAAGAGAGTTATCCCTTATCATTGCTTTGATCTTCAGAAGGATAGAGAACAGACATCACCTCAGAAGACAGAAGCAATTTAGCCAATGTCAACAACCAGGACATTCAGGGGACTCATGCTCCAAACCCCATGAAATGGTCTCTAGTCTCATAAGGACACAGAGAGGACACACAACAAACCTGTGCCATCTTAAGGTGGTGTCAGTGATTTCTGTGATTGAAATATGACTGGAGTACCACCTCTACAAATACAGAGCGAATACAGAGCAACACTTTCGGTACCTCTATCTCCTGAGACTCTCTCGGTCCATAAGACTATTCTCACTGACTCACACTCTGAGTGCTAGCAGCCAAGTGGAGCGCTACAAGCCAAGAACACAGGTAAAGGAAGTGTTCACCCACATGCAACAGCCTCCTGTTCAAGACGAGACAGTAAGAATGACGGCCTCACATCATCCGATCCTGATCCCCCTTCCATCTCTCTCTGTTTCAGTCTTTCTTGCTGTGTTAAATTATGATCGATGTACGCCCAGAAAGACATGGAGATTCGTCCGCAACACTAACCCCATCTATCCCCCCCACCCCCCTTCCCCTCCTCAGTCACTCATAAACCACTTCCAGTTAATAATCGTGCCAGATCCGTCTCCATTTTTGCAGACTGACACAAACGCAATTAGGATAAATCAGTGGCTCTGCTCCCCGCTGTGCGAGAGGCCTTGCTATAAACTCAGCTGCGCTCGTGTGACTCTCTCTCTCTCTCTGTGTGTGTGTGTATGTGTGTGTGTGTGTGTGTGTGTGTGTGAAAGAGAGAGAGAGTGGTGAAGAGCTACGTGCGGATGTCAGGACGATCGCACACTGATGATCGTGGCGTGCCACAGCTGTTGAGCAGCCCAGGGACAGCGACGGGACAATGACTAATTACACCACGCCAGAGCACCATTTCACGAGCGAGAGTTTGTGAATATGGGGAACATGTGGTGATGGTGTACGACGTGACTGGTTACAGCTGGGGCGTTGTCGTGCATGCACACATGGACAATTGGGGTGGGTTGGGGGTCTATCTCTCGAGAGACCCCTTGAAGCATCACTCAACTGTGTAACTGTGGGCAGTACCTCATCATTGAGTCTGTTGTGGACATGTGATGCTATATGTCTCTGTCTAATTATCATTTCAAAAGCCTTGTATTAGAAAAGAGAAAATGGTGTCTCATACAGACTACTATCTGTGTGCACAGAGACTCTATTTAATAATTGCACATAGCTTCTGAATCTCAATGACCATTAACGACTAGCGAACCGATAGCACGCCCATCAGTCAGTTGTGCTGGAAGCCTTGGTGTGTTCTCATGATTTACGGTGTGGTTTCAGAAGCCTAAGCTTGTTGGGATTTATGCAAAGGGAGGGGAGAGAGAGAAAGATGAGACAGAGAGAGAGAGAGAGAGAAAAAAGACTGAACAGTTCATCCTGTTTTGACTGGGGAGAAAGTAAACCCGGGCATGTGCATCAACAGTACCCATGTTCCACCAGCAAAATGTGACCTTGTCTCTGGCACAGCAGATATTCCATCCAGCATGTGACATGTGGTGGGTTTCGAGGAAGAGACTGAGCGAGGGAATGATCTGTTTTGACAGCAACCGTTATGTCACAGGCCGAGAGAGAGAGAGAGAGAGAGAGAGAGAGCACAGTAGGAGGGAAAGAGAGAGAGAATGGAGACCAGAGGAGGGGAGAAGTTGGGAGAAAATAAATGAATGAAAGGAGAGAGAGAAAAGAACAGGGCTAAAAAGAAAGGAGTAAAAAATGGTGAGAAGAGAGGGGAGCGGGTGTCACTGCGGAAAAAGAAAGGAAAGGAGTCGAACCAACAGTGACTCAAAAGACAGCACGGTGCTCTCTCACTCTCCTCCTCCTCCGTTTCTCCGGCAGTCTAGACTGGGGACTCAGCAGAAGTCATTTTTAATATAAGTAACTCAGGGCTGAGAGAATATTTTGTCTCTCTCTGCAGGATGCATTTCAGCAACGCTATATTGAAGATGATTTGATGCTAACCCCGTGAGGTGGCTTGAACCTGTCTTACTGACAACACTTTTATTTTTACAAACATAAGACTACAGACATTTGCAGTACTGATTAATTAATCATAGTTCATAACACTTTCATAGATGACAGCTCGCCAGTCTGGTATGATGGGAGAGCAGAATGCATATATATAGCAAATGATTTTATAACATCATTAATTATTAATTATTTATCATGGATGTTTGTTTGGCTTTTTTACACAAAAGTATAAAGATTTAGTTTTAAAATGTACTTTCAATGGAGTTCATTTTTTGCTCATGGTGTCTGTCTTGTACAGAATGCTCTCAGCACTGAAAGGGTTTTTTTTTTTTTTGCCTGGGCTCTGCAGGACCAATGCCCATACGGCAATTCAATGACCTATTAATGGAATGAAATTCCTGGGATCAAGAGGGCAATGCACTATCCCCGAGTTCTCCTCGCCTGTCTGAGCCAGCATTATTTGGGGGCTGGAATGAGAGCGCTTCTCTTTTCCCCTTTCATTTTTTTTTTTTTTTTTTTTTTTACTTTTTCTTGGCAAGGCCATTCAGGCTTTCTCTCTTCTCTTCTGGGACATCATGGAAACATCTCTTGACAAATGCACTTCACAGGAAGACCATTATATCACGAGTATTAAATATTTTCATGTTCTTTTTCTCTATTCGAAGCTTAGACAGGTATACAGGAGAACTATATCACCTTCAGTTATGGCTCTTGGCATTGAGGCAGCAACCCTTACAGATATCTTATAAGCACACAAAACTAAGCTTATTTTCATATTGCCAGCCACTAAGTCTCGACAGGCTTCTAGTGTGTGGCTGTGGCTTGTAAGATTGTTATTGAGGTGGGATTTTGATTTTGATTTTGATCTATCTAGCGTGGCACTTGCTTTAAGGTTATATAAAGCAGTTTCCTTTCAGAGGGAAAAATCAAAGAAAGGGAGCAATAAAAATGGGACAGATGTGCCTCTGGATTTTATTTGGACTCATAAGGTCCATCTGAATTTCATTGAGAGGCTGCTATTTTTATCTTGATAATGCCTGATGTAGGAAATGGGCATGTTCATATACTGAATACCTCTACGATTAGTATACAGGACACATCTAAAAAGAATGAATCGCAGCATAGGAACAACCAGCACATTCAACCCTAAATCATGTCTCTGCATCCTGTTGCTATGTGTGCATACAACCCCCCCACCCCCCCAAAAAGAAAAGAAAACCAAGACAGACACACAAGAAGGAAAGAAAAAGTACCCAGCAGCAAGCGAACGCAACAATAACCCAGGAACAAAGACTTGGCAAGCATGTTGCACGCACAGTTGTTCACCACATGCTGTCTATTTCACTTCGGAGGTCCTGAGGCCCCAATCCTCTCCTCTCCCTTCCACCATCCTCCACTCCCACTCCTGTTTTTCACCGCACTTCATTGTGCGCCGTGCAACAAACAGGCCTAAACAAATCAACACGTTAAAGACACACAGCGAGCGCAGCAATGTCCCGGACCCCCCGCCAAACCCCCCCCCCCCTCCCTCCCGCCTCGGCCTCCCTGTGGCTCTGGCAGTGCCAGGCGTGATGGATGTTTATTTTTGTCTGAACTGATTCACTACGCGGCGTCGGCTCAATATCGGGAGGCTCCAGAGATGATTTATTCCCGGCCCGCTCCCATTCGATTAGCCGCAGGCTTACAGTGGGGGCCAACGTGGGCTGTGTTCGTTTTTTTTTTCCTTCTCTGTCTTAAATGAAAGGAGCACTCTCCACTTTCACTCGTTCACTCTCTTTCTATGTCTCTTGTTTCACTCGCTCTTCCCTTTCCTTCTCCCACCCCCCTTGTCGATTTGAGGGAGGTTGAGTGGGTGAGTGGGATTGGTCCTGGGACAGCACCTCTCTGACTCTCCTTCTTCGCCTCTCGAATAAAGAGAAAACTAACCCAGCTACCCAGACCAGGGAGGCCAAGCATCACCTCCATCCCTGATGCACCCACTCAAGTCAACGAGCTAAACAGAGGCAGGCCAACTAGAGACATAGAGAGAGAGATAGATATATAGATAAATAGAGAGAGAGAGAGAGAGAGAGAGAGAGAGAAAAGGATAGCAGCTTCCTCCAGTTCTTCCACTTTGCAGTTCAGCAGCCCACCACCACCGCTCCTCTAACTCTGAGGGCCTAATTTGTCCAACCCTTCCACTTTTCCTTGCCAACAGTTTCACCCTGTGGAATACACTGTTGCTGGATACAGGAATATTATGTTTGATCTCTCAATCGGTGGAAAAAAAAACACTCTAAAGAACTCCATGGCCCTGTTTTGAAGGATACAGTCTGCACATTTTTTTTTTTTTTTTTTACATTCAATGGTTGCCCGAAGTTATGCATTTTGTTGAGATTACGCTGTCACTATAAAGGCTTAATGAACAGAACCACTGCTTTTATTCACACATTTAATATTAATTAGTTGAACAATGGGGTTATGATTTATACATACTGAGAAGACTTATTAATTATACATAGAAATACTACACAGTTAAATAAAGATCAATATTCTGTTTGGAATCTACATGATATTCAGAAAAGCCCCGGATTAATTAATAACCTCCAAAAGGGTTTTCAGAAGTTCTCAGAAGTTTGTTTTTGACAAAAGAAGAGAAAGTAAACCAACCCTTACGCAATGCCTTTTAATGCCGTTTCTCAAGTGGACTATTATCAATATGCTGTTGTAAGGGGAAAAAGGCACAGTTGGATGAGGAGAGATCTGCAGATCTTTTTTCCAGCTTGGAAGCGCTGACAACTGTGGTCAACTTTAGCATAGTTTCGGTGCTTTTCTGGAGATGTGAAGACCCTGCCGATTTTTAAACGCCTCTTGGTTTGAGTCCATGCTGCCTGTGTCTGTGCCGCTCTCTGTGAATACACTACACTACACTACACCCCCCCCACCCCCAACCCCCAAAGGCCTTCAAACACGCTCTCCATTACAGCTCTGGCAGACAGGAAGCCTAGCCATGGTAGGTTGGCCCCTGTACTTCTGCATCTCTCCACATATGCAGAAATCCAATGGAAAATAATGGCTGCTCTCTGCTGTAAGGCCAACTCACTACTTCTTTTTTGAGCGAGGTTTCAACATGCTGTTTGCGTGTCAAAACAGAGTCTGACATGGGTTCAGGTGAGGGGGATAGATAGAATGTCCCCCTACATTGTGCACTTAATACAGCATCATTACATCTCAACAACAAACACAGCAAGCATGCAGAGACAGGACAGAGAGCTACATTTTACACGTTGTTTGAATAGAACTAAAAAGTTCACTTCAGCTTAGGTAGACTTTAAGTACATATGAGGGGATGAAGGCATTAAGTGTGTACACAATGTTCTTCTTCAGACAATAAGACTGCTTAAGTTATTAAGACCGCTAACATCTTCTGACCCATTTTTGAACTGATTATTCAAGACTGATGTGCTAACAGATAGATTTCTCATTTTTTAATCTACGGTATATGGAATGGTCTACTTTCCCTCCATTCCGCACTTAAAGAGATTCCAGCTCATTGCCCTCCTTGAAAAAGAATCAGTTTAAGGCTATGGGCAACGTCTCGGCCGATCCTTGGGGATTATATCTGGGGATTAATGAAGGAAAGCTGCTTTCGGTGAAGTATCGTTATAGCCTCAGAGCTGTCTTGTAAATTGTTAGATTGATGAAGTTTAATGTCAGTCAGGCAGGCTGGGTAGCTCGGTTTTTTTTTTCTATTCAGGCGAAAAAAATGAAACACCAGCGCTTTTTAAGGATGACAAATTCTGGATAATCCTTTACAGGAGAGCCTTGTCGGAGTCATATACTGTGTATTGTAAACAGACCGGTTTAATGTGCAAAGCATGGCGCCATAACAAAAAACAGAGATTAAGGCTCATTAAGCTATTAACATGAAAGGGAAAAAAATATGTTCAAGCAAAAGAGATCTGAACACATTTATGTCTGTTACAATTATTAATGACATCTTGGATTCCGTAATGACAGTCTGAATTAATGGATTTCTTATGCCAGTCTGTCTCAGATTAAGATAGATGTTCTACTAGGTGACTAATGCATGTATACTACCATGCAGCATGTGTTTTGGTTTTAATTTAAGGTTAGACTAGGATTAGAATTGGGATTAACAACATTGATTTGCTGATATTACAATAAGTTTTTACACATAGTTTGTTGTAGGACATGTGGCTGGATTTGTACACTCAACTTAAAAGGAATAAATAGACAAACATCAAATGACAGGTGTGACTGTCAAGATTTACGACCTTTGTAAGGGAGGCTCCCCAAGCTTAGATGTTTAACACTTGTGCAGAGGTCAGGGGTATCGCTGGGGTCACGGGGCAAACTGGGGTCAGGAACAGTTTGTGCATCCGGCTTGAACCCTCAGGGGAGAAGCTGCCTAAACATTTTCAGGGTCATCCTCCAATGAACCCATAAACGTGTTCTTCCGAACTCTGTGACTGTGCCCTCTCTTCACCTTTTAAAGGTAAAATAAAAAATAATGAATTTGGGCAGTTTCATGATATATAGACCATGGAGCTGTCTGGAGCTGCCTAATTTACCTTTAATAAGGAATAATTCAAGTTTTATCATTCATGTTCACTACAACAATGTTTCTAAAGAGTTAACTGGACTCTGACCTTGTTTTAACCCATAATAATCCTATAGTGCTCAGTGCTACACCTTCAGAACACAGTTCTGTTTTTCACATCAAGCATGCACTGTTTATACAGTATGGAGAAATCCCTGGGCCTCTCCGGACCCCTTGGTAAGTCTCCGGGGCCTGCAAAATATCTGCATTAGCCCTAACACATGTCCTGCAGCCTTCGGCATTAGCATAATCTATGCAGGCAACACCAGAGAGGGAGAGAGAGAGAGAGAGAGAGAGAGAGAGAGAGAGAGAGAGAGAGAGAGAAAGCCAAGAGGGAGGGAGATAGATCCTTAAAATAGATCTGTCCCAGTCCCTCACAACTGACTACCTTTTGTTCTCCAGATGACTCCGATGCTCCACTCGACACCGCCACCACCACCAGCCCCTATCACCATCTTAACCCTATACTCCCTGACCTCCCCAGCTCTTACACCCCCAGCTGCCAGGCTATCAAGCCCCCATGGCATCAGCTGGTCTGGGCCATCTAGCCAGCACATACTGCCTCTTTCCACCAGCATGGAGGACATCAAACTCCACAATAGTACAGCCCTACTCAACCCTTCCTACCCCTATCCTCTTCCTAGTCTCCTGCTCTCTCTCCCAGTCCATCCAAGCAGGAGACTTGCTATGCTATGCTTAGGGCCGGTTTGAGGCCTAGATGAACTAGGCGATCGCTTAGGGCACCAAGTATAGGAGGGAGGGGGGGCTCACAATCACAATACAATTACTTTTTTTCTTCAGTTTTTCTCTTGTATTTCTAGTAAAAAGAGGGGACAAAATTCTATTCTGGCCTAGGGCAGCAAAAAGGCTACAACCGGCCCTTGCTATGCTATGCTATGCTATTCTATGCTATGCTATGCCTGAGCGACAGCCAGCCCCTCCTGGGACATTAAGCCTGGCCCCCTTCTTCAAAAAGCCAGCCGGCCTCATAAATTTCCCGGCACCTGGTGTGAGAGAGCTTTTGCTGGTATTTAGCACTGTGATTACTTCTGGGCGGCAGACAGGCCTGACAGTCTGAGAACGCCTCCTCCTTCTCTCTCTCTCTCTCTGTCTCTCTCTCTCTCTCATTCTTTCTCTCTTTCTTCCTCTGTTTAAACTTTGCTAGTTCCTCACAGTTCTCCTTTTACCTACTCTATTTTAAACTAAAGTAAACATTAGCACCTATGTGCTGGCAAAGATATGGGTCGCCACCATTGTTAGCTTGCTCACTGAGCTATAGAAAAAGGCATTTCTAATGCATGTGCAAAAGCAATTAGCCAACTCCACTGTCTAGACCAATTAACAACTTCAGTGTAAACAACGAATGCAACCACCTGTATCCTGCCAAATCTAAGGGGGAAGTAATTCTAATGAGGACCACAGCAGTCATGTGACGGATTTTCCAAATTGGCGGCTTTATGCTAATGAGTCTCACTTCAAAGCTGGGCCATGGACCTACTTTAAACAGACTAGATGGACAGACAGCCAGCTCATCCTGGAAGCCAGCAGTTGAATGATTCCTTTCATGCAATTAAATAATCCCTGCAATCAAGTAAAATGCAGTAAAGTGCACTACATTTTTTTTTTTTTTTTGATGCTTTACCAAAGCGAGAGACTTTTGAAATGTCAACAGACAAAAGATTCTTTGTTGCTCTGCCAAGCACTTTTATCTTTACTGTTATTCCAGAGGCAGCTGTATGTAGTACTTTCATTATAGGCAATCCACAGATAAGATCTAAAAAAACTAGCGAAACAAAAACCTCATGTCAGAAAACACAAAGAAGCTATTCTTATATTACTTATTGCAAAGGAATCTCATCTTTCAATGGCAAAAAAAAATAATAATATAAAAAAGACAAACACGAGAAGCATGAGTAAGCATAAAGCAAGCAAACTTGCTTCCATCTCCTCACTTCCAGAAGCTTCCTTTCATATGACTGTTGATTTGATCCAGACATTGATAAGCATGAATCATATCACCACACCTACTTGTCATTGTGGAAGCATGCTTCCTGTACAGGACAGCAACAAATGCACTGTGTTCTGTGTGTGTGTGTGTGTGTGTGTGTGTGTGTGTGTGTGTGTGTGTGTGTGTGTGTGTGTGTGTGTGTGTGTGTGTGTGAGAGAATTCCTGACAGGCGATTCAGCTTGTAGCTACCATCCCCCCCACAAGAATTTGAACACCATCTACATCCATGCCTCTCCTCCCCTGTCCACTTGAGGGGTTAAGAGGAGTCAGAGTTCTCAGTTATCACCATTTATCACACACACACACACACACACACACACACACACACACACACACACACACACACACACACACACACACACACACAAATCCAATCATGAACGCTCCTAACAGACACACACACACACACACACACACACACACACACACACACACACACATACACACATACACCCACACACATGCATCAACTCCCACCACCTAATATTTCACCCAACACCAAACTCCTGTAGCCGTGATGGATGAAGTTACAGTGTGGAGCACAGATGACACATCCAGACCACGAGATGGCTGACTGGCCTAAAGGAAGGACCGATGTGTTACACAGGACACCCCTTGACACATTTCCTTCTCAAACTTCTGGGCCACAACACACACACACGACAACACACACACACACACACACACACACACACACACACACACACACACACACACACACACACACACACACACAGACACCCCCAGACACAGGCACATGTTGAGTAGTCATTAGGTCACTTCTGGTCATTCTTCCCTTAAAGTCCGTTGGGACTGGGGAAGCCTACCTCTGCCCATACCCCCACCCCTCCACCTCCCTGCGCTACACCCCGCTACCAACCCTACCCCTTCCTCTCCTGCCGCGCTCCCTGTTTCCTGCCGATACTGCACCAGGGAGAACAGGAATGGAGGGAGGAAAGGGGGAGAGAGAGAGAGAGAGAGAGAGAGAGAGAGAGAGAGAGAGAGAGAGAGAGGAAGGGGGGCCTGGTGCTTTCAAGCGGAAAAATACCAGGGCTGACAGAGGGGGACGCCTCATTTTTCAGACTGAGCGCAAAAACTTGTTATTGGGGGGGGGGGGGGGGGGGCGAGGGTGGAATAGAGTCATTGCATAAACATTGGGTTAAATCAATTAAAAGTCAAACCAAAGCAATTGCTCAGTGAACTGTTTATTCGAATGATATATTTGCTTACATTGTTTTGCAGGGAGCCGCAAATTAAAAAGGGGTCTAACAAAAAAGAAACTAACAAAAAAAATAAATAAATAAAAACTTATGTCATGAGACATTTAGGTGGAACTGAGACAAAGGCTACAGCAGCAGCTCTGGTTTATGAATGCATGAGTCCACTCCATGCAAACAGATAAGGAATGAAAATGAGAAAGCACTTGTAAGAGCCCACTTAAGACGATCTGACAGGGGGAATGCGGAGATGAATATGTAATAGGCATGCTTTCTGATTAAATCTGGCCCCAGTAGGAGTCATTGAGTCGGGATTAAATTTGGCTAAATCCAGATGATCTTTAAGTAAAAGCATAAATTTGAACGAAGATTTGTGCGCTCTCGATTTGACCATCTGTGGCGCCAGGCTCGCCCGCTGCAGCGCGGGAGGTCGGCGAGGCACAAAAGCCATTTATTCCCCGCCACTCATAAATCCTCCCGTATTTACTTTAATCGGCATTACAATATTTCTCTTTACTGGACAAATCTCCAAATTGTGGCTTCTCAGGAGGGTAAACAAAGAGAGGAAGGAAATTGTGTTTCCTGGAGAAAACCTGATGGCCTTGCACACTCACACACACACACACACACACACACACACACACACACACACACACACACACACACACACACACACACACACACACGCTCATATAACTCCACCATGCAAACAATGACCCAGGCTGTTTTAATTCTGGTGGCCTTGTACACTCACTCTCACACACACATACACACACACACACACACACACACACACACACACACACACACACACACATATAAACCCGCCACGCAAACAATGACCCAGGCTGCGTTAATACGGGGTCACTGCTTGAGCTCGCCGTTCCACCTCGTTTGGTTCCACCCCCCCCACCCTCGCTTCTCCCCATTGATTTGTTGACACTCTGCGACCGCCGCTACGTGCTGAGCAATTACCGGTCCCGCACCGCCATCCGCTTATTTCCATGCGATTATACTCCCCTCTCTTCACAGCGGCTGGATGCACAACAAAACCCCTCGCACCACATCGAGCCCTGCCGCCATGCCCGAGAGAGTGCTTCCAACCTCAAGAAAACTCATTTCCATAAACACCAGCAACAGGCAAAACAAAAAGTAAATAAATAAATAAAAATATAATTGAGACAATGGTGGAGAGGGGCGAAATGCATAATTGCATTATTTCAGGAGGACTGAGCTTTATTAATGGCCTCCTCCTAATTATCCGCTGCCACGTACTGCAGCAGCATTTCTGGAGTGTCGCTGTTGACAACTGATTGACTGTGACACCGCAATCACGGGTGACACCCGCTACCCCCGGCGACATCCTCGGGGAGCGCTCTGCGCGACGCACGCGCGATCGGGAGCAGATGGAACGGATGCGAAGTGACAGGCCCCAGCGCCGTGGAGATGGGAAGAGGGCGGCGTTCCATCTCATACACACACACACACACACACACACACGCTCACTCGAGTCCAGCAATGCGACAGGCAATCGGCAGTGTCGGCCCAGGGGCCCAAGGAAGGAGTGACAAGGCTGGCATTTCGCTGGTGAGCCAGAGCGTGGAAGACGCAAAAGACAGCAGAGCAGGTGGAAGACAGATAGAAAAATGGTGTGTGAGAGAGAAAAACGAGAGAGAGAAAGACAGAGAGAGAGAGAGAGAGAGAGAGAGAGAGAGAGAGAGAGAGAGAGAGAGAGAGAGAGAGAGAGAGAGAGAGAGAGTGTGGTCTCTGCACAAGCAACCTCAGCTTCATCAATTTCTCGAGCAAAACTTAAAAAAAATATTTGTGCCAAATCATCTCAAACACATTGTCCATGAACTCATTTGCTTGTGGACAGAGGCGCAGTCACAGAGGACAAGTCACTGAAATGCTTATTCATGAGCGGCTGAGGCACCTAGAGGCGCAGTGAGTTGTCTCTGCCGAGCGCTTATACCACTACAGGCAGTCCAGCAGTCCTGCTAAACTCTCAGTGCAAGCAGAGTCCAGTGGGACAACAACAAAAAAAGAAAAAGAAAAAAAAGTGTTTGAGAAAGTTTCTGACTTTGCTTCCGGAAAACTTGGAAACTTCTTCAGCTGACCCCTTCCAGTTGAAGACACACCCTAAACACACAAACACACACACATGCTCAAACACACACACACACACACACAGCTTGGCTCTGATCTGGCGCTTGGTAATCGCTGTGAGCGGAACAAGGCCCGACACAGAACAACATGAAACGGGTGACGAGGCAAGTAGGCGAGCGAGCGAGAGAGAGAGAGAGCGAGCGAGTTATCCCAACTATTTAATACAGTGGAGCTTTTTATAGGCAGTCTGTGGATTGTGACACAAAGGCCTGCCCACACAGTCTTCTCTCCTTCTCTCCCTCCCTTTCTCCACTCTTCCACCCTCGCTTTTTCTCCCCTTTCTTTTTACAATGCAGACTGACTGAGATGTTTCCCAGTCCGCACAGCTGTGGCGGTGTTGAGTGTGTTCGTGTGTGTGCGTGTGTGTGTGTGTGTGTGTGTGTGTGTGTGTGTGTGTGTGTGTGTGTGTGCGCACGCTTTTCTGTTCAATTGTGTCTCTGTGTGTATATGTGCCTGTGAGTGTGCACGCCACTATGTGTCTATGTGTGTGTGTTTGTCTGTGCTTGTGTATGTGTGTGTGTGTGTGTGTGTGTGTGTGTGTGTGTGTGTGTGTGTGTGTGTGTGTGTGTGTGTGTGTAGTTTCATGTTTCAGTGAGCATTCTGATCATTGGAGCACAACCCTCTGGCCAACCCAAACCTGCCCACCTCTCCAAAGCGCTCGCCCTCTGCATTGATTTCTATAAATGGAACATTGATTGTGCAGAAAGTTCACAGGGGCAAGCCAGACATCCCCACCCAACTCTTCTGCTATCCCCCACCCCCACCCCTTCTTTTTTTTTATCCTTTTCTTTCTTTTTCGCTTTTTCCCTTCTCTGCTTCCCTCAATCTGTCTCTTTTTTTAATACCCTCCACTTCAACTGGCTTCTGGGCTACCTTAGCAACTTTTCTGGTTTCTGTATCTTCTCTTTCTCTATCTCCTTTCTCTGGTGTCGTCTTTTCTTCCCTCGTTTTCTTTTCTTCTGAAAGACACACAGTATCGAGCTACACAGAGGACAAACACTTCCCATTCCACAACCAGTGTCTCACTCTCTCTCACTTACTCCCTTTGTGTGTGTGTGTGTGTGTGTGTGTGTGTGTGTGTGTGTGTGTGTGTGTGTGTCCAGAAGCTCGCTCCAGTGAGCCCTGCAGCCTCTCATCCCACACTTTCTCAAACAAGTGGCCTGTGAGCCCACCCTAAAACACACACACACAAACACACACACTGTCTCTCCAACAGTCTAATAAATACAAACAGATCCAACTGCGCTACCTAGTGTGTGTGTGTATGTGTGTGTGTTTGTGTGTGTGTCTATTGTTGGGGTGAACACCCACTGCCTGAAGTTACAGACTAAGCTATCTAGAAACACTAGCCTCTCTCTCTACAGCAAAACACTAGCCCCTCTCTCTCTCTCTCTCTCTCTCTCTCTCTCTCTCTCTCTCTCTCTCTCTCTCTCTCTCTCTGCCAATGCAGGCGTAAAAAAGGCCAACTCCTTTTCTCTGCCGAGTGATCCAGTGATCCGACCCTCCTGGGACCCTGACTCACACACACGCACACGCACACGCACACGCACACACACACACACAGAGAGACGCTTCAGGAAACTCACTGAATCAGACATGCCGAGAAAAGACTGCTGGTGTCTGATATGTTGTTACACACACACACACACACACACACACACACACACACACACACACACACACACACACACACACACACACACACACACACACACACATAAAACACAACCTTATCCACACATGAGTATGAAGTCCTACATATGCATATGAACAGTGAAAGGCAGTCATAGACTGTCTGATCTTTACAGACAAACATAAACACACATGATGCACATAAACAGGCTGTCTCCCTTCTCTCTCTCTCTCTCTCTCACACACACACACACACACACACACACACACACACACTCACTCACACTCAAACTCTAATATTTCTGGCTTTCTGATCCTCTCAGTTTTTCAAGGGCACCAAAGACAGACAAAGTTCACCCTGCTAGCATTTGCCAGCATCTCATCTCTCTCTCTCTCTCTCTCTCTCTCTCTCTCTCTCTCTCTCTCTCTCTCTCTCTCTCTCCTTCTTCTTTTGGTATTAGTTGAAGGGGAAAAAAACATGATCACCATAAACAAACACTAATTGGTAGCTAATTTTGTTAGTTCTTGCCTGGCTGAGTTGCCGCCTCCGGGCAGGAATGAATAATTTATAGCCGTGGCGGCGGGCGTCTCTTCACAGGGAGCTGTGAGCTAGTGGGAGCATTATGCCACTGCACCCAGCCATTTCTCAACACTCATGACTGGCATCAGAATACTATGGAAATGGAGGGTTCATGCCACCCTCCTCCTCCCTTCCTCTCTCTCTCTCTCTCTCTCTCTCTCTCTCTCTCTCACACACACACTTTCTCAATCTCTCTCTCACTCTCTCACTCTCTCTCTCTCTCTCTCTCTCTCTCTCTCTCTCTCTCACACACACACACACACACACACACACACACACACACACACACACAGACACAGACACACACACACACACACACACACACACACACACACACACTTTCTCAATCTCTCTCACTCTCTCTTATTCAGTCCCTCTCCTATTCTTCTTCTTCTTGCTCACTCTCAGCCTCTATCTCTTCGTGTTTCTTTCTTTCCCTTCTTCTTCTTCTTCTTCTTCTTCTTCCCCCTTTCCCCTCCCTTCTTAGTCAACAGGCAGAGGTTTGGCAGGCAGTCTCCCGTCCCAGTTGGCAGAGACTTAGAGTGGAGAGAGGGAACAAGAGGAAGAGAAGGGAGGAGAGCGAGAAGCGAGAGCAAGAGCAAGGAAGAAGGAGAAGAAGGATAGGAGGGAGGGAGAGCGCACAGAAGTGAAGGGCCACATACGCACGCAATCTTTTGCAAAAAAAGGAGGAGAGGACGGAATGGTGGGATGGAAGGAGGAGAGGTGGTCTCGGAAGGCCCGCTGACATTTTGCTATTGCTCGACTTCAGGAGATTAGGGCCTGACTGGAGGATTCTCGGTTTTCTGTCTCAGTCCCAGGGTTTCTATCTATCTCTCTCTCCCTCCCTCCTTCTCTCTCCCTCGCTTTCTCCAGCTTTCTCACACATTCTCTTCATTCCCTCCCTCTGTTTATTGCTAGTTTGTTTTCACTCTTCTTCTCTCTCTCTCTCTCTCTCTCTCTCTCTCTCTCTCTCTCTCTCTCCTTTTCCTCTCTGACTCGATGCAGACTGAGAGACTGAGATTCTTTCTTACCTGCACTCCAAGAAAACTTTCTGCTTCAAATAGATTTTGAAAATAAACCATGCTCTGAAACTACTGTAAGAATCTATCCACAAAATGCAAAAGGGGACCAGTAACAGAGGCTGAGAACCCCTTTCTAAGAACATGCACACAGCATAATTCAGTAAGATGGATCCACTGTTCACTGCTTAGATAAAAGCATCTACCCACTAGACTAATATGGTGAGCAATATCAGATGGGGGGGAAAGTTCCACAAAGAACAAACTGGGCAGCTGTACTTCTGAATGTTTTATTGCTAGAGAATATTACAGTTTTACGAGTTCCTCTACAGAGCTGACAATTTCTATTGACAGAAACGGGCCTATTATTCCAGCAAATATTCCATTATACAAAATACAAATACTGTAATAAATGTTTATGTTGGTCTCTCTGTGTTAATCCTTTTAAATAATAAAACGCGTTCCAGACTCTTGTCAAACCCACAACATTGTTTTTACTATTAGTGAGTGTAAAATATTAATAAAGCCACCCGGTCTTTTTTAGCCTCCCTCCGTGACGCACCTCTGTGGTGAAGCCGCACATGGAGGGTCACACACGCTTGGATTATCGCCCCCCTATCTGGTTTGAAATGCTAAATATTTCATGAGAACAAATTTGCAAAACAGAATCTCGAGTCGGTTGTTTAATATTTCATTGGGATTTTGCCGTGCGGTCCGATGTTTATGTATATTACGCGTCGGGAGCGTGCGCTGTTTATTGGGGCAGAATAAGAAGTGTTGCGGTCAGTGGGAGAAATGCTAGCTGGTTTGGCTTTACATGTATGTATGATACAAGCCCTTTCGCTCAAAATCCCACCATTCACTACAGGCCCCAGTCAATGCATTACCAAGAGAAGAGATCCGAGGGGAGTGGGATATAGAATAAAAAAAGGAGGGAAAAGAAAGAAAAATGAGATGGTAGGTCAGATGAAGGGGTCACAAGGGGAAAAGAAGAGCGAAAATAAGAGAGAAAGAGTAGAGAGAAGAAGAGAAATAAGACATTACGCAGACAGAAAGTGCAGGCGAAGGACAAGGATTGTATGGACAGATAAAGACAGATAAAAAAAGAGTGAGCGAGAGAGAGAGAGAGAGCTAGAGAGGAGGAGTGGGGGAGTGAAGGAGAAGGGGAGGAGGGAGAGATGGAAAGATGGAGATGTGGAAATGTCAGGGCTGTGAAGAGGTCACTGGGTAGTAGCGGGCATCCGGCTCAAGGCATTTGCAAGTGTTTGTGCTGCTGCCTCTCCCTCTCCCACTGCCACCGCCACCACCACCACCACCGCCGCCACTGCCACTGCCACTGCCGGTGCCCGTCTCTCTGGATCTGTCAGCGGGACTGAGATGCGCCACCTCAGGAGAGCACCTGCCACCTCCTCCTCCTCTTCCTCCTCCTCACCTTCCCCTCTTCTCCTCCACCCTCCTCTGGGCAGAAACAGGTGACCTTGTCCCTGAC
>JAODXP020000027.1:1145294-1187794 GCA_027497455.2 Sardinella longiceps
TAATTCTTACCAATAAAACACAAATTTAACTCACAAAATAGGGGTTAAAGTGAAATAAAATGAAGAAAAGCAATATGTGAGTTTTACAGTCTACTTACATTGTCACTGTAATAAATGTGTTCACTGAATGTAAGCCACAACTGAACCAGTTTATAAAGAAGCGCTGAAGTAAACTGTGAATGGAGTAGTACCCAGCATCATTCTAACAGCTCTGACTAGTACTGCAGAAATCAGCCTTGATAAATAGCCACCATTCTAGCATATCAACTCCTACCACAGACACGAGGCACAACTGTCACCGTGTGCTGTCCACATTTGGCATTAGTAATAACAGAGCTGTCCTGTCCACTGCTCCAGCAACAAGGAGACAGAGACAGAGAGAGACAGAGAGAGAGAGAGAGAGAGGGAAAGGGAGAGAAGGCAGAAGAGGAAATTAACTCTGGTTTCTTTCTGATGAGACATGATAGGGCTCAACTACCTGACAAACTCTCTCTCTCTCTCTCTCTCTCTCTCTCTCTCTCTCTCTCTCTCTCCTTTCTCTCTCTCTCTCTCCCACTATCCTTTTTTCGCTCTCAGTCACTCTAAGATGCTTTTCTGCCCGTCGTCCTCCTTCGTAATTTAGGTGTCAACTCAACCACCCCTTTCGCCGAACCTTCATGACAGTAGATCCCTCTGTGAAGGGGAGGGTGCAGCCCCCTGAGAAAGTAAGACGGATGGCGGACGACCGCCCCGACGTGCGGACACGAGACGCGCGTGGTTGACAGGGGTGGCGCGTGGCTGCGTGCGAGCACGGCGGCCATTGTTTTCAGCACAGGGGGTTGATGACAGGCATCTGCAAGGCCCCCTCGCCACGTCCTCCGCCACAATTATCTGTGGCACAGCTTCATTAAACCGTCACTTTCGCCAAAGGCTCGCCACCCATGTGCGGAGATATCGGCCCCTACTGGGACATCTATCCACGGCTCTCGGCTCATCCCGAACCGTAATTATTAAGCAAACGCACAGCCTGTCATGAAGTCAACATGCATACAATCAAAAGGCTTTGGGGTGGCAGTCCGCCAACAGCTTCTCTGTAGGTCTATGGTGTAGCAAAGAGAGGTAATAAAAGTTCATTTGCGTGTGCGCATCTGTTAAACGGAGTGATGGAGAATATTTTTAATTAACGCCAAAAAGAGTTGTTTTTATGAGGCTGACAGATCTGGTTTCAACGTATATAAGTTGCCCTCGTTTGGAAACATCGCAAAAAAAGATCACAGAGAAATCACCAGCAAGAGAGGCATTAATATAATGAGTGCCTTTCTTACAGGGCTTGCGTTCGGGCGTTAAACATTTGTTGACAGTTTATGGAAAGCGAGCCTGTTGGCCCTCCCTCCCAAGAGCAGCAAAAGCTGCTGCAGACTCCTTTTTGGACAGATGTCTCTATGGTGATGTTTGTATCCTCTTGGATACGGCATTGAGATCTTACACAGCGCCTGATGTCTGCACTGAGAAGGGAGGGGAAGTGGGGTGGAAATCCTAGTGGGAAACCAGTGTACTAGTTGAGTCTTATGATAGTCAGGTGAAAGCAAGAGCACTGGGAGAATAGATTGAAGAGTTTTTTTTTCTCTCTTCTTCTTCTACTACTTCGTCTTCTTTTCTTCCCCTCTCTCACCTCCCAAGCAAGAGCTTAAGAGAGGGATTTGGATCATGAGGGGGAAAAAGAGTGGGGAAGAGAAGAAAAAAAAAACAGAGTGAGATTTTGATGTCTCCTCCTCTCCTCTCTGAAGAGGAGCAGGGGGAAAAAAGAGAGGCTAACATGGAGGAACCCCTTATGGTCTCTAAATCCATGGCGGGGCGTGTGAGCCAACGCCAAAGCATATCAGTGTCTGGCCCCTGCACCTCTGGGAGTCTTCAGAGGAAAACAGCTACACATCTGTGTGTGTGTGTGTGTGTGTGTGCTGTGGAGTGTGTGTGTGTGTGTGGAGGGAAGGTGGGCACAGAAGGTTACGCGAGGCTAAACAGTCTCCTGAGAGCACTGGGGGGTCACAGCGTAGGAGTGCAGGGAGGTAGGGAGAGGGTGAAGCGAGAGTTAAATCAGATTTTTTTTTTTTTTTTTAGCAGCTAGAGGACAGCGGTTTTGGATGTTTGTCACGTTCAGCCTTTACGGCCTGTGGCTGGACTCACTGTTATTTATTCAAGCAGAGTGTGTGTCTGTGTGAGTGTGTGTGTGTGTGTGTGTGTGTGTGTGTGTGTGTTTGTGTGTGTGGTGAGGAGGATGGTTCATAAGCTTGTGTTTACATGCGTGGCTCAACGGATGCACAACTGCATGTACAAATGGAAACACAAATAGGTATGTGTGCAAGTTAGTGGTTATCTGTTTGTTTGTGTTGCTGTGTGTTTCTGTTTGTGTGTTCCATGTGTATATGTTTGTGCATGACTGTGTGTGTGTGTGTGTGTGTGTGTGTGTGTGTGTGTGTGTGTGTGTGTGTGCGTGTGTGTGAGCGAGAGAGAGTGAGTGTGTGTGCGTGCTTTTGTTTACCTACTTGCAGGAGTGTCTGTACGTGTATATGCAAGAGTGTACATGTGTGTGCAGTGTGTGTGCAGTGTGTGTGTGTTTCGCGTTCCCCCCGAAGCGGCCGCGATGGCGCAGCTCCTGCTGTTTGATGTTCCCTCTCCTCCGGTAAGTAAAGAGAGCCAATAAAAGGCGTGTGTGGCAACCGTGTCCTGCCATGCGCGCCCCCATTAGCCATGAAAGGCCTCCCTATTCAGCCGTGCAGAGCTAAATCCACCGCGGGGGCCGGGGAGGGAGAGCCATTGGTGCCTGAAAGCGCCGCTTAAGAATCCTCACAACAAACCAAACTGTTCCGATTTAATCCATCTCCCTCGGTGGGGGGAATTATAGGTAAACATATGCCTTCATTATTTGCTTTGCTGCATTGGAGAATGAAAATAAATAAACAAATAACTTAGCGCTGGGGCACCCCAGTGGAATATTATTGTTTATGGATTACACACCGTCGTATGGCTCTAGATTTCATTATGTTAACGCTTCACGTAAGTAAAGTGAGCGGACGAGGAGACAAGGAGAGCTTGTGTTAAATGACTGTGTTTCTTCGTAGTTTCACAGAGACTGTGAACGTGTTGTTGTTTTTTGCAAAGAACCAGAAAGGCTTTGACCTTAACCTTTGGGTTTAGACAAGCATGAATCTAGTGGGCCTGAGAGAGAGAGAGAGAGAGAGAGAGAGAGAGAGAGAGAGAGAGAGAGAGAGAGAGAGAGAGAGAGTTATCTTTTCATGCCTCAGCATAGGGGACGGAGTGAGGGGAATTGGCTCGGGTAAAGGCTGCAGAGTTGCATGGTAAAATGAGAAAAGATAATGACCCACTTTATGCCCTTTTATGCCAGCCCAGTGAAATGCACCTGCCCCAGGAGAAGAGAATTAATTACTCCTGATATGGAGCGTTAGCAACCGTCACACTTGCTATTGGTTAACCAAAAACACTGCAGCAGCAAACACAATGCTTCTCTTTGCTACACGGCTACCTTTTACACCCAGCAGTCATTTAAAACAAGCCCTTGGAATAACGCAAGGATGCACAGCACACACATACACACATAGTAACACACACACACACACACACACACACACACACACACAAATGTCCCTAGGTGGGACTTTATTGGAGATGTTGTTTCAGCGCCCCTTCCCAACAATCCAACAGAGCCATGTGAGTCAACGAAGGGACCAGGGCTGCTGCTGCTGCTGCATCGTTAGGCCTGGGCAGAAATGATGTGGGTTAAGTCTGGAGGAGCATGGCATCTAGGGAGGTTAAGCCTGGGGCAGTGGGGTGTGGTGGGGGGAGGGTGGAGAAGGTGAGGAATGGGATGGGAGTGGGGGTGTGGTGTGGTGGGAGTGGGGGGTCGATGATGGGACTGGGTGGTGGAGAGTCTGGTGCAACGATGTGGGGTAGAGAGAAGAAAGAGAGTGAATGAGAGAGAGAGAGAGAGAGAGAGAGAGAGAGAGAGAGAGAGAGAGAGAGCAGGGGAGTTTCTCCATACAGGCAGACCTGGCTTGCACTGAGCTGGAGGGGCCCTTCTGGGACTGCCCTTGTTAATGCAGTGCCTGTGGACAAGCCCCAGGCTCCATGACCCCTGCAGCATGCCAACATGTTTGCCTGTCTGCCTTTCCTACCTTTCCTTCCTGCCTGCCTGTCTGTCTGTCTGCCGGTCTGTCTGTTTGTCTGTCTGTCGGAGGTTTTCTTCCTTTTCCTTCTTCTCTCTCCTTAGATTCTGGCTTCTCAGAGTGAGAAGATGGTAGTGGTAATGCGTGTGTGTGTGTGTGTGTGTGTGTGTGTGTGTGTGTGTGTGTGTGTGGGTGTGTTTTTGTGTGTGTCTGTGTGGGGAGGGGGATGGGGGGGGGGGGTCGGTATCTGCTTTCCTGACTCAGTTTATACCCAAAGTCTATCTACTGAGCGGGGCGCTGAGACAACCTGGCTATCGGCTGCACCGGTTGTCCCTCTGTTTAGCTGGTTTTGTATATCTGTCCATATGTTTTCAATGCAAACCTTATTTTATCTGTTTTGTTTTTTTTCTTTTCCCTGCTTATCTTGTGGCCCGTTTAGTTGCCTGGCTGGCTCTCCCCATCATCCAGACTGAGTGTATGGAGCAGTGTGCTGGAACTGGTCAGGGTTGCTTGCGAGGGAGGCTGGATGCAAAGCTAAGCTGCCTCCCATTTCGGAGATGCTAGTGTCTTATCAACAACGGCTCAGTCCAATTTGCGTAAAGCGGATGAGGACATTCTTCTGCGAGACGCCTTTGTTTCGATCTTCAGTAGCAGGATTAGATGGAATTAGGAGGAAAAAGTTGAGCAAGTGGCAACAAATAGCAACAAAAAAAAAAGAAATTACAGACTTTTTTCTCGCCCAATGCCCAAGTTGTACCACACAGCGTGCTTTTTTCTTCCAAGTGCGATCTAAACTGAGAGGGATTTGCCCAATTTGCCATCAATTGGATTTTGCCCATTTGAGATTTGCCTCGTTTATCTTCTTGGAGGGCTTATTTCATGCTGCCGTCTCGTCGGTGAACCTCAAGAAGCCTTGTTTCATTGCGCTGGTGGCCGCGCGTGCGAGCCTCATTACTACAGCCAGTCTGCAGCTGCCGAGATCCGCAACACTGGGCTTCTCAAAATCTTAAGGGGGGGGGGGGGTTGAGTCCCTTCAATGAAATGGGCTGAGAGCCAAGCAACAACAACCACCAAAAAAAAGAAAAAAAAAAAGTCAAGATCATTCTGATTCCGGAACCCCCCACGTCTGCTCCTCATGCTGCACAAATGACCTCCTGCAAGTCAACATTCCACTCGAGTCTCCTTGATGGACAAACTGTGTTGTAATTCACTAGGGGTGCATGTGTGTGTGCTAGTGGGAGGGGGTGAGTGAGCTGAGGGGGTTGGGAATGGCAGGACACTCTGATGAGGCCTGTAAATGTTTGGATAATTGTGTCTGCTTTGGATTCTGCGCAAGGAATGCTCCCTGTGTGGCCCAGAATACCTATTGTGACCTCAGCAACATGAAACTCTGACTCACCCGCAACGGCCTCAACGTTCTCACCGTTGCGTAATAAATAACCTCCAAGATATCACCGCCGTTTCTGCATACCTCTACAGAACAGCGCCTTGACCAAACTGACTGTGAGCATAACCACTCAGATATGCTTTTCTCAGTGTGCTCTGAATAGGAGCTGGGGGAGTACAAAACCGCAGTTCTAAAGATAAACAATATTCAGAAAATAGAAACCCTGGTTAATTTTGCCCAATCACAATGGCCCATACGGTTTTGAACCTCGCAATGACAGCCAGTCCCAGAGACACAAGGAGAAAGACCTGGCCTGCTTTTTTTCTTTTTTTTTTTTTTCTTCCACCACCGGACCTCCTTCCTTCTGATGACTATTTCAGCCCTAAAAGGCCCAACTGCTCTAATTTTTGAAAGTACTCTTAACCTCACTTAACATTGGCCAAACCTCTGGAGACCTCTCCCATGTTCCTTGCAAACGCTCCCCTTGCTCTCGCCGGCTTATAAGTGGATGACATACATACTCAGGCTCATCAATCAAGGACAGATGAAATATGGGGTACAGAGGAACGGACCCAGCCCTGGGGTCTTTCATAAATCCATAAATACTCAGCTACACAGAGGTCCGAGGAGAAACTATGACCCAAAAAAGCAGGACCCACAAACTCAGGTGACTGTACAAAGAAATGTGACAAGGTGTACAGTACACACACACACACACACACACACATACACACATACACCCACAAATGAGTACTGCCTTCATGAGCACTGCCTTCATGCGCATATACACTTCAGAAAGGCAACCACAAAACAAAAGTGAGATAGATAGATAGATAGATAGATAGATAGATAGATAGATAGATAGATCGTTTAGCTATAAAAATTTCACAGCTCAAATTAATTGCCTCCTCATTATTAACAGAAGGAACACATCACAATTATGCCCTGGCCCATTATTTTCCTTCCACACCTGCATGATGCCAATTCTTCACAGCACGTAGGACGGCCAATTCGGGGATGAATTACCATATAATTCATAGATGCTGCTGCATATTTATCGAAGCAATATGGGTTAAGCACACTCCTCGGGGGTACGCTAGCGCGACTACCCCTCTAGCCACCCCCACTGTTCACACAGCCGATTCCCCATTTGCTTTCCCCCATTAGCGCCTGTGGTCTATAAAGCACACGCTTTCATCTCCCACTGCTAAATGCACATAGATGGATCCTCTTGGACAAGTGCCTGGGACAGTTATGCTAATGATGCTAACGCTAATGATGAAATATAATGCGCAATGAAATATTTACAGTTCCCCTGCCTTTGAACACATATTTGAGAATATTCCAGAAGGTTCCAGTGGCTTTTTTCCCCCCTATATACTTCCCGTTCCTGGTAGACAACACCGCCAGCAACACCTGCGGTAGCTCGAGAGATAGAGAGAGTGCAAGGTAAAAGAGGCATCCCACTGTGAGGCAAAAAAAAATAAAAAATAAAAAAAATGTGACAACTATTCATACCTTCAGCTTTTACCCTCAGAATGATAACCAACTGCGGGAAACTTTCCAAAAAGCTCCACCACTCTAACCCTGCTAATGTGGCAGAACATAGAGAAACTCTTTTTCGTGTTGCTTCCAGTGTTCCCTTCCCCCCACTCAAGGCCCTGCACACATGCAACTGTTAGGAATTTCTGACAACCACACCCAACCCCCCACCCCAACCTCTATCCCACACACACACACACACACACACACACACACACACACACACACACACACAGACACACACACATCCCTGCTTTTGCTACCTTATCTCCTTCCCTGAAACACCTCTGACATTTTAGAGAGGGGTGGGGGGAGGGTGATTATCACTTCTGCTGTATTATTTTCCCCTATGGCTTATTGTCTTTTGCGCCTTGTCTTAATACCACCAGCAGCTCCGTGTGGCTCGTGGATTAGCTCCGCGCTTCTGGCTCGAGTCTCGGGGCCGGCGATATTTATTATGGAGGGCCGCTGACCCTAACAGCGATTAATCCCTTCCCACCCTCATCCCCCCACTCAGATATGGAGGTGCACATTCAGCAAACTCCTGCCTCATAATGTTCCCCTTGTGGAGCCTGTCTGCATTTTTAGCCCATCGGGGCTCTCTCTCTCTCTCTCTCTATAAGCCTCTTTCAACCAGATTCAAATGAGACATCTTATTGCTTGTTGTAAGACACACAGCAAAGTAGCGCTCCACATGGTGTGTTGGTGGCCTGCTTCTGCTCTTTGAAAGCGTCCATAAAATGCATCATAACTCGGAGTAGGACGAAGCCTCAGTGCCATTTGTGGGAGTCATTTCATTACAAAGCTCTTTTCATTATCTATATTTGGAGACTTGGTGGTACCGCCTAAGTTCTGCAGGAAAAATAATTATGGCAACTGCCAGGACAGGCAGAGAGGAGGGAGAGTTCAGGGTCTGAATGAGCAATGTTTCACAATTCATGTTCCCCCCTCAAAACTGTCTTTGAGGCACTGAGTAGGGGGGGAAGGTTTGTTATTAAGAGAGTTATGCCCACAGTGGAGGAAGGTGGGGCCAGTGTTATGGAAACACAGTTCTGCTCCGACCGTTATTCCAGTGTGTCGGGGAGAGAAAACACAGGCACTTCCTGGTTTCCCAGAATCCAGTGCTGTTATTAGCGCTGTTGAAGGCCCCTGGGAGATGACAGGTTGAATGTGACCACTCACCGTTGAGGCTATTAATACTATTAAATCCAGCCCTATCCACACCACAGTTGCTCCTGAATCTAGCGCTCAGTGGGGTAGATTAGGTTTAGCAGGCTTAAGATGGAGCTTTCAAGACAGAATGCGAGCTGGTAATTACACCATTCATGGAACACAGAGTGAAGAGGTTGTGCAACACAAACCAGAGCCACCATGACAATCCGAACAATGGAGACACTTAACTCTTAGGCTAAGCTTGTGAACATTGTTTAGAAATGGAGGAGTCCATTTGTCGTGGTGGTGGTGGTGGTGGTGGTGGTTCCAAAAGTGAGTTGTGGAATGCTTCTACCACAAAGTTGAGGTATTTTATCTCCTCTCTCAGGGCAGAATTGATGAGATCTAATTAAAGTGTTTCTTTCCTTTCCCAGGGGGGTGAGGAGAGTGTGGGGTGCGGGTCAAACAGAGGGACAGACATGACAAACTTATGTTAATGGGATGGGCGACATTCCGAGAGGCCGCGCTAAGCCGCGAATTTCATCAGTCAACATCAAACACTTCATCATCCCATATCTAAAGACCAGCCTGTGAATAGCGCTCACCCCGCCTCCATCTGCAATTAAAACGACTAATAAAAAACTCATTTTTAAAATCTGTGCCCTCTTCTAGCAGGGCAGTAAATATAGCCCGCGTGCCCCAAAAGTGCCTGAAATAATTAAGACTTGTCATTATAAAAAATAAATAAAGATGTTTCTTAACAACTGGCACTGCATGGTCCTTGAATTCCAGGCAAATATTTATGCCTCCACCATTTAGTCTAGACTTGAGTAAACTGTGAGGATTAAAACTGACCATGGAGGTACTTGGCAACAATTGGAAACGGCACAAAACGAGAACAAACTGAGCCCGTTTAGAAGGGCACAGTGTCTTCTCTGAATATGGAAGGATGAAGTGTGCCTGTAAAAAGACCCCTGGCTGGTTCATCCTTTCTGTCATGTCCGTGACGCACACATTGCGAAGGCCACAATGAGGTGACCTGGACATGTTTCCTGTCCGAAGCCTTTGTGTGTGTGTGTGTGTGTGTGTGTGTGTGTGTGTGCTTGTGCTTGTGTGTGTGTGTGTGTGTGTGTGTGTGTGTGTGTGTGTGTGTGTGTGTGTGTGTGTGTGTGTGTGTGTGTGTGTGTGTGTGTGTGTATATGTGTGTGTGTTTGTGTGTAAGACCATTTCACAGCTTCCTTGGATGAAACAATGGGCTTTCAGCTGGTTAATTAGGCCAGGCGAATGTTTAAGAGAACAACACGTTGGAGTCAAACAAGGCCTGCGCACCACTAACTACCCAAAGGAGAGAAGGCATAATGAATGCGGAGCCTACCGCAGATGTGAGCTGACAGTAATGGAAATATTTGCCTGTGGTCATACACAAAGGAGGAGGGCATAAAGAAGAAGGGAGAGAGAGATAAAGAGAGAGAGAGAGAGAGAGAGAGAGAGAGAGAGAGAGAGAGAGACTGGCACAGGGGATCTCAGCCACCTGCTCAAAGTGTGTCACCTGCGAAAAAATAAGATGTCAGCGGGAAATAGAGGCCCACCTCTTTTCTTTGATGACAGAGGGTGCCTACTGCCTACCCCTCTCCTGTTGTATCCTAGCCCACCATATCCACATCCCACCGAATAAAATTAGGCCGCTTTTGGCCCTTTGTGGATTAATTAGCCATGTTTTTCTCAGCTCTTGGACTGACACAGTCACCTACAAAGGAATGCGAAATGGGTAATGGGTATGCGGCTAGTGAATGAGTCATGACGAGTTTATCGCATCTAGGACTGTTTTATCAGCAGTCAGAGGCCTTTGTGTTAGCCTGGCGGCTGTGCCCAGCGCAATCAGCTAGCGGACCACCTGGCCACCTCATGCTTCCCTGTGTTGCCCTGATGGCTGTGTCTGCGCAAATGATTCATTAGCCCTTCCTTGCTTCTGTTTTTCCCAACAGGAGAGAGAGACAGACCCGGCCGCTTTAATTAGCTTCGGACGCCTTTGCTC
This sequence comes from Sardinella longiceps, assembly GCA_027497455.2. NCBI lineage: Eukaryota > Metazoa > Chordata > Actinopteri > Clupeiformes > Clupeidae > Sardinella > Sardinella longiceps. The sequence continues at coordinate 1,155,571 of JAODXP020000027.1, forward strand.
AGCATCTTCACCAGAGTCGCCCAGGCTAATAAGTGATTATGGTTCCCGATGCAGTCAAACTGACAGTTTAGTATCTGGCCGTGCCCAGGGCTTGGCCCTGCCCTGGTCATCTCTGCTGCCCACCAGCTCTTCGACCAGCACTCGGCCAGCTGAGGACACTGTGTAGGTGGACTGGGGAAAAGGCTGTGGGAGCGGAGCAGGTCAGGCAGAATGATAGAACTGTTTGCCTTCTACTGCCACAACAAATACTGCAAGACAAGGTGGAATTCTGCAACAACGTGCTGAAAAGATACCAGGTTGACTGACTTGGTGGAGGGGTTTTCACAAAGCAAGATAGGGAAGAACCAAGAATGTATAGTTTTGAATGAAGAGGAGTTAATTTGACTGCAGAAAGGAGGCACTGGCAGAAGCAACTGAATGGTCTGAGCTACAGACTAATATTATAATGTATATCAGTGTTGTTATTGCTGTACAGAGACAGAGTAATTTCTCTTTGGAGAATGCAGATTCAATTTTATTCCCCACTGATTCATAGGGACGAAGGACGATCTCCCCAGTGGCACAATTAAAAAGCTCTGCTCAACAGCTTCAGCTGAGAGGACAAATTCTTTAATAATCCAGCACGGCCTCGTGCGTGAGCACACGTCTGATCCAAAGGAACTAGGCCCAGTCAACAAGTTCAGCTAGCAGAACAATGACCACGACACACAATGACATATCTACCGCCTGGCCAAAATAACACAATTACAGCTTTCAATCTGCGGAAGACGCAGTAAAAGGCTGCACAGGCGGTAAGACCTGAGAGGATATCCTGTGTTTCCTTGTCACGAGTCAAAATATTGTCCAGGGGTGCAGAGTGGACTCTCCATATCAGGGTCAACATGCTGCTAGCAACAACTAGTAGGGTAATTGTTAGTTAGAACGCATTTTAATTGGAGTTGCAGTATTTCGTGGCGGGAATTAAAATGTACTTTAATATAATAAATCTTTCCTCCAGCATTATCAGAAAAGCAAACGGCTATCCATATGGGAATTGCGATTGCAAGCGAAGAATATTTTTTTGTACAATAACAACCGCCGCTTCTTTTTAATTACTGTTAGTAATAAATTTTAACCAAAAAGCTGCACTCGATTTGCATTTTTAATTTAACTCCCAGTTCGTTTATTTTTATTTACCCCTACTGACACGCAAATAGGCTACATTCCGCATTTGCACTGCATAATGAATTCATTTTAAGACAACAAGTGTATAGTTTTATTTTCAATAGAAAGGCCCTAAGTAAAGTTATTCGCAGGGCTCCGAACTGTAATCTCCTCTCCCCTGCCAGTCTACTGTATGCCCAACCTACATGTGAGCGCTGCTGCCACCATCAGGCCGACCCTCAAATGAAAAGAAACCAACCAAGTGACAGCGGATGAGCGGCACTGCATCATGCAAAGTGATTTTCACTCTTGGTTTGTTACGGTACCGTATGGGCAATGACAACAAGACATGATAATAGACAAATGCCAGATCTCCGCATTTCATTTCAAAAGAAAGACATACTAAGATTCAAGACAGATTGAAGATATGTTCAGATACCAGTTAGTGAATACAACTTTAACTTATGACACCGTCGCCTATACATAATGTGCAACGGAACCACTGTGACTGCGCATATGTCTAACACATGCTGTCTAAACAAAATAACTTTAATCTAGTGGTTGCACTAGACATAGTTAAAGAGAGTTAATATCACTGCCTAAAAGTCTATAAGGATTCCCAAAAGGCAAAAAAATCCAAATTCTACACACAATTATAGGATAGACTAACATGTTAACTGGTCACATTTAATGCACAGACTTTTTTGAAAAACTACTGATAAATTTAAACGTAGATTCATCTCTCAATATTCTCGCTTGAGACTGGTTTCCAGTAAGTGTCTGGAGAAAATGCAAAAAACTTAAAGTGGCCTACTGAGAATGTCACAAATGTCCAAACTTAGAAAAGCTGATTTGCACTTAGGTTTCACTGCAAATCGACCCAAACCATAAACTAAATCACTAACAAGTTTGTTACATCTAATAAAATAGCATTGCTGCCCTAGCTTTGGCAAGTTGCCAAGACGCACTGGTAATTACACGTAAAACAAAGCGACCCAAGGTTTTAGAAACTAGTCCAAGTAAAATCCGAAGTATAAACAAGCTCTTTACTACACAGCTACGTTACTGATGAGGTCTCCTTTACCCACGGCGTAAAAATAGATCGACATCTATAAAAAGCAGTGGCTTGAATTGATAAGATTAAATTCCCAAGCTATTAAGACACTTATAACGAACCCTCAGCGCTCTCATCGCATTAGACAATGACTGCAAAGGCTACTTAATAGTTAAGAAGAAAGGCCACATTTATTGGAATGCATAATACTGTTCTGACTTAAGAAGTAGTTAGACTCCTGATTCTGACGAACTTCAGATGAAGCTGATTAAATTCAAACAGTTCCAGATACAGGGCGCACACGGCATGGAACACGGCGAACGGGGCTAATGGACAAACAGCACCGTGGTTTTCAGAATAATACCTTCCATATCCAAAATGTAAAGAAATCACACAAAAATAGGTCAAATGCTGCTGACTTTGGTCTAGTAGATTCCACAGAGTTGCCTAAATTAAAAGTTTAAGCTGTGCGGAGTCGAGGCACGTCATGGAGACAAGAGGAAAGAGTACCAATTTGTGGGCGACAACCCGAACATTATTGAGACTAATGCCTCAATCGGACCACATTCCATCACAAAGCCATTCAAAACTTAACCCCTAAACAATGAAAACAGAGTATGTGCTACAGCAGTTACTATTAAACTTGCCTTAGGTGGAGAACTACGTAGACTATGCACAGACGAAAACGATAACTTCGAGAAGCCTTCACCGGCGACTGACGGAATCTTTGTCACTTCACATTTGCTTTCTGTTTTCTACAACACTTCAAAGTAATATCAAGTCTTACCTTTGAATACTTGTCCTCGAACTGAAACCAGTAAACTGACCGCAGCAAGGAGACAAGTTAAAACTCTATCCATTGCGGGAGTGTTGCGGACGTTACCCCAGTTCTGGGGCAAGATTGGTGCTACTCTTCCGCTGTGACGGTGGAAATATTCCCGGTTTTACAGTTCGGAGCCTGGCACTGGAAATGTTTCCTCTCCTTCTTTCCCTACTTGGTTAATTGTGTATCCTTCCAGCGGCTCCACTCTCGTAGTGACTTCCAGACTGCCAAGAGGAGTCTGACGTCACCATGAACGGAGAGAAGGCTGGAGTGAGCGCTCTCCGATAGAGGGTGTATTATGCGCTCCGCAACACCTTCGGCATAGAGTCCTTTACCTAACTTGGCTGAATTTACTCAGATAGGCTACTTTGTCAAACGCTTACTGTTTTCCAATCGAATGACAAATTGAAAAAAACGGCATTTATGGAGAGGCATTGGCGAGGGTAACGGCTCGACAGGGTATAGGATAAGACATGTCGAACAACTTTGCGTTATCACTTTTTAGATACATAATAAGTGTAAAAACGTGTTTAGGAGGAGATATGTAGACTATTTTCGATGTGACGTGATGGAGTGTAGATGGTGTTGTAGATGGTCTTCATAGCATGATGAATTTTTGATACAAAATTATGGAATTAGATGCAATTGTATTGTTTAATTTCACGAAATGGTTTATAATCACCATCCGAGCTTTGTGGGAGTCAAGTGCCCTTTCATCTTCATGATTAATTTTATTTTCTTAATTTTATTTTCTTTCTATGTGTTTATCGTTTTGCAGGTCCGCTGTCATGCCAGCGGACTACGTTGTCCTCTTCCCGACATACGGGCGACAGCAAACTGTCTCATTCAGTAGGCTACTATGGTGATGGTAGCAGTCAGATTCGCTATGCTGCTCTGCGCCACGAAGCAAAACAACGCACTCAAAATCTCTGAAAGCCTTAACCACAGAAAACCCAAGTTATTTTAGCTATTCAGTGATTAACAGTGAAAACGCCTGAGATATGATGAAATAACCACTGACCCATTATTACTGTAAATGGAGGCCTAAAAAATAGAGATACTTTATTTTACTTTATTTGGCATTCACTGTCCATGATAGAGGAGCCTAGGCTACTCAAAGTCCTCCTATCTGCAACTGATGACAGTGACTCCAGCTCCATGCCCATCTCAGAGCCAGCTTTCCTGATCAGCCTATCCAGTCCTCCAGACTGTCTCTTCTAGGTGTTCCCTTCCCATTAACCACATCATAGAAAAGGACACTGGCCATGACAGACTGATAGAACATGAGCTGGAGTTTGCAGCAGACATGGAAGGACCTCAGCCTCCTACGGAAATAGTCTGCTTTGCCCTTTCTTGTAAAGTGCATAAGTGTTGGCAGACCAGTCAATTTCACTCGTGCCAGGTACTTATAAGTAATGACAGACTCTACATTCACCTTGTCAATGGTGACAGGCAGCAAGGTAGAGGAAAGTCCACCACCATTTCCTTGGATTTGGTGATGTTCAGCTGCAGCTGCTTAGTCCTACACCATCCAACATCCATAAGTCCCCCATTAGGCTCCTGTACCTCCCCTCCTGGCCATCCTCGATACGATACACACTGCAACTGCAGTACTGTATCATCAGAGTTTCTTCATATGGCATGACTAAGAGTTGACTTTTACTTGTGTCAATGGTGTATGTGAACAGTACACGACAGAGAACAGTTCTCTGTGGCACCCGTGTGCTACTGACCATAGTCACATGCTGTAGAAATATACTGTGGAAAAATAATAGGAATTCTATTCTTTGAGGTATTTATAAAATGTACATGGTTTTATTGACTGTTTTGTGGTGCAAGGACATAATGAAGACGCCAGTTTGTTCCCCCACACTCCACGCACATTTTAAAGTGTGGCTCAGAAGTAAATTTAAGCATAGCCCTGTTGTACAACCCTTCTAACAGCACTAGATTTCACATGGAATGAGAGAATTCCAAACAGCATAGACCGAATGTGAAAGCAATGGCAAACAAGCACTTTACATTGAGTCTATGGTACCTCAGAGCTTACTTTCAGTTTCTAATGATCTGAGTTTCCATTGATTCAGTGTAAAGTGCTTGTTCGCTTCTGCGTTCACATTCGGTCTATGCTGTTTCAAATTATTTTGTTCCATTCGCTAAGTGCATTTAGCAGGCTCGTTCAACAAGGCTATGCTTGAAATCACTCCAGAACACCCCTTTAAGGTCCCTCACTTCGCCACACCCTCTGAACCCAGGAACCCTTTTAAAAATACACTAGTTCACTGAAGATCTTTGAATGATACTTGAGGCTCTTGTAAAGGTGGAACCCAAATGAGGAACCTTTGCTAGAGCCTCAAGTATCCTTCAAAGATCTTCATGGAACTAATGTATTTTTAAAAGGGTTCATGAAAGTTCCACCATGGGTTCCGCCAGTGTGGCGAAGTGATTAACCTTAAAAAGTGCTTAAAGTATCCTTTAGAATAAAATATGATATTAAGACTGTTGATAACCTAGTGATTGAGATTGGCCTCTGGCAAGGACCAAAAACCCCTGAAGGCACACACTTAGAGCAGCAAATTCTCATGGACACAACATAATCATGCTCTGCTGTTGGATACCATTACCAACGAAGTGAAGTTCATCTGCCGCTTCTCCCTACCTTGTTTGTCAGTTGGGCTTAGTAGTCATGGGGAGGTGAACGTAATTGGAAAATTGTCCTTCACATAAATGTTCTGAAATGAGAAGAGACGGGAGTCTTCAGATCTGCACAGGCATAAAAAACAAGTCAGTGATCCCTTTCCCATCTTTGTGAAACCGTATGAGGGAGGTCAATTTAAATTTGAACATGCCACACAGACTAATAAAGTCCAGGATATTGCAAAAAGCAAAATTGGTTGATGGCTCTTACCATGCAGCTGAGAGCTAACAATTTGTGTTATTTAAATGACAAAATATAACTTTCTGTACAATAATGAAAACACCTTACCTCATGGTATGGTTAATGTTTAACCATGACAGGATGTAACATAGTGGTTTAACTGTACTTGATTTGGTATCCTCCCTCACTGCAACAATAACATAGCCTACAGATGACAATTTGTTACCTGCCCCGCTGCCCCACAGCAACAAGTAGTGCCATTGGGGTTATAACAACAGTGCATGCAAACGATGTGATGGATGGATCTTATCTTTAGGATTTGTTTGTGTTTCTAATATTAAGCAGAGATTTGTCTTGAAAGTCCCAATGAACTATTAAGTTAATTGAAAGTAACAGGATCATCATTAAGACCATATTTTCTGAAGGATTGTAAAAGACAGTTTACTTAGCGTGCAGTATACCAATTAATATCTGGGAGGATCCCTTATGATTTGACAAAATTAAATCATTTATTATGGTCATTTATTAAAGTCAAGTGGAAATGCTAGAAGAAAGGAGTGTTTTTATGCCTTAATACACGTCATAGAGATGCGAATAAAAGTGATCTGAAATGGTTTTGCAACTGTTTGGCTTGATCAGTTCACTTGTATTTCTGACTTATTGAAGTTGTCTTATCAGAGATGTCTTCGATAGCAAAGTGTTTTGCTGTGGCCTTTCCTACACAGAAGGCCACATGAGAGCCACAGTCACAGCTGTCTCACAGCTATTGTTCCAGGGCACGGTCCTGTGACATTTTCATATATAATTATGTACTCCTCTAGACAAGGCAGATCGACTCCCCATGGCGCTCTCAATCAATAGGAAGAATCAGCCTCTGGTCATGGTGGATGCTGGGGCACAGACAAGAAAATGTGGATGAACTCTGCTGAGAACAACAACAAAAAAGATATAATAACTAAATATCATTTAGAACTGAATATCTTGAGTTTATCAAACATCTTGTGTACTCCATAACATTCACCACAATTACACCCTTGTAATTACACATAGATTATGGTAGTACAACCATGGTATGGACATGATCACAGCAATTATACATTTTATATAGCCTGGGAGTTCCCATGCTCCTTTGCACGCTTATTTCATTTCACTCTGCAAAGCAGCATGGTGACCATGGCCGATTTTCTCGCCTGCTTTCGGTATCCAATCACAGAACCAAAAAGGGATTTGTACAGCCCTCGATTGCATTTTACGTCACCCGGTGGCTCTGGTATTGGCTCCGAGGTATGTACAGACGGTATGATAGACATTCGTAGCGGCCAATAAACGTCTCTGGACAATCGTAAACGATGCTTCCGCTACGAGAAATGCAATATGTAGGTCTCCAGACTAAATATCACTTTTTTTTGGTTTGGCATTCGCCGGGCTACATTTTATATGCAAATACAATGTTTTCTACATGTAGTAGTGCAGAGTTTTAAAATGATTTTAAATAATAGCATTACAGTAAAAAGTGCCTCCCAGTATTTTGATTTAGTTCCCAATGTCTCTCCATTGACCATAAGCAACATGGTCCACTTCAAGTATACATGTTGCTTGACTTATGTCAGATGGCCACTAGAGGGAACATTTCTCTCAGTGGTCATTTATCATCAGTGTATCAGTGAAATGGCCTTGTCCATGCAGAGGACATTCATGGCACCTTCCCTATGTTCCATCAACATGGGAGCCCATGTGAATTAATTGGGTCATCTTAAAGTGGACCCTCAGGTGCTGTGTTGTTTATATAGCTGTCTTTCACTGAAGGGTGTAGGTGAGAGTTGGGAGGTAGGTTAGAACATGTTCACATACTGTACATCTTTGAACGACAAATCTGGGGTACTGTAAGTGTACAATACAGTAGGTCTCTCTGATAACAAGCTACAGTTACACTTTTTTAAAAGATACATACACAATGGCTGGCCTATAAGGGGTAAAAATAAAATTATATTGTATGTTGCTTGTTATCCTCGTTAAGAAATTAGTTAACATGGCTTATATTAGGCTGATTTAGGACTTTACTTCTTTGCACATGTGTTGCCTTGGCAATTTGAAGATCTAACACAACACTCACATCTGAATAGGATATTGTTAAAGTCATTGTTTTATTTTCCTGACTGATTTCTATACTTCTAGACACTATATTTCTCTATATTATCCCTGTGCTGTCTGTATATCGTTCTTTGACTTTGTAGTGTGTGTGTTTTTCATGCATTTGTCAAAATGACTGTAGAATCATATTTTCATTTCCAGACATATTGCATCTGAATCCAGTTGGATTTGATCTAAGGTATTGTCACACATATAAAATGTAAAAAAGACTCTCTTCTCAGTTGTGCCCACATCAATACTTGACCAAAGCTTTGCTCTCTGGATAGCTGTCTGCAGCTGGGTGTGCTTGAAGGTGCAAGGCACTGAGCACCAACCCAATTAGGTTATGTCAACATCAATAAGAAGTCATTACACAGGGACATGGTATCTTTGATCACGTCTTGGGAGAGCAATCTAATGCAATTATTGACCCATATCAGGAAAGGCACAAGGTCAATAATGTGATCTGCTTCAATGGAAAAAAGCTCTTTTCTGTGTGACACTGCAGATGGTAGTGGACACTACCATTCTTTAGTAAACACAGAGAGAGAGAGAGAGAGAGAGAGAGAGAGAGAGACTTTAGTTTCTTTTGCTCCTCATCACACAATAAATGACCATAGTTACCACTACCATGCTGAACAAAAGCACGGAGAGTGCAGAGAGAAAGAGATGCCGAGAAGGACGTAAGAGCTGAACAGCGTCCAGGCTGACACCAGCCGGAGTGAGGGTGACAAAGATAAAGTGCTTTAATCAGTGTATACTGAGAGTAGAAAGTGGAGTGGAAAAAAAGAGTAAAAAAAAAAAAAGAAAGAAGAGCCAAGAGCATTCCTCTGTCCCCCTCCCTTCTCTCTCTCTCTCTCTCTATCTCTCTCTTCCGTTCTCTTTCTCTTTTTCACATAGAGATAAGTCCAGTCCTTGGAAGGAAAGCCGTATCAGCTGCCTCCGTGGTGATATAAAGCAAAGCTACAGGGGCAACCTTGTGCTAGAAGGTATCGCTGCTGATGCCAACAGATCGGTGGGGTCAGTATTTGTGGCGAGTGTTTGGGAATGGTTCTGTGACCCACCACCACTACCGTCCCCAACCAGCCCTTCAATTCCTCACCCCACCGCACCAAACCTTTCACTTTTCCTTTTGAGACATGAGGCAAACTCCTGAATGAACTGTCAGTTTAACCTTGCTCGAGTTTGCCCCTCGATAAGACAAAGGCACAATGAGCCTGCAGCGGCTGAGGGATTTGGCGCAGGTACGAAGGAGACAGTGAGCAATGGGAGTCGCTGTGAATGCGCCCAGGCTTGTACCATTCATTTGCACTGTTTTCTTTTGAGGGGGTGGCAAGGGATGTGAAGAAGAGGTAGGGGGTGCCTGGTGTGAGTGTGTGTGTGTGTGTGTGTGCACAGTTTGTGTGTGTGTGTACAGTGTGTGTGTGTACAGTGTGTGTTTGTAAGTGTAGAGTGTTTGTGTGTGTGTGTGGGGGGGGGGGTCGTACAGTGTGTGTCCATGTGTGTGTGTGTGTGTGTGTGTGTGAGTGCTGAAGAGAGGACAGAGTGAGCACAGCATCTGTACCCACCCGAGTGCGTGTGAATTTCATCCACTGGATCCGTGACTTACACAGAAGCTGCACAGCACAATGTGTCAAGACTTGCCCAGCTGTGTGGTGTGATTGTTGGGGGACCGAGGCCTTTCCCACCTCCCATCAATCAGGAACCCTGCTGAGATTCCCTGCCAGCACACTGTGGACTTGTGTAGTAGGGTTCAGAGCGGTAAAGGAATTGTAAAGGGATATGCCAATTCAAGCCTGTAGGAAGTTGTTATCCGCAAGGGTATATGGCCTAAGAGATGGAACACCTGTTCTATTTGGTGCGGGGACAACAAGCAAACACACACACTTACACACTTAGGCACAGTGATTTGCAGAGGGATGTACTCTAAATGCATCCTGAAATTTCTATCACTGGGCATAACTGGGTTTGAGCCAAAATACTCCATGTCAAGGGAGTGCTTGTTTGTGTGGGAATAGATGTGTATGTATACGGTTATGTAGTACAGTTCAAATGTATGTTTCTTTGTGTATGTATGTCTGTGTTTGTTCCACTGTGCATGGGTTTTCAAAGATGTGTGTGTATGTGTATTGGGTGGGGATGGGGGGGGGGGGTGTCGATGATGGGTGGATGGGAGGGTTAGCTGTTGTATTTGTATCTTTTCCAAGACAGTGTGCTATACTGTAGAAGAGCGAATAGCAGTTTCCTAGCCTTGGGCCTTGTGTTTTCCTCAGTCCGCCCCAGTAGCAGTGCCAGAACCAGAGCCAGTGCCTGGTAAGGGAAGCTGAGCTCCACTAAGTGTTATGGCCGCGGGGGCAGCTCTCGTGTCGACGTTGGCAGAATATCGTCATCATTAACCACTCAGCACCCCTGCCCTCTCTCCTCCCTTCTGGCATACAAGGGCATGTGGTGGGGAATGCCAGTAATAATTACCACTTCTCTGGCTGCGCACCATAAACTCAGGGCCAATAAGGTCCCATTTTTAAATTATTTTTCAAAACAAAAACAGATATATATATATAGGCTATATATGTTTAATATAGTGATATGTATATTTACATTACACTTCATATAGGAGAATCACCCTAAAGTTTTAGCATTAGAAAAAGGTGATGACTATGTGTTATTTGGCACCTGGGTTATTACCCTGGGCTTGTGAGAACCCCTATGTTGACCTTTGCCAGTAGAGGTCACTGTTTTCCTGAAGTATAATATTGACAGAACTGTTTTTGAACGTGCAATGATTCCATTGTAAACCATTGGATGGAAAGTCTTTACAAATTAATTGTATGTTTATGTATGCGAAGAATAAATTAGTATGGAAGTATTGGAAGCCCAAGATTGTGCTAGATGACCTGATTTTGAAAAAATGTCAAAGTTCTACCAAATCAATTATCATTTCTGCTTAATGCCAATAAACTAGGCCCTGGGGAAATTTTCATCTTACTGATATACCACTACAGATTTAAACCCCTCTGAAAACTGGGCCATTACCTGCTCAAGACTGGTAAATGAGTTGATGGATTGTTGGTGCAAAAGACCTAATGAAGTATGTCCACAAATGCCACAACTTGGGGTGGATAGCAGCTTGTCGTGGTGAAATGTTGTGAACAAGATAACAAGATGATAGATAATGTTGGGCTCTGTTGCCTTTCCACGTTTGTAACAAAAAATGCATAATAACATGATTAGTAGATAACAATATGTAAACAATGTTGTTACAGTGGACGATTCCAGTATAGAGTTATTGCAAAAATGAAATGATGGAAATGACTGAAAGGAAATGTCAACAGAGAAAAAGGTTTTCCTTTACTTTTCCTTAGATTTTTCAAACAAATAAAACAAACCTCAAGAAATGCATATATTTATTTAAAAAAATCAGTCTCCGATCACCTTCAAAACACTGTAAACATTTGAAGTCTAAAAGGTTAACCCCCATCATATTCTATTATATGTAACTAAAGTAGAACAATCATTTTCACACATGAAGAGTCCATTTGGATTCTTACACACTTTTGCTTACAGATGTTCGATAAAATAATAATAAAAAACAGTGTAATTGAATTGACCTGACACATTAACCAAAGGACAATGCTGACAGGCTTGTGAGATTTTCATAAAAAATGTTGTTTACACAAAAGCACAGTACCGACTCAGCTCATATTGTTGAAATCAAACAAATAGAAAGTGTGACCCTTTTTGCCAAGGGGGTGCCACAAGCATCACAGTGCTATGATCTGATAAAAACACACACAAACAGTCTCCCTGGAGTAAGTTTAGCTTGAGCCCATTACATTGAGGTTAAAGGTCCAACCTTGGGGTTTTTCACCTGCTCCTTCTGAATTGAGCAGCCGCCAAAAATGATGGAGGTGCCTGTAAACCAGTGAGGTGCTTTAATCTGCTGTTTTTTATTGCTGACAGCCCCTTCACATTGGGAAAGCCACCGTGGGAGTCAATCACCGTTTCACAGAGGCACTTTGATTGCTTACCAACAGCTGTCAGGAAAAAAGAATAACACAACCAATTGTGATCTGCTGTTTGGTGTAGTTTAAAGGGAGAGGGAGAAATATGTCACTTGTCTTATTGTAAGCGGTGGAATATTATTGTCAGATCAATCCCATTCAGTTGACAGGTGTGACACAAAAATAGTTGCCTAGTTGCAAAACTCATTTTTTTTTTTTTTTGCATTTAGCATTTCTGGTAGGGGCCTCTATGACAATCCATTATTTTTCCATTTTTTCCCCTTTCTTTCCCCCCTTTCCCACAGTACCAGACAGCGGCTATAAGCACATACAGTAAGGCCATGATGACCTTTTTGTTTGGAAAAGGGCCTCTACTGCCACGCTTTCTCCAGCCTCTCGCTAGCTGCCGCACTCTAGATGGGATGTAGCTCGTAATTGCTCTTGAGCTTCTCCTGGGGCTTTCTAAAAAGGGCCCAAGAACACCAGGGGTCAAGCGGCCTGAGTCAGCGCGTTCAAAATGAGCACGCACACACACACACACACACACACGCCAAACAACAGCAACCCCTGTCCTCCCAATATACACAACCAACCAGAGCGAGCACATAACAGGAGAAGAAATCCAATGCTTGTCCGAGACAACTGCTATACCCACGGACCTTTTGTTTAACGTGCACTCGGGAGCTTTAAAACATCGGCCTTTTCTCCTTAGCAGAAGGCTGGTACAGATTGGGAAGATCGTAACATCAGCAACCTTTTCTGTAATGCAGCAGGGCTATTTTCACCAGCTTAATAGTTTCTTGCCTTTGGAAGTCTAACAGTTCTTTCTCTTGCTCGCTTTGCACTGTGCTTAGAATGTTCTTTTTTCACTTGGCTTTTTCATAAAAAAAGGTTTGCCTTTATGTTTTCCATTCATGTGTTACTAGTAAGAAGATTCATTTGTCATTTTACACAATTCAAAATATGATACTTTCAACTAGTTTGTTAAAAAAACATTGGTAACGCTTTAGATTACAGCCAGTGAAGTATTGGGTTTTAATCATCAAGGAATTAATGATAGAGTACTTACTGCTAAAGTATGCTGGAATAACACATAACATGAAAGTACCGTAATTTGAGTAGTGTCTAGATTACAGTTTATGACTGGGTCGATCAGAAATCATGGGAATATAGGATTGCATTATAGGAAGGCGATGTTGGATAGATAAAGCAGATACTTTTCATGTAATTACCCAGTACTTCACAGGGTGTAATCTAAAGCATTGCCAAAGTATGCGTTAAAGTTTACATTACCACCAAAAATATCTATCAAAAAAAAAAAAAAAATCTAAAATATTTTCGACTGCCTGCTATGATTATAATCCACATTTTGCAAAGCTGTTTTTTCCAACAGTGTTTTTCACATTCAGTCCTACAGTATGACGTGAGTGGAAAATAACCCCCACCGAGTCCTGCAAGTCCTCTCAAATTCTCTTATCCAAACAGTTAAGGCAATCATCCATGTCATTGCGGGCAGGGTGAGTTAATCCTCCCATCCCCCTTAACAGGTCTCTTACGTAGCCTTGAGATAGTTATAGAGGCCTGTGAGCCCCCCTTCCAGCACCTCCTTGATAGGCTTCAGCAGTGGGTTATGCATGATGTGCAGGCCCTTGTCCAGAGGGTGGCACGCCAGCCTCTCGAGTCTCTTCAGCTGATGCATCTCCTGGGGCACGTCCTTAATGTCGTTAAAGTCCACGTTGAGCAGCTCGAGCTGCGTGAGAAAGCAGACCATCCTGGGAAGGGTGTGGAGGCAGTTGCCCTCCACGATGAGGATCTTGAGGTCGGCGAGTGCCTGGATCTGGTCGGCGATGTTCTCCAGCTGGTTGCAGGCCATGTGGAGAAAGACCAGGCTCTTCATGGCGTAGACGCAGTTGGGGACATGCGTGATGCGGTTGTGGCTGAGGTTGAGCTTGCGTAGGCTGGTGAGTGCTGACAAGCTGGCAGGGAGGCTGGTCAGCTGATTGTTGGCCAGGCTGAGCACCTCAAGTTTGGTGCAGTTGCCCAGCTCCTCGGGCACCTCGGGCAAGTGGTTGCGGTAGGCGAAGAGCACGCGGAGTTTGCGCAGTTGCCCGATCTCTGGCGGCAGACTGGACAGTTGGTTGCCCCACAGGTTAAGCACCACCAGGTTCTGCAGCACTGAAACAGCTGGGGGCATGACGCGGAGCCGGTTGAGGGACAGGTTGAGCTTTTCCAGTTCCACCAGTTCCCAGAGTTCTTCTGGAGGCTCTATCATGCCGCGGCGTGCCAGGCTGAGGACCACCTGGCCAAACTGCTTGGTAGTGTGGCGGCGGATCCGGTCGGCTGACGTGAGGCTCTCCTCGCGGCCTGCATTCTTCCTCGCTTGCCTCTTCATTTCCTCTTCTTTTTTTGACAGCTTGCCCCCCATCCTGTTTTCCCCTCTCTCTGATTTAGTCCTTGTTTTTAACCCAAAACTTTCAACACACAGACCCAAGACAGAATACAATTCAGAAGAGTGCCTACTGTGAAGAAGGCTCCAGAATTCCAAAATGATTCTCACATGTCAAAAAGAATTCTGCGGTGCTCCAAAGTCCACTAAAACCGTCCACTCGATACTAGAATGCCAGAGAAGAACAAGGCCTATTCCACCGCCTAGAAAGGGTATCCACTCTGTCTGGATGCCCACAGCCGTGGCTCAGACATGCTGAGGAGGATATCCGATGGGAAGTAACTCTGGAGTAGAGCTGTGTGTCCGTGTACGTCTTTATGTTTGCACGTTGGTGTGTGTTTGTGTATGTGTGCGTGTGTTTGGTCTGTCTGAGGTTGGGCTTTGAAGAGGCTGTGCTGACAGACTGTAGGAGGGAGGGCCAGAAACACCTCTTACTAAGTTACACTCACACCCCCCTGCTCGGGGCCAGCTGGCCCTGTCACTTCGGCCTCCTTGACTGGTGTTAACTAACCTTGATTGTGCTAAGGGCGCACAACGGCCATTTTTATTTAAGGCGTCTGGTGTTCCATACATGCCTGTGAGAAACCTTTGCCCCCCTTTTGATGTCCCTCAGCTGGGCATACTTCAGATGAATCAGGCCTGTTTCTCAAAGGCTTCATCAAATGGTGACCATGGGTTGCATACTTTGTGCAGCCATTTCAGTCATTCAAAGAATCAGTGACACAGTAAGAAATCACAATCGACCCTCGCCATTAATTATCTGTGCACACATCTCTTTCTATTTATAGACACAGCCTTCCTGGACATTGTGAGCCCCTTGCTTAAACAATTTGTTGTCATTATTTCATTTCCTATCAAGGCTATTTCAGTTGCGGACACCTGTTAATTCCTGTTTGTTTGTTTTTCTCTCATTGCAGACCATTCTTGCATCATTGGTGATACCAGCATATCAAATGCCGGTTTAAAACAAACAACAAGTAGAATCTGCATGAAAACAAAACAAAACTGGCATGTGACTTTGTTTTCCAAATGTAAACTGAAGCCTCTGGCCCATTCGTTTCATTACTTCACAGTGTATTAGATGGCCTGTAGAGCTGGATTACGGAGGCATGGGGTAGGCGTTAATAAAAGCAGCAGTCCTCCAGGGGGTGTTCCCATTACGGGCTTGGTGAGAGATATGAATCTCTGGCCTTTAATTTCCTACGCAACGAAAGGGCTGTGTAGAAGAGCACCAGGTTGAGGCATTATATAAAACTGCCTTCCAACATGGACAGGCTTTCATTTATGTTTTAAATAGATAAGATAAGATTACGATACGATACGATACGATATAATATGATACGTTACACGTGGCGTTACGTTACGTTACGCTACAGTATGATAAGATAGTTTCCTCATTTTTCCTCTTTAATTTCCTAATTTTTGATCAGGGAATTACACAGAGACAAAATTACTAAAGGAAGGACAAACATGGCCATTTTACTCACATGATATGATTGGAAATATGCTGGTCTGTTTGGACAGCATCTCTGCTGAGAAGGAAAACAAAAACATTGTTTATCATACATAATTGTGACTTCCATCATCTCAATGTTTATTTAGAGATGCAACATTGCTCTGTGTGTACATTGGGCACTGGGTATAACTTCACACCCAAGATTGGTGACACACAAATTTAACACACAAGAGTTCACATTTACATGCAACAAATACAGATTGATTTTTTGGGGGGTGGGCATTTTACATGTTCCAGTGGTAGGACGCATGTAAGCCTAACTTTAACTTAACTCACAGCATACTAAAAAGCAAATCAATATGACAAAAGGAAGCACAAGCAAAAACCATGTGCACAGACACAAAGTCAGACATGTTAATGCTCTGTGGGCCTCCGCCGGTATTTTTCAGGATCCTCTGGTATGAGTAGCATATCCATCACTGTCTACTCAGATCCTATAAGCATCCTCCGTGCCTCTGGGGTGCGACCCCTGAACTGGGGCAACGTCAAAGGCATGAGCCTTCTGCATTAACAGCCTTGTGTTTATAGGTTTCTCTTGTCCGCGTTCACAATCTATTCTGCTAGGGAATACTGAGAACAAACATCAACATTCACAAACTGTTATTACAAACGAATGTAGTCCATAAATCCCACTTATGCAGTTTTCCCCAAATTCTCATTCACCAACATTGCATAATCTGGTATTTGTTCCTTGGTAAGAGCACAATCTATGGATACTCCGGTTTGTTGCATTTCATCAATTCTGACATTGTGAAATGGTATAAATACAAATCTTTAAAACACCTCCAAGGGGAAAGGAAAGATATGATATGAACACATGATATGATATGAGAGGAACAAATGGAAGAAAATCTTCCATTCCAAAAAAGAGAGATGAACAAGGCCCTTCTTATTCTGAAAATATACATGTTCTGAAAATAAACACAATTGTTTTATGCTCTGCAATATTACTTTCATTCCTACACACTACATGAATACTACTCTTGCTGTCGAGCACAAAACAGAGTGCACAAATCTTTGTACATTTTCAAGTGATTCTTTTTTTTGTTGGTACCTGTCTGCGATCAGCATAATTTGTTTTATATTCTTATTCTGGTTCACCTTGTCGCTCCTATGAAATGCATGGTGCCTTTCCAGCAAGTGCATCTCCATCATCACTAATGTCCTCTGTGTCCTATAGACATAATAGCAGACTATTAGAACAAAGCATGTTCAGCCAAGGCTATGGGCGCACCATTAAGTAAAAGAGGAGTTCATGTTCCATTTATGCTCACTTACAGGTTGTTTAAAAGCGCCATTGACCCTGAATGCCAACCGTAATGGAATTCATGTGGTAATGTGAGTCACTTGACCCACAAGACACTGAGCTCCATACAGACTTACACATTAAACGCCCAACCCCGGCTTTGCCAGCTTGGCTCAGCCCAAGGAAGTAAAAATAAACACAGAATAGCGGGCAAGCAAACAAAGCCATTCCATATAACTGTGTCTCACCTGACGTGGTTGATTAGAGTAGGTGAAATTTCATCCTTAATCATCCCTTGTGTGTTCAACTGATTTAAAAAGAGCAGTTGCACACTTTGAACATACATTATGCACACACACACACACACACACACACACACACACACACACACACACAGGGAGCGAGTAGCCAACAAATGGCATCGCTTCTGGTCTCTTGTAATCCTCTGTCTCTCTGGTGTGTTGATATACAATTTGGATGCCTCCCAACAAAATCTGTTGTAAAGTGGCCATTATCTGGCCTATTACGGCACAGCAGGGCATAACAACATTACTCACCTAATTTTCTGGCGGACTCAAGGTGTGGCCCCCCTGTGGTTGTGGTTTGGGCCGAGGCCAAGCGCAGCCAGGGCAGGTGTCAGACTCGCATTATTCATCCCCGCAAATTACATCAGAACATCACAGCAGCTACACCTGCACAAAGCTGGATGAAAACAAATGCTTGACCGATTAAACAAACAGTAATGGCTGTGCAATCATCAGTAGATGCACTTGGTGGTGCACATAACAGCGGTGTACTTGAATTGCAAAATATAAGCTGTAATCCTTCTTTTTGTTTGGTTTGATTTAGCTGAGCTGGTCCACACCAAGCAATGAATAACTGACTTGAATAAAGCTTGTCTCTATGGATAAAAACAATGCAAGGCTACCTCGCACAAAGCAATTGATTACCACAAGTAAATGTGTTGTAATTTTTTGCCATATATTTCTAGTGGGCTTAACCTACCATGAACCTTCGAATTTAGTTATCGGTGGACACAATTTCATATGTGAGCCTCAGCATTGAGCCGACTATAGGGAGAAATAGAATGCTTTGAGTAAACAGGATGGAAAAAAAAAAAACAACTCGAGGTGAGACAGAGCAGGATGATGAATCGGAGGGGGGATGGCGGTGCACAGGCTATTACACAACATAAAGATGCCATTTGTAATGTCCCCCGAAAGGGGTGGGGGGTGCGTGGTGTGGTGGAAAGGAAGATAGTGTGTGTAAGGCGGAGGGACTTGGGACTGTGCCACAGTAGATGCTTAATGCAGTTATAGAGTACCCAAATCAGGTTTGAGCTGCTGAAACAGCATCGGAGAATAAAACCCAATTGGGCCTCTGACAATAGCAGGCTGGCATGATGAAGTGCTCCCGTGCAGCCCAACTGCATCCTACCTGAGGGAAATCAAATACAAACAGAGAGCACGCCAACAGAACAAACTCTGTGCTGGGCCTACCGGGTCCTCATTTACCCATTTACACTCGGCACGCCTTCTTATCCAGCTTCTCTCTCTCTCTCTCTCTCTCCCTCCCTTCCTCCCTCTTTCTTTTCTTCTGTGTTTTGTATCTCTGTGTTTGTTTGCATGTCAGCTTCAATTAGCAATTACCTTCCTCAGCACTCGGCACGCTCTAAAACTTTCCTCTCTCCTCTGCTCTCTGGTGCTTAGGGAGGCAAGCCTAAACTACTGAAGACACAACACAACACTCAGCTGCCTCTCAGGGCTTTTCATGTGATCAGTACAGGATGCCATGATAAGGCTGTCATTGAGTTCCGTCAGAGTCTCATCCTCAGGGACTCATCTTACCCCTTCAGCCCTGAATGCTTCCGGAATATTCTCCACTGCTCTCATGCACTGTCCTTGCACCACCTGTTCCCACTATTGCGGTTGCTGTCCTCTCACAGCCTGAAAACAGTCAATGTTGGGGGATCATGCAGAGACTTTGTCGCTTCGCTTTGGATACCGAATTTTGTCGAATGCAGCTACACAGCAAGCTTATCATAGCCATGTAGTTATGGACTCATACAGTATGTAACAAATACGCATAGTCATAAACATGTTACATGTTATAAACATAAACATGTAATAAACATTGGGCGGTATTCTCCTAGGTGCTTGAGTCCAAAAAAGTGCTTAGTGCAGGTCACAATGCATGGAGCTTGACTTAAGCTACTGGGAGAATACCGGCCATAGTCACTATACAGTTTGATTCTGCTGTCTATATTCTATCATGCTTTTCTGTCTATATATGGGCAATTTTTTTTTACAGCCTGTTGTTGTTCTGTTTTTGTTCTGGCCAATCCAAAGTGATATGTAGTGTGGTGAAATGATACTGATTTAAAAGCACTGTTTTATTTTTCTGTAATTATTTCTTTTTTTTGTTTTTCTGTGCCAAAAAAATTACTATTGTCCATCAACCTACATGCGGTGCACACTTTATCTAAGGAGCAAGAGTTGAAGGTCTCTAGGCAGACGATAAGAGTGTCCATCAGGAGGAAAGGTGAAAGGCCAATCCAAAGTGATATGTAGTGTGATGAATTGATACTTGATTTAAAAGCACTGTTTAGCATTATTTCTTTTTTATTTTTTTGTTTGTTTGTTTGTGCCAAAAAATACTGTCCATCAACTACATGCGGTGCACACTTTATCTAAGAGAGCTGAAGGTCTCTAGGCATACTATAAGATTGTACATCAGGAGGCACTGTTTAGGCCAATTCAATGTGATCTGTAGTGTGATGTATTGATATTTGATTTAAAGTATTGTTTGTGCCAAAAAAATTACTGTTGTCCATCAACTTTATCTATGTCGGTGCACTCTTATATCTTCTTTTAAGGTTTTAGCAACGTTAGCCTTTGTAAGGTCATTTTCTAGTTGCAGTAACGCATAATGAGCTGCTCCTATGCAGGAATGCGCTATATAGGTGAAACCGGCCTAACTTGCCAAAGCCTTGATATGCCTCCCAGTGTGATGAATGTCTGAGTAGCATTGAGAAGTTTAAGTAAGCACTGTTTATTTCTACATTACACTTATCTGTTTATTGTCTTAGGTATGGATTGGTTATATTTCATATAGTGCAATGTTCGGTATATCATGGTCATTTTTAAAATTTTATCTGTCATTACCCATTGCTAATTTCATTTTCTATGTTTCTGCTAAAGCACATTGAATCTGCTCCTATGTCCATGAAATGCGCTATCATAGAATAAATCCATGCCTAGTGGGCCTTGTCCTTGCCTTGATTTTGCCATCCCAGTTCTGGATAAATGTCTGAGCAGCATTGAGAAGTCTAGGTAAACGCTGTCTTTTACAACACTGACACTTATCAGTACACTGACTCCACAATGCTGCAGGATATAGTAGAAAACTGTACAACTTGCTGTTAAAGACAGCATCATTACGAGTGGTCTTGGAGTTTCTGGCCTTCTTTTAGCGGCTGATTGCCCCACTCACGGGCACCTGGGCCCTTCAGTGTCCACAGAGTGTGCCAAACTTCTTCTCCCATCCGGCACTGTCGATGGCACTGGAGGACCAGCTGGCTGAAGAGGCACGAGCACTAGCCTGCGGCACCAAAATGGGCAGAGTGACTGGTGCCAGCCAGATAGAGGGAGAAAGGGAGAGAGAGAGAGAGAGAGAGAGAGAGAGAGAGATGTGAAAGAGACAGAGGATCTGTATGTGTGTGAGTGTAAGACAGAGAGAGAGAGGGAGAGAGAGAAAGGGTGAGCATATGAGTGCCTAAATGATGGAGGGAGAGAAAAAGCAGAGAGGATGAGTGAGATAGCATGCCAAAGACAAGACGCAGTAATTGGGCCTCAGCTGCTTCCCCTTGCTAATGGCCATGAGCT
This sequence comes from Sardinella longiceps, assembly GCA_027497455.2. Classification (NCBI taxonomy): domain Eukaryota; kingdom Metazoa; phylum Chordata; class Actinopteri; order Clupeiformes; family Clupeidae; genus Sardinella; species Sardinella longiceps. The sequence goes on from JAODXP020000027.1 coordinate 1,176,692, forward strand.
CAGTCAGTGTGTCGCCTCAGGCTCCACCTCTGTCATCAGCCATCATGGATTCTATTCCTACCCATCCCAAAGAGGGCTGTGTAGAGGCCAGAGAAAGGGTACCTAATAAAGTTAACTATTTAAGTGGGAACTCAACTAAGATGGAGACAATGTCAGGACTTTTGTCAGGTTTTAGAATAGCCTATTATATTTTCTGATGAAGAAGGAAGTCGTAACGAGGGGAGTCCAGTTCCTTTGCAACATGCCAAAGTTATCCACACCTGATTTCTGTAGGATGTTACTGCATTACACATACAGAAGATGCAGATGAAGCAAGACTTTTGTGTATTTGGAGCTGTCTAAATAAAATAGGTGAGTTCCCTTAATAAATAATTTAAAAATCTGGCCACAACAACAGAGTTCATCTTCCACAGCAACCCCCTAGCTTTTGTCATTCAGTCGAGCTGGACTGTAGGTCACATTGCCCATATAAGAGAAAGAGCTAAATTAAACTCCCAAATGAATCTCCAGAAAGAGTATTTGGTGCAAGAGCCCTATAATCCATCACAACTAACACAATGTCGCATCTCATGACAACATGCTGTGGTACCACAAACCAAGATTATGAGGTCTCAAGGACAAACTGCCACGCTCCATATCTCTGGTCCACAGACCTACAATTTGCTCGTGGTGGAGAGCGATGATAACAGTGGAGTCTTGCCACTGTAGCATAGAGAAACATCACCTGGTTTGTCCGCTAGTTGCTCCTTGAAAACAGTCGCCAGCGAGGTCACAGCACTAATAGTCTCTCCCTCTCAGTTACAAATCTCTTAGGAGCTGACCACCGACATTCCTGGCACAAGCACGGGAGAAACCGCATCCACACAAACTCCATGACGGAGTGGACATCAGCGATTCATGTGGAAACCGAAGACAAAGTGGGTAATTATAGCCTGCGCGCTTACATGGCCCAGAGATTGTGCCCCTGTTCCATTCTCGAAACGAATTTCACCCACACGCGCCACACACTTGGCGCGCTTTCTTCACTAAGGACGAAGTTTGTTTTGTTTTCTTTTGTTTGAACCTTAAAATTAATTTTGACCATGCGACCCATGTCCAAGAGTTCTGCACTGCTCACTCGAATTAATAAATATATGGATATAAAATAAATACGAGAATAGAAATTATTTTGAATTGGGTTTTATTTATTATCTATATTCATGCCCAACTAAAATCTCTCCAAACGCGCATTTGCTTGGGAATCACTAGTTCCATAGCGCACCAGTGTCATACTATTTTGACCACTAGAGGTCGTACATGAACAATATGATACAGAGCAGAGCTGTGTCTATGACCGGTAAATGTCAAGGTTTCAAGGCATTCTTTTCTCTTTTTTTCGTTGTCAGGTTGTTGAGACTAACCCTTACCCATTTTGACTTCGATAGTCCAATATTTATTATGCTTAAAATAGGATATTGGGTTACATTCAGAGACAAAACAAATAGCCTAACATCTGACTTGTCATCACAATAAGACAAAATTCCACAGAAAGTTTCCCCAGACTGATTTCAGGACTTTATGATTTCAAGTACAGATACAAGTGGTTTGCTTAACTTTCCATATAACAGCAAACATAAAGTTTAAATAACTATGCTGTGTGTGTGTGTGTGTGTGTGTGTGTGTGCAAAAAATAAATGGTAGCTTACAAAATATAGCCTGCTATGTTGTTTTCTGAAAGATCTTATATCAATGCAATGTAGAGACCTTTTATCAATGACAAATGATACCGCCAGGTACATGTAGGCTATGTCTCACAATTCTTAGGGCCATAGCTAAAATGTGATGGCCCACACGTGAGGCACACCCCTTCTCCTGGTGCAATGGTACGTCCCAGCTAGCGACTTTGTAGCGGGACAGAATGAAAAGTTGAGACAAAAGTTGGTGCTGAATGAAAGAGGGGGAAAGGGAGAGGACAAGGGGGACATGAGTGGATGCCATCACGGAGAAGAGAGAATACGAAAATAGCGGATGGGAAACTTTTAGATTAATCATCCTTAGATTATATCAGTAGTTATAGGCCTACAGCATCCTCAATTAGAGAAATCGACATAAAAAAATAGTTTGTCCTCATGCAATAGCGGAGATGAAGTTCTTCCTTGCAATTGTGTTGCTCTGGACATCCTCTGTGGAGTGCCAGCAAAGAGGTGAGCTGGAAGTAATGCCTTTCCTTTTGACTCTGCACTTTTTTTCAGAGTCTATTCAGCACGAGGCCCCGTGCTGAACATATAAGTTTATAATGTTTGTTGTTGCAAATGTGCAATGTTTAATAATGCAGTGCATGTTAGAGGGGATGGGGTAGATTTGAATGGGTAAATTTGAATGAAAGAAAATTTCAATTTGTATCAAGATGCTTCCGTAAAAATGTAAGGGTGGAGTTGATTAACTTCACATGCCGTTTATATTAATAATTCACCTGTTACTTTGATGTTGCTCGTGAAGTAACATCTATTAGGCAACTTGGATGTCATAAATGCGCTTCATGGTGTTCCATGACGCTTTTCGATTAACCTATCTAAAAACACATTTTAACCACAAACCGCACAACCTTTGAAATGCCAAGCGGTTCAAAGTTAGGCCCGCGTCTATTAAGTATTCCATCGTGTTTCCTCAAGTGTCTTGCCTGAGAAATTCCAGGCCGTTGTTGAATTACAATAGCTGACACCTCTCTTTGCAACGGACAGGCATGCCAACACGCTGGGGTCGCTCTGCAGCGGCATTCTGAAAGAATTAACCCCAGATAGGTCATGTGATCGTTATTAAACTTTTGTTGTGCAGATGATATGGTCACTTTACATTTTGAGCAAACATGGGACACGTACGTCCCCACTTTGGCGTGAAATTAGTTGGAAAGTTGAACTTAAACCCGTTGTCCCCACTTTGACAAGGTGAAAAATGTTAAAGCGTTGAAGAATTCCTGGAAAGCGCTGGTCCTCAGAAAGCATTGATGATACTGATACAAACTGTCGTTGGTATGATCAAAAAATCTGTGACACCTCCTAATCAGTTTTTCTAGCATAGCACAATGTGTGCAACCATTATGACACCTGACCAAACTTGTGACCCTTAAAGCTTTGAAAACCATTCACCGAGCATCCAGCAATTTGCAATGCATACGTTGCTCAAATGGAATCCACATCATCTCTTTGTGATTTCCCACCTTACAAACTGGATGCCAATGAAGCCAAAAGAAAGCTTGACTACATTAACACATGGGCCCAATGAGAAATCATTGCAACCACCACCAGCAGCAGCAGCCCCCCAGCATCCTCCAAGCCCCAACCCCCTCTTGTGCTTCTGAATCCCAGGCATTTCTGGTGATCAATGAGAAGGCCCTGGTTACTGTTAAGTCCTTTGAAGTGCAGGCAGATTAGAAATGTTATCATAAGCGTCACTTTCATCTGCTGGCTTTTCAAAGCGCTCATATTCCCAACGGCTTTATTCTGTGTGTGTTCCACTCCAGTGCGCGTTAGCACCAAAATAACCAAAAGGACTGTGGGACTTTTAAGCCCAGTTGGGAAAGACCCAGGCTTTGTGCCACCATCCTTGTTATTCCATCACTATAGCTGCGCTGTGCGCTGGGGTCTAAGTGGCTCCAGCTCTCAGCTGAGGAAGGCGAGGCCTTGTTGATGAGGAGGTGCGCAGGGTAAATTATAGGGCTGCTTTTTTGTGATGGAGAGATAGCCCCTGGCCCCTTCCACAGTAGCAGCAGTAGGAAACTAATTAGCGGTGCTGGTAGTGCTAGTGGGTGGTACTGTAAATGTCCTGAGTGTGATCGTTTGTGATGTGCTGTTACTTTAAGTTGGTTGTCAGGCTTTTTGATCAAGCAATGCCTGCTTTGTGGCTTCAGTTTTTCTGAGGACAAACACTGATAAATAAGTGAAGTTGTTCTGGGCTGTGTTCTGCTGTTATAGTAGGCCTACCTGCCAAGTGTGTTATGCAAGGTGCATACATTCATTTGGAATGCATTCTCTCTCTCTCTCTCTCTCTCTCTCTCTCTCTCTCTCTCTCTCTCTCTGTCTATCTGTTCTTTGCCTATCTCAGTTGTGTACTCACAATCATGTTACCCCAACCAGATTTAGTTATCAGCATTCATTGTGACCCAGAACAGAGGTCTTAGGTCTTGAGCAAGCCACATTGGAATAGACCTCATCATAAAGATGGCTGCTAATTGCCTGATATTGTAATTGCTCTGAAAGAGTTGTTAACTGATAACAATAACAAGTGGCTTATCTCAGTCATCTACCACTCCGTGTCTTGTCTCCCGATGTAATTGTCTCCACAGTGTGCCTTATCGATTTCATCACCCTTTTCAAGAACCCCCCCCTTTTTCGGAGTGGCGAAGACCTATTATTAGGAGACAGTCATGTGTTTGCTAAATTTCCCTTATCAGTCCCTCATAATCTCCGCCATTGTTTTCGTCTCTCTATCTCCACTTGAGATGTTTTCTGATACAATTAAATGGGTGGTCCCATTAGCACATGGAATCTGAAATTCTCTCTTAGGAGCATCAGAGCTTACAACACAATTGCTGTTGTTTGGGAGATGCTCTAGGTTCTAAAGCGCTAGAACTATAGACCGGGACGGTTGATGAACCTGAACTATCTTTGTAGTCTCCAGAAAAAAAATCTTGTTACATATTTAGACATTCAAGTAGGTGTTACACAAGTGGGTGGTAGATTACTCAGATGATAATATCATGTCTCATCTGTTTTCACAGTCATTTGATCAACTTGACTAAACAATCATTTTAGTATTTGTTTGTTGATAATAAAGACTTTCATTGGACTTTCTGAGCCGAAGGCATTCTGTCAATGAACACAGAAGATTCCAGATATCACAACCTCTGACAACGACTGATAATCCATGATTGCTGATTATTTTATCAGAATTAGTCCAGTCAGGTATTGCTCCATCTGCAAACTGTGTGCATTTTCTCTAGCCTTGAAAAACAGTAAATGTCAGTAAAGATTGCACTGTTGAAACAGTGCTTTGTATTTGTTGCCAGCTGAGTCCAAACAGAAACATGGCTTCTAACTCAGCAGACTAACAAGAGCCCAACATCCTGGGCTCCTCTCGTATGGTTAACCTCTGGGTGCAGTTATGGGCTGTAGTAGTCAATCAGGGGTTGGCTGTTGTCAAAACATTTGTGTAATACTTTCTCCTGGCCTCCGCTTTCTCACCGTAGAGGCCTCATCCCCTCCATAGACTGTGAAAAGGGGCAGGTCGATGTGTTGAGAGACCACCAGCACTGGGTGAAACTCGATCACCTTAAAAAGTCAGTGTAAGGCCATTATTGCTCTCATAAACACTGACAGAGGGCTATAGGCTAAAAACTTTACCCTCACCACAGTTTTCGCCTCAATGTGTGAAGAAATTCATAGTGATACATGCATATGATATTCTGTGTCTGCAAATACCATGCACACAGTCAGTAGAGAGTTAGGCAGTGGGGTGGTGGTAGCAAAGTGGCTAAAGAATCTGGCTAAATTGTTGAATCCTATTTGCCAACATTGTGCCCTTTAGCAAGGTACTTAACCCTAAGTTGCTCTAGGGGCGATTGGCCATGAACAAATTGATAAAAAGCTGACAAAATCACCCTAAAAAATGACCCTTACCCTTCAGATAAAAGCATATGCATCCGCAAAATGCATGAATAGAACATTTATGTTATTTAGAGAGAGTTTCAGGGTTAAAGTTCTTAGCTTACTCCTCTCAGAGTTTCATCTGCAATATACACAGCTTGAGTTTACCCCAGCAGTATCTTACCCACCATAAACACATTGAGCCCATAATTGTCACTGTGATATTGTTACGGGGGAAACACACTCCTGGCAGGCCATACTCTCACTTGAAGCTTCACAGGACTCTGGGGAATGTTCTGGTTTTATGAGCGTGTGTGACACAGTCGGAGCAGGTGTTTGCTATGGTAATGTGTGTGTGTGTGTGTGTGTGTGTGTGTGTGTGTGTGTGTGTGTGTGTGTGTGTGTGTGTGTGTGTGAGTGACTCCGGCAGTCACCTGAAACAACAGCGAAGGGGAGACGGGGAGTCGACTCGGGGAAGGGTGAGTTGGGACAGCACTGAGGAATTTATTGAGCAGAGCAACTGGTCACCCCTGAAGGACTCCTGGTGATGCTTTGCCAATAAACCGTTACCTCATCTCCTTGTGTGTCTGCTGTGATCAGCACTGACATGTCTGACACAACCAGACTTTCATCAATACTAGTGTCCATTTCATGTTTTTGGTATGCCCTCAGATAAGAGAAGGTCCCAGAAAAAGTGAAGTTAGACTTTAGCACTCCTCAAGGTTGTTTTTATTGGAAAGCCAGGCTTTCTCTTAAAGATTTAGATTCTTAGACTTGTGTGTTTGTCTCTTATCTTAAAAACTTATCTGATCTTAGCTTTTCTGAGGGTATTATGCAGCCTTGAGGTAATTGCATTGGGTTCTTCTGACACCTAATGAAATCAGAGAGGGCTGCTGAATAGGTGGTCTAGCAGCCCCTGGTGTGTCTGTCTCAGGTATGCAAATAATGGCTCGGCAGATGGGCTCCCCGGCATTAGGAGAGGGTCTTCATTCATCGGACTCTTTATCTGCCCTGTGTTTGATGTGGGCCAGGGCAACAAGGAGTCTAGCTGGACTGGGGAATTGGATTTCACGTGTTGTTTTGGACTTTTTTGGCTTTGGCAATTGTTGGCCAAATGCCTCATGTTGTTGAATGTGTATAGTTTGAAATTACTGTAGCATTAGTGTGTGTGTGTGTGTGTGTGTGTGTGTGTGTGTGTGTGTGTGTGTGTGTGTGTGTGTGTGTGTGTGTGTGTGTGTGTGTGTGTGTGTGCCTAGGCCTATATACAGTATGTGAGACCGAAATTATGATCATAATTCATGATTCATACATTTCTCCCCCAAAATGCACACCACTTTGTTTAAAGAAATTCAACTGTGTTTAAAGAAGTCTACTTCCTCATCTGACTGACCACTTCAGATGTCTGCTTAAGTATTTTCTGCATTGGAACATGTGACTGCTTGAGCCGGAAAAGATCCTCACTCAGGCCAGAGCTTTGCTTGATCCCCTTTCTTTTTGTCTTTCATTCTTTTACCCACAGTAATGATGCTAGGATGGGGGGTGGGGTGTGTGTGGGAGTGTGTGTGTGTGTGTGGGTATAAAGTCTGAATGAAGGGGGTTTGGTTGGGGGTGGGTGGGTGTGTGTGGGGCAGGGGGTGCGGGTGTTAGGCGGAGATGCCAGAGGATGTAGGGGCCCCCAGGGCAGAGGGGTTATCGGTGTGGGCTAAAGGCTGCTAGCTAGCTAGCCCATGAATAGACTGTGGCCATTGTCAATTGTCCAAGACATAGTCATTTGTGGCATCAATGGTGCATGTAAACATGACTGAAGGGGGGTTGGGTGAGAGTGTGTGTGTGTGTGTGTGTGTGTGTGTGTGTGTGTGTGTGTGTGTGTGTGTGTGTGTGTGTGTGTGTGTGTATTTTGGGGTGTTGGGAGGTAGTAGGTAGCTGTGGGGTATTGCTCTTCAAAGGCAGAGGCCTGCAGAGAGATGAGAGGAGAGGAATATAGGGGTGAAGAGAGAGGAGTGGGAGGTGGAAGAGTAGATTGAAATGTTTGGGAGGTTTGTTGAGTGAGGGAACTAAGAGAAGGGGAGTGAGGTGATGATAGGGGTGAGGTGAGGTAAAGAGATGGACTTGCTTCCAACAATGCATATTATGCACTATGGCAGCCACCCATGTTGTGTGGCTAGTACAGCCTGGTGGTTGTGGTCAAATTTATCCATCAAATGAACACAACAAAACACATCATAAAAAGAACACATCCATGAGATAATAAATACTAAAGTGAATGCAGGAAAATGATAGATGCAATTTGACTATCTCTTTGGGTTGGACACGTATCTGAGATGTCTGTTGCCTCTCCTCGTCTCTGTGTGCTTCTGAACCGTTTCGTCTTTTAAGTAAATTGGATTCTTGATCAAGAAAAAGCCTCGATTCATGTTTCAAATTAAAAATTCAGAAGGCAATTATGTGAAAATGAACAGAATGTCACAATGTGTTATGTCTTCTTTGCGTAATCCATTGATCATAACCTCTGCCCCCTCAGGTTTATTCCCTGCCATCCTGAACCTGGCCAGCAATGCCAACATCACTGCCAACGCCACCTGTGGCGAGCCTTACCGTGAGATCACCTGTAAGCTGGTGGAGCACGTGCCAGGCCAGCGTATCCGCAACCCACAGTGCCGCATCTGTGATGCCAACAGCCACATCGCCAAAGGTACTAGTACCACTTGTTTGATACAGAGTTATCATTCTATTTCCGTGAAACTTGTGCTGAAGACTAGAGATATCTTGGTGAATAGTCCGAAAACTAGCTCCTTCCTAATGGTTGAGTTTATTAAAGTGTATTAAAATGTGTATAATCTATGTATTAAGTGTATTAAAGTCTAAAGCATGTCTTGGTTGCCAGGGATCCCTTTAAGTCTATGTGTTTGTTTTAGCGATAAATATTAAGAAAAATGGTTTTGCTAAGTACCTCATTGTGTTGGCCAATCACAGAGCGCCATCCCATTAACTATGCCATTGACGGCACCAACCAGTGGTGGCAGAGCCCCAGCATCAAGAACGGCCGACAGTTCCACTGGGTCACCATCACTTTGGACCTGAGACAGGTAAGACAATCACCTTACTCACGCATGTGGCTGACCAGGTGTGCACCAGCAGTGATCAAAGGTGCTATTTGCATGATCTTGGTTATCAATTCCTACTTATTCTTAGAATGAGCTGGCCATGCTGTCTGGTTCTGTTTGAAATGTGAATGTTGCATACTGTAAAGGTTGTAAATGAGTCTGTTGTATCCCATATAGAAAAAAGACCTTTAACAGTATTTACCTTATATGTCCATTATATAATCACATAAGGACCATGTGAGTCCCTATAGTCCTTCAGTAGAATTGGTGTAATCCCTGCCAATATTGCTATGAAGTATGTCTTATTTTTTCTTTGCGCTGGCTTTTCATACACACATCAAAAACACACACAAGCCCTATCCTATCAGTTTAGGTATATAAATTAATTTACAGCCAATCAAAGATTCTTCAAGGGGACTAGGGGAGAAATACTGTAGATGGCCAAGTCTAAAACAGGTGAGCAGGAATGAAGAGGGCAAGTATAAAACAGGTGAAAGGATTGAAAATATCTACTCATGATTCTCATGCCCATCTTTCCCATTGCCATCCTTCCTGAGTTCCCGTCCAAAGTGGCCTTGCCCTCCTTGCTCCACAGAGCCCCAGTCTGACTCTCAGTCCATCCAGCTACTGTGCAGTAATCGGCTGTCAGCGGCTCATTCGCCCCCCTGGGGCCACACCAGAAACCAGACTCTTTGCCAGGAAGTCCACACACACACACACACACACACACTGGCACATTTCCTCCCTACTCCCTCCCCTCTCTCTGTTCTCCTCTCCTTCTTTTACTCATCCTCCTCCTCGTCTTCTCCCCGTCTTTTTTTTCCACCATCGACCCCCCTCCTGTGTTAAATCTGCGGTTCTCAACAGCACTGTGGAGTCCATAAGCTTACCTTACAGTGAGCAAACAGACAGACAGACACACAGACAGACAGACAGACAGACAGCGCAGCGTGCCAGAGCACCTGTCACAGAGACCCTCCTGATTTACAGTCCCTGTTTCCACAGATTCATTACAGAGCCAGAAGTAATGGATCCAAGACAGAGAGAAAGAGAGAGAGAGAGAAAGAGAGAGGGATAGAGAGAAAGAGAGAATGTGAGTAAGATAACCAGAGAGAGAAAGAGAGAGAGATGCAGAGAGAATGTGAGTGAGATAACCATAGAGAGAGAGAGAGAGAGAGAGAGAGAGATAATGAAAGATCAACAAAGGCGGAAATAGATAGAGAGAAGCAAAGGAAGAGAGAAAAGAGAGAGAGAGAAATAGAAAGAGACATAAAATGAGGCAGAGAGGAAGAGAGATGTATGTGGGCTCGTTACGATGACTGTCAGCTCGGGTCGTTTATCTCCCTGTGTGCTGCTGACAGTCTCCTTCTGCGGGCCAAAGAGGTAGCCCAGTAATGCCAGATAGGCCGTCGAGAGAAGAAAGAGGAGAGCACTCGTGAGAGGAGTTGTCTCCCCGCGAGGCATGTCTGATACTCCCGTTACAGTTGATTAGTCTGGCAGATACACTGTACTCTGTACTCTGTAGCGGTCCAGTGGCGTTGGAGGAGCAGGTGCACTATTTCCTGTGGAGCGCTGAGTAGGAGGAATAGTCGTAAAAAAAAAGAGGGTATCGTAAAACGCGCAGGAAGCGAGACACGTTCACAGCAGGATGAAATGCATTTTAGGTGCTTGAAGGAGTGTGGGTAAAAAAGAAAGGCATTAAGAACCTTCAGAGATCTTCTGGCCTAGTTGTAAATAGTACACAGGGTTGCAAAAGTAAAGTTAGAGTTGATTGAGTTGTGATTCACTGTGATTTAGTGTATGTGCTTTGGGGTTTGTGTGTATAAGATCATCACATGTGTTATTATTCTGTTTTTTTTGCATCCATTTATTTTGATGGAAGGATCTTCTCTCGTGTTTGAGAGTCTAACGTGAGTTTAACGTTTAGAAGGCGCCTTGTGTGTGTGTGTGTGTCAGAATGTGTGTGTGTGTGTGTGGAAGAGTGAGAGAGAGAGAGAGAGAGAGAGAGAGAGAGAGAGAGAGAGAGAGAATCAGAGAATGATGGTGTGTGTTTGCGACCTCCCCCAGTGCTCAACCCCTCAAAGGAGCTTAGGGATCCTGGAGGGCGACAGGGTGCAAGCAGGCTGTCCACAACGATTGAGACTCAGAAACCCAGAAAACTAATCCCACATCCCTCTCTACCGCAAGACCAGCCCAAGACATTCCAGAAAAAGAGAAATTGGCTAAAAGGAAAAAGAAAATGAATGGTGAAAGAGAGACGGAGGAAGGGAGGGAGAGAGACATGGAGTTTGTGAAGGAGAGAGAGAGACAGATAGAGACTGAGAGGGAGAGAATGAGAGTGAGAACGAGAGTGCAAGCAGGCTATGCATAGTGGTTTA
>JAODXP020000027.1:1190294-1360294 GCA_027497455.2 Sardinella longiceps
TCAGATCCCTCAGCCACTATATGTCTTTAAATGGACATAAACAAAACTAACCTTTACATTCCCAACAACTTTTCCCATCATGCAAAGTGACTGGTTTATACCCATAAAGGACACTGTGTTGGTCATTGTGGACAGTCTTTCTTGTTTAAGTAAATTGTGAGGGCAGAAATCCCTAACAAACACACCAGCTGTCTGACACACACAATTGGTTCCCATGGGCTGTCCTGGCCAGGCTGCCTTGCCTTGCCTTGCATGCCATTGCCATCAGCTGTGGCTCTGCCTTCTGTCACACTACCTACCACCTAGTTAAGTTAGTTATGTGCACCACATACTGCTTAGGACACACTAAACAGCACACATGTATGTGTTCAGACATGGCATCAATATTGTAGTTGAGTGTGTGTGTGTGTGTGTGTGTGTGTGTGTGTGTGTGTGTGTGTGTGTGTGTGTGTGTGTGTGTACGCCCCATCACCACCACCACGTGTGGGAGTGCCAAGTGTAATGGGCTCCAGCACCTGAGGTGGAATGAATGACGCGCGTCGCTGAGTGTGTGTGTGTGTGTGTGTGTGTGTGTGTGTGTGTGTTCACCAGCTTTAAGTGTGGCTATAAAGCGTCCAGACCAGAGTAGGAACTTAATGGAGCAGGTTTACAGCACCTGACTGCCAGTGTCCTTCTATTCCTCCTGGCTGCATTCTTCTGGAGCTGCTGCTGGTGTATGCCAACACAGCTGGCCCGGCTGTGTGTGTGTGTGTGTGTGTGTGTGTGTGTGTGTGTGTGTGTGTGTGTGTGTGTGTGTGTGTGTGTGTAAGAGGTGGGGGTGGGGTGTTGTGTTTGCCCCGTGTGTCTCCTGCCGCCGTGTCACAATTTGGGCCACCTGGAGAGCTCCCACAGGATGAGAGCCCCAAATGGCTCTTTTCTGGGCAAACACACACACACACACACACACACACACACACACGTTAACACTGTGTGACACTACACACATACAGAAAGAGACTCCCTCACACTCTTGTCACTGCGCAAATATGCAGTTGTCACGCAATTAGTGAATGTTTACAAACGACAGTATTCACCTCTCTTCCTCTCTCTTTCCCACTGTCTCCACCTTGGTCTTTCTCTCTCTCTATTTGGTTAACCCCACGTTCATTAGAAAATGAAATGAGGTCATGGCTTAGGCACTGGATGGTGTCAAATCTTAAACAGATGAGAGTGATTAGAGTGATTTTCAGAGAGTGATCTTCTCTCACCAGGGCTCTGTTTCCCAGCATAGCATAGTCGCTAACAAGATAGCAACTTAGTTAGCTCCCATTTCCCATTGCCAGCTAACTAAGTTGCTATCTGGTTAGCAACTATGCTTTTGGGAAACGGATGCCAGATGTCTCAAACCATCTCACAGCCGGTGTCTCACGTAACTTCAGATAGGTATTAACTACAAAGTAGCAGACTTTACAAAGTAACAGACTTTACAATAAACACGTCATAGGCAGCCTGGCAAAAGATGCAGTCAAGGCTACGGTCAATCAACACAAGTGATATCCTGCCGAGAATACTCAAAGAGATATGAAATGTTTCCATTTGAATATGAAGTCATTATTTGACTCCCTTTGCGTCAGGTGGAGTGGCCTACTTTTCACTTTCATAAGCCAAGTGTAGCTCACTTTTTAGCCTAAGCCTTTTAGCATTTATTTTGTGTGTAAGTAGCCTATTGCTTATCCATTTTTGTTGAGGACATGTAACGAATCAGAACCAACAGTGCTTCACACCACACACCTCATTGCGGTATTTGTTTGCGATCACTTTCACCATACCTGTGAAAAGCCATGCGCATAATTTGATAAAGTGTCACGGCACTTGAGCACGCAGTGAAGGCTGTTGAGATTCTGTCCCTGTTTTAAGAGAGGCCCTTGAGATGGAGAGTGTTGGCGCGGCTCCCCGGCCTTTTCCATTCTCCCTGTACTGAGAGAAGTTGGTCCTGTCGGCTCAGCCGTTACTGCAAGGGTTAGGCCTGTAATTAAAGAGTCTCATTAAAACATGTCGGAAGACGCTTGTTGGGACATGGAAATTACATGTTTGCCCTGTCATCGAAAGTTCCTCAAGCTTTGATTGCCTTCCTCTTAACCCACCCACCCTCCTATCACACATGCATGTACGCACACACACACACACACACACACACACACACACACACACACACACACACACACACACACACACACACACACACACACACAGGTCTCACCATCTTAAGTTTGTCTTCACATGTCTCGCTAGTTAAAAAATGGGGGAGTTGGTAGGATAGATGAGTGGGGTCTGTGGGTGTGGGTGGGTGGGTGGCTGGTGGAAGACAACCCCCGGAATGTTCCGCCACTTCAGATTGAGTGTGAGGATAAGTGCACAGTAGCCAGTTCAGTTCCGCCCTCCCCCTGCCTCTGCACTCTCATTACATTCAAATGAGAGAGAGAGACGGAGAGAGTTGAAAGCCTTGGCCCTTCACAAAGGTTATCTCCTCCGCTGCCTCTCTAGAGACAGCAAACAAATATTGACCACGTTCAAAAAGTGTTTATTTTTATTTACACTCAGTCGCTAGGGGAGACAGGGTTATCACAACATCTAAAAAGTCTACCTGGGTATCAAAGCCAGGTTGAAATCCTAGCCTATAGCATGTGTATGTTGGGGGGTATAGGGGGATTTGAAACAGACACACACTCACTCACTCACTCACACACACACACACACACACACACACACACACACACACACACACACACACAAACAAACTAATTTGCTGTGGCAGGAAGTGGAAGTCCTCATGCTCACTCTTTGAAGATGATGTTTTTGTCACGTGAAAACAATTACTGAAGTGTCTAATCCCATCCAAAAACAAGGGCCCCCTTGTACATTCCCCTATGTGAGGATGAGAGGGAAGCCCCCACCCTAATAAAGCACACAGAGAGTAAAGCGCCCCCCCCTTACCCCCTCACCATCTCCAAACTCATTCCTATTATGTTATGTCTAGTCTCCCAGTTTGTTTTGGGGACCTCTTTCAAAGTTTCAAATGTGCTTTCAGTCTTTGAAAGTGTAGCATGTTAGTGTGTTAGCCACCAGAAGGCCTGGTGGTGGTTTCAGGGTTTCACAGAGGAAGTGGGTAGAGAGAGGGGGTTTGTGGGTAGGATATGTAGCGGTGGTGATATGTGTAGGGAGGAAGAGGGAAGGGTGTGTGTGTGTGTGTGTGTGTGTGTGTGTGTGTGTGTGTGTGTGTGTGTGTGTGTGGGGGGGGGGGGTGGTATTGGGGTAGCAGATTGAAAGCAGACACGGGGCTGAGATTTGCTTTCCCGTCATGGTTGGGGGGACCAGCCGATGAAAGAGGGGTCTGTTGTTGTGAGAGCCTGTCAGGACAAGATTGAATTTTTAGCCCCTTTTTTTGAACATGGAGATTTGAGGGGTGGGACTGAGCATGGATGATGGGGGGGAACAAGAGGGCCTGCAGCATGGTAAAAGGTCAGAGAGGGAGAGTAACAGAAAGTACCACTTCTAGAAGGTAAGCGGAAGAGATTGAGGAATAGAAAGGGAGGGAGAGGGAGAGAGAGAGAGAGAGAGAGAGAGAGAGAGAGAGAGAAAGGAATAGGAGAACGAGGCCTTTTAGATGGAATAAACAGCTTCTCCATTGCATTGGAGGTGCAGTCAAGCATACAGTGTGGTGGTGGTGGTGGTGGTGTGTGTGTGTGTGTGTGTAGGGGCTGCACTGTCCAAAAGACAGTCACAGTGACAGAGTGCCAGTATGACTCCCCCTGGGAAAGAGGGGAGGAGGTAAGGGGGTAAATGACCCCATTCAAAGTCCAAACCACCAGCCGCACAGTACATGGCATGCTATATTCTATAACCATTATCCGCCTCTCATGCCATGGCTGTTGGTTATTAACCCTGTTGACTGCTTATGGTTCCCAGGGGAGAATTTGTTGTGTGTGTGTGTGTGTGTGTGTGTGTGTGTGTGTGTGTGTGTGTGTGTGTGTGTGTGTGTGTGTGTGTGTGTGTGTGTGTGTGTGTGTACTATAAGTATGTGTACTGCATTTGTCATTGTGTGTGTGTGTGTGTGTGTGTGTGTGTGTGTGTGTGTGTGTGTGTGTGTGTGTGTGTGTGTGTGTGTGTGTGTGTGTGTTTGTGAGGGAGCCAGCACTCCATTTGTTGTGTGTGTTTTTAACAAGGTCCAAAAGCTTATGGTGTCTGTCAATGACTTGTGAACTTGTATGAATGCAATTGTAAGCTTTGCAGCTGGGTGGATTCAGCAGGATGCAGCTGTGCTTGGAGAGCCTGTAAAGCTCAGGGCATAATGCACTTTCAGATACGCTGCTTGTAACTTTGCTATGTGTGAATATATGGTTAAAATTACATATTGTACACACAGGAGAAGAAGATTATATTGTCATAGTTCAATTTAGTGAGGACCACGTTCTTTAATCTGTAAAGCATGATATTCCATTTTTAGTCACTATGCACCAGGCTCTGTGTTTAGATGTCAGGAGATGTTTGTTTTTATATACTAATGCAATGTAATGATGTTGTACGTATTGCAGTAATATTTTCAGTGAATTAATGAATTTATGTGTTTGATTCACAGATCTTCCAGATTGCCTATGTGATCATCAAGGTAGCCAACTCGCCCCGTCCTGGCAACTGGATCTTGGAGCGATCGCTGGATGGTGAGAACTTCCAGCCCTGGCAGTACTACGCCATCAGTGACACCGAATGCCTGACACAATACAACATCACCCCCCGCCTCGGACCGCCTACCTACAAGAAGGACGATGAGGTCATCTGCACCTCCTACTACTCCAGAATTGAACCCATGGAGCACGGCGAGGTACTGTAGGCACTCACTGGCATCATGCACTGGTGGCATACATTGAAAACAGCTAGTTTATTATTAGGCTCATTTTCATAACACGGAGCAGGTTAACATTATAAAATGGGGTATCTGTGATAAGCCCTTTCCCTTCTACAATGTTGATGGCAAGAAACAATGTCTGTGGTGAAATTAAGCCATGAAGAAAGACCACTACTTTCATCATTTTGTGTGGGATTCCTATGTAAAGCCAGCAGCGTGAATCTAAAAATGATGGCAAATCCAACAATTGGTGGAATGCCCACCTATTCTCAAGCTCCATAATATAGTAACTTATTTGTAGATTCTATATCTCTGGGTGGTACCACCTGGCAACACCTGACAGGAAATGGAAATCCAGAACTGTGAATTGAAATTGCACCCATACTTTTCAATAACTTACTAATATGCATTGTACAGTAATCCAAAGAGCGCTGTAATCAGTCATATTGCATATTATTAATGTTCTTTTATGTATTAATAATCATCTTTCAGGCTATGCAGTCTGAGGGTTTGTGCTTGGAGATTTTTGTCTTGTTCTCACACATACAGTATTAGAAGGGAAAATGTCTGTCTTGTGACCTATGTCTTATTAATTTCCTGTGCATATGTTTTTACTTGTCCTTATTCCATTTATTCATTTGGCATGCTAACACCCTCTACCCTCCCCTCTCTCTCTCTCTCTCTCTCTCTCCCTCTCTCTCTCTTTCTCTCTCACTACCTTTCTCTCTTTTCCCCTTTCTTTGTGTCTGTCTCTCTGTTTCTCCCTCTCTATTTCAGATCCACACATCTCTGATCAATGACAGACCTGGCGCGTACGACAGAGCCCCCGCACTCATGGAGTTCACCTCGGCCCGCTTCATCCGCCTTCGTCTGCAGCGTATCCGCACGCTCAACGCTGACCTCATGACCCTCAGCTACAGGGACCCCAAGGAGGTCGACCCCATCGTCACCCGCCGTGTAGGTTTACAATTCACAGAGATTTAGTGGTAGAAATATTGTGTAATTGTCTGTGTGATGTAAAGTTTAGGCTAAGAAGGGAAGGAAACTCTCTCTCTCTCTCTCTCTCTCTCTCTCTCTCTCTCTCTCTCTCTCTCTCTCTCTCTCTTTCTCTCTCTGTCTCTATTTCTTTCTTTCTACTTTCTTTCTATCTTTCTACACAAACACTTCACCTCTTCTCCCATTGTGTGCCTGAGCTTGACAAGCTGTGAATATGCAAAGCACACCCACCCCTTTGCTAGACAGAGCTAGATAAACAACACCAGTCATTCTTAATTATCAGTTCTGTGAAGATGAATGACAATGTAATGTAATTACACGTCTCTATGTTAATCAGACCTTATGAATGCCATTCAGGTCATTTAAATGTCTATGGGTGTGTCATTCTGATGATAGTTGTTGCAGAGTTAATTTGAGTGGAGGTGTGATTTTTCATTCGTTCTCTTGTTTTGTCTTGTGTGTCTCTCTCTCTTCCTCTGCAGTATTACTACACAATCAAAGACATCTCGGTGGGCGGGATGTGCATCTGCTATGGACACGCCCAGAGTTGCCCCATGGACCCCGTCACCAAGGTAACGCCACGCTCTCTTCAACTCGACCCCCGGCTGAGTGGATCCCCCCGAGCTGTCAATCAAACTTGTTTGACGCGGAGGGTGTGAAATTCCGTGACCGCCTCTCAGCTGTTGAGTGTATTGTTTTGAATGTGACTCAAGCATTTAATACCTTGACGCGATTGAGAGTCTTCACATAGTTCATAGTTCCACCCTTGGGGCCACCAAGGGGTGTAATTAATGAAGTTCTCAAAAGTTGGTTCTTCATGAGCAGTTTTGTTTACTTGGTTTTAATATTTTATACTTGCCATTGCACATTTTGTTTGCAAATGGAACCATGTAAGATATTGTAATATATTTTTTTAATGGGGACATTTAGAAAGAAGCAGGATCCTGCACAGTGTTGTCATTTGCAATACAAAGGATCTATCTATCTATCTATCTATCTATCTATCTATCTATCTATCTATCTATCATGATATTCATGATAATTATGATAACTAATTCTAGATTTTAAAGATGTTTTCCTTTATGATGATTTTATGATTTTTTTCATGTTAAGAAGCTACAGTTGGCTCAATGTATGAATAGGCACGATATAGATACACACAGGATATATATGCATGTTTTCATATAAGTCCTAGTTTCCTACATAAATCATAATTCAATTGATGATGCAAATCCAAAAACAGGATGCAGCCTCTTAAGATTGAGATCAGGTTGTGTTGTCTAACTAAGGCTAGTGCTGCTTCCTGCCTCCCATGGTTAAGAAGCAGTGTTGGCCTGAGCGTGAGCATTGGGCTGTGTGGTGGTTAACCTCAGTGTGCTGCAGTCAGTCTGTCTCCCGTGTGGTCCACATTAGCAGGGATGGCCACGTTAGCGACGCCCTGAGAAAGACGGCTCTAATCCCAGCCTCTTAAAACCGCCACTTTAGAAAACGAACTCACACATCTCTCTTTTCCCTTGACACAAACATGACATCACACACGTACGTGCACGCACACTCACACACACACACACACACACACACACACACACACACACACACACACACACACACACACACACACACACATAAACACATTCCTATATGCTCTTGACTTGCAATGGACATGGTGTGTTTTACCAATTGGAGAGATTTGTTATGCTGTTATGCTTGAATGTGTTCGGTCTGTGTGTATGTGTGTGTGTATGTGTTTGTGTTTGTGTTGATTGACAAGGCTCTGTCAGTTGAAGAGGAGGATATTACTCTCAAGTATCCTATTCTGCCAGCTTGAATGTGTGTGTGTGTGTGTGTGTGTGTGTGTGTGTGTGTGTGTGTGTGTGTGTGTGTGTGTGTGTGTGTGTGTGTGTGTGTGTGTGTGTGTGTGTGGTGTTTGTTAACTTGCAGTGGACACTTCCTCACCCTGTCTCACTTTGCCCTCTCTCTCTCTCTCTCTCTCTCTCTCTCTCTCTCTCTCTCTCTCTCTCTCTCTCTCTCTCTCTCTCTCTCTCTCTCTCTCTCTCTCTCTCTCTCTCTCTCTCTCTCTCTCTCTCTCTCTCTCTCTCTCTCTCTTTGTCCCCTCAGAAATTTCACTGTGTGTGTGAGCACAATACGTGCGGCGAGAGCTGCAATGAGTGTTGCCCTGGATACCACCAGCAACCGTGGCAAGCAGGAACCACCTCCTCCGGCAACACTTGTGAAAGTAAGCCACTCACACACACACACACACACACACACACACACACACACACACACACACACACACACACACACACACTCCCTCTTAAAGACCAACCAGGGATACCACAGCGGAAGACTAATACTTCTGCAGCCCAATAAACAGACAAGACAGCTAAATCACTTATAGCTTATGGTCCTGTCCTATTCATGTTTAATAATTAACAATTGTCTTGAAAAACAACTGGTGTATTTGGCAAATAAATAACTTCAAATGTAGGGTTAGGGTTAGGGTAAATATCCTAGTCCTGATATAAGTCCTGATATGATAATTGTTTTCAATATTAGTAATATAATTAATTTGGCCTTGTGCTATGGACACTGCTGTGAGTCTGTAATAGATTAAAAGATTAGATTGAAGATTAAATTGAGTTTCATTGAATCGAACTGAAGTGTGTTGAATTCCAAACGAGTATTTCTTGTCTCCATAGAGTGTAACTGCCACAATAAAGCGGAGGACTGCTTCTACAACGAGACCGTGGCGGCGCTCAGACAAAGCATGAACATTCACGGACACTACGCTGGAGGCGGTGTGTGTATCAACTGCTCTCAGAACACCGCCGGGGTGAACTGTGAAACCTGCGCTGACGGATTCTTCAGACCTCACAAGGTATGGTGGCCCGGCGGCAGTGCTACCGGTGGCTGGGGCCCTACTAGTTTTTCTTATTGTGTGGCCCCTAGAAACCTGATTCCTGACTTCCTCCACTGCCCTCATTGTGTCTGTGCTCGCCTCCATTTGCGAGAATTGCTGTCTGTATAAACGTCTTTTGTCCTGCGATTTGTCCGAAAAGCCACTCTCTCTCTATGTGTGTATGTGTGTATGTGAGTGAGTGAGTGTGTGTGTGTGTGTGTGTGTGTGTGTGTGTGTGTGTGTGTGTGTGTGTGTGTGTGTGTGTGTGTGTGTGAATAGTGAGAGATACTGGTGGGTGTGGGAAGTATCTTTGTGTGTGTGTGTGTGTGTGTGTGTGTGTGTGTGTGTGTGTGTGTGTGTGTGTGTGTGGTCCTGATTGCTGACCAAAAGATGTTTGCATTACAATGGCGGTTAGCTTTAAGACACAGCGGTGCTGTGTGGCCTGGCTGGGGCTACTCTTCAGTAATGGCTCAGCGGGACAATTAGCTTAGCTGCCGTTTTTTACTGCACCTCTGTGGAGAGAGCAAACTTCAACACCCCATATCACCCAGTGTCCCTTTAACGCTGGCCTGCCACCTGCTTTAGATAAACACATCCACAAAGTACCCCCTTTTCACCCCCCTCTTCCTCCAAAAGAGAAAACAGTGCAGTTTTATCACTTTTATTTTGGCTTTAACACAATAGGACAAAGCTTTTTTGTGACCGTTGTTTTTGCCAGTCACAGGTAAGTTATCTTCATAGGGCTGTGTAAGAGTAATGGCTTTTGAAATTGATATACTTATTATGATTTTACTCATACATCGGTTTCTTTGTCTATGTGTGTTTGTGTATATCCGTGTGTGTATATCCGTGTGTGTGTGTGTGTGTGTGTGTGTGTGTGTGTGTGTGTGTGTGTGTGTGTGTGTGCTGTATTTTTTTTTTCACTTTTTCCCTGACACTTTTTTCCCTCTTATGAGCAAGCTCCTCACTGCTGTTGTTTTGGTATTGCTATATGTATTGAGTCTTTACAATGTGTCCACCTGCCCACACACACACACACACACACACACACACACACACACACACACGCACATACTGTATAAACACTCACACACATATTTCCTCCCACGCAGGTGTCTCCATATGCTGATAGCCCGTGTGTGGAGTGCGGCTGTGACATGAGAGGCTCCCATTCCCCAGCATGCATCAGGGATGACAAGCACGCCAGCCCAGGGAAAGGTCAGTTCACACGCCACCCAGCAACAACACGCTGAGCAGGGCAACTCATAACTCAAACTGTCCTTTTGCAGCCAGGTTACCTTCAAGCTTTTTTTTCTTTTTCACAGCAAAGTGTCAGTTTGTGTCAGTAGTACTTATTACTAGTGTGCCCTTTTCCCTATCAATTAAAAAAATACAGTGTAGAAAACAAAGTGTATTCATAACTATATTATTATTAAGCAGTTAATCAGTTGTAGCTTCTCAGCAGAGAGTTGGCAGTTGGCTATGTGACACTGACTGTTTATTTATACAGGCCTAATGTTAATTTGATATAGTGGAGCAGTCATAGGTTAATTACAGTAGCATAATCCTCTATGGGTAAAAAAAACAATAATGTAATCTACATCGCCATGTCACTGAAGGCAAGAGCTCTGCTGACTGGCTGAGCAAACAAGCTAATCACAAAGTCAAAGTCAAAATGAAGTGAAGACATTTCAGAGAGCGTGAAAGCAGAGCGAGAGGTCCAAACGTTTGTTAAGTTCTGTGTTCTAATTTCATTAGGGGGGGGAGGAGGGGGGGGGATCCCCCTTTAAGTAAATTAAAGTCAAGCTCTTATACACTGATATGAAAGATTGTTGAAAAGCTCATATTGTGATGTAACGCACTTATGCAGACCAGAATTACTCATGTGTGCTCCCTTTAAATCATGTTACGTTGCTCTATCTTGGTCAGTATTCCATGATCTTTGTCATTAATATTTTTGCTGTGGCTTTGATCGTGTCCCAGGTCTGCACCCGGGCCAGTGTCTGTGTAAGGAGGGCTTTGCAGGCGAGCGCTGTGACCGCTGTGCTTTCGGCTACAGGAACTTCCCCCTGTGCACCCGCTGTGAGTGCAGCCTGGACGGCAGTCTCAACGTGGACCCTTGTGAAGAGTGCATATGCAAGGTACACCACAAGCCCATGAGCATTCATTTGGATGTATGAATGTGAATCTGAATGAAATCTGTTATTTCTCACTCAAACGCCAACAGCAATGAGGCACAAAAACACAAGAGTTTTATTGGTGTTATTTGGCTTTATTGGTATTGATTTTGATGTTGCACAGTCTTGGCTCGCCTGTTACTCGCCTATATTACTATGAAGTGAAATGTGGCATTATATCATGACTTGATCTCTGGTTCCCACCCTTGCAACGCCTCTGTACTCTTCACACACACACACACACACACACACACACACACACACACACACACACACACACACATCCACACATCCAAAGCATATAATGAAAACTTGTGCTTGTGTTTGTGTGTGTCCAGGCGAATGTGGTGGGAGCCCATTGTGACCTGTGCAAGCAAGGCTTCTTCAACCTGCAGGGGGGAAACCCCGAGGGCTGCACTGAGTGTTTCTGCTTCGGGGTGTCCGACGTGTGCGAGAGCCTGCTGTGGTCCACAACTCAGGTAACACATAAACACACACACAAACACCTACACTCACTCACACACACACACACACACACACACACACACACACACACACACACACACACACTCACACACACTCTCTCTCTCTCTCTCTCTCTCTCTCTCTCTCTCTCTCTCTCTCTCTCTCTCTCTCTCACAGACACACACACACACACACTCACACACACACAATATGTATGTATAAGATTCAATTTGTATGGATACAAATGCTCCATTGAGAGACAGAGGAATAGAAAAGGTCTAGACTAGAATGGCTCCAGAGGACTGATGTGGGTATATATGGGTGGTGTGTGTCTTCCCTACAGGTGGAGCACAGAGACGGCTGGCTGCTCCCCACCACCCCGAGCACCTCCATCTACACGGCTCCTCTGGTGGAGGACAACCTCATCGTCCCTAGCAACGTCACCTCCTACCGCTTCCTCTCCACCTGGGCCGCGCCAGAGAACTTTCTGGGAAACAAGGTAAGAGTTCAAAGGTCAAAACAACAAGGGTCATACTTTTGGGCAGTTCTTCAAGCAGCTTCAGGTAGATACCTTTTCCCAGCAGTGTTGAAGGAGTTCCCATCAAAGGTCAATCTTCGGTCAGTGGTAAAATAGGCTTCTGGGTGATAGATAAACGTCTCTAAATATCCTGTTTTCAAGAAATAGCGGGTACCCTGTCAACCAATCAGAAAACAGTATTTCATTCCACTTGGTGAGAAATATTTTTGAATCTTGAATCAGATATTGTAGAGTACATTTAGCATATTTGAAGTGAACAAGCATCCCAACATTCATCAGTGTCCACTACTCTACAGGTCTCAAGGTAATTGAAGACACTGCATATTATGATGAAAAGAATTCCATTCGGCTTTGCTGTGGTTGAAATAAGTGTGTCTGAGTGTGACTGAGTGTGTCACTTGAGTTGTCAGCCCTCAGTTATGGCTAGTTTATTGAACTAAAGACACCTTTGGTCTGTCCTGTGGTCAGTGGCACAGCTGCATAGTAGCCAACCTACACTTATGTCCCTCCCAGCGGCTGTACTGGAATCAGCTGCTCAGGTAACTGGTCAGCTCATGGTCACAAGTCTTGCCCAAGTACTATAATGGGTCAGTGCTTGTCCACTGTCATTACTGGACTTGTGGTTCCCCTTCTCTCTCTTCCTCCTCTTCCTCATCTCCTTCCCTGTCCTTTTCTTCTCTCTCTCTCTCTCTCTCTCTCTCTCTCTCTCTCTCTCTCTCTCTCTCTCTCTCTCTCTCTCTCTCTCTCTCTCTCTCTCTCTCTCTCTCTCTCTCCCCCACTCTCCGACCTTATTAATTAAAAAGCCTTTGTAATTACACTCCATCAGAACTGGCCTCGACCACTACATTAAAAAATAATTAGGTTACAACTCGCTGGCACCAGCCTAATATTTGTACCTGCTGCCTACCCCCCTCCCCTCCTCCACCCCCCACCCCCCACCACCACCTCCTCCTCCTTCCCCTCAGGTGATGGATGAAGTGAAATTATGTGATTACTTCTGCTATCTTTGCCGCATGTAAAAGGGGGGGCGTGTCTGTAAAAGCAATTACCCCCAGGGGGAAGCCCTTACTACAGGCTCTCAATCCATCTGCATGAGATTAATGTTCCACGGGCCTGGGTGTCCAACTCACACTTTAATCATTGAGTATTACCACCAGACTACATTCAAAGCAATTAAAGAGGCTTAAGGAAGCCATGGTGGCTTTGACATTAACATGTTTCAGGGGTTGTAATTTGTACGGTTAGCATTAATTTCTGTGGATAATATTGACTTTATTTAAGTCGGGTTGACACGTTGGAGTGAAATGACTTAATTTGTGGTGTGAGCGCTTTTGCTAAATGGTGTTATTTGCCTCTTCTGACCTCATAGCTGACATCATATGGGGGGTTCCTGAAGTACAGTGTGGCGTACGACATCGCCGTGGAGAATGTGGACAAGACTCTTCCCTCCCACTTCGACTTCATTATTGAGGTAAGAGGAACATGACACAGGCTTCGCTCTTCTAAAAAGTCAAGAGAGGGTCCAACAAAACCCAGATGGACCGTTAGAAGTGCACCTACTTGGAGTAACTTGACAGGGCAATGAGGCCATGGAATTTGTTTTTAAATGAACAAACAAAAAACAGTTGTGCTGACAGCTGGCGACTTGGGTGTCAATGAAACAATGCCCTCTATCTTTTGTTTCTGGGTCTGTGATGAATGGGCAGATGGTGCAAGCTATTTAAATAGAATGTTAGGTTTTGCTTTTTTATGCAGTTGGTTTGTAAATTTTATTCCAAACAAGACTGTATCAAGAGAGTTTGATTATTGGTACCGGTATCATAGCTGTTCCCAAAAACTTTCTGTTTTGATTCCGTATTTCTGTATTTTATGTCAGTGTTGTGGAAGTAGCTTGAGAACAAAATAGAACTTTCAAGCATTGTTTTTGTTTACATCGCTGAAACTATCTATAGACTAGATTATGACTAGACTACGATATCCCCTAACCTCAGTGTCCTTGTGTATATCTCTGTGTGTGTCCACTGCAACCGTCTAGAGTCCCATAGTTTGATGTCTTTTAACCTTCATGTCCTTGTGTATGTCTCTGTGTGTGTCTGCTGAAACAGTCTATAGAGCTCTCTTGTTTGATATTCTTGTGCATGTGTGCGTGTGTGTGTGTGTGTGTGTGTGTGTGTGTGTGTGTGTGTGTGTGTGTGTGTGTGTGTGTTCGTAGGGCAATCTATATAGCCCTTTAGTTTGATCTCCCTTAACCCAAGTGTCTTTGTGAATGTCTCTGTGTGTGTTTCCATAGGGCAATGGGCGCTCCCTCCGCCAGTCTCCTTCCCGCAGGCTGCTGTTGACTCCCCTGAGGGAGCAGGAGGTGTCTGTGGAGCTGGTGCCGCACAGCTTTGTGGACCTGCACACGGGCCGACGGGTCCAGAGGGATGAACTTATGACAGTGCTGGCTGACGTGGCCAGTCTGAGGGTCAGGGTGTACCTCAACTCCAGTGCAGAGGGCAATCTCAGGTTTGTGCCTCATAATTAAGACTTTAAACAGGATTGCCCCCCCCTCCCCAAAGAAAAAAGGCTCTACAGTGTTTTTTGCCCTCAACACCACCATCCAGGCAGCACTTTCTGCCAGGGACTACCTTAACCCTAATCCTAACCCCCTTAACCCTCACCCTAACTGTAGATTTTGGGGAGTAGTGCCTTGAATGCAGTGCTCCTAGAAGGCATCATTAAGGGCAAAAAATACCAAAGACCCAAAAGAGCAGAAGAGACAAGATAGCTAGGTTGGTAAAAGCTAACAGGTAGTTAACATGAATTGTCATGTCTTGGTGTTCTCCTCAGGTTGAGTCAGGTGGCCCTGGACACAGCTAGTCGTAACGCCTCTGGCTCTCGCCAAGCTATCGGTGTGGAGCAGTGTGAATGCCCCTGGGGCTACTCAGGCACTTCCTGTGAGGT
This sequence comes from Sardinella longiceps, assembly GCA_027497455.2. Classification (NCBI taxonomy): domain Eukaryota; kingdom Metazoa; phylum Chordata; class Actinopteri; order Clupeiformes; family Clupeidae; genus Sardinella; species Sardinella longiceps. Next base: position 1,205,198 of record JAODXP020000027.1, read on the forward strand.
AAGCAGCACCCACATGTGATCATGTGATCAGGGTGTATTTGCACCAGTGGATAGATACAGTATAGCATAGCTGGTTATATGATGGTACTACTGTAGGTGAATTAATGATTCTGTATGTCATTTGAGTTGGTTGACTCTTTTCTGATATGCTACACTTGTTTGGCACCTAGTCATACTTAAAAAAGATTCAATTTTTGTATATTGTTTTATTTATGTTGATCTCCTTTGTTTCTGTTAGTATTGTATTTCTGGCTTCTACCGCGTGGACGGGATTCTGTTTGGCGGAAACTGCCTCCAGTGTGAGTGTAACGACCATGCCACTGAGTGTGACATCCACGGCGTGTGTGCGGTGAGTTTTTTTTTTATCTTTATTTCTTTCATTTTTATCATCTTTGCCATGTTTTACATTTTATTAGGCCAAGGTCTTCAAAATCCCAGCTCTGCGCCATCTGTGCCAACTATGTTTACTAATTTATGTCACACCAAAGTGTCTTGAAGAGGCACCTTTGATGCTTTTGCTTTCCTGAGCATCTGGGTTGAACAAATACTCGCCTCCTCCAGATGTTTACCTTGACCCTGTCATCTGCACTAGGCCACCCCATAGGACTCTGAGTCTGTTGAGTTGCAGATGAAGCGTCTTGTGGCTGAGGACAGCAGTATGATATATGACTGCTCACTCAGGAGCTGGCCTCAATGTGACATGTGTATTAGGCAGCATCAGATGAATATGTGGCACTTATCTCTCAGAGGCTTTGGGAACAGCACGTTTTGTGTTATTTTTCCTAGAAAACATTTTATCACTCCGTGCACATTCGCAAGATGTATGCGCCTTTAAAAGGCTAGCACATTCTCTCTCTCTCTCACTCACTGTCTGTTTTCTCTCTCTTTCTCTTTTTCTCTCTCTCTCTCTCTCTCTCTCTCTCTCTCTCTCTCTCTCTCACCTCCCTACACACCCCCAGCCCCCCCCCTTGACATTTCTCAGTGGGGAATCGTGTCTGGCTTGGTAATGTCTGCCCTGCCTCATAGCTTAATAGAAGAGCTACTGTAATGCAATCCAAAGTGCATGGCATTGCCTAGGGGTTTCTATGGAGCGCAGACAGTGCAGAGCACAGTCCCAGAGTAGAGTGCATGTGTGTAAATGTGTGGAAGTTCAAAGCAGAGTGGAGCTACTGGATGGCCAACGATTGAGCAATGTGGAGTACAGCAGAAATAGGTTGCTAGGATACCGCCGTTGCACCCAGCATGTCGTTTTTAAGACTGTGGGGGTATAAATAAGGGGAATATATTAATATTTTTGTGCATATGTTTTTGTGTGTGTGTGTTTGTGTGTGTGTGTGTGTGTGTGTGTGTGTGTGTGTGTCTTATCTGACTCAACCGTGCTAAATCTTCCCCAGGGCTGCAAACACAACACTACCGGGCCCCACTGTGACCAATGCCTGCCCGGTTTCTATGGCGACCCCTTCGATGGCACCGCCGAGGACTGCCAAAGATGCGCCTGCCCGCTGACCGTGGCGTCGAACAAGTGAGTTTCCGCCGGCCGCCTTCGGAACTGCCCATTCATTCCAGAGCTTTCTCCAGGGCTCCAGGCGCCGTCTGTTTGGGCCTGTTGAATAGAGCTGGTGTCTGAAGGCTCAATGAAGATGTTTAGCGCTGGGCTATGCGGCGCCACAGAGAACTCACTCAGCCATTGCCATAGTCATAGCTCAGAGCAGGGGTCCTCACACGACATGGCACATTTTCTCAACGGTTGAATTAATGTTTGTGTGTGTGTGTGTGTGTGTGTGTGTGTGTGTGTGTGTGTGTGTGTGTGTGTGTGTGTGTGTGTGTCTGTGTGTCTGTCTGTGTCTGTGTGTCTGTGTCTGTGTGTGTTTGTGTGTGCGAGAGAGAGAGAGAGAGAGAGAGAGAGAGATTTTGTTAATGTTCAAAACAGTGAGAATATGTTTGGCACAATGAACAAGTGTTGGAATAAACTATGTGTTGTATGTGTCCTGATAACTAGCATCAAAAAGAGCTTTCAATAAGATATAACCTTTCGATACGAGTTCAAACTAGAGGTCCTATGTTACTGTAAATGCAGTATATAATTGCAATACATTAGACAAGCATGCTTACCCAGTTACATTTCATTTCATTGAATTGGATTGATGAGTGACAAATGCATGTTGAAGTTCCATGTTGAAGCTGAGGCATGTTGAAAATAGTAATAGTAAATATTCATACTGTTCTCTACCTGTAGTTTCAGTCCCACCTGTTCTGTGGAGAATTCAGGAGAAGTGACTTGTGACGAGTGCCAGAGAGGATACACTGGACCCAAGTGTGAGAGGTACAACAGGCACACTCTTACACACACACACACACACACAACACACACACACACACACACACACACACACACACACACACACACACTGTGTTGATGGCCTATGATTTGTTCTCACCACTGTGATGCACTTCCTGTAACTGATCTACATCCTCTTTTCCCTGCAGGTGTGCCAATGGTTACTATGGTGACCCCACTGTCCCGGGACAGGTCTGCGTCCCGTGTGAGTGTAACGGGAACGTGGATCCTGACGAGCCGGGCCACTGTGACCACAGGACAGGCGAGTGCCTCAAGTGCGTAGGTCACACCACTGGACAGAGCTGCGAGAGGTGCGCCGACGGTTACTATGGTGACGCCATAATCGCCAAGAACTGCAAAGGTAATGGACATTGTAATGGACAAAAATTGTATTGAGAAGGAAGTAGACAAGGGAATCTTTTTTGAAAGTTGGGAAGGTTTAGGAAAAAGCTGTCAGGCATTGTGATATTGTTGTTATGCTATACAGTATAGAACAAGTACATGTAATATCATCAAGTAGCCTACATATAAAATCCACATTTGGCCAATATGCTGCATTTACATCTGTGTGGTCTTACTGTAATATGTGTGTGTGTGTGTGTGTGTGTGTGTGTGTGTGTGTGTGGGCTGAATTCCTGTTGAGAGGCCTGACTGATGTGGCCTGGCCCTGTCAGTGGATGAAGGCGTTTGGCATAAGCAGGCCAAAGTGCAGGCTCAGTTATCCTGGGTGAAAGTAGGCTAACTACTATAAAGTAGCATTAGTTCCATCCATCCACCATCATGTGAGTCGGTGTAATCCTCTAATGTAAATCCACCGCATACTTACACGCGACTCTCAGGCTCCTTGTAGCGTCGTCTAATCTGTGTGTGTGTGTATGTGTGTGTGAGAGTGTGTGTCTATATGTAACTTACAGGCAGCGTACTTATGTTAGTATCCCATTTTATTTAAGCGTTGCTTTATTGATTCAGCAAAATGCATTCAACAGCCTTTTCTCTGTGCATTGAGCACTATTTGAGCTCTAGTGACATCTATTGGCCAGTTACAGTAGTGCACTTACTGTTACTCAGCCCTAGAGAAAACGCTCATTGCCAAAATTTCCAGTCTGTTCTGAAATCTGCTCATGATTAATGAGTTGTGTTTACTTGCATAATCATGTTTGTGTTTTTTTATGTTTCTACGTCCAGCTTGTGGTTGCCACGGGAATGGCTCCCTGGCCAGTGTGTGTCATGTGGTGACGGGCCAGTGCGCTTGCAGGGACCACGTGGAGGGAGAGAAGTGTGACCGGTGCGAGGTACGCTATGTCCCCGGGAGCGTGTGTGTGTGTGTGTGTGTGTATGTGTGTTGGCAGGAGAGGGAGGAGTCTCACAGAATTTCCTCTTACCTTTGTTCATTCTATTGTGTGTGTTTGTGTGTGTGTGTGTGTGTGTGTGTGTGTGTGTGTGTTTGTGTGTGTGTGTGCGTGTGTGTGTGTGCGATTCAATCATCTATAATGTCACTGTATGAGTGTGCGCCTTTCGCGAGGTATTTAGACTAGGTACGATAGGTGTTTCATCTTCATCACATACATCTCCTGTGTCTATACTCTTCCTCATCCATCCTGATACACAAGTGCACCTAAGGGCCCCTCGTCTGTCACGGACTCCTCTCTCTCCTCACACATGTCCCCTTCATCTGTCTATCGGCCGCATAATAACTTTTCCGGGGCCTTCCTCAGCCAAGCATCTCCAGCTCCAGCATCTCCGCTGATTAGGCCCGTGGTTGGAACCCAAGACTGTCCGCTCCTGCGTTCCAGCAGACACCAGCTGGCCACGCAAGCTGCTACAGCGCGAGTGTTTTTGCTCTCCATTAGCACGGTCAGATTGTTTTTTCACACTCGGCTGGACAGCGGGCGCCGGCCGAAACCATCGAAGGCACCATTGAGGGCATCGTTGGCAGGGCTGGTCGCGGGGCAAAGCTAGAGGAGGTTTTTTTTTTTTGTTTTAATAAAGGGGGCCGCAGATGTTCTCGGTTGCCCGGTGTCAGATGTTGAGGGCTGGGCTAAGGGGTGCCAGGCGACCCCCAGGCTGCCAGGAGATCCATTGGGGCCTACTTGGACGGGATGCCACAGCGTTTGGCACGGTGGTCTAATAAATACGGATGAGGTGCCACAGCTGAAGCGAGCGGATAAATATTCTGGTTGGAGTGCTGTTTGGTTGGTAATTAATGACCCCTCCCCAATCGTCCAAGTTTAGGTAAAGGGACACACAACACACACACACACACACACACACACACACACACACACACACACACACACACACACACACACACATACACACACACACACACACACACACACACACACACACACACACACACACACACACACACACACACACACACACACAAACACACACACTCCCATTTTTGCTCATCATTTTATTTTATTTCATGATTAACCGTCCACATGCTCAGAAGACTCTCCAGCTAGCCGGTGACTTTGGTCTCTAACCAGACAAGGCTCAGAGGGAGTTTCCATGTCATTGTAAGTTTTCATTGTGAAGCGAGCCTTTGGATATCATCATGAAGATTGTTGCACCAAATGAAGCCTATTCAGACGAACCCTCGCAGATCAAATGGACTCATTATCTTCACTCCATCAAATCAATCCATCCATCAGCTCACAAAAGACATCCAAGTTCTTAACCCGCCCCGAGAGAATTTTAATACCTGAATTTTTTTTTTTGATTGATTGTTCTGATTCAAAAAAGAACTGAGCGGAAAGCGACAGTGTGCAATTTCTGTTCCGTTAATCACCCTCCGAGCGCCATGGAAACCCAACCCAACCCAGCTCAGCTCTGCCCGGCGCTTATCAGTTTTCCGTATTTTTGCTTCTGTGATTACAGCCATTAGTCATTAGTACAAAAGCACAGAGTGCCTGCTCACCAGTCTGCCAGACTGTTGGAGAAGCTACACAAAAAGGATACAATGTATCCTTGTGCTGCTGCTGCGGGAGATCCTGGGTGATTAGTGGCTACTGTGCAGGGGCTATTTTTCATCAGGGCCGCCGCATCCTTTTACTGGATGATTGTTCAAACAACACAATGCGGTGCTTTTACTCTTAAAATAATGTTTGCAAAACTCAAAGTGATGACACACTGTTTTACAGAAACATTTGCTGATGCCTTGCAGTATACTGTTGCTGTTGTTGTTGTTGTGGGTAGCAGCATGAGGATTTAGACAAGTCGGGTAGATGGGTAGTCTCACTCAATAGGTTGGCAATACTGTGAAAATCCTGACAAATCTGAATTTCATTTATTAAATAGTTTGAATAATAACAAATTTTATTTATTTATTTATTTGTTTATTTTGGGGAGTTTGCCTTTAATTTCATACTATAGTAAAGAGAATGAGAGGAACTGAGTGGGAGAGAGAGATGGGTAAGGATCGGGAAATGACCTTGGGTCAGACTCAAACCCGGGTCCCCAGATTTATGGTACGACACACACAAGCCCCCTGAGCAACGGCACCCCCAGAAATCTGAATCCTGACATCATGATGCTTTGGTGACATTGGCCAGTATTCTCCCAAGTGCATGATTGCAAAAACAATGCTTATCTCCATGCATTTCATCCTGCACTAAGCACTTTTTTGGACTTAAGTGACTGGGAGAATACCGCCCATTGTGAATAAATCAAATTTCAGTAAATGTCTCTGTGCATCTCACAGGTGGGCTTCCATGGGCTTCTAAGTGGAAAGGGGTGTGGTCCGTGCAACTGCAGCCAATCAGGTTCCACATCCGTGGCCTGTGATGAGGAGGGACGGTGCCAGTGTATCGTTGGTGTGGCAGGGGACAAGTGTGACCACTGCCAAAAGGGCTACTACAACTTCAAGGATGGAGGCTGCACACGTAAGACACACACTCACAACATGAATGGGTTTAGTATACTCCATTACTTGTGCTGTTTATACCTAGAGTATCACTACATGTTTCAAGCTAAGTTGGGCACTGCAAAGGTTTGATTTGAGGTTTGATTAAATTGAACATATTGGTGACAAATGGATTTTGACCTCATAATGTTCATTCAGAAAGAGAATATTTGAAGTTGAGTTTCATTGTTCTTGAACTGTTGATGTATTCAGCATGTGACTGTGCCCATACCCATGGCAACTGTAACGCGGAGACCGGAGAGTGTATCTGTCCTCCACACACCAAGGGAGAGAAGTGTGAGCTGTGTGACGACAACTACTGGGGACATGACCCTGTGACCGGCTGCAAGGTAGCTGCTTTCGCATGCACACACACACACACACACACACACACACACACACACACACACACACACACACACACACACACACACACACTTCCATTTATTTGCATTGCCTACCTTATCCATTTGGGATATTCAAACCCATAATCATAGATAAAACATTGTGTGTACACACACGCACGCACGCACGCACGCACACACACACACACACACACGTAAAATTAATTCTGGTTTCTCTCTGTGTCCAGGCCTGTAACTGCAGTGAGACTGGCTCCTCGTCCTCCCAGTGTAATCTGACCACTGGCCAGTGCCTGTGCCTGACGTCCTTCGATGGCCCAAGGTGTGACCGCTGTGCTATGGGCTTCAAGGATTTCCCACAATGCACTGCATGCAACTGCAACATCAACGGCACACAGGAGAAGTTCTGTGATGAGAAGCTGGGAGTTTGTAACTGTGAGGAACAAGGCAGCTGCACATGCAAGGTAATGGATTGTGAACTACAAATCCCAGCATCCCCTACTCTTCCAGCAAATATACTGGGCTTATATAAAGAAAAGTGACATACATAGCGTCACTAATAAATTCAAGATTCGAGCCAATTTCTTTTAATGTCATGGGATCAAGAGAAGTTAATATTGAGGATTTGAAACAATAATTATAAAATAAATTCAAAAATTGATACATGTAAGTGCATTTGTGTGCTAAAATTGAGTTAGTAACCCTTTAATCTCTCTTTGCCCTGTGTGGTTGTCAGGCTAACGTTGGTGGAGGGGGATGTGACGAGTGTAAGAAGGGCACGTTCGGCCTGACCTCTGAGAATCCAGCCGGCTGCAGCCCCTGCTTCTGTTTTGGGGTCTCCTCAGACTGCGAGGAGATGGGGGGACTCGTGAGAGTGCCGGTGAGTGAGTGAGTGAGTGAGTGAGTGAATGAATGAGGATGAAATCACTGATAAGAATTTCATTAATATATTGTGGTCAGGAAATAGCTGTAATAAACATGCCTTGCAAAGAGCAAACACTTAGGGGAAAGTGTTGATTCGAGCCAGAGGCTTAAGCACACACACACACACACACACACACACACACACACACACACACACACACACACACACACACACACACACACTCATACTCCCTCTCTCTTATGTATAAGCACTCACACCATTATAATCATCCTTGACATCAACATCATCATCATCATCATCACCATCATCATTGCTTCTTTGACTCTAGCAGGAATAAACAGATAATTGGCTTAAAGGCTACACCAGTGGAATACAGAATACAAGATGAATATTTCAGTGCTCTCAGAGGCCTACTCTCCAGTAAAGTTTTTAATTGGCTGCTGCCAAGCATTGATTGCGCTCTTTCCTCTGAGACATAATGAAAAGAGTTTCCTCACTGGTTGCTACCCTGTACAGAAGTCACGGCTCTGTGCTGAGACTGCCCGTCTCAAGGACAGGTGGATTATAATTTTAGCACAGGCATATAAAGGCCTACCCAAAACAAAACACCAGGACCTTGATACATGAATATGGGACTGTTCAAAAGAGTAAATACTTTTTCAGTTTTTATTTTTTTATTCAATGCATTTTTACTGGTAGTCAGGCTCAACGAAACAGAGTTTGGTGATTTGGTAACAAGATCTGTAGAATTGTGTTTGTTTGTTTTATCTGATCCATTAGGAATTATATTCTTTCAATTTAATGCACTATGTGTAGGCTACTGGGACATTGCATTGTAGTTACGATGTAAAATCTCTGTGTACACGGGGTCATGGGGTGTCTTTTTTTATCTGATTTGTACATGGAGCAATTAGTCTGATGAATGGTTTCCTCGTGTTACTCTAATATCTTCCGTCTGTGGTAATTACCCAGCAGATATCATCTCGGAGCTCCTTATTGTCTGTGGTTTGGTAATGCTTTGGAGACGGCTAGAGTTAGACGACTCAGGGGGCGCTGACACAGTGTTTCTGTGATAAGCCTGTCTCGAAACTCAGCAAGTTAAAGATAAACATGCTCTTTTACTACTTCTCTCTCTCTCTCTCTCTCTCTCTCTCTCTCTCTCTCTCTCTCTCTCTCTCTCTCTCTCTGCCTCGCTTTCTCTCTCTCCCTCCTTCTTTTTGCCTTCCCAACTCTCCCTTTCTCTTTCACTCGCACGTTGTGTCTGTTTTCTCCTCTGTTTATCTATTTCCCCCTTCTCCTTTCTCTCTCTCTCTTCCCCTCCTGACCTCTTCTCTATATTTCTTCTCTCTTATTCTCTTTCTCTCTTTACTTCCTTCCCTTTCTCTCCCCATCAGCTGACGCTGGGAGAGAGCCCAGAGCGCCTCCGTGTGGTGAGTCAGAGTAACCTGCAGGGCACTCTAGAGGGAGTGTACGTGCAGGACGCTGAGATGCTGCTGGACGCCAGCCAGGTCCAGAATACCCCCCTGACTGGACCCTACTACTGGAGACTGCCTGAGCAATTCCAGGGCCACAAGGTGAGCCCACCTGCCCTGCTTCTTACTTTAGCCTGGACGTTAGAAGCTAAGGAGGCTGATTGATGCTAACACTTCGAGTGAATTGCTTTTAAAACTATATTATAAACATAGCTGCGTCATCATAGAGTACCAGTATAACACTATCTTAATTGATTGGAATTTTATATAGAATACCCTTAATTATTTCTGATGGATGTGGTACTTGCTATTATGTTTTTGTGTAGATTGATGATGATAAAAGTATCTCATAAATACCAATCCCATAATGACATAGAAATGGCTAGAAGTTGTATTGGATACTTAGAAGATACTCTAACAGTAATATAATTTTCTTGTGTTCCTTGGTAGCTGTTGTCTTATGGAGGAAAGCTGTCGTACTCTGTGGTCTACTACTCCATGGACGGCCAAGGCCTGGCCAATCACGAGCCTCAGGTGCTCATCCGCGGAGGTCACCTGAAGAAGCTGGTCATCTACATCGACATGGCGGCCCCTGAGAACGGCATGAAGACCCGACAGGAGGTCCCACTCACTGAGGTGAGTCTGACCCCACCATCCATCCAGCAATCCCACCTGCTCTTCTACATGCTCACCTCACATTTAAAGGGATATTAAGGCTTTGTTCTAGCCTAGATATCTAGACGCCCCTAACTGAATCAGGGTTGGCTTGCTAGGCTAGCTTTGTTCACACATATCTAGATATTTTTATGAAGGGATATATATTTTTTCTATACTGTTGTTTGTCCTTAATTACAGATAAATTGAGTTTTAGCCACCTCAAATAGTGGAGATATTTCAAAACACTGCATTCTGTGGATACATGCAAATGTAATAAAAAAAGAAATGGATTAAAAAAAAACATCTGTTTATAGAATATGCAGATACTTGAAAACAAGCCCTCCGAGACTAGCCAGTGATCACTTCATCAATCATAGTTTGGATATCATGTCACTCTATCATCGGTCATCTCCACAGTTTTATTTTATTTTACATCAGAATCCTATCTATCATTTGTAAGGAGCTCACAGGGAAATGCTCTCTACCCATGCATAATTTAATTGTGTCTTGCGTCTCACAAACATCATTGTCACTCCGCGAGTGTTCTTATTGTCAGTTCTATTTTGCTCCTGTTTGGATGGGTTGTGCCAGATTGCATCACCCCAGTGTTGAGAAGGGTGGCTAGGAGAATATTAAAGAGGAGGAACAAAAGCAGGCAGACAGGTGATGAAAAACATGAACACACCTGGGTGATAGGTTAAAGATAAGATGACAAGATTTGAGCGAGAGAGAAAAAAAAACTTTACGTGTTTGGACATTTTAAATTTATGTACGCACTCTCCTGTGTGTTTTATTTTTTTCTTTTTCTTTTTTCTTGAGTTTGTGAAACTGATGGAGTTTTTTTGAGTTTGTGAAAATTGCATGATGTCACTGTGTAAAGATTTTTTTTTTCTTTTTATTGATTTGTTCACAGTATGCAGTATGTATATTTCCAAATCTTTTGTTAATCTGCTAAATCTGTTTGTTGTAATCAACAGCACAAGTGGAAGTATTTCAACTCTGTCTCTGAGAAAGCTGTGAGCCACTCTGACTTCATGTCCATCCTGAGCAACATTGAGTATATTATCATCAAAGCCTCTTATGGAACCAGCCTGCAGCAGAGCAGGTACAGACACTTACCACTTCCTCTTTCCCATAATGCATTTCCTATCTTTCTGTACTTAGAAATTTTCCATTTCCATTAAGTTTTTCTTTCAGGGTCTTTTTTTATTTACTAAAATGCATTGATGTCCATGCTGATTTGTCAGTCCTTTATATTCCTCATGATTTCTGAACTACAGTAATTCAAATATTATGGTGTTTTAGAAAAAAGAAAAATACAATGCAATTCTTAATTTTCTTGTGGTTTCTTCAGAATTGCAAACGTCAGCATGGATATTGCAATGGACGCGGAGGATGGCCAAGAGTCTGCAGAGGTGGCACACTTGATCGAGTCCTGCGAGTGTCCCCGTGGTTACGCAGGACTGTCCTGCCAGGTGCAGCCCCAAACTTCTTACACTACACCAACAGCCAAACATAGAGCCAGTGTAGCATCAACAAGGACAGTAGTCTGCCTGGGAGCAGTTCCCAAGAGCACAGTGTACAATTACATATAATGCATACTTGACAGATGTGGGGAAATCCTGACGTCGAGGGAAATTCTGAGGCAGCCTTAGATATTGAAAGTATATAATTTGCAAATGGTGACTAAGGGTAATTTCGAGAAAATGTATGCAGAGTAATTTCCCCAATATGTAAGCCCATGTATAGCACTCCCTTGTATATTAAAGTAAAATACCGGAGTGAATTCAAGCATAGCCCTGTTGAAAGAGCTTGCTAAATGTGCTAGTTAGCAGATGGAACAAAATAATTTGGTACAGGACAGACCGAACACTAACGCAGAAGCGAACAGGCACTTTACATTGGATTAATGGGACTTGACTGTTGGAAATCGAAAGTAAGATCTGAGGTTCCATTGACTCAGTTTAAAGTGTTTCACATTCGCGTTAGGTCTATGCTGTTCGAAATTCTTTCATTTCATGCAAAATATATTGCTGTTAGAAGGCTCGTGCAGCAGGGCTATGCTTGAATTCACTCCGGTATTTTCCTTTAACCTCACAGACAAAGAGATTTGACAAAACTGTATTAAAGGTTGTAGCAGTGATTCTAAGATTCATTCCGGGGGTTTCTCTACACAATCCGTTAGCTCATCAGATTGAGAAAAAAATCCAGCCTCTGTAAACAGCCTATAGTTAATCAGGAAATTTCAGGACTCACAAAGTTAATGTCTTTGTTTCCTCTTCAACTTGCTCTAAGCAACAAAATATAGACAGTAAGCAACTACATGCACTTGACTAGCTCCCCATTCAGTCCATGCCATGACCCAGTTCTGTCCCAGTTAGTCACCATGAGGATGTTGCTTGGGGAGAGTAGGGGGGAAGGGGTGTGGGTGTGGGATGCTGGGGGTATATCTTGTCCTGGTTCTAAACAGCTCTATTGTCTGTGCTTGTGTCTCAGGAGTGTGCCCCAGGCTACTACAGACAGCCGGTGTCGGAGCTGAACATGAAAGGGATGAAGAGGCCTCTCATTCAGCCCTGCGTGCCCTGCAGGTGCAACAACCACAGCAGGGCCTGTGACCTGGAGACGGGAGAGTGCGTGGTAAGATCACCTCACCTCACCTCACCTTCTCATCTCACTGACCTCACCTGTCTGTCTGTCTGTCTGGGAGTGACCCAATGGGAGCACAGAGAGAGGCTATAGTTTTGACGCTAAACGATTGAACAGAAATTCACGACAGTAGCTGGAAATTTGTAATTTGTGACCCGTGAAGATATCACTTAGATGACAGATAATAGCACTGGGATTATGCAACATGATAGTATAAGTCCGGGTCCGTATCTGGAGTGACATGAGACCGGATCCAGACTGCATTTTCAGTACCCTGGGTTTAGAGAGAAAGAGCAGTGATTTTAATACTGAGCTGCTGGTCTCAGTCTGCAGGGAGTAAATTGAATGATTTCAAATTCAAAACACAAATCTTTGCAAAGAGATACACCTCCCAGAGTGTATTCATTAGCGTGCTGACAACTCATACAAAGAAAGCATGGTTTTCATTATTCTCCTATTTATCTAACAATTTACAGACAACTTTTTTGTGATACTGGTACAAACTGTAATTAACCCTCGTTCCCATAATCACCATATTATAATAAATGCTGAAAAAACACCTTTTAAAAGAGCTTGAAAAAGCTTTCTTAAAATGCACAAAGTCGTCATCCATTATCCTGTCAGCATTCACCTTAATTGTTGAGTGCATGTACATGTACGTAACTGTGAGGACCAGATGCTCTCTTTGTGCACCATTTCCTGCAGTGTCCTCAACGTGTGTGTGCCCATTCTCTCTCTCTCTCTCTCTCTCTCTCTCTCTCTCTCTCTCTCTCTCTCCCCCAACCAGGGCTGTCAGCACAACACAGCCGGTGAGAACTGCCATGTGTGTGCCCAAGGCTACTATGGCACTGTCAAGGGCTCCATCAGTGACTGCTCCCTGTGTGCTTGTCCACTCCAGACCAACAGGTAAGACCACACGACTCCGCACCACTCACCTGTTATTCACTAAAAACAGTCCATTGGGTTTTAATGATAGCACTCTGCTAATATAAACACTAGCATAGCATAGCATAACACGCTATTGCTGTCTTAAGACTGCTGCGCTTGCATTACGTTGGCTTTTGAATGTCTTGCTTACTGTAAGTTGCTTTACACAGATCCTGTGATCTTGTTGAGCTATGCTTGAGAAAAGCATCCTATGTTTAAAACACTGAGACTCGCTGTTATAAAAACGTAATGTTTAGTTTATTGATACTTCTCTGCTGTGGTAGATGTTAAGGTTAACATTTACACTAACACAAGGAATATCTGATAATATCTGTTATGGGGATCAAGTGACGCCTGTCTGCATGTCTAGCTTTTAACCACACGGGGGCAGTGTTGTGTCTATGGACTGAAAATGTTCTCAGTCGATTGTTTTTGATCTAACTGTGGTGTATGTGGTTTTTGAAGTAGTAGAAGGAGTCTGTAACCAGCAGCCAGCTGTATTAGGCTTGAAAGCAGATGTATGCACAGCATGTTATGTTAAAGCACAGATGTTCACTCTCTCTCCTCACTCACACTTTATAATAGGATGTCAATACTTCTAATCACTATATTAGAAAGAGTCACAGATGTTGGTGGTGTGTGTGTGTGTGTGTGTGTGTGTGTGTGTGTGTGTGTGTGTGTGTGTGTGTGTGTGTGTGTGTGTGTGTGTGTGTGTGTGTGATTACTTTGTTGTTGTTTTGTTTCTGTTCCTTTCCATAATAAAAGTATTTCTCTATCTATCCATCTTGCAGCTTCAGTCCCAGCTGTGTGCTTGAGGGCGTCGGGGATTACCGCTGTAACGCTTGTCAGCCAGGCTACGAGGGACGCTACTGTGAAAGGTCAGGGTCAAAGGTCATGTGATGCCTTGTTAGAGGCCAGGAGGTCAGGAGACAAGAGCCTACACAGGATTTGGTTTCCTGTCAGAGATAATGGTCAGACCCCCTAGAGGGATCACACTGAGAAGAGATGAAAAAAATATCAATTTGTAAATATTAGATTTATAGTGATCATGTAATTATTTGTAAATGTGCTATATATCACTTATTTATGCTAAGGGTAAAGGTAATCCTAGTTATTAACTGACTTTTTTATTGTTAATGTTCATATTTGCAGATGTGACTGAGATTCAATTTAAGTATTTTTTGCATAATTGTAATCTTGTCCTATTTTGTTAAAGACACTTTAATTTGATAAAACATCTTCATTCTTCATTCCAATTCTGCTCATCCTCCAGGTGCTCGGTGGGTTACTATGGCAACCCCTCTGAGCCGGGCGGTCGTTGCCAGCCATGCCAGTGCAGCAAAGCAGGGTCTGTCCACCAGGTGTGTCATCACCTGACGGGCCAGTGCGACTGTAAGGTGGGCGTGAGGGGACACACCTGTGACGAGTGTGAGGCCAGACACGTGCTGATCGAAGACCAGTGTGTGTGTGAGTATCCAGCACAGAAGACCAAGTACAGCACTCAGAGACTAGCATATTAACTGCAGTGTTTGTGGTACATGCTGTGTGTGTGTGTGTGTGTGTGTGTGTGTGTGTGTGTGTGTGTGTGTGTGTGTGTGTGTGTGTGTGTGTGTGTCTGTCTTTCTGTGTGCTTGTTTTTGTTTGTGTTTTTGTTTGTGTTTGTGTGTGTGTGTGTGTGTGTGTGTGTGTGTGTGTGTGTGTGTGTGTGTGTGTGTGTGTGTATATTTAAGAGAGAGAAAAAGAATTTCCCCTAAAGACCACAAAAGGCTTATTGTATATGATGATAGGTTTTAATTAAAACACAACAAGGTTGCACTCAGAGACAGATCATGCATTTATCATATTGAGAGTGCTGAATATTCCCAACAGAAAACAAAAGATTTATATGCAAAGCTATTAATTAAAGGAAGAGAAATAAAATAGCTTTATCTACAGTATGATAATAAAACAAACGGTCCCAAATGGATTAAGGAAGGACGCATCCCCCAAGTAATAAACACATTAAGATGCAGAATAATAAATATAAAACAAATAGCTTTGAGTTATAAATCAGGGAATGGTTTATACAATTAAGAGTAAACAACCATTAGTTATACAACCTTATAATTTGTATGCATTATTAATTAAGTTATTCAGGTACGTGCTCATGATTTCGTTGTTTTGATGTTGTTGTAGTTGTTGTTGTTCGATGTGTTATGGTGTCATGATATTGTTTTGTTGCATGGATTGTATTGTCGGTTCTTTGTTGTGTGTGTGTTGTGTTACTGTGCTTGTGATGTATTTGTTATTGTAGTGTGTTCCATATTAAACATGTTCTTCTCTGCCCTCTTCCCAGCGTGTGATGATCAGTGCACTGGGGTCTTACTGGACGACCTGGACGCTTTGGACTCCTCCATCACCTCTGTGAACCTGACCGGCATGATCCTTGCCCCCTTCAGTCTGCTGGTCACCCTGGAGAACCAGACTCGAGAGATGCAGGTCCGGGGAAAAAAAAGAAAAACATCACAAAAACTCTGAAATTCAAAAGTTTATCATAGTACATAGTACATACCGTAGTTTAGCTGTTTGAAACATCTTACTTTACAGTGCAAACATTTTTTTTTGTTAATGTGTTTGTTCAAAATGTTTGTGTTTCACACAGGACCTCATGTCATGGGAGAATAGCCCAACTCATAAGATGAACCAGATGGAGATTACTGTGACAAACTTCACTGCACAAATTGACAACCTGGAGGAAAAGGTATGCCTATGCCTATGCCTATGCACACCTAAACCTTTTGTCCTACTCTGACTTATGACTACAATCTGCCTGTTTACAAGTGATTTCCTCACCCTCATAAGGCAAAACCCTGCCTTGGCTTGCCTCCATCTAAAAACTGTCTCTGTCTTTTCTTAAAGACCAAGAACGTGTCCAAATATGGAGATGAAGTGGCCCAATCAACAGAGAAGAATATTGTGCAGAGCAAGGAGTTGCTCGAGTTTATCAATAAGACTCACACTGCTATACAAGGTAATAGGATGATAAAATTGCATCATTTTCCACCTAGTGATTATGCTGATATAAATTAGGTACTGTCATACTGTAACCAGAGAAAGATAAAAAAATACTGGAAATATGATTTTCCTGCGTGTCTCTAACCTGTGGTATCTTAATGGTGATTGGTTCTTTTCTGGTTGTGATTACTGATGATTGGTTCCTGATTGTGCTTGACTAATTGTCATTGGTGCAGCTCTGGCGGAGAAGGTGGGTCATCTGAACGGAACGGCCAAGGAGGAGATGAGTGAGGTCAACGTCACCAGGCTTCAGCAACAGGTGGAGGCCATGCTGGAGCAGATGAGAAACATCAGCATCACCAACACCTCCGCTCTCACTGAACTCAGGTCAGTGGCTGGCTCTGGCAGTTTCCAAAATCTGGCACGCTACCTGTGTGCTGCATGTTGCTCAATTGAAAGCCTTTTCTGCCAAGATCAGTAGGGATTGTGTAGCATGGGATTGTAAGAAAATGTTCTAGTGGTAGAACCCATGCAATAACTTAACAATGAAATAAACTGCATGCATGCCTTTCATAAATTATTTGTTGCACTGATTCTTTACTGAGGTTAATCAGGTGCTCTGGAGTTTAAATATTACATTCCAATAGCACCTTACAAATTACTGTGAATGTTGGATGAAAAGTTGACTTTGAAACTTGCACTGAAACTATCTAAAAAAGCATCCTGAGTGTGTGAAATGAGAAGCCATTCTGTGTTGTGTTATTGTTCAGAGAGGCTGAGGCTGTTCTCGAGAAGATACAGAAGCAGATCGGAGAGCCTCGGCAGGCCTTTGAAACTCAGATGGAGGCGGTCGTCACGGCACTGTCCAATCAAACACATCAGCTGCAGGAGGCCCAGAAGCTCATTGGCACGGCCAGGGAGCAGAACAATCAGACCACCCAGCTGCTGAGCATCATCAATGCTAGTCTGGACCAGTACACTGTGAGTCCCTGGTCCATACTATTGGGAAAAATCTTACTGTTAGGCTACAGTAAAATTAGTGCTGGGAAAATGAATGCTTTAACAATCCAAATAAATGAACTCAGATTAAGAAAATAACTCAAAATTAATGCTGATTGGTATGCATTCTAACTTCAAATCTCTATAATATAATTCATGTTATATGGCTAAGCAATATCAATGTTTTTGGAAATTGATTCAGTTCTTGCTAGTTTGGTCTAATGACAAATCTGTTGTTTGTGGTTTGTTTCTAGACTTTGAAGCACAATGTGAGCAACCTGACACAGGACGTGACATCACAGATGGCAGAGGCCCAAGATCTCCTGACTGACGCCCTGAACATTGGCGGAGATATGGATAACATCACATCTGTATGTGCCTGTTCACTATATAATATTATAATACTAATATTCAAAAAGAGTGAAGAGACTTGCCTTATTGTAACAGGACTTTAGTATAGTCACTGCAATTTGACAGATGTCCAGGAGCAAGACACAATGTTGTTGAGGGCCTCTGTGGCCATTGCTTTGGATGTGACTGTTGTGTTGTGTTGATTGCTTTGTAGACTCTTGAGGAGACGCGTGACGAGCTGGAGATGCGTTACCCAACCCTGAGGAAGCACGTGGACACGCTGGTCATGGAGCTCACCAAGAGGGATGCACTGCAGCTGGTCTACAGGGCAGAGGACCACGCCCAGGCAATGCACAAGGAGGCTGAGGCTCACAATAGGTGTGTGTGTGTGTGTATGTGTGTGTGCATGTGTGTGTGTGTGTGTGTGTGTGTGTGTGTGTGTGTGTGTGTGTGTGCTGTGCTGTGCTGTGTATGATGTATGAATGTGTATGTGATGTATGTGTGTCTGTGTGTGTGTGGGTGTGGTGTGTGTGTGTGTGTGTGTGTGTGTGTGTGTGTGTGTGTGTGTGTGTGTGTGTGTGTGTATGAGTGCGTAGCATGTATGGAAGCTTCAGCAAAATCCTACCTGATCCCCATGTTTGAGAGCTACAGTGCATATAAGCAAACAAACATAGACAAATATTTGATCAAACTAAATATTTCTTAAAAAAAATATATAAAATATAATAGTTTATAAAATAGTTTCTTTTTAAACATATATAATATGTTTCTTTTTAGGTCTTTGTCTGAGGTCCGGGAAGCAGCCAACAATGCCACGGTCGCAGCGCAGGCCAACTCTAACATCCGTGCGGACATCCAGACAGCAGAGGACTTGGCACAGATAGCTGTTCAGAACGCAACCCACGTCCTCAACCAGGTGGGCCATTCCAAACAAACAGAGTGTCATCAAAGGCTTGTTTGCCCGCAGGGCAGGTTCAAATGGCTCTGTTGGAGAGATGTTTATAGTCTCCCCTCTCTCTGAAATAAAAGGCTGTTTGGTGGTGTGTGTTTCAGACTGCGTCAGAGGAGTCCATGTCTGAGAAGGGGAGACGAGCCCTGCAGCTCAGCGTGGAGATTCTGCAGGAGAGCCGCCGTCTGAGTAACCACAGCGATGGTGTGTAGTAACAAACTACACATGCATATACTCACACACACACACACACACACACACACACACACACACACACACACACACACACACATACACACACTCACATACACATATAAACATTTGAATTGTTTATTTGAATACCCCAATTACATTTTGTACAGAAAGAATTCAAATATATTAGAGATAGTAAGCTTTGTTACTCAAGGATTCAAAAACATTGCCTACGCCACACAGCAAGACTGCCTATTATAGCTGAAATATAGCAGAAATTTAGCCAGTTGTTTAGCTCTTGCTTTTGAAAGCCCTGCCAGTCTTAGTCCACTGCCAGTACATTTATGGGCATGCCCCAAACTGCCAAAACAATCAGTTTACATTTAAAACCTATGTCATTGATCTTTGCACAGATTGGTTGCTAATTGTTTAGTTTGTCATAAAAGGCAATGTCCACAGATTAAATGCACAGCCTATCTCACACATCTCACTTACATACACATACACATACACATACACACACACTTACTCAAGCATATACACTGACTGAAGCACGTGTACACTGACAATTATTTTTTTTAAATTCCCAGTTACTACAATACTGCCTGTATGAAGCATCATTACTGTACTGTAATGTGACAACATTATGAGTTTCCTGAAGACTTGTACTAAAAGCTCATTGATTCTTTGCTTCATAGGTCTCATTGTGAATCTCACCGATGCAACTACCAGGCTTGGCCTGCTCAAAAACAACATGCGAAACTTCAGCGTGCTCATTCCTGAGGCTGCCAGCTTCCTCAAGGACATTCCTACCGGTGCGTCACCATTAGAGAGTTTTACTGGAACATAGTGGAGTTTGTAGAACTCTCTTGGCCTGGTAGTGATTGACTGGTCTTAGAATCGTAGGTCTGAAATCTAGACGTCTTTCCATCATAGCCAGACTATACATTTTGATGTTATAGTCTGACTTGTCAGGCTAGACTGGTCTACCAATATTCAGTGAATTGTATTTTTAGGGAACAACTAGAGTTATCTAAATTTGATAAGTCTCATTGTTTTTTCTTAATGAAATTGGCATGGATATTGGATATTTTTTTGTTATACTAGTTGTAAAAAAAATAAAAATAAAATTAACAGCGCTTTTGTCATGATCTGTGCTCAGTTAGCGAAAAGGTCCAGGAAGTCAAGGAACAGGTGAAGAAGGTCAACTCCTCTCTGATGGAGTCCTTGGGTCGTCTGGAACACTTCCGGGTTAAACTGGAGCAGTCTTCCACCTCCGTGGCCGAGGCCAACAGCACTGCCCGAAGCACCAACGAGATGGTCACCGACTCGGAAAAGACCAGTAAGTTCAAAGTTCAAAGGTTCAGCAAAAAGAATGTTCTGCTTTTATCTACATCAGCCAGGCTTGTGAGTTTTGAGGTCACAAGTTGAAATGCTTTAGGGGTACAAGGATAGATGTCTCACTTTGCAAATGCTGCAGATATGTCAACCCCTCTCTTAAGTAAGCTGTGCTGCTCTGTGGTACACAGATTTATGACAGCTGATTTGCCAGGTGAAATGAACTTGATGATGAATATTTTGTGTTGCTGACCACGTCTTCCTCTAACCTGCAGCCCGTGAGGCGGCATCAAAGTTCAGTGAGGTGGAGGTGCGGGCGGAGAGCCTCTTTGACCGACTCAAGCCTTTGAAGACCCTCGGAGAAAACCTGAGTAGAAACCTGTCGGAGATCAAAGAGATGATCAGTCAGGCTCGCAGGCAGGCTGCCTCGGTCAGTGCACAGTGGGCAGATACACACACACACACACACACACACCCGCACACACACACACACACACACACACACACACGCACACACACACACACACACACAGGCACACATACTCGAAAATGCATGCCAAACACACAAATATACACAGAAACACACATACTAGAGTCAATTGGACAGATATTTATTTAGTTAGCTAGCAATACCTCTTTGTAACACCTTATTATGCAATATGTACTATTATGCTATGATTATTGCTACAATACGTTCCATTGCTAAGATGCTTATGATACACCTTTAGACAGACACATATTCAGCCACACATAACATAGAAGTTTTCACACAACTAAATTATTTCATCAGTGTGCTTTCCGCAACTGTCTGAAAAAGCTATCTTGTGCCTGTCTTTTTTTTCCCAACTGTGACTGACAAACCCAGTGACACTAACAGCCTTCCTGTCCTCTCCTCTCCCTTCCAGATCAAAGTGGCAGTTTTGGCAGAGCATGACTGTGTCAGGGCCTACAAGCCTGAGGTCTCCTCCAGCAACATCAACACCATCACCGTGACTTTGAAGACCACCGAGCCCGACAACCTGCTCTTCTACATGGGAAGCAGCTCTGCTGTAAGCCTCCAACCCACCAAACACTTTTTGACTTTTTGACACACAGTACATCAGCTGCATCGCTCCAGCTGTATCAGTCTTTTCACGTCCATGCAGTTTGGACTTGACATCTAGCATTTAACGCACGCCAGGCAACCTGCTTTCCAGCATTGCTGCAGTTGCACTGCAAGACTCGAGTGCAAATGAATTTGCCGCATTAATCTTAGTGCAATTCTTGCACATTTTGCCCAGGCGAATCAGATTTATAGTTAGCATTTAGGATTTAGCACACACCAGGCAATTGGGAAGTAACTTCACCTTATCGCTTTTAGCAGGGTTGTGCTTCCTCATATAATGTGCCTACGCAGGTCAGGCTGACATTTAGCATTTGTCACAATCACACACTATAGCCTGCAGTGTAGTGACGTAGCACAATAGAGCTCAATGGTAGAAAAGGCCAACACTAAAAATGCAAAGTGCATGAGGTAAAATTGTATTCCTGCAGCAGTTGTTGAAATATTTATGCTTGAGTTGTGCTAGATCGATTTGGATAAAAGATACCTTAGAAGTGTCAAGTATGAATGTGCATTTTTTGGTTTTGCACATGGTCACCGTATTTTGGGGATGTGATGTGTTTTCCTCAGGCGGACTTCATGGCTCTGGAGATGCGCCAGGGGAAGGTGTCCTTCTTGTGGGATGCTGGGTCAGGTCATGCTAAGATAGACTATCCTGACATCCAGATTAACAACAACAAATGGCAACGGATTAATGCAACTCGGTAAGATTTGAAATTATGACCAGAACCAAAACATTGCAGCTACAACCATAAAGCACAAGTGGTAGAGCTGACAAATACCTGTGCTTACTAAATACTCTAATGTAATGAAATATAATTAAACTGGGGTATGATAAAATATACTTTGTAAGTACATTAAAAAGGGCAGTGGTAGCGTAGCAGAAATTGTGGATTTGAATCCTATCTGCTATCTAAGTGCCCTTGATCAAGACACTTAAGTTGCTCTAGGGCCCTACTTTGGTCCTGAAGTAATTGATATTTGCCAAATGTAAGTTGCTCTGGATAAAAGAGTATCCTAATTGTGTATTGTTAATGCAAAAGTACTTAGCACTAAGTATGTGCTTCTTCCACAGGTTTGGCAAGTATGGCACACTGACTGTTCAGCAGCTGGACTCCCAGCCCCTCCCCCCAGTGAAGGCCACTGCCCCAGGCTCCTCCACTGTCATGGACATCACCAAAGACACCTGGGTGTTTGTCGGGGGCATTGGTGGACAGGTCAAGGTGAGACAGACATGACAGGAAATGTACAAACTGTGATCTGAAAATTAAGGTCAACTGCATAACTGAGTTGATCATCACCCTGTATGCTGAATGCTTAGCTGTCTAATAGCACTGGCTGAATACAGTACTGCTGACCTGTAAGAAACAAACTTGACAATATTGAACACTTTAGTTCTATGGGGACTTAACTTTTTTGTGTTCATTTCTCTTCAGAAATCCTCAGCAGTGAAGTTAACCCAGTTCAAAGGCTGTATGGGAGAGGCCTCACTGAACGAGAAGAACATTGGGCTGTGGAACTATAGGGAAAGACAAGGACAGTGTCGTGGCTGCTTCAAGAGGTACTGTCATATACTATACTTCATAAACATCATATTTATGAATTTGGACTTTAGAAATATTATCTTTATGTATATAATTTATTGTGTATCTATATAATGTTTTATGTGTATAAATGTAATACTATGTTTGTTTGTCCTTTGCTGTACCTCATCCGTGTTTACTTTGACACCTTTCTAACTCATTTGTGTAAATAATATCCTAACTAAATATGTCTGCCCATATCTTTCCCCTGTAGTCCTCAGGCAGAAGAGACCTCTTTCCATTTCGATGGCAGTGGCTACTCTGTGGTCCAGAAGTCTCTCCGCTCGACAGCCACCAGTATCGTCATGTTCTTTAAGACGCTCTCCCCTAATGGCCTTCTTCTCTACTTGGCCTCAAATGGAACGGTAATATACTGTATGATTTACATATACTGTAGTATGTCTTTTGTTACCATAGCAATATGAAGATTAGTAGAAAAGTAAAACACAGAGAATTTAGCACAGTATTTATGAGGCTGATGTCTTTTCATGCTATTATTTCTTTTTGTAGAGAGACTTTTTGTCCATTGAGCTGGTGGATGGAAAAGTGCGCTTGACCTTTGAACTAGGATCTGGACCTCTCACTATGACAACCACCAAAGCCTACAATACAGGAACCTGGTATAAAATTGCTCTACAGAGAAATAAACGCAAAGGTGGGTCACATTCTTAAGCTAGCCAATGCTCTTGTGGTGAACTAAATGCCCTTGCTACGTTAAGGAATGTATAAATGTGGAGACTGAGAATAGCTCCATGTTTGCACTATGTTAACCATCAGTGTAATATTATTTTGTAAACTATTTTCATACAGTATACCTCAGTTTAGGTCCACACACTGTTTAATCATGAACTGTGTATTGTTTCCAAAAGGTTATATGGCAGTGATGGCAGCAGACAACCCCTCAGACCGTGAGGTGACCGAGGCAGAGGCTCCCGGTACAGCGTCCGACCTCAATCGCTCTGACCTTGACCCCATTTACATCGGAGGTCTTCCAAAGTCTCGGCCTATCAGGTAAGAGCGACGCTGAAACTCTCCGTACGAGCATAGTAACTTACCAAGGTGTATATTTGGAAAGTGTACCAGTTAAAGTAGAAATCCAGTGTAAATCAATCCATAGCCCTGTTGTTTAAACTCACCAATTGCCGTTGGTAGGAAAAAGAATAAGAAAATTTGATTCAGCATTGTCCGAGCATTGAACCAGCAATTAACACTTAGTGAATGGGGCAAACAAATTATCTTCAGTTTCATTTCATTATGTCAGCATTCGTAATCGGTTTGTTATTCGGTCCATGTATCATCACATTTTCTCATTGTTTTTCTAAGACAGCATTGAAGTACCTGGAACAACAGTGCTATGAACTGATTCACACCAGATTTCTCCTTTAAATAGTGTTTCACAGCTACTGCTGCTGAATACAGTTCACAGGTCACACCCACAAGTGACACCACTTAGTGTGTTTATGTTTACATATAAGCTGTAAGTTTATAACTGAAGAAGTTAATTTCTTATCTGTTGGAAGTAGGCGGTTAACTTTTAATTAGTGAAACAAATTAATATTTCTGTTTACATAGAAGCTGTTGCCTTTGTAGCTGAATGATAATAAATTGCTTTCATCTGCGTAGGAGGCAAGTAGTGGCGCGATCCTACGTGGGATGCATCAAAAACGTGGAGATTGCTCGCACAAACTTCGACTTGCTCAGGGATTCCTATGGTGTCAAGAAAGGTTGCGTTCTAGAGGTAAGACTTGACATCTTGATTTTAACTTCATATTCATAGATCTAGATTCATAGATGCATAATCCATTTTTCCAACGTTCCTATCTTTCACCCTCCTGTAAAGTAGGACATTACTTGGAAGCATGTGACATGTGTAGCCTATTTAGGATATCATACCATGACCTTACTGGTCTCTCTGCTACTTCATTACCTTACATACGGTATAGAGGGCATAGAGGGCAACCACTCTTAAGAGTGTGATGAAAGAATATGGACTTACATAAGTCTCTGTGGTGGTAGGCCATTTGGGGCATGTGACGACTGATTTATAGATACACATAGCTCCTCAAAGTATGTGTCGATTAACATATGGGCGTAACACATGTCTGTGCGTTTGTAGTCCATCAGCAGTCCTGTTATGTGTTGATTAACGTATAGACACGCATAACTCTGTGTGGCTAGTCTATCCGCAGTATGTGGTGATTGAGTAATGGACCGTGCATTCCTCTGTGTGTCCCCTAGCCCATCCGCAGCATGTCGGTGCTGGGTGGAGGCTTCCTGGAGATGCCCTCTATCTCCCTGGAGCCCCAGATGGAGCTCATGGTCACCTTCTCCACCAGGAACGAAACAGGACTCATCTTCGCCGGGTTTGGCAAGATGGCGAACCGCAAACGCAGACAGGCACACAAGGTATGTTTGTTGTTAGGATGCCGACATGTGTGCTTCTAGGAAATATATGTATACCGAACATATTGACAGTTTGGTTATGGTGGATGGTGGTTTAGTTGTGCATAACAACCATCTATTCCTTCCTTCCATTCATTCTTTCTTTCTTTCTTTCTTTCTTTCTTTCTTTCTTTCTTTCTTTCTTTCTTTCTGTCTTTCTTTCTTTCTTTCCATCCCTGCCCCTCCCTACAGCCTTTCCTGGCTGCGATGCTTGTGTCTGGTCGACTGGAAGTCCATGTAAACATGGCCGAGGGTGGGAGCTCCCACAAAGCTGTCATCAGATCCTCGACAGGAACCTTCGCTGATGGAAAAGAGCACTCGCTCATCCTGCAGAGGAACAAAAGGTGCTCACCACTCACTCACACACACTCTGGGTTGCCATGGTGACTGGATAATGTTTTTACCCTGTTCTGCGAGGAATTTAGGATATGTTTTTTTTAGGCTCTATCAACCCTGAACATGTAAATATACACCTCTCAGCACTTGTGCCTTAGTGCGTAGATAGTAAGCTATTTTTCCATTGTACGAGACTGAGATTGAGTTTCAGCACTTAACTCTGAATCATCTTAATCAATTTCATAGCTTGTATTTCACTGTTTGAACTGTGCTTGTAAAAGCTTAGTTTTGGTTTGAAGCATCAAATATATTCTTAAACCCAGTTGCTTATCTTGACAAGCCTGCACGTCTTCTCTCTCTCTCTCTCTCTCTCTCTCTCTCTCTCTCTCTCTCTCTCTCTCTCTCTCTCACACTCACACTCACACTCACATTCACATTCACATTCACACACACACACACACACACACACACACACACTCATTAACGGTAATTTTGTCCCTCTCCCTAAGGACGATGCATGTTCTGGTGGATGAGGACCATCAGACCTCAGTCAGGCTGGGCTCCTCGGCTGATAAAGGCTCACTGATGCTGGGCCACTTCTACATTGGCGGCGTGCCGCCAGGAGAGGGCAGCAGCGTGCTCTCCACCACCACCTCCTTCTACGGCTGCATCAGGAACATCGCCCTGGACACCAAGTGAGTGAAACAGAAACAGAAATACCAAGTGCCAGCATAAAATAGTTTAAAAGAGCAACATATAGACAAGGCATGACTGCTGCACTGAGAAAAAAAAAACGGAAAAAGCGAATCAAATCAGCAAACCAAAATCCATTAAAATATACCATAAATGCTGAAAATGCACAAAAACTTATGTAATATATATATATTATGTAAATATGTAAAGATACCAGTATATGTACAGTATAGAAATTGTTTAGACAGAGATTGTTTTGTATGAATGTGCAATTCTGTTCAAGCCTTTAAGCCTTTAAGCCTGTGTGTTCTGTAGAGGACAGTCTATTGATCCCTATACTCTCACTCTCTCTCTATCCAGACTGTTGGACTTGTCCAGCGCCGTGCGTTACGAGGAAGTGGACATGGACAGCTGTCTGCTGGAGGAACGACCCAAGCGAGTGGTTCTACCTGACGACCCGGAGGCCGAACCCACACCTGAGCCGGTCAGACCACCCCAAACACCCCCCAACGAGCTCAGTGCCATCACACCTGGATCTACCTCTGTAAGCAAAGCACATTCACTACAAACTAGGAAATATATTTTAAAGGTGACATAGAATGGATTAATGGAGTACTGTACCTTGTTTTCTGATGTTAAAATACAATATATTCAATTGTATTTTGTCAAAAAGAAGATCAAGTGATAATTTACAAGCCTAGTTAATCATGTTCATGATAGCTTTTTGACCATGCACAATCTCTCTTAATTCATCAAAGCCAATGTTAAAGTGGTTTTCCATTCTATGTCTCCTTTAATGTTAAAGTAGCTTTAATGGCATATTTAACCATGTTTCTTGATATCTGTGTGTGGATGTGAACTGTGTAAGCCACCGCACAACTGAATTCCTCTATGTGGTGAATAATAGTATGTATATCTACAGTATGTTATGCCAACACACCCCACAACCAAATGACCTCACATCAGACAGTCACAGCACTAATTATTAAAAAAGTATGTGTGGACATTGTGATTCACAAATACCATCTCCGTATTGTGGTGGGATAGCAAACCTAGTTGTCACAACAATCCTCCATCATGCCTTAGTACTTAGAAGCACAAGCACTGAAGCGCTCATAGTAAAGGTTCATGAAAAACATTCCTTATTATTTCACAATAAGAGCGGAGCAGCATTCTTGGGCCTGTGATAAAGACTGGGTGGCATTCTTTGGCTGCCTGAGTGATTAATTAGTGGAAACGGGATGATGACTCATTATTTTCATTTTCTTCCCTATGAACTGTACGGTACTCTTGACTCCCGTCATCTCTCTCCCTTTCTCCCTCTCTCCCTTTCTCTCTCTCTCTCTCTCTCTCTCTCTCTCTCTCTCTCTCTCTCTCTCTCTCTCTCTCTCTCTCTCTCTCTCTCTCTCTCTCTCTCTCTCTCTCTCTCTCTCTCTCTCTCTCTCTCTCTCTCTCTCTGTCTTTCTATCTCTATTTCTATCTATCTCTCTTTCCCAATTTCAGTTCAATTCAGTAATGCTTTATGTGTTCATGTACATGTATCTATTTCTCTTTCTCTCTCTCTCCTACAGTGTGCTGTCATGGATGACACAGCAACGCTTGCAGAGTCGCACCAGTTCGGGCTCTCGAGGAACAGCCACATGGTCCTGGCTTTCAAGAACAGGACAGTGAGAACGAGGTGAGCCGAACCTCGTTGATCCACCCGACCCATCCACCTCCTCCCCACACACAGCACACACACACACACACACACACACACACACACACGCACACACACACACACACACACTCACCGCACACATCCCTGGGGCTCCGGTCGGCACAACAAGGCCATATTTGGAGAAAATGAAAACCCCAGGAATGCTTGAAAGAGTCGTTTGTCAAGTCATCCGATAAGAGAGGAGCCTAGTATGGGTTGAGGATATGATATGAACTTTCTTTTGAGTTGGAGAGAAGCCAGAATTATATAAAAAAAAAAAAGAAAAACAGAGACATCTGTATGACATCTGTGTGCTGTGGGCTATGACGATGTATATGACATCCACCCCTAGATACTACTACAACACCACTGCTGTTATCCACTGTATTAAAGGCAGTGCTTATCAGCCATCCACTCCCAGCTGCCAGAAACCCAAGCATCTTAAACACCTCATCATTATTATCACTGTAATAATCTCAGCGGTGCTTTCGCTCCTCATCAGTCAGAGGCTGTTTTATAGCCTTCCTACTTTACAACTCATTTCACAACCCCAAGAAGTACAAGGAAAACAGTGAATATTTAATAGCTGCTCATTAGGTAATGGCCTGATTTCTCTTCTTCTCCCTTTGCGGCTCCATTACATCAGAGTCTCCAGGCTCAGCTCGACAGCGCTCTCTCTCTTTCTCTCTCTTTCTCTCTCTCTCTCTCTCTCTCTCTCTCTCTCTCTCTCTCTCTCTCTCTCTCTCTCTCTCCCTTCTTTTCTCTCTTTGTTTACTCATGTGTTATTCATGTACTGATGGAGTTTCACACACACAATAAGCACACACACGCACACACACACACACACACACACACACACACACACACACACACATACACACACACACACACACACACACACACACACACACACACACACACACACACACACACACAGCAGAAACGGAGTCTCCAGTAGGTCCTTTGGGCAAGCTAATATCAGCCCATGTACTAGTAGTCATTCACTGATTCAGGGCCTGTCTTTACACATGGCTACACACACTGTGCTGTATGTGGACTCCCAGTCCCATCAAGGATGAATGGAGAACAGTGAATGCAGCTCAGGATCGATGAAATCCTCTTTATATAGTTTCAGAAACATGATATCAATTCTAGTAGTGTGTGTGTGTGTGTGTGTGTGTGTGTGTGTGTGTGTGTGTGTGTGTGTGTGTGTGTGTAAACATGCTTTATAAAAATAATAAATAAATAAATGTATTATACTATACATGTACTATAGGTGTATGTAATGTAATATGTTTATTTATTATATACTATTTTAAATACATATAAATATACTTAATTTAGATCTTATAAGTTATATATTCTGATATTCTGTTCTGTTAAAATTGTTTCTTGAAACAATCTCTGCATAAGTAAAATTTGGCTATTCCTCAAGATTTAAGACATCTGTTCAAAGTATAGAAAGCAGTGAAATAAGGGATAGATTTTTATTTGTCTTGTACTGTATTGCTAATCTAATATTTCATGTTTTGTTTTTCTGTAGTTTCTCTGTGAAGCTGTCTGTGCGCACCTTTGCTAGCAGCGGCGTGCTCTACTACATGGCCAATGCCAACCAGCAGGACTACGCCGTGCTGCAGGTGCTGGGTGGGCACCTGTTCTTCACCTGTGACCTGGGCAAAGGACCCGCCACCGCCACCTTACCCAAGCTCGTTAACGACGGCCTTTGGCACACAGTGAGTCACGGCTACCATGGCTTCCTATGACTTCATCCCTGCCCATATGACGTTCATACAACCACAGATAAATATAGCCGACTGTAGTCTATAGTCATTACAGTATTGTAAATTACAATGTTAATTACTTTGTAGCACACTATGTTGTTACTAGTACTATCATACTATATTTTTGTTTTGTAACAGAATATTGTATGTTACTCTGATATAGTTTACCCTTACTTTATTCTTGATTAGGGGTTTTAAAAAACATTGTATCTGTTTTTATTTATTCTTTGTTTATCTTTGTATGTTATACACCAGATTGAAACATTGATGTAATGTCTTTGTGTGTGTGTGTGTGTGTGTGTGCGCGCGCGCGCAGGTAAAGACAGACTTTGGCAAGAAGAGTGTGACGATCAGCATTGACACAGAGGAGTCCACTCGGGTTCACGTCAAAGGCCACACACTGGACGTGGAAGGCAAGCTCTACCTGGGGGGCCTGCCTGCCACCTACACCGCCAGGAGGATTGGAAATGTATGTTTGCTACTGGAGCTCACCCAATCTCAAACCCCTCTGTGTTTCATTGTTAGTGCACAGTGCAGTTACTGTGTGTTTCGATCAGAGTTACTGTACATCATTGGTAGAATTATACAAATGATGATGAATAATGATTAATAATAATTTCATAAACTTTGTCAACAACCAATTAGGTTAGTGTTAGTTTTTAATGTTTTATATATCATGTTATGGATGACATGGGCTATTTGATAAACATGAATGCTGCTTGACCTTTGCAGTTGCCCAGTCTGAAAGTGAATCTCCATGCAGTAGTAGTAGTAACACAATGCCATCAGATTGTGGTGTGTGTGTGTGTGTGTGTGTGTGTGTGTGTGTGTGTGTGTGTGTGTGTGTGTGTGTGTGTGTGTCCTCCACTGTACATTACGTAACCTGTCCTCTGCCCTCCTCTGACACAGGTGACCCAGAGCATGGCGGGCTGTGTGCAGGGCGTGATGCTGAACAACGCCAAGATGAATATGAAGAAGCCGCTCTCGTCAGACGGCGTGGGGCTGTGCTTCAGTGCCGCACAGGAGGGCACCTTCTTTAACGCCAGCGGTTACGCTGCATTCGGTGCGTACAAGCAGAACTGCAGATCACTAGTGGATGTCCAGTCTTACTAAAGCAGACCAACATATACATATTTAAATGCACCTATCAATGGACTTGTTTCACACCTGAACATTCCGACATTCCATGGTAGTAAACTGAACATTCTATCATTGAAATGCATTGGATTTATGCCTCTTTCTGACTTGAATAAAATGGGTAATAACATTTAAAACATGTCTAAATTCACTTTCTTTCAAATAATACACATTTGAAGCACACAAATTTGGAGGTCCCAAATAGATTGAAGCTTCATGATCATAAATGTAAAACCACTTTTATCTATTCGGGACCTCCAAATTTGTGTGCTTCAAATTTGTATTATTTGAAATAAAATGAATTTAGACATGTTTTAAATGTTATTACCCATTTTTTTCAAGTCAGAAAGAGGCATAAATCCAATGCATTTCAATGGTAGAATGTTCAGTTTACTACCATGGAATGCTTTTAGAACCTCGGAATGTTGAGGTGTGAAACAAGTCTATACTGTCTTAATTAGTGAGGGAAATTCATGCTCTACATTTTGCCAATCTATGATTATTGATTGTATTGGTTACATGTAATACACCTATCAATACTCTCTTGATCATTGAAGTTAATTCGTTGTCTACATTTTGTCTATCTATGGCATTGGTGAGAAGTCATGAGAGGTCTTATCCTCTATCTACTGTAGTAGACCATGCTGATAGCTCATTTGCATACTGTGACTAATGCATACTTACTGTATATTGTAGTAGTACATGTAGCTTAATCGTTAAACACAAGCTTTGTCACTATTGTCTGCACCATGAAAAATGGCATAGTAGCTCTCTTTGTCAACTGCAGTGGTATTTGTCCCCGAATCGATATTCCCTGCATCATTGCACTGTGTCTTCTGTCTTATAATCAAAGGCGTGTTCCCTCTGTTTTCTATCTGATTTCCCTGCAGTGAAAGAGGGCTATAACGTGGGCTCCGATGTGACTGTGAGTTTGGAGTTCCGCTCCACAGGACTGGATGGGGTTCTGCTAGGAGTCAGCAGTGCTAAGATAGATGCTATCGGCCTGGAGCTGGTCAACGGACAGGTAAGCCATTCTCAGTAAATGTCGCAAGTTCAAAATTCTTAGAAAATTTGGTTTAGTTAGTTAAGCAAAATCCAAAAATATCAGAGTGTATTTGAATACAAATGTTGAAATCCTTGAGTGTGCATTTGTTGAAGCTGTAGGCCTCATAATCATAATTGTGTGTGTGTGTGTGTGTGTGTGTGTGTGTGTGTGTGTGTGTGTGTGTGTGTGTGTGTGTGTCTGTAGGTGGTGTTTAATGTTAACAACGGAGCCGGTCGCATCTCAGCCTCTTCTCGGGGCAGCCGCTGGTTCTGTGATGGGCGCTGGCACACAGTGGTGGCTAAGAAGTTCAAGAACAGCATCAGCATCACCGTGGATGGCCTCACCGTCACCACACCCAACCCCTACCTCTCCTCCACCTCAGCCGAGACCAAAAACCCCATCTACGTGGGCGGATACCCAGGTATGTATCTCTCTCTCTCTCTCTCTCTCTCTCTCTCTCTCTCTCTCTCTCTCTCTCTCTCTCTCTCTCTCTCTCTCTCGCTCTCTCTCTCGTATTCTATACCACTGGTTTGCTGTATTGCTGTATGTACGAGGAGAGGGATTGATGATTGATCCATAGTATGGTTCAATAAAAGGGATTTTAAAAGTCTCTCTCTCCCTCTCTCTCTCTCTCTCTCTCTTTTTCTGTCTCTCCAGCTATCTCTCTGTACGTGTTCAGTGGTGTTAATACTGCTTGTCAGTAACTGTATGTTCTCTGTTCAGTGCTGACAGCCTCTAACATCTCTGTCTTCTCTCCCACACAGCTGACGTCAAGCAGAACTGTCTGACCACCAGGACGGCGTTCCACGGCTGCATGCGCAACCTACGTGTTTACAAAGGTCATGTGACCGACGTGTTGGACTTTGGCTCAGCGTTCCTCCTCCACGGAGTCTCTCCCAACTCCTGTCCCGGAAGAACCGCCTAGGTCACCCCCCCTCCCAGCCTCCCTATTCCCTTCCTTTCTTGGCCCACGGAACATTCCGTACCGCTCTGTGTATGTTTTGTATAAAAATTTTAAATAATTAATTTTTTTATTTTGGGGAAAGAAAATGTTTTAAATTTCTGTTTGTCTGAATGTTGATTTGAAGTATGGACATCAGTGAATGTCTGTGAAATTTGGAAAGGTCAATAGCATTTCAATGGTTTCAAAAGTTTTCATGTCTTAAATGTCTTTAGAATCACATCTGTTATAATGCAATAAATGCAATGAAATTCTCAGGAAAATGTCTTTATAACTATTGATTAATTTGATGATTTTATAATAAAATAAAACTCATGACCTCACATATATTCTAACAAGCCCAGTTAAGTGTTTTCCTAAGACTGCTGTCACTAGCAAAATAAATACAGTTGCTAAAAACCATTAAATGGAAGATTACCATTGATTCTGAATCTAAAACTTAGTGGAAAGCATTCTCAGATATTTTAAACACAGCCTACTGCAATGAGTTGAAGATCATGGTAAGGGTGGAACTTGCCATTGTCTACAGTCTTTTGCTGTGAGTTTAAGATCATGGTGAGACTTGAATTTGTAAATGCACCTCTGCCTGCACAGCAACTACTATAACCACCACCACTTCTACTATTACCACTAGTGCTACTGGTATTGCTACTACGTCTACTACTATGCTACTGAGATTAAATGTGGGCCCTTGGGGATAGAAGAAGAGGTATCCATTACACTCAAGCTTTGTAGGTACAATCTCTGATAACATGGTGTCAAACTCAGCTCCTAACAGTCCCCTATCTGTGCGTTCTCCTGCCGGTAAGTCCCTAAGGCTTGGTACTGTAAATGGCAAACGAAACATGGCGGCTTGAACCAAAGACATAAACAGCTCTGCCAATTAACATGTTGCGTCAAGAGTCACGTAAGTGAGGGTTGGATTTGTTTGGCTGTTGAACGAAAATGTCAACAATCTTTCCGCAAAATCAAACTGCTCCTCCTTTGAGTGTGGTGGTGGCCGGCGCTGATGGACATATAATGGTGGGAGTGTTTGGTGGGGGCATGCTGCTGCTGTGGACAGATGTGCAAGATCAGGTGGTTTACAAACAGGCATAGAAGAGTATAAAAGCAAGCAACACCTAGTTTTTTGTCATCATAATCTGTAGATCCACTGTGCTGCTGTTGTATAAAAGTAGGCTAGTCTAATCAACAGCATTCATAAAATGAATCTCTCTTTTGAGACTTAATTACTACCCTCGCCAGAAAATCAACAATGGCAGAGAATCCGTACTGTACTGCTCCTGTTCAACAGCATTCAGTAATTGTCACAAAGACATAATGCCCTTTAAGAACTGTGTCAAAAGAAAACCTCTGTATGATTGATAAGAACTGGTTGGGTTTGACGTGCTCCAAATATTTCTGAAGGTTTGTAAAGAAAAACTGGAGGTGTGAGAGTGAGCCTCCTCAATCACGTCCGGTCACGTTAAGGCCATCCATCAGCACCATGAGAGAGAGCGAATAACCATTAAGCATGCCACCCCCTGTGGGCGACAGTGACAGCAGGGACAGAAGTCTGTCAGTGAGTCACGTTCATGCTCTTTACTGGAAGCCCTTCTCAAATGACATTTTGCAGTTCTCAGTCAAAAACAAAACAACAGCGCATTGCCTCTGATATCCAGCAATCTGTTACACAGCTATATATTTCAAACAGTATATAACTGGTGAATGAAAAAGGCCAAGAGAAAGAGAAAAAGGGGAGAAAAAACAACTCAATACATGTTAGATTTTTCTTGTCTCTCTCAATGTCTGCATTTAATGCTGTAGTACACAATATACTGTATGATTCCACAAGATCAGAGCAGTTGTTGATTGAAGGCAAACATAATTATTGTTGGCAGTGGCATATATGATGATATAAAACAAAATAGTACAAAGTTCTCAGCCGTATGTTGCACACTTTAGAGTACATTATACATAACATCCTTTACATTACAAAAAGCTTTTCTTTGCTACACTGATGTTGCAGAGGAAAAAAAAAAAAAATCAAAGAAATAATAGCGATCGAGCAATACTATTTCTGTCAGGCTATGTAAGCAGTCTTGTACAGGTCAATGCAACTGCTGCAGGTAAGAGTGTCAAAGCGCCATACTACACAACACTTAAGAGTTTTAGTTCATTGGCAGTTCAGGGACCATGTTTGCGGCTCATGTGAATGTGATCCAGATGGTCCAAATGTCTAGAGCTGACAGATGCCAGCGCATCACGCTGTCAGCTCAACATTGCAGTTTCTTGAATGCCCATATTCATTCAACATTGTTTAGGGCTGTGGCAGTAGGAAGGCAATCAGTATCTTTCTTAATGTGGTGTGTGTGTGTGTGTGTGTGTGTGTGTGTGTGTGTGTGTGTGTGTGTGTGTGTGTGTGTGTGTGTGTGTGTGTGTGTGTGTCCGCATGACTCACACAAGTGAAAGTCAGTTTAAAATTGAATTAGTGTTGACTTGTGGTCAGTTCCCCACAGGTAGGTTACATTAGAACAATGTGTGCATTCGCCATTCCAGGGTCAACATTAAGCTGTGTTAAGCTTCCTTCATTTGTTTCAGCAGAGGTAAACATTTTTTTTCTCATCTTTTAACTTCAAACAGTAAGACATACAGCACATACATAACTCACTAGCATGATAGGTTCTAATAACTTCAGATACACACATGCAGCTCATTAAAAAACAGTACAAAAAGTGGTGGTTTAACATGGTACATAAATGATGATAAAAAAAAAAGTTTGGATAAATTAGTGGTATAAATATCATATGTACATTTGTTTTTTTTTCTCTCCTTTTACACTTCTCTGGGGCTCTGGAGTGAAAGAGTGGTAAACATGGTTGGTTGCCAAAGCTTCGGCTTGGTAACAGAAATAGTGGAGTGGGCTATTGCACCTTTCGGCCCGTGTTGGCACTGAAACTTAAGAACACTCCCAATGGCC
The DNA here is from genome assembly GCA_027497455.2 of Sardinella longiceps. NCBI lineage: Eukaryota > Metazoa > Chordata > Actinopteri > Clupeiformes > Clupeidae > Sardinella > Sardinella longiceps. The sequence goes on from JAODXP020000027.1 coordinate 1,240,957, forward strand.
AGCATTGTAGGTTTTTTTTTTTTCTTCTTCTTTTTAAAACATTTTTTGTCGGTCAAGTTCTGATCTGACGTGTTAAAAATGCCACAGTGCCCCAACACCAGATTAGTCTTTTTTTTCTTCATTGTATTGTCTGGGGAAGATAAGCTGGAAATTCCTTCCTCCAACACTAAAAAGGCTTGGACGCAAAACAAAAGAACCAAAATCCTTCAGGTGGTGGTGGTGTGTGTGTGTGTGTGTGTGTGTGTGTGTGTGTGTGTGTGTGTGTGTGTGTGTGTGTGTGTGTGTGTGTGTGTGTGTGTGACAGTCATCAGTGCCAGGTGAGGTCCAAACCTCTGCCACATTTCTCACAAGTTTTTGTGTGTTCAGTCAGGACCGGTCAGCAGCAGGCCCAGAACAACAACAGCCCTCCTCTGTCCACACACATCCGAGTTCATTTCAGAGGTTGACCAGTAGGTGGCTCCACATGTAACACTTTTAGTTGTTTTGTCATTCCAGCACGTTCCAGAGTACTGGAGGCGCTGGACTCCTCCACAGCTCAGGTTGTTCTGTGTTTTAAGACCCACTCACACTGCGGGTTGGCTCTGTACACGTTCAGCAGAGGGGTCTCGGGCTCCAGACAGCGCTCCCCTGTGATTAACAACAAGCACTGTAAGTCCAACTAAGTGCCAACAAGCACAGGCAGTCAAGTTACTCACTCTGTGTGTGTGTGTGTGTGTGTGTGTGTGTGTGTGTGTGTGTGTGTGTGTGTGTGTGTGTGTGTGTGTGTGTGTGTGTATGTGTGTGTGTGTGTGTGTGTTCAGAATACGCACCTATGTTTCCGCCGACCTCAAACAGGAACTGTTTCTGTTTTCGACTAGTGCTAAGAGTCCCCCGCCTAAATTGAGAGAAAAATAAATTAAACATTAAAAATAAATTTAATTAAATACATTTAGAAAATGTAAACAAAAAAACACACAGCCGCTCTACCTACAAAAGCTCACAACACACATCGCCATGGCGCCACCATCTCCATGGTTATCATTATAGTGGTCGTATTTTACTGACCCGTTCTCGTAGTCGAAGCGCGCCATGACATCCCTTGCTTTTGTCTTGCTGTCCAGTTGTATCGCCATAGAAACCTTAGCGTGCTGGGGAGCATGGACCCTGATGACTCCATCCCGGAGGTCTGTGAGCTGCTAACAGAGCAGAGAGCACAGCCAGTCAGTGCCAGACATCATATACACAAACACATACATGCAGGGGCATCATAGTGTGTGTGTGTGTGTGTGTGTGTGTGTGTGTGTGTGTGTGTGTGTGTGTGTGTGTGTGGGTGGGGGGGGGGGGGTTACCAGGGCCCCAAGTGAGGGGAGGACCCTTGAGGAATCTGTATTCCAGGTGGTGCAGGGGCCACACACACATACAGTACACAAACAACTTGTACTTATGACTTTATGCACAATACACATTTTTATCGGGTATTCTGCTAATGGAGGGCATACTTTGTGAGTATAGGCTATACTGTGCTGCAAATAATGTTTAGACACAGTTAAACAGCAGTTAAGCAGCTACCCTGGGCACTCAATCTGACTATCCCCACACATCACACTGTGAGCACCTCCTGCTGAGTGGCACTGTAATGCGTCTCTGCCGGGCCGGGCTGGGCTGTCTGACTGAGCAAACAGAGTGGAAACAGCTGGTTTGGGTCACTAATGACCACTACTAACCTCATTACCTGAGCTGCATTCCTCACCACTGCACGTGACCTGAGCCCAGTTAGACTGGCTTCCATCACTGCTTTCTCAAGAGTGGGCCACTGGGGCCCTCATACACTGCCTGCTCATAATTACATGGGTATGTGTGTGTGTCAGGAAACATGTGGCAGGTCACAAGTGTGTGTGGGAGCGGGAGTGGGAGTGAGTATGAGAGTGTGTGTGTGTGTGTGTGGGTGTGTGTGCGTGTGGGTATGTGGGCACATATGCACATTCCTTACCCATTTCCCTTTCTCCTTGCAGGTGTGTGTGTATTTTTGTGTCTGTGTACATGTGTAGGTGTGTACGGTATATGCGTGTGTGTGTGTGTGTGTGTGTGTGTGTGTGTGTGTATGGGGATGTGTGTGAGTGTATATGGGTGAGTGCACTGTGTGTGTGTGTGTGTGTGTGTGTGTGTGTGTGTGTGTGCGCTGTGTGTGTGTGTGTGTGTGTGTGTGTGTGTGTACATACTGTATGTGCGTCGTGCATACATACCTCGCTCCTCTCCTTCTCCCTCTCTGTGTGCCGCCTCCTCAGTAGCTTCCTCTTGCTCTTGTCAGAGCTGGGCGTCTTCTTCTGGGCCGACGCCTCGCTCATCTTCCGCACGTGCGAGATCAGAAAGCAGGGGACCTGCGGGCGCCACACAAACCATCAGTCACTACGCACTACGCACGGATTTACGGGGCACCCCGCCAGACACGGGGAGATTTAGGTCAATCTGCGCTTTGCCTCCTAGACCTTGGGGTTGGGGCTTTTTTGGGGGTGGTATGTTTTTGGGGAGGTGGAGGGTGGTGGAAAGAGGCTTAGATTTTTTTTTCTCCCTCCCTGCTGCCTTAGTGTAGCCTTAATAAATAGCTCACACAAGCTTAGTCATTCATTTCACTTGACAGCATGGTGGAGTGCTTCAATGTCAGCTAGGCAGTGATTCAAAAATCACTGTTTTTGTTTCAGGGAAGTAAAAATCAGACCGCTCCCACTGCGGTATTTTGCAAGATGGTCTAATTATGTGGAGTGGAGTAAAAAAAAAAAAAGTCTCAACGTTTACAGTGATTATACCTGTGCTGTACTGGGTTGTAAGAAAAACCTCGGGAAAACCTTCATGAAAAAAAGGGCTACAGTACAAATAAAATAATATGTCTATGGTAATTGATGGCTATGAAGTTAAAGTAGAAATAGAGTAGCGTGTTGCAATGATGCATTTATTTTCATTCAAGGCAAACCATTTAAAGCCAAGGTATCTATTCCCTTAGTATTTGAGCCTCACCTAAATCACTGGATTACAGTGTAAAGGGAAAATCAGGGTTCATATATCTCAGTTAGTACTGTCAGTGATTTGATCTACCCGACTTAAGAAATGATGGTTTTGATGATGAAAGCAAAAATTCTCCTTTAAGACTTAACAGTTGAGAAGACATGACTTTAGCAAAGAGACACTGTCTTAAGTCTTAAGCTTTTGGAGATTACTTCTTCTACAAAAATGAAGGGTAATTTTCTGCTTCACAGTGATTTTCAGCTGTGGAAACGCCATCGTAATTACTGATAATGCTTTTTGACAGACAACAAAAGGATCTCCCTACAGCAGTGTTTCTCAAACTGTGGGGCGGGCCCCACTAGTCGGGCGCAGACACATGACGGGTGGGGCGCGAAGCATCTCTTTGCAATCGACCAACGGCCGCACCATGCCCCCCAAATTCACAGCTATTCATCAGATATGCACATATGAGAGTAAATTGAGCTTTCCAATTGAGTTATTTGCTAGTTGCTGTGATGAGGGGTTTGAGAGAAATTTGGCTTTGAATTAGTAACATGAAAACTGACAAAAATCCTGTCCTGCATTCCTCACAGAGATATTGTGCGCAAGTTAAACCTTCCAGGTGGGGCCTGAAAATTCTCTGCCTTCCAAAGTGGGTAATGACAGAAAAAGTTTGAGAACCACTGCCCTACAGCAAGTATAACATGACATTAAACAGAAAAAAAAACATCTCCTATTTGGCATTCTAGAATTCACAGTTTTCCAATATTTTGTAATATTTTCTGCATTCTCCTGTCTTTGCAATAAGATGGCAAAGAGCAGCTTCCACATGCAATGAATGTGGCCAACCTCCCCCACCCCCTAACACACATAAAGACACACACAGACAGAAAGACAGACACGCACACACACAGACACACACTCACCGTCCACAGCAGGTCCTGGTGGGTGATAAGAAGTCGCACCATATGTGCTGCCCCTGCCGCCCCGACCATCTCCTCCTGTCGGGCGTTCTTCCCGCGCACCGTGAACAGGTTGGGCGCCACGATCATGGACACGTTCCACATGCTCATCCGGTTCTTCTCCTCGTTGGCCACCACTTTCCTCAGGAACTCCAGCAGCGCCTGGTGAAAGAGGAGAAGAGCCAGGGTGACCAGGAGCTCTAGGCACATGATACTGCCAACAAAATGCTGGCCACAAGATACTGGGCACTGGCTGATTCAGGCACAAGTTACTGGGCATAAGATTCTTCCCAAGGACTGATACAGGTATAAGATACTGGGCATAAGATTCGGCCCACGGACTGATACAGGTATAAGATACTGGGTACAATATACTGGCCACTGACTGATACTGGGATTCAAGGATTTAAGGATTCAAGGAACTTTATTTGTGACATGCATATGATAATAAAGGGTGTAAAAAAAATGCAGTGGAATTATGTCTGGTGTCAGCCTATTTGTGCATTAATGGAATGGAATAGGATTATTAAAATGATACTGTTGTCATTTCCAATGACGTAGTGGGTTTGTGTATACTCTCCTGTGGGGAGTCTGGGTCTAATGTTAAAGAATAAGGAATAAAGTCATATCTCAGTTAACTACCAGTGAAAGGGAGAGTTTTAGGGAAAAACAATGAAAAAAAAGAAAAGCAAAGAAAACAGGCGCTGGCTGAGGCAGAACTTGGTGTCATCCTTGGTCACGGTTAATCCCACATGGGGGAAAGATACAGCCTATTTCAGAACTGTATACTGTTGCACCAATCATGCTGACCTGTTCAATATTCAGATATGAGTAATCAGCTTATTTATAACCTTGAACACCCACTTCACTGCATCTGCTTAAAACATTCTGAGATTTCAGCATTCTTGGAGCTTGTTGTGCAGGGCTAAGTGAAATAGAAGGAGATGTGTCTTTACAAAGACTGTTGGCAGTACAGCAAGACAACTAAACCCACAAAAAAAACGTATTCAGACAAACAAATCATCACATGAAATAATTCCAATAGACAGCCCATAGTTCAACATCAGGGCCCAGGCGAAGACCAACAATAGAGCAGGCAGGTAGCAATTGAAGAGCATTAAGCATAAGTGCATTGTTATTACCCAGCAATTTAGATGCATTACAGAAGCGATACACAAAGAGCTATATTTATCATGACAAGAGTCCCTACAGCACAGGCTTAGTAGGAAGAGAGATTTGTTTTGCTGTTTGGAGTTCCACTTCTCTCATGTTGTTTGAACGAGCCTCTGAACAATCTGCCATAAGCTACTGCATATTTCATATTGCCGCAACTGGTGCTGGCAGGTCTCTCAATCCCTTGTCATGGCCGCAGAATGCGGTGACGAAAGTAATGAACAAGAACAGGTGGGTAGACCACATGCGGAAGATGGCTTCCAGCTAAGACAAATAATGCGCCTGCACAGAACTAAACTTTATAGATGCCGACAGCGTGACAAATGAAACTTCTCAAAAAAAGTTTACGCCTCTTTGCATGACAGCCAGTGGCATGAAAAGAGGAAAGCAATACTTCTTCTTTGGAAAAACACCCCACACAGTAAATACTCCCTTGTTGGTTCAAATGGTACAAATATTGACGTTGGAGGGAGTCAATAACTACCACTGTAACAGTAGCTCAGCTCCTGATCGTCTGATGCTCTGTATATCTTTCTCTGCATGTCTGTCAGGGTTTGGATTATAAAAACCACAGTTGGCATTACTGTTGATTTAAAGACTTCACATTTTCCCGACTGTGCCACAGACGAGTTCTTCAACTCCATCGCTCAACACATACATTATGTGCGCACGCACCACCCACCCAGGGCTATGTAGGTGGAGACACCCTTTATCTAAACTCTCTGCATAATGACTTTATTGCTAAGCACTTAAACCTGACAGACCCATTTTCTAAGTGGGTCGGTGTGCATCTGTCCCCTCCCTGCGTTTAAAGCAACCCAAGGTGTCCATTACATTGTCTGCTACTGAGAGAGAGAGAGAGAGAGAGAGAGAGAGAGAGAGAGAGAGAGAAAAAACAGGGGTGGGAGGTGCTGAGATTCTAAGGGAAGAAAAGGTGACAACACCTTCAGCATTCTTGTTTCTCAAAAGCCCTTGACGGGGGAAGCCCTTGGGGTGTATCCAGACAGAAGTAAAAATGAATACGAGTAGATATACTTAGACTTATGGATTATAGAAAAAACAATTGTCTGAGTGCTCAAGTGACGGACTGACAGACAAACAAAGGTGTTGCATAAGTAAGAAATCTCACCTGGAGAGCAACTAGTAATATTCTGACTGGAAATTGGATGCATAAGTAAGGCCTTGACTATAAGAAATGTCATCCAAAGGGCAAGTAACTCCTTCTAATTCAGTGGTAATAATTGGACTGCAAAGTGGATCACTGATAGTGGCATCGTTTAGTGAATCTATCTGGATATGCACTATAAGCTTTGGACAGGTGAGGTGGTAGCTTTGGACAGGTGTAGTTGCTCACCTTGAGTGTGTCTCTGTTGGCTTCAGGAAGCAGCATGATGAGCAGGTGGAGGGCCTGGATCTGGTGTTTGGGAGAGGCGATATCTGGAGTAGGGGGGAAAGGGAGAGGGAGGAGAACACCATTTATAATCTCTCCAGCACACAGAGGCTGCACACACCAACACGCCTAACCACAAACAGCAACACACTGTGTCTGCTTTTGAGTGTCAGATCTATGCGATACCCTGCCAAACCAAAATAGAACAAACAAAGGAATGTTTGTCGCAACGTGGTTAATTGAAAAAAAAAATAAATAAATTAAAAAATAATAATAACCAAACAGGACTGGCTTGTTTTTTTATGTAGCAAATACTTTTCGATTATTTTTATACTATTATAAAAAATATTTACCCAAGTTTTTTCTGTTTACTACAGAATCTACTGTATGTCGAGCCAAACGCAGGCTGTTGTTGTCTTGAAATTACATGTTCCTGTGTGTATTGAATTGATTGGTTGTGTGTGTGTGTGTGTGGTACTGACTCTGAGCAGCGGAGAATGCGGGCAGATGCTGCAGGGTGAGCAGAGGTTGGGGTAGCTCGCGGATAAACATCTTGAGCAGCCCTGCTGCGTCGTTGTGCCGCACCTGTTCCCAGTCAAAGCGGTCGTCGTAAAACTTTGTCTCCAGCTCCTGGCGCAGTTGCTGAACCAAAACAAAACACAGGCATACAATAAGAAATCATGATAATGACATAAAATAGATTTCAATTTCATCAATGCAGCTGTAAAATACATATGGGAAAACACAACATTCATTTTGTGGTTCAAAAATATTTAGTTTGTAGCCTAGTAACTAGCAATGGTACCCTTTACTAGTTTAGTGCTATTTATTCAAGTACAAATTTAAGGATTGACATCATATTTGGGATGTGTTTCTTTAACCATCCTTGGCCATCACCCATGCTTGTCAACAGTCAAGCCAAGATCCGCTGTATTGATATCTTCAAAACCGAATGTTTGACAAGTCCGGAAAATGAAAGTCGAACACGTTTCAGATGTGGCTTTGGTACTATCTCACTTCCTCTTTTGAAAAACCGCAACAGATACATCTTCCCTAGACAAGTCTCCCCCTAACTTTTAACTACCTCCATGTGTACCATAATGCCAGATAAGAGGACCAACAGGGAATCCAATACCTTTTGCAGTAGGCTTTTTTTTTGAAGGCAATGGCCTATTTAAGTGCTCCTTGAGTAGGAGGTGGAGATGTGGACATACTTGGCGCCACACAAATCAAAGCAGATCGAGCCACACTAGCGTAGCTGCAGCTCTGGCCTCTTCTTTAATGGCAGGATGGGGAGGATTTAAGCCAGAGACTATGAGCCTATGGGCCACAGACTCACACTCAGACACTGGGGACTCTGAGGCCAACATAGGAGAGATAGGAGGAGGAGGCAGGAGAGGGTTGATAAAGTCAGTGCTAAAAGAACTTTGTAGGAAGCAGACTTCTGAAGGGACGGGAGGCTCGCTAATGGTTAATGGGAGGTCCTAAATCATGTACTGTAGCACCCACTCAATGAACAGGTAGATTTATGGCAGAGCCCAACAATGTAGCCCTCTATGATGAGAGTCTAAATCATTGTATAAAGTCCATCTACATTCTACATTTCACTGCTCTTCTACATCTCACTGCTCTTTGTACTTGAACAAATATGCATGTGACACATAAAATTCTTGAATCTTGAATCTATGGGTTTGAGTGGCATGAGATAATGAAAAAAATGGTCCCTGAAATAAACAGGACTGCCAAAAACAGGCTGATGATAGCAAAACAGAAAACAGCTCCATAGTACTTCCATATCCTGACCGACCTTTGGCATCTGCTACTTATGTGTCATCATATCGCCATCTGTGTCATAATTCATAACTCTCAACTCATACTGACACACCCCATGCTTAACAACACTGCATGAGTCTTACAAAGAGCTATATTTGGACAGAGCTGATGTCATGTGGGCAAACATGTTAGGTTTGGGCAGCTAAACATCTAAGAGATCATTTGGATGTCTTCAAAATGCCAAGGCCTGGTTAATAATAGTCTTAGCAAGAATGCAGGGACTTGGTGTGTGTGTGTGTGTGTGTGTGTGTGTGTGTGTGTGTGTGTGTGTGTGTGTGTGTGTGTGTGTGTGTGTGTGTGTGTGTGTGTGTGCCGAGTTAATCCTGATCTTACCTTCACTCTAGAGGCTGATCCTGGCACCCTGAGAATCCCCTCCGTTTGCAAGCCAGTCTGTTCCAACTTAGACAGCAGCTGCAAGTATAAAACACACACACACACACACACACACACACAGACACACACACACACACACACAAAAGAAGAATATAATCCTCTCTTATTACAGTTGCATCAACAGACATTGCCAAGTCATCAAGGTATACCAGTTTCACCATCAATTCCATCCATGAGGTTGGAATGAAATAAAAAAGAAAAAAGATAAACATTCATATGAATGCATTAGAAGAGAAGAAGATTAAGAAGAAAAGATTAAACTGTTATGAAAGTTTCACAATAACCTCATAAATACCCATAGAGCCAGGAAAACAAGACACAGCCAAAAATGGTAAATTATGTTCCATCATAAATATGTTTACAAAAGCAATCCAAAAAGGGATAACAGATTTAAAAAAAACTCCAAGTTCATCCTTTGTGGAAATTTACCACGAGTCAAATAACTTTGTTTAATTAGCTGAGAGAGGAGCATTCAGTGTAAACAGAGTGCATTTCCACTCTTCCACTGTTTTGTTTTGTTGCCGCCTGTCATCATCAGGCGACCCTTGTTTAGCTTGGAGATAGCCCAGCTGGCCAGGGAGGGTGGGTAAGGGATCTCTCTCTCAGCATTCCTGTCTCTTTAGCAGCAGATAGATGCTCCTTAATCTGCCCCTACACCAGATAACCCAGTAAGACGCCAAAAGGCTCTTGCTCAAGAAGCAGGCCTGGCCTCCCCACTGGCGGCTGAGGCTTCCCAATCTCTTTTAACCTCTGAGCTCCCTGTCAAAGTCCTGAACCCCCCCCTCCCTAACCCCCTCGTTTTCCTTTAGATTCATTCATTCCTTTACAAACACCAACAACAGATAGCAGATGCCCTCTCCCTGCTTCTCAGGAACCCTGCTGTTTTTGGTCACTCGAGCTTGTGGATACAGCAGATGAGGCTTTTTCTGGTAAATGTTTATTTACAGGGTCATTATTGGGCTTTAGACCGAGAAATCTCCTGGTGTTCGTCACCAGAAGGAAAGTGCTGGTAATTCAACTAATCTTCATTTAAATAGCGAAGGAAAAACCTTCAAGCAGTTTAAACTATAATTTGAGGGGGGAATTAAGAACTCAAAACGTTAAGCTTTAGGTCATTTCCTGCATAGCTCCCCCAAGCAGACCCTGGCACACTTGCTGACTCCCACAAAGCACGTGCTGGGTCTCCACGTCTTGGCGTGATGTGAGGGTTTTGGTGCACAATGGCTGGCGTGCATTACCCAGGTGGGTGAGCTGCTGGGTCTTTGTTTTTTTTTGTCCTCAAAGGTGCCTTCCTGGCAGCACTGCCTTTAAGGCACTACTGCCCCCAATTTAGGTTTAGGATGAGGGTTGAGGGGGTGAGTGTTACTGTTAAGGTGAAGGTATAGCCTTTTAGTCTGTGCTGCCTAGAAGTTGCCATTGGGGGAAAAAATACCATTAAGCATGACATACATTACTAGTGATGCCCCTGTTCCACATTGGGTGCTTTGAAGTGCTATAAACATAACGTGTTGTTGTTTTGAACACACCACACACCCAAACCAGCCCCTACCCCACCCCTTGCCTGACTGCTTGAGATACCACATTACAAGCATGAGGGAGAGAGCAGTGACCAGGTTGCAATCAGTCACCAACACAACCCTGTCTATTTTCCTGCACACAGAGCTGCACTGAGGATGTGTCTCAACCCAGGCAGCTCTCTCTCGCACAGCATAACAGAGAAATGCTGAGGCAGGGACAGGAACAGCAGAGGGGTTTTGTAAGGGGCTGTTGGGTAGGAATGCAATGCCACAAGGTCCACACAGGTCAAAATAATAGTGGTTATCACAGAGAGAGAGAGAGAGAGAGAGAGAGAGAGAGAGAGAGCTGAGCAAGGTGGCGGAAACAGCAGGAAGCTGACTGACACCCCTCCTACACACACACACACACACACACACACACACACACACACACACACACAAATGCTGAGCAAGAGAATTTTTTTAACGACACCCCCTTTCTGGGAGTTATTTCATCAAGAGTTTCCGGAAGACAAGAGAAGAGGACTGAAAAACACGCTGATAATAAATGAGGCCTTTTATTGCAGAGCTGCAAATCAATGCTGTTCAATTTAGCCATACCTTTCTGAAAACCAAAGGGACTCGGGAGCCGGGGAGTTTTTTCTGGTCGTTTTCCAAAAGGGTCGTGAGAGGAACCCCAAATATGCCGCTCTCTGTGGAGAGAACGGGATATTATTCACAACAACTCGTCTCGATATTCATACCAGAGCTAAATTTAGCCTGGAAAAACCTGCGTGAGTGCACAGCATGCGTCTCACCTCGCGTCTTGCTGCGCACCACACGGTTCCTCTTCAGTTCAATGCCCAGGGCATCGTAGAAGGTGGTCAGCTCTATCAGAGCGAAGTAGCCAATCTTTTTCATGTCCTCTGATGATAAGTCATAAACTCGTGTGAGGCCCAGTTTGGGCTTGACAATCTGAAATGTCTGAAAGAAAGAAACACAAAAACAAACACATAAGATTGTGGGCTTGAGTTGAGAAGACAAACACTGGGGGAAAATGCATGATCAACTCTATGTCAACAAGTTCCTTTAAAGGGACACTGCAGTTTTTCTGGTACTACTAGAACATGCTAATGTCTGATAGCAAAACAATTTGCAATTTCATGCTGTAACTAGGTTTTCTTTTACTTTGAAGGGGTTTCCTACCCCCAACACAGAACAACTGTACACAGTGCATTATTCTGGATGGCTGGTGGGAATAAAACATACAGTATTTATTCACCCATCAGATGTTACCAAAACAAATTCTCTGATAAACAAGATACCTCAAACTGGCCAAAAGTTTCCTAATGTCCAAAACAACACACATGCTAAAGGGTAAGCATTGCATGAGTTAAAAAAAGAAAGAAAAGAAAACGGAAAGGGAACTGACTGGCAGCTCTTTGTCATCTTTTCTGATCCTCTGGCAGTCTTGGCAGCCTTTGATTTTGCGAAGCCCGGCCACTGCGTCTGAGTAGGGCACATCAAACGACAAGATGTACTCCTCAGGGCCAAACTCTGACATGGGGCCGTCTTCAGAGGACTGGAACACTGGAGATGAGGGAACTGCAAGAGAACACATACTGTATGTCAACTTTAACGTACTTGAACTAATGAGCGGACATAATTAATAGTCTGGGAAATATATATTACATATTACATGTTTTTGTTATCATTTATTTATTTATTTATTCATTCATTTATGTCCTGTTAAGTATATTTTGAGTACTACTTATGATTCCTGAGGAGATATATTGGCCAGATCTGCCTAAGATATCCAAATGAAATGAATTAATGTTTGTCAAAGCTCAAGTTACTGGAATGCTCCTGATGAATTGTTTTTGCCCGACACGATCAAATTTCAGGCCTGCATTCTGCACACTTACCCCTAGTAGGTGTCCGATGAGGCAGTTTGGGAGCGATCTGTCCATTGGGGGAGAGAGGCGGGGGAAGTGGGTCAACTGGCTGCACAACAGAAAGAGGTAGAAAAATCACCAACCATTCAACTCTGCAACTGCACTTTACATATTAACTCATCTACAAAGGCCAGATCAGAGCTTCATTCACACAGGCACACACCACATGATAAAGAGCGGGAGATAAACAAACCTTTAACCAAACAGATCAGGCGATAAAGCATATAAAGCATTTGGCCAAAAGTCCACAAATGTCTCGCTTTTTCACAATAGTGATTTGTTTGATTAAGTTTGATTTTTTTTATCCCATCTCCATTGTGACCCTCCTAACCCCTGGACCTAATCTTCACTGGAATCCAGTCTAGGGCGCACTCTGAATAGGCTCAGCATTGTCGTGAACAAGTCCTATTGTTCCATACAGCTGACTGCTGCTGCTGCTGCTGTTGCTGCTGGTGCTGGGGAGGTCAGGCTCCACATTCACACAACAACAAACTAAACTTTCCATTTTCTCCCCCACGTTCCAGGCACTCTGTCCATATATGGATATATATATATGCACAGTACAGTATACTTGCTGACAGTAGGGGTGAGTGTATGGTGTGTGTGTGTGTGTGTGTGTGTGTGTGTGTGTGTGTGTGTGTGTGTGTGTGTGTGTGTGTGTGTGTGTGTGTGTGTGTGTGTGTGTGTGTGATAGGGTGGTGGTGTTGGGGGTGGGGGGTGGGGATATGAATAGAATCATGGGGAGGTGAAACAAAGCCATATGTCTGTGTTTATATTGCCTTTATTCAAACTGTATGGCACAGTCCGTCATCCACCCCTGACTGAAAGTGCTGGACCCCGGGCCCTGTTCTCAGCATAAACATCAGCCAGGCATAGCCTAGCCAGTGTGAATGGGGAAAGGGGAGGGAGGGGGGGAGCAGTCCATACACCTACTGTAAACATTCAGTGCTTTTAGTTTGAAACCCTAAGTGCCCTTGCAAAATGAGTACGACGAGCAATGAGCAATTTGCCGTCCTGCCACTCTTGACTAAGTGAGCTCAAATCAAGTCTGCCCTGGGCATGTGTCATGTTCCATTAGGTTTACCGGCTGCTGCTGGCCACCAACCTCCCAAACACCCATCTTACACCGAAAGCAGAAAGCAGCATGTCTCTCTTAGCCACTCGATGATCTTGCATACTAAACAGCCGGTGCACTTTCTGTGTAAATACTTAATTGAGACACACTATGCGCCAAGGGTCACAGGCAGTGTGTTTGTTTGACTGTGTGTGTGTGTGTGTGTGTGTGTGTGTGTGTGTGTGTGTGTGTGTGTGTGTGTGTGTGTGTGTGTGTGTGTGTGTGTGTGTGTAGTTAAGTTGGTGTTAGTACACAATGTGTGTGCATGTGTGTGCTTTGTTTATATCTGTGTCTGCATGTGAATGTGTGTGTGCACCTCTTTGTGTCCACGCACATGTACTGTAGGCGTGTGTAAGCGTGTGTGTCTGTGTGCGTGTGAGTGTGTGTGTGTGTGTGTGCATCGGAGCACGACTGGCACACTCAGATGGCTCTTAGTCATAGTGGCGTGCTGTGAGGCTGAGCTCTGACTCACTCTGCCAGGCTCCAGCCGTGACTCCCACTGAGCCGGCCTGCCTAGAAAGCCCACAGAGTCTCAGACGTGGCGCCTCCTGTCCGCAACACCAGCATGCTTTTGTCTTTAACAATGCACAACAGGGCACAGGAATGCAGGTATACAAACAGCAGACCTGTTTACACACTTGGTAGCGCATTAACTGTGTAATAATCACACACAGTGTGAATCCGAATAAACGACAAAGACCATACAGTAGCCTCCTTCACACCTGTGGTTCTGTGGTTTAGGCCCAAAACAGCACACAGGAAAGAATCAGTTGATATTTACATTACATTTATGCATTTGGCCATTTTATCCAAAGCGACTTACATTTTGTGAGCTATCAGTTTCTGTACCTCAGGGCCAATCTTTCCTAGAGCAACAGTCTACCTGGTCTGTTAAGTGACCTGGTGGTGGATAATCACATAGAGGTGTGTGGACCTGAACACATGCTAATATCATAAAGGACAATCATGACTATATAACCAGTTTCGAAGAACTTTGTAAACACATACACATTAAAGAAAGGCATTTTTATGGACATAATGATCTTATTAGTTTTACTTCTAAGTCTACGAATAGAAACTAATAAAATCAACAGGGCTGTGTGAGCATAAACCGTCAAATCAAGTTAAGAGTAAATAGGTCAGGATCTGACTTCAAAAGATTGAAAATTCACTCCAGTTGCAACTGCTGCAATCCAGCATCGCATGGACATGATCATATCGCCGCAAAACACATAACATCCCTCATATCTCCTGCCACATGATTATCTCATTCATAACTGTGGCCTGGCCATATGCGACACGCACTGGTAGTAACCCTAGAGTTAGATGTTTAATGTGTGTGTGTGTGTGTGTGTGTGTGTGTGTGTGTGTGTGTGTGTGTGTGTGTGTGTGTGTGTGTGTGTGTGTGTGGGAAACACTAATAACATCAACATTAGATGTCTAATGCAATGATGCCTCTAGATAGATGCCTCTCATGTGCTTAAAGATTCTATGCATCAACAAGTCATGCTCTAATGCCACAGTGAAAATGTGATTACCGTCCCCTTCTGGGGGGAAAGAAAGAGCTCCGGACTGCTTCAACAAGGACGGTAACTGCGGTTCTCCCAGGCTACTACAAGTGTAATTCCTAATGGGAATGTGGATCCTTGCCCCTGAGCAGGCTATATGGAGAGTTTGTGGGCCTGTTTTCATTTCATTCCCATAATCCAAATCCATTTACGCTGTCTGCCGGAGCCTCCACACGCTCGGGCAAGAAGCAAAACAAAGCTTGGGTTACCTGCTCTAAATCTGCCCCTGGGCAGCGGCACACATAATTCACGGTTATTAGATCCGGCCAACATGTGCCTGTGGGGTGGTGTGTGTGTGTGTGTGTGTGTGTGTGTGTGTGTGTGTGTGTGTGTGTGTGTGTATACACACAAGCACAAGTGTGTATGTGTGTGTGTGTGTGTGTGTGTGTGTGTGTGTGTGTGTGTGTGTACAAGCACAAGTGTGTATGTGTGTGTGTGTGTGTGTGTGTGTGTGTACACAAGCACAAGTGTGTATGTGTGTGTGTGTTTGCTTGTGTGTCCTTTAAAACAAATAGTCAGGAAGTGGCTTGTGTTGCCCCCCCTACCCCTCCTCCCTTCCACAACAGTATACAGTGAGCTTGTCACATTCCAGCTAAAGTCAGTGGGACAAACCAATTTTAGAGACCACCAGTGGCAGCTGCTACCACAGCTGAGAGGCTGCTTACACACACACACACACACACACACACACACACACACACACACACACACACACACACACACAGTGGGACAAGGCCAAGTTTCTCCTCATACCATAAAAAAAAAAAAAAAGATTGTCGTGCCACCGGCATGACATGGCAGAGTCAAACTGAAAGGTGACACTTGGGCACCTGAAGCACATCCGTCGCTGTCTGACATAGCGTAAGGGAATGCGTCTGAGAATATATATAAAAAAGGCACTCTACTCTAGCATTGCCCTCGGGGGATCCTCCCCACAGCTGAAGCATCTAAACTAGTCCTGCCACTCCCCTGCGGCTGTCTACTCACTCCCACAGCATCTCTATTGGAACAGATATGTCGAAATGTGATGATGCGGCAGTGTCGAAAAAATTCCAAATTCCAAAGGTAAACAACTGGGACGTCTGTGGCAGCATGTGTGTGATGTGCTTTGGTATCGGAACGTGTCATTCAGCAACCTTGTGTACTGTATGTAGTTCAAGGGCACATTTTTGTAAATTTTCCACGGTGACTGTATGTCTAGTGACAGGTAGTGACAAGATCTGAGAGGTTGCTGAGGGTTTGGCTTCTCACCGAACTGTCTGGAGTGGAGAAGACGTCTCGCACGTGCCGCATGGGCTGCTTGTTTCTCTTGCGCATGGTCTGTGTGTAATTGTCCAGACGCTTCTTCACCATGGCCGCCTGCGAGCGAGTCAGGGTGGACAGCAGGGCCTCCGCCGGACCGTCCCCTAAGGTGCCGGACACGAGTGTTGATAAGCCAGCTTCGTGCAGCCAGTCCTCCTCGAGCTCTGCCTCTGGAATGACATTGGAGAGGAATGTTCAAGGTCAAAGGGTGAGTTATTATGCAGACTGATCAGATTTACCGTAGATAAGTCTGGAAGCACAACCTGGGTCTCGTAAATCAACATTCAGACATATTTGGGTCTTGATTTGGGTTTGTCTATAATAAGAACCTGCAACCCCGCTACTCCAAAAACCTGAGGAGTAAGGAGGAGCTATAGGTGATCCTTCAAAAGTTCTAGCCTTATTTTACGAGCAATCCATCTCCCCAGCCATTCCAAACGCCCCAGTTCCAAATATAATGCTTTCTTTTATCTCTGCGCTTCAGACAACCCCCTCTGCCCCACTAAATCAAAGACTCTAGCCACTTTGCACGCTATTGTGAAAAAAGCATCTCACGGGGTCTCGTTCTAGTTTTATATTGTGGAAACTTTTCCCTCAAAAAAGTATTTGTTTCTCTGCTGCTTGTGTATTATTTTAACCAGTGTAATAACAAGTCCTTTCCAATCGCATTCCATTCATCTTCTTATTTGTAGTCTTTTTTTTGCGATTACATTTTTATATTTCAGTGCAAAAAAAAACCATAAACACATTGCAATAAACTAAAAGGCTCTTATTTGTAGTCTTAATGAAATCTTTTTCCACACCATTGTGAAAAAGAATGCTCAGGGTTTGTGTGTGTGTGTGTGTGTGTGTGTCCTGTCTTTCTGAGGCACTCACCGTCGATGCTTCCTCTCTCCATCAGCTCCTCTGTAGTGCCTGTGCAGTCCTCCTGGATGTTCTTGACCTCGCTCCAGTAGTCCTCCATGGAGTCCTGGGAGTCTCGGGACGGGGAGCGCTCAGGTGGGGTGGGAGGCATGGCTCCCAGTGAGCTCATCCTGCCGAACCCCTGGTACTGAACTTTCCTAGAAGGGAGAAGGAAGGAGAGAAGGAGTGGGTGAAAGATTGATGGGTGGTGTGTGTGTGGTGGATGGGAGGATGAATGAATGTGTGTGCATGTGTGTGTGTGTGTGTGTGTGTGTGTGTATGTGTGTGTGTGTGTGTGTGAGTAAGTGATCGAGCGAGTGAGTGACTAAACTGGCATGAAACGATTTCATGAACAACTGATTCATGTGAGTTTATATAGTTCGAGTTTATATTATATAGGCCATTATACAGACATTAGGATAAGGGACAATGGAATTCTGTCACAGAGGCATAGAAAGGATCAACACTGGGGAAAATGCCTGAAACGAAACTCCAGAGAAGGTGCTGGCACCAATATGCTCTCACTAATATAGTTTCACTGAGAACTGATAAGGCTTATTACAAGGGGACTGGTCTAACCAATACTCATGTCAACAGAGCACAGAATATTAACAGAAATGTAGGTCACAACCGCAACCATGCACCAATGAAAATAGCAAGCCAAACATTTGAAACCCTATAAAACACCTTTGGAGGATAAAGAGCGACTGGCAGAACTGGTCGGAGGGGATTAGCATCACGTTTTTCACCCTCATTTACTTTATAGGTTCTGGCACCATGTACATCACGCGAATGACTGGCACTGCAGTCGCATAAAGAGTCGTTTTGAGAACATTTCAAAGATCTAATGTCAAATGTTTATGTCTAACTTTACCGTTTTACACACAGTCATCTGCAAACAAACACACACACACACACACACACACACACACACACACACACACACACACACACACACACACACACACACAGAGATCAGACACACACACACACACACACACACACACACACACACACACACACACACACACACACAAAACAGAGGATCAGAGCAGACCATCCAGGCTTCACTATATCGGCTGTCCATCTTTTCCCCCCATTTCCCACAGTGGCTCTGCCAGAAGCAGCCTGTCTCCAATTATAGTCCTTTAATTACAAGGAGGCCCTAGTGACATCACAGGCCCCTTTCATTTTGGGGCAGATTTATGAGCACTAAGGGCCACTGTCACCTTCATGTGGTCTCTTTATCACCGTGGCGACTAGGCAGCGGCGCTAGTCTTGGGTTAGCAGTAGCAGCGACTGGGCTACTAATATAACCATGGGGGCTGGCTGAGTTAAAAGGCTAGCTGGAAGAGGTAAACTAGCATAGGGGAAAAGGAGAAAATGAGGAGGAGGAGGAGGGGGGTACAGTCCCTCTTATCTCTTTGCAGGCAGCTGGCAGGATGACTGGAGAGAAAGGAGGGTGATGGGGAGAGGTTAAGAGGGTTTTCCCTCTTGTGTAAAGTGATCTACCATGCAGCTGCTATGACTAAATCTGCCGGTTAAGCATTTAGGCTTACTAACACCTACGAAGTGTGTGCACGTGCAAATGTGTGTGTGTGTGTGTGTGTGTGTGTGTGTGTGTGTGTGTGTGTGTGTGTGTGTGTGTGTGTGTGTGTGTGTGTGTGTGTGTGTCCATGTGTGTGCAGGGAGGGGGTGATATGGAATTGTGTAGAGGTGCCAGGATACATAGCACTGGTCTTATTCGATAACCTACTACGACATGAAGCTCAATCTAGACTCTGTATTCAAATATTGATAAGAACAGGCCAGTGGACATAGAGAGAAGCTATAGCATTACTGTGTGTCAGTGCCAGGAAGCAAGAACAAGGGCCTCACTAAAGGGATGTTATTGATTAGAGCAATGCATTGTGGGAGGGATTGTGTTAAGAGCGGAACTTTAGTTTTAATGGCCTCAATTCCCTCTAGGACGCAGAAAAAACCTCTCTGCCAGCTAGCATTTCCACCAGCACTCCCGCGCTCGGATGGCTAAGTGTAATAGACGTGAGACAAATTTACTTCCCCTGCAACCAAGTCAAGTTCGTGTGAGAGAATTTTGCTTCTCGGGAGTCAAGCTTTTCCTAGGAATATGAAGGAGGATTTGAACTGAGATGTTTGTCGTATCTTTATGCAAATGAAAAGAGTTTACTCTTCCGTGTGCGCTAGGCTACCTTAGGGAGCAGGCTTACTTCCCCTGCGGCCAAGCCAAGTTCGTGTGATAGAATTTCGCTTCTTGGGAGTCAAGCTTTTCCTCGGAATATGAAGGATGATTTGAACTGAGATGTTTGTCGTATCTTTACTGTATGCAAATGAAAAGAGTTTACTCTTCTGTGTACACTAGGCTACCTTAGGGAGCAGGTGAAGCATTAATTGTGTATTTGCTTACTGCACATGAGGAGGACATGACATTTCTCAGAGTTACCAAACAAGTCTTCTGTGTGCGGTCTTGTGGAACAGCTTGTTGAAGAAGCAGTTTAAATAACCACAACTGCACATCAAGAATTTATACAAACAGAACAAATACAACGCACACTTACACTCTCTCTCTCTCACCCACCCACCCACACACACACAAACCACAGGAATGACCCAGAGTATACCACTTCTGTGACACTCACATACCATATCTTATCTTAGAAAGCCAGGATGAGCCAAACCAGTTCTGTGTGATGACCTCACTTCCTGTTTCTAATGCCCATGGTTCTGAACACTCTCTCAATGGACACAGAGCGCTTTTATCTAATCTACATCAGATGTGTCATCTGGACTCTATACGCACCAGTGCAACAGATCTCCACAGAGAGATTCCAGAGAGACAATGTGCATCTTAACTGTGCTGTAATTGGCAAAGAGGCCACACACGGTCATCAGCGCACACAGACATAGACACACACACACACACACACACACACACACACACACACACACACAAAACCAGACACTTTCAAAAGAGTGTGCGCACACACACAAACACACACACAGATATAAACACACAAAGCTAGACACATTTTCATTGTATACTATTATACAAACACACGCAGACACACACACACACACACACACACACACACACACACACACACACACACACACACACACACACACACACAAAGCAAGACATTTCCAAGTGTACTAAGACACAAACACACACACACACAAACCCGCTATGCACACATAAATAAATGACACTTACCCTGCTAGGGGTTTCATTGAGACGTCCAAGTATTAACTACACAAAAAAACTAAATCCAGCCCGTAAGAAAGACAACATGAAGGAGTTGAAGCTGAAGAACAACAGCCTTCACCACAGTCTGACTGACTCTCAAATGCTCCCAGGATAGAAACCCAAATAAATTTATACGTCACCATGAAAGGGCAGGGCATCACCTTATTAATTCCTTTCAATTTAATCAGAGTACGTTGTTGGCACTGCAGGACTTTTCACACTTGGACAAGCACTACAAACACACCTTGAGGGGAAACCTTAGTGTAATAAAACAATGAGTCACCAATACTGATAAGTGTGGGTGTGAATGTGACTCTGCTGAACTTAAAATAGCCCATACGAGGATGAAGTAGAAAACTTATCAGCTGCAAGCAGATCTCTTTCGAGAAATATGTATAACACCCATTTGTTACACATAAGCTTTCACTTGCTCAAGCTACTGTAAGATACAATGACAAATGTCATTTGAGAGAAAAGCTCGGGTCCACTTAAACTACACAAAGAAAAACAACTCAAGGAAAAGTTGGTTGGCAAGATGGAAAGCAAATGAAAAGAAAAAAAAGGAGGGCAAGAAAGAAAATGACCACATTCTGGTGCTATGCACTTGCTTTCAGGCCAGCTTCCTGTGAGTCACTGACAGAATTAAAGAACAGAAAATATACAGTTCACTGGGCCATGGGAGCAAATGCTTTCATCAGCACAAAGACACTCAAATGCTGCTGAAGAGCAGCTGAAAGCAACTTTCCATCTAAAAAAATCGTGCATAGCTCAGACTTCAAACAGACACTTACTTTGATTCAACAGCTGCAGAAACCAAAGCTTTTCATCAAAATCCAATCCAAAAACTATAGTGCATTCACATACCACTTTGTACCAAACACAAGAATCAAGAGCATGTCCACTGAGAAGATCTGATAACTTCAATCTAACTTCTGACCCCCATTGCTCTTCTTCAATAGCTGAGCATACTTATTACACCACCAACCCACCATCCCATCCCACCCCCCCCACCCCGGTTTTGCGCAAAGCCTGAAGATGAAAAACCAGATTACCTTTCAGTGCTTCATTCAGCTGGGAAGGAGACAAGAAGGACCAGCGTCTGTCTGTGTTCTGTCTGCGGAGATTTCCGAGAGGTGCCCACAGTATAAACAAAGTCCGACAGTAAGATAGAGAGAGAGAGAGAGAAAGAGAGGCTGAGAGAGAGAGAGAGATTGAGTGGTAGAGAAAGAGGCTGACTGCCCCCCAAATCTCAGGATATCCTCTGGCCAGCTCAGGAGCTGTGTGTGGAAACCCAGACTCATCTCTCCTCCCACATACCTCTGCCACACATCTCTCTCTGCAGGAGGCAACACACAGCTTTCTCACTCTCTCGCTCACACACACACACCCGCACACACACACACAGAGCAGCACTGCACAGCTAGTGTCCAGAACCCTCCGTCTCCTCCCACCCACACTCTTTCTCTCTCTCTCCTCCTCCCTCTCTCTCTCTGTACTCCTCCCTCGTTCCCTCCCTTCATCTTTTCCTCCCATCCTTCCCACTACCCCACTGTCTCACCCTCTCACTCCCTCCTTCGTTTCACTCATCCCTCTAACTCTTTCTCTCACTCTCTCTACAGCCTTCCCTTCAGATATCTTTGTCTTCTTTTTTTTCTTCCCCTTGGTTTGACTATCCCTCCCTTCTTCCATCCTCATTTAGCAGTCATTGTCTCTGCTCACCATCTCTGGACCCCCTCCGTAGCTCTGTGGGGGATGGAGGGTGCTGTGGAAAGACCGCTCCGAAAAAGGAGACTAATTTGGGCAAACTGGAACCAGATGTGCCTTAATCACCAAAAACATTCACCTCACCACTTCTTGCCTTTCTCAAATGCAAACAATCACCTCATCTAACCTCACATCAAAACCCCAAAACACATGGGAGGCCCTCATAAACACCATGGGAAAACAAAGCATAGTTCTGTCACAAAGCCATTTTCATGTAAGCATTGTTATTCTATTTCACAAAACGCTTACCATCCTCCGCTTGGAATTCTCTGCTTGGCAAAGAGTTTGGACTGAACCGAGTGCAGTTCTTACTACATACACCTATGCTCTTTTTTCTTTTCAAAAAAGCCTTGTCACTTGTTGGCAGAACTGTGATTTATTTTTGAAAGAAATGAGTGTACACTGCGCAACAGGGTTTTGTCTGAAATTGAAAACAGACTTTCTTTTGGCATGTGTGTGTGATGGATTTGGCTTCAGATCTCGACTCATAATAAGCCAGAAGATGGTAATCAGAATGTAGTGAAGCAAAAGAAAGAAAGAAGAAGGAAAAAAAAAACAGGCAACACATGAGACAAGTGGCTAGTGATGTTTCTTCTCCTCCGGGTCGAAGTGATGTTTGGGGGTCTTGGCACAAGAGCCGCAGTTCCAGGCCCTCGAAACAACATATGTAGGTCAGTGGTGATGGCAGCTAAACTGGAAACATGTGCGTACGGCAAGGGCTCCTACGAAGCGGTCGTAATTCGAGTAGAATCTGGAGGGACCCTCCAATCATGACCTAATTCGTCCAAGAATGTAAACACTACAGGACCATAGTGCCATACCAGGACCGTGCAGGACCATTGTGCCTAAAAACCTCTGCCAGTTTTGATTTTTTTTTTTCCCCCTTGGTTTTGTTTTGGAGCGGGCATTTAATTTAATGACCGCCTTTGACATGTCGGAAGCTGACAAACTGGAGGTGCCCTTCAAAAACAAGCCACGGCAGTGATGCCAGATGACCACTCTGAATCAATTGGCTAAAACATTTTCCATTTTCCATTTTTTATATTGATTAAAATGGGCATATGCATGAGTGGCCGTTGAGAGAGAAAGGCATCGTGCCAGACTGCTGACTGTAGCTCATCCTGTAAAATGTTGACTCAGATGTTTTGCTGAAGGTTTTTTTTTTTGGTTTTTTTTGCAGTGCCTACACTGAAATCTGCCCTTGAGACTTGAGACAGGCAGAAAGTGTGTCAGAAAGCATCTTGCACCCAATTATTCAGAGAAAGAAAGAAACAAGACATCTGGCTTTCTATTCTACAAACAGCAAAAGAAAGTGACTCAATCGTTATGTAGTGACAAAGTACAGACCAGTGTACACAAAATACCTGAATCCTATTTGTACTGTAATAAAAAATATTGCAGAGGTATTCAGTATTAGTATTTCTACATGTTAAGGAATGTTTTTTGCATATATAACGGATTTATTCTGCCTGAGGAAGGTGTAAGACCAAAAGCTTGCACATAAAGTAAAAATATCTTTTGCACAGACCTAAATGTGCATTTTTTTTCTTCAATTTTGCATATATAATTTCAAAATTGTATGTTTTGTTACGGTATATTATATACTATTAAATTACTGTGGAAGTGCTTGAGTATAATCTCAGCAGTAATTGTTCCGGTACTTATGCTGTGGCCTCTGTAACTCATTAGACTTCCCACCTACAACTCCCTCAATCAAGCCTCAAACAAAAGGCCCTTGTTGGGTGAAGGGCCACTACTTGGCCTATCATCATGCTGGAGTCACAGGTCCCATGCAGGCCATCTATTTTTAGCCTGCGGGCAGCCCTGGGCAGCCTCCCTCCCCACCCTCATCTGTGGCTGCCATTACAGCCAGGCAGCAGTGTCGAGTCAGCAGTGTGCGGTTCTCTCTCTCTCTTTCTTTCTCTTTCGCTCTCTCTCTCTCTCTCTCTCTCTCTCTCTCTCTCTCTCTCTCTATGCCCCTCTCAGGGGTCTGGCCATCTCCTGTTAAAAGCAGCTTGGGTGTTAACAACAGGACGTCCTTCCGAGGGAGATCGATACCAATGTGAGAGAGTGTGAGCACATTAATTGTGCTGATTAAGATTGGGCGTGCATATGCTGCTGAGGTTGAAGAGACTACTGATGAGAGACTTCTCACCAGCTTGATAAGAAAAGAACTTTTCTGGTCATGGTCACGATATGGGACAGAATGAACTCTGCATTTAACCATGACAAATGCTTACCCATGGCCCATGACAAAGGCCCTGTGGTACATGTGTCAGCAAGTGGTGAGTAACTTCAATTATTGTGGGCAAGTATTTTGAACTGCCCCCGACTCACGTGTGGTTAAGTCACCGCCTGCCATAACACTGGACTCTTTGTCAACTGGCTTGTAGCTGCTGTTGTCATTGGCCAGTATCTCAGACCCATCACTTAAAATGCATCCCATAATGACATCATACAGGCACTGACTTTTGAGAGGTGGTTTCCAGACATCCTCAAGGCATTAGTGGGACACCCTTCCCCACTAGTGCATCACAAGCATCACAAGAGGCCACTATTTCACTGCTACTAACAGAGAAAAAGAGAAAGACAGAGAGAGAGAGAGAGAGAGAGAGAGAGAGAGAGAGAGAGAGAGAGAGCATTCACTAATGCACAGCTCAAAGCTCATTGTAAGAAAATAAGCATGCCTTGATAAAATTACTGAGGGGGAACTAGGGCCGCTTTGGATACTTCCTGTTTTGCCTAAAGTGATAGTGGGCGCCTGGCGTGTGTCAAATAAAGGCTCTGTGATTTACGGCTAGGGTTACAGGATGATGCATATGGTGATCAATAGGATATAATGGGAGATGGATGCCCTGTGATGCACAACAACAACAAGTTGTTATTGGCTAATGAATAAGATAGGAAGATAAGAATGTTTTTCATTGGGCTTGATGAAGTAAGGGGCCAAGCAAGCAAGCACCTCTTCGGAAAAGCACTTAGCCGTGCCGCCCTTATGGAGGCCTATCAGAGGGTCGCAGAGATAACACAGACAGGAAAGTAATCCCCACTGGACGCGCGCACACACACACACACACACACACACACACACACACACACACACACACACACACACACACACACACACACACACAGAAAGATACAAACACACCATTTCTGGCCAACACAGAAGCTGGAAAACAGCCCCCCAATCCTCACATTCAAGAAAGCCTCCAACAAAACACAAAGTATGAGAATACAGTATGAGGAAAAATAAAAGCATACATACATTGCATTTTGTAAAACCAAGGACTGATCACAAAGGCAAAGTAAAATGACTAACTCCATAAGAAATATATAACAAATCTAATACTATTTCCCTTGTCTCCTCTACCGCACTACCTCTAGAAACTTAAAGTAAATTGAAATTGAAAGCTCACTTGAAACCGATTGCATCAGACTCTGTTATGGCCTCACATTTACCATTATAGAGACCTAGACTCAAAGTGAAGAGCACCATCTTTCCCATATAAATTACACTGAACAATTATGGTTATGTGCAGTACTGTAGTTGTATTGGCCCGAACTAATTGACCGCCTGCAAATACTGTGCTTCCACACTTTGATGTTAATGCCATCATAATAGAAAGACACATCCACAACCTTTCTTAAGAGCAGACATTTTCAAAGACCATCAATCTCTTCAGGCTTGGAATGTCAGTCTTATCATGACCAAAATAAGCCCACAAGCCAAAAAAAGCAAACTTTTCTTTTCCCCTCCCCCACTTGGCTCTCTCGCTGACCCCTTCACACGTTCCCTTTAAATCACAGCCCCTTGCATTGTTAATGAACACAATGTATGGAAATCATAACAGAATAGCTAAACCTTACGATCACCGTTCAAACACTCAGCAGGGTTCAGTAGCAAGCACTGGAACACCTGGCAAATAACTTATACACTGTAGCAGATGCATTGATGCCATGTCAAAACAACCTTTAAGAATATTGTTCGGCATTTCTTTTGTTGTGGCACTGTGCCAGTCAAAAAAAAGGTAACCACACACACTCAGTGCACATCGAGTCTAATCCCATTTAAACACTTGTAGGCACACTTTACAGCAAAAGTGCTCACAAGTCACACAAGTCACACATGAGACATGTTTACAAGCCAGACATGAAATACAATCATTCATGGCTGCACAAATTTAAAATACCACAGACAGCTCATTGTTATGGTATTTAATGTGTAGCAAATTACTGTCTTGCTTTGAAGTCCAAGAAGAAAATGCAAAAATATGAAGAAAAAAAAAGAAGAAAAAAAACACCACACGCACCTATTTGAAACACGTTTACACACTTTCACAGTAGCACTACAGCCAGCCTGCATACCAGTTCTGTAGATCAGTAACTTAGCATTGATTTGGAGCAACTTACACTCAGAAAAAAAACTCAAAAATGTACTAGTGTAAATAGAAAAGCATGCTGTTCAGGAAATCAAAACTGGATAAATATACTGTACTGTAGGTACAGGTACAGGTAAAGCAGACTGAATAGTTAATTCAAACATCACCACCATCACCTTCAAGGTTACTGACCGTTTTTACTTTGTCTAGAAACTTTGTCTAGAAATTATATCATAAGCTATCTGAATGCGCAAGATGCATATAGTGAATAGAAATGCAAGATCAGAGAATGATGTAATATTTATTTACCTGGGCATGTGAATGTCCTCTAAATTCGTGCTAAGAAAAAGGTCAACCAGTGTCGTCCCACAGTTCTACTCTTTCTGCGGTCGTCTCGACTCTAAGCGATCTCCGAGCAAGAGTCCACACTTAAGCATAAGGAATGTGGACAGACAGCATGACAGAAGAGCTACAGTAAAATATTTCCTCATTCATACTGCTCTGATGAGGTCATCAACATCCGCCTCAAGTGTCAATTCACCCGTCCTGGGCCTTATCTTCACTATGCCACGGAGGTATTTACAGCCCTCACTGCATTTGCAGCATCATGTTTGTTATCTGTAGGTTATTTATCTATTTATCTATATGTATCTATAAGGCCCATGTGAAACCTGAGTCATACAGAGTTGGAATATTCAGAGGCTGGTGCCATAAATGGAAAAAGGACACACTGACCCATTGTGATTCACATTTTTACAACACCTTATTGCCCCTGATGTTATGTACACTTCAAAGCCTTATAAAACTACTCAAGGTCCTTCAATAACTTATGTACACAGCAGTTTTACGTGACACAAACTACGTGAGATGTGGTTTTAGGAACCTGTTCTGCATTCCACCAATGGCTATGACCCTGGCAGTGATCCTTACTGCTTTTACAAACCCTGGAGGCAGCACAGCTTACTCTAATGACAATAATATGTCCGGGTCTCTCTAGTGACATTCACTTGACACTTATGATTAACATCCCTCTCAGGCCAGACTCTGCCATGCTAACTATGTCACGTTTTTATGCCTGCCTGCCTGCCTGTTACAGGAATGTACAATAATGGATTGTTGGTTGTCAGAGGGGCCTTTCAAAACAACACAGGTGAATGAAATGACAGAATGCAGAACTGACAGATGGAATCACTTCAGAGGAAAAAAAAAAAGTAAGCTTCCTCAAATGTTATTGACATACAAAATCCCCACTTGCATGTGGAAGTATAATAAGCCCTGATTATTTTGACATGCAGAACAACACTTGTCAAGTTATGATGAATTGATGGATTACAAATATAGAAAACAAATCAGCACTGGTGTGATTCAGGCACAAATAGAAGATGTACAGGAGAATACTGTGTTTAGCACTGACTGTGGGACATGCAGCACTAGGCTTTCCAGTTTCTGTCATCATCAACAACAACAACAAGCAGCAGCATGTTAACAGCATGGGTGCTCCCACTGCTGGTGTCTATTGTGGCTGTGCTTTGTGCCGAAGGATCCAGAAGTCATTGATAGTGCTAATGAGCGCACAGCCGGTCAAAAGCGAGTGGATCGCTGTCCTTCACTTGCTACAAAAGCGGCATTCAGTAGCAGACACCGGAGCACCTGGGCTAGCTTTTGTGTGGCAGACAAAACTCAATGGAGTGGGGTAGGGTAGGGTGGTGGGGTAGTGGTGTGTGGTGGGATGTTAGGGAGAGGTGGGGGGGGGGGTACCCACAGAAGGGTGGTACAGTAGCAAAGAGAGTTTAGAGAGTAATCCTGCCCCAACCCAAAATGGTCTGACTCACGTGCCCCACACACACACACACACACACACACACACACACACACACACACACATACACACACGCACACACACACACACGCACGCACACTCCAGGTTGACCTCTAGCCTTGGAGGAGGAATGATGTCAGCTGAGAAAGCGACCCGTGGTGACTTGCACACCGTCTCACGTCTCTCCCCAGTGTGTCCAATCCGAGCTTATCTGAGATCTCGAGCGCTTTTCCATTCCCTCCACCAGGCCAGACTTGGCTCGACTCAGCCACAACCACCACCAAGGCACTTTTCAAGTTACGTGCCAAATGACTGCTTTTCTCAGAAACTCTTTAATTGAGCCTGAGAGTAATAATTTGTCTGCATGATGAAAGTCTAGCCAAAGGACCTTGAAATAGGAACTTTTGTATAAATATGCAAACGCAATCTACTAGAAAAGTTCACAGGAAGTACACCAGTTTCAGGTATGGAGTTCAGATTTTTCATGATTAAGGTCCTTCAATCTTGAATACACAGTCAAATCATCAGTTGTTTGGCCAGAATAAGCCACTAATCGATCACAGATTTCTGTATTTTCTATGAGTTAACAACACAAGATATACTAATCTCTTTTTCAAACTACCCATATGTTTCTACATGCAAAGAAAAAAAAACATTCTGCCTATAGGATGTCTTTTTTAAGGCTGTAGGATAAATCAAAACAAGACTATGGAGCTCAAAGGACAGATGTCTAAGGCACTTTGAAGAGGCTTAAAATATCCCAAGGGTAAGCTGCCTCTCTGACTCAAGCGTAATGTAAATATTTTAAGGCTTAATGGCTGTGGACGCGCCAACTCTTTGGAGAGCCTTGACGGATTCAACTGCACTCCCCTGTCACAGGATGACCCTGGTCAGTTCTAGTCTTTCCATCCTGATGAGGTGAGGAAAGCCACAGCCAAATTTTGTTTATGGCCAGTTTGGGGGTGGGGGGGGGGGGGGGGGGGTAGGGTGTACGGTAGAGAAATAGGGCACAGGAGGGGTGGTGAAGGTGGTTGTAGTGAAGGTGATGTGCGGCGTGTGTGTGTGTGCGTGTGTTGGGGGGGGTGGGGGTTCTCAACACTACTAGAGGTCGATACTGATGTAGCCTATGCTGGGAGAACAGATGTTTTCAAATCATTCAGGTTGCCACTGTAATCAGAGCTGAACCATCCATCATTATCTGGAGGGGAAGTAGTTTTAGATCCGCTATGGGTGAGCGTGACCAACAAGATCTGTGTGTGTGTGTGTGTGTGTGTGTGTGTGTGTGTGTGTGTGTGTGTGTGTGTGTGTGTGTGAGTGAGGAGGAACTGCGGTCAACCCGAGAGGGTGTATTTGTGCAGTGGCTTTCCAGGGCATGTTTCAATCACAATTTACCATTATGAGAAAGATTCAAAGCACCAGCAAGCAACAAACACAGCTCTATCTATAAACAGTGCACTGTGCAAATGGGAGTGATGTCTACCAGAGACTGTTAAAATGTGAAACCACATGTAGGTGAAGTCAGTGTTAAGAGTAGCCAATCAGAGGCTACTCAATCTGTTGATAAAATAGACAGGTGAAACTATTTTGCAATTTACTATGTGGTCAAACTATTTGAACATTCATAAACTAAGCTACATTTCTCCTCTATGGAGTCATAATATAATATGAACAATAATACCATTTGTAATGCATGTCTGCAGTTGTCAAATAGGCTATGTGAAAAAGGACCAGCAGCTGTTCATACCACAGAGTGGCATACAAGATTAACGTTTGCTTCCACAGACAACTTCACAGTTAGGTTTATCTAGGTGCATGATAGCTAAATAATTTGTGAATTTCACAATAGACACAACCTTAGGCCTACTTTTTATTTTCTTCCGTCACCAAATCCTACAATGTCTGTTTTTTATTGCCTAACGTTACCTACGCTGAGTTTGGACTAAACATGATAGCTCTTGCCTATAACGTTAATCACATCAGTGTCTATAATTCCAAATTTATAAAGCTGTGTTCATACAATGTCAGGAAACGTTTCAAATTTGTTTGGAAAATTAACGTTATCTCTATTGTGGCAATCAGTACTGTGGGTTGTGATAGCCTAACGTTAATTGCATTCAGCCAGTTTGGGAACGCTATTTAAAAACATTGGAGTAGGCTACACACACGCACACGTGAGCTCCGAAGTTTCTCAAACTAACTTACCTGCTGAAAAGAGCATGTCTTGGAGATAGAGGCGCAGCATAGTTCTCGTCCACCAAATGTATCCTTGAGGGTGTGAATGAATGGTAGGCTGTCAAAATAACGCTGCCGGAATCTTTCATATCCATTGTTCCAGAAGAAAACGAAGACGTCTGGCTACTGTGTAGCGGCGAGTCTTGTGTTTCTTCTTCGCATGGGCACGCACACACTGGGCTCTCCTGACAGAGAGTAAATAAAGCGGTTTATTGCCTCGCGCGCGCCTGCTCGTGTTGTGAGTAGACGCCACGAAGAGGGCGCTAGGTGATACTGCAACGCGCGGCCAATCAGAGGTAAGGCTTATTTTTATACACACATTTAAATGCCACCCAAAAATTCTTTCAGTTCAATTTTGACGGTGGACAGTGGTTTTACTTTCACAACCCCCACTGTAGCCTGATTTGCACCCATGAACACTTGTTTCTCCGTTTAAAAATGATAGAGAAAAATGCCTCATTAATAACACAAACTTAGGCTATTATCCTTCTTATTTTTTTCACAGCCCCTTTTCTCCCTTTCCCGTCACCCCGTAAAATGGGGAGAAAATCCCTCTATAACGTCAGAGTCGGTCATTGTGTGTCCATCAGTTAGGGTTTGCTAGGTCAGGATGAGATTACACTGACCACTTCATGCGCTCACTGCCTTTGTGTGCCATGGGTGTCCCCAGACTCACATGACATGACGAGAATGACCCCCAGTGAGGATGCCTACTACTTAATAATGAATTTAGACTCTATTTTGAGAATGGTCAGGTCTAACCCATATGTGGGGAACTATCCTCCATTTGACAACACCATGATCAACTTAGGCCTACTTCTAGTTATTGTTACAGAAACTACAAATTTCCTAATCAAACGTTCAGCTGGGAGACTTCCCCTTTAGGCTACACAGTGAAAATTGATTTCTCTCTCTCTCTCTCTCTCTCTCTCTCTCTCTCTCTCTCTCTCTCTCTCTCTCTCTCTCTCTCTCTCTCTCATAATCACGCACCATGTGATGTGCCAAGTCCTCTTTTAGGTTGCTGATCATTTTTGTAATGTGGTTTGCCAGGTGCCAAACATGTCATAGGCTACAGTGTAGGCCTGCAGCCAGTGGTTAAAATGGGATTTGCCTGCAGCCCCATATATTCTCCAACATGGCAACATTTGCCTATTTCAGGAGATTATAGGAGAACTATAACTGATTCCCTGTGCATCCTGACCCAGATAGATCTCCTTTTCAGGACAGTAGGCTACCCACAAGGACTAGGGAAAATTCTCTGTGGAGCAGAGATCCACTTCTGAGAAAATTAATGCTCGGCCTTTCTCACCTTAGCTTCATATTCTTCTTCAATCTTATTCAACTTTCCAATTTTCCATTCTCAGTCCCACAAGGCCGGTGTCTATAAACTGCCATCTAACACAGCTCTCAAGATTATGTAATCATTTTCTTATCTAAAGCATTTTCATACAGTATTAAAACCGCAACCTATTGTCAATCATTACAATGGCTGTTACAGAACTACATTATGCACTCCATCTACACACTGATATTTCCACACTATTGTGTAAAGTAATTCTTAAGTTTTACTCCGTGTATGCTCATATAAACATGAACAGCAAATTTATTCCTAGGTTTTAACTAACTTTGCCCCTAAGCAATAATCAATTTGTTGTAGCCTATTAGAAAACATCAATGCACACATCCTCTGAAAATTGTGTAATTCCTCAACTCTGCCTCACTAATCACTAAATTCCTGCCTAAACATCAATGCAAACCTTTGCTCATCTAGCCTATTTCAAGCGATCAAGAATTTTCATATCTGAACATCTTGAAGCCTTAGTCGACTGCCAAAGAGCTGGATAGTAGCCTAGCTGATGTTACTGGAAAATTAAGAGAACAGTTTGTCTTGTTCTTTAACATGAAAAGACAAAAAAAAAAAAAAAAAACAAGAAAGGCATATTTCCTGAGATATTGTTCCAAATTTCCTTTTGGGCCACAAGGGTCCTTGGAATTAAAGACTGTCTTTCATCTCCTGGCAGTTTGAGAGGATTAGTCTTTCATTAGGCTAAAGTATCTGTGCTTTCGTGGTGAAAAGAACCCCCCCCCTTTATATATAATGCACTTATCACTTTCCCATGGGCTGACAAGAAGGCAGGGGAGTACTGATAGCTATACTGCTTGCTCTAGAAAATAGATTTTTATGCTGGGAGATAACATCTGACTACTCCTTCAGGTAATTCACCCATGTGAGAACTTTAGGTTGGTGTTCCGCTCTCTGTCTGTTTTGCTCTAATAGTTAGATGGGCGGTTTTAGCTTTTTTTCCTAGGTCAAGGGAAAAGCACAAAACCAACATAGTGCATCAGGAACTTGGAACAGAACCAATTTATGTTTTGTCTCCGTCTTTTGTGTTGTCTTCAGAGTGGCCTTTTGGTTGATGAATGGGCTACACAAATAAAAAAAATATTAATTTATTATACTTATTCATACATAAAGTATGTGAACCTCCTAAACATCTTAGTTACCATCATCTTGAATATGCATATAGGCTATGTGTGGTTTTCTGTGACATGTGAATACACAACACAGTCAGTAATTTGTATAGCCTATATTTTTACATGTATGTAAACATTTGTCTGTGCATGTACATTTGTAAACATTTGTCTGTGCATGTACATTTGTAAACATTTGTCTGTGCATGTATCTGCAAAAGGTCTGTGCCAAACAGTGTCAGAGTGACCTTACATAGGCCTACTGTATATTTTTGTATACTTATGTAGGTTTGACTGATTGTGTGCAAGTGAAAGTGTCTATATGTGAGTAGTAGCCTACATTTGCAGGTGTTTTAGTGTTTATGTGTTTTAGTAGCCTACATTTGCAGGTGTGTGTGTGTGTGTGTGTGTGTGTGTGTGTGTGTGTGTGTGTGTGTGTGTGTGTGTGTGTGTGTGTGTGTGTGTGTGTGTGTGTGTGTGATGACAGGCAGTGGCATCGCGGACAGCTGGATGAGAACAAGCTGCCATCTATTCTATTTCTGCCCCGTGCTACAGTGTGCTGGGGTATCTGAAAGCAGTCACGCTGCGGGACCTCTCTTCTCTCTCCCTCTCTCTCCCCTCCATAGCAAACCTTTGTCTCCCCTTCAACAAGCACCCCTTCAGCTCTCTGAAATGGCCCCCTGTGTAACATCAGCGGTCGTCCACTGAAAAAGAGAAGCCGGACTGGAGAGAGGGACAGACATCGCTTTAGCAGAACACAAATAAGCTTCAGACAAGATAAACTGTTAAACCCGTGGCCCCTGGTGTCATGAGGGGCCAAGCCAAGAGAGACAAATAGACCTTGCTAATGCAAACGCCCTCCCATAAAGCTGTTTACTCTTTTGTAGCCCTGCTGTGGGTTTATGAGAACCTCAGCCAGATGTGGGCCAAAGCTGGCCAGGACATTAGTCTCAAAACCAATCCTTCCAATGGAGTTTCTTGCAGAGGTCAAACTAATATTGCTACCCTGATGACCATCTATGGACACACTATTGACGTGTTTGTATGATCCTCAAACTTACGTCATATACACATGGGTTAGTGCTCACGTTGGTTTTCCTGCCTAACGGGAACGATGGATTTTTTTTTCTTCTAACCATCTTGGTGTGAGAGCTCTGAGCTCAAGGTGTGTGGACACAGACAGTGAAAATATTTTCTCTCTGTCGGACTAACATCTCCCAGTTTCAAAACAGCTTATGCAATAGTGCCACGTTGATTGTGATGGGTCACGACCCAGAGGCTATCCATGTCATATTTCTACATAATGTGCTATATTGCTATATGCTATATTTATTACCTTCGCCAAGGAGGTTATGTTTTCGCCGGCATCTGTCTGTGTACAAAATAGCTCGAAAATTACTACACGGATTTGGATCAAAATTTTTGACAACATGTGTATTGAGATAAGTGCTAAAGTTTTGGTGCAGATTGGTTATCCGGAACGGCATCTGGAATGTATATTGCGTCAGTGACCACATTACCTTGGCGGTGGTCCGCATATTCTGAATGCTTTTCTAGTTATCTAATATTTTAGTAAACTCTTATACACAGAGTATTATAGGTTCTGGCTTAGGAATGTATAGATTGAATCTGATATGAATGAGTTGATGATGGCCATAAACTATCATCAGAGGAAGCATGTCTCATATTATAGCCACCTCTGCTGTGAAGCGTCACAATTTATTATTTATGAAGGATTGGTTTCAATCAGACCACTGCCATGCCGATAACCATCTGATTCATTCCTATGGGTGTTTTAGTGAGCATTCAAGAGTGAACCTCTATCACCTCCATATTTCATGTTTTCCTCATAGGACCCCTAACAAGAGATGTTTTGTCTCTCAGGGACATTAGATCATTGTTTTTTATGAATATACATGCAACACATATTAGTGAAAAATGGATTACTGTTTTTTGATTGGTTGGCAGTTGTGTGTTATCTTTTGGGTAATGCGCACCTACTGTATGAAGTAGATCTGTCAGCAACAATGGAATCAGCTACAGATAACCACCGTCGAATTGAAACTAGTACGGCAACTGCACAGGTTTCTTTAACTGAGCTCCACGCTATCAAGGTGTGTTGCACACATGCAAGGTGTGATGTTGGAATGGAATTAAAGAACTTGGCAGAGGCGCTCATTCCACTTTATGGCCTCATAAAGTTCTTCACCTTCACCTCATTCATTTAATCTGTAAAACAGCACAACTCGTTGGCTGTTATCTCTTACATGACTTGTATGTGTGTACAAAACTGTGGCCTGCAGACATCAGTTGTTTGTTATGTACAGTACAGTGTAGCTGCTTGTTGAGGAGGGCATTTCAAATCTCAAAAAATGTCAAAAAATAATGCAGACACACACACTCACACACAACCATGTAACAAAAAATGAAGCCGCAATTAAGTGGGAGGTGGAGTTAAGTTTTTTATTTGTTTATTTATTTATTTATTTATCTAAGTATGAGTCCAAATAGTAGCCTATGACTTGGTGTATAAACTCTGCGGTCTTGTGATGATACCACTGAAGTCCCATTCAAACACAGGAAACCAGTTTGCCAGGCACTATGTAAACAAACCTCCTTGGCAGCCCGAATCCTGCAGTACTGGCTTGTTTGATGGCACCAGGCACAGGAGAGATCTAGATAGCGCTGCTGTGGTGGCGTCGCTACTGGAAACAACAAAGGGGTGGAGTGGTGGAGGCGTTGGGTAGTAGTGGGTGTCGTTGGGGCGGGCTGGATGTTGGAAACATGAACTGTCCGTGCGGCGGTGCGGTCCGCAGGGATATCGCCTGGCGGGGCCGCCTTACAGGGCCGGCTTCTCTCACTGACAGCCGCGGTTTGACCCACCACAGCCTGCTTCCTTTGTAGGTCAAGCATGCAAACCTTCCCTTTCCTCTGTAGGCGACCTCTGCATGGGAAAAATAAAAAATGGTCTCCGAGCATGGGTTACACAAACATGGAACAACTTGGAGTTACCCCACACCAACACACTGGATGCGATCCTTGCCATGTCCTTACAAGAAGACCCCTCAAAGGTTCCAATAAGTGAAATGAGTTTACATAGAGCCTGACAAGCGATCTGGTGGATCTGAAGAGCTTCTCCTAAACCATCACTGAATATTTTAAGTCAGTCTAACATAAACAAACAAAAAATGCCCAAACTTAACCACATTTAAAAATTCCACCTATTGTACAGACTGATCACTTTTTTTTTTTTTTTTCAACTCAGTCTTTTCAAGGGGAACATAGACTTTGTAACCTGCCTGCTATTTCTTCAGACCAAAATACACTTGTTAGACATTTGTGGCCTGGAGACATTTCCGTGTGGACACAGGACGGTGTTTTCACGCACGTCACTAATGAAATAAATATGCAGTGGCCCTGCACAGGCTAAAAGGGAAAGAGGCCATTAGATGCTGGACGCATTTGCAGTATTAATGAGTACAGGGAACCGACCTGGAGTCCCTGCTGGCTGTCGGATGAGACAGTGGCAGTTTAGGAAGTGGAGGAGCAGCTGCTGAAATGTGGGAGTAGGAGGGATGAGGTGTGTGTGTGTGTGTGTGTGTGTGTGTGTGTGAGAGAGAGAGAGAGAGAGAGAGAGAGAGAATGTGTGTGTGTGTGTGTGTGTGTCTCTGAGTGAGTGCTGCTGAGGAACAGGAGTGAAATGTGAAAGAAAATGGCTGCTTCAACAGATTTCAATCTCAGTATTTCTGAAAACCATTGAAAGCCATTCACTGTGTGTGTGTGTGTGTGTGTGTGTGTGTGTGTGTGTGTGTGTGTGTGAGTAGCATGTTTGTGCTTTGAGCATACACATGCACGTTTCTGTGTGGACAGAGAGAGAGAGAGGCGGTCGGGATGAGAGGGCAAGGCACAGGAGGCCGGAGTTGGACACTGTCGAGTGAATGGAACTGGAACATCCTTTTGTCTTCCCTCTGGAATGTTCCGAGCATTCTGGTCATTGACCCCTCCATTCCATTGGCAGCAGCATGCAGATAAGAACTTATCCTGCTGCTCAGCAACTCCTGACACCCAGGGATTGATCTTTTGGCAACTGTATCAATTAATCAATGTTTAACATTCCAGTGATACACATGACAAGTTAGTACACTGTGGTCACATAAAAAAGCTAAACTTAGTCTAACTTGTACAAATGCTTCATACTTCATTAAAGATGCCTACAGACATTTCTTGTTCACGAACCAAAAAAAAAAAAAAAAAAATGTGTTACATAATACGATCATGCGCATTCAAATTTAAACATCATTTTTGCATGTGGCTTGTTTTGTGGTACCAACATGCCATGAGAAAGAGTGAGTTTCCTTTTCTGACATCAGTCACCACTGACAGTCAGAACAGAAGCTTGCTTTTTTGTTTGATCTGTCTAGGACGAGCCACTGTCCCGATGGTCTTCCCCTGGCCATCTCCCCTCTGATATCCATTTCAAAGAGAACTGGTGCAGCTTGGCAGTCCCTCATCCTCAACATATCCGATTCACCTGTTGTGTCAAATCACCAAGCCAGAACCTCCCTCCCACACACACTGTGTCATCTGTACCTCCTGGTGACCTTAACATCACACACATCATCTCAAAGGACCAAGGAAACAACAACACACAGATGTTTTGTAGATTAGCCTAACCAGCAAAAACAAGACTGAATGAATTTGTGATGCTTGTGACAGATACATTGTATCGGCTTAGATAAGTAACAGGAAGGTTTGTGTGTCCTTCCCCCATGAATGTTTGGTAATGGTTTGTTGGTAATTTTCCACTGAACAGAAACAAACCAAGAGCATGGCAATACTCTGCCAGTATTTTATTTATTTATTATTGTATTCATTTATTAATTTATTTATCTATCTGCATGAGTTACTGTTCCAGTCAGGTCTATCCTACTGACTCTACGCCTAAGTATGCCAATCCACTTATGCCTGTGACAATACAGCAATCAATATCTCAGCTTGTCACTAAGTCTGATGAATTCTTTCAGAGATGCGACATGAGTGTGTGGTTTGTTTCTGTCTGGTGTCTCAAGCGTGGTACTAATGGTTGGCTAGGTCAAACAGGGTGTTTAAATGCCATTAATCAAACAAAGGCAGCAAGCTTTTAAAAACCACAAATAAAGTGATACTCTCCCCTGCCGTCTGTGTGGGCTGATAATGGTCAGCTTTTATCATTTGTCTATTTGACTGAATCTCTGGTGATTTGCACTCATGGGTGACTTAAGGTAAAAGGCCTAAATGCTGACTGTGATTGTTCAAAGTAGGAAGATATGGATCTGCATTTGACTTGTATACAATTTATTTAAAATCTTTAGCAATACAAGGGCCATGAAAAAAAGTATTATAATTATATGAGTATATTAAATATTGTTATGAATGTGCCCTTAGAATCCCCCCCCTCCCCAACCCACCATCCTTTGAAACAGTAACCACCGTACATGTTCTTCTGTTTGATTTAGAAATGGTTTTGTTCTGCCATCTAAACCAGTCGTTGCATTCACATGCAAATCTACCAAATTAATTTCCTGCTCACTTTCAACAAACGCTTTCCTTAAACAAACACCTCAGATATTTGAGAATTACACGACATTTCCTGATAACAGTATACCAAATCCTCTGTTTTGAGCTAATCTTACAAAGATATCAACTGTGTCCTAATTTGCACACATGACTCATTTAAATAAAATGTGTTGACTCGGTTACACAAACACAGATGAATCCATTCAAACAGTGATAAGGCTACGCAGAGCACACTTCTTCTGCAAGTCTTTTCATAATTAAGTGTCCAAGACATTTCTGTGAAGTGCCTTTCTGTAGTTTAATAAAATTGTGGAATGTAACAATCACAATCCTTTGACTGATAGTCACTGGTTATCATTGAGTAAGTGCAGGTCACTGATACAATTTTGGAGTCCAACAGCAAAGCTGTTGTCACGTCTGCTGTGATATTTCATGGGATAATGTCCAGACCACTGACTTGAATATTCAAGAGAATTTTTCTCAGTTTGTGACTGACTTTTTTCACAGCATCATATGCTTTTTAAATGGTTGATGCTATATTTCCTGAAAATTCAAAGGAGTTCTGATAAGAGCACAACAATTATTCCTGTTTTAAGTCACACTGATGTGACTAAGGCGGCATCGAAGCATGACATCCACACCCAAGCTCTTCCCAAAGCCATCCACAACATACAGAGAGAGAGAGAGAGAGAGAGAGAGAGAGAGAGAGAGAGAGAGAGAGAGAGTACACATAGAACACTGTTGTTTGGTATGATACCACTGTCAAATCTCTGCCCGGTTCCATACATGAATAATCACCATTGTAGAATGGGGTCTTTCCCTTGGGATTGTAAACTGAAAGTAACACAGACACATTTCCATAGCACTTTCATTTTAACAAGTGACCACCAAAACATAAATTAGTCACAAACAATAACAACATCACCATATTGACAACACCATATTGCTCACCACACACAATGTAGACTAGAAAATATTAATGTCAGTAGAGGCATAATCTACATAATGTGATTACAAAATCAGTATTCTGTGTATATCTGAAAGATCCAAATAAACTGCAAGATTGCCTGTAATCCCTATAAATTGAAAAATTGTAGGCTATTTTATGACAAACTACTGCCCCCTGCAGATTATTCAGTCTCGTAGGCTATTGCCAAATTGAAACCTATGGATTAGCCTAAACCTAGAATGAAATTATGCTTTTTCAGGGATGACATGATTCCATTTGATGGGCTGAGATGCTGCATTGAGAGTAGGCTTCAACATTTCTGTGCAATCAGATTAGATTTTAATAAATTCAGAAATCTGTCAGAGTTAGACTATAGCCTATAATTGAGCCATCATAGTCTTTTC
This sequence comes from Sardinella longiceps, assembly GCA_027497455.2. Lineage (NCBI taxonomy): Eukaryota > Metazoa > Chordata > Actinopteri > Clupeiformes > Clupeidae > Sardinella > Sardinella longiceps. The sequence goes on from JAODXP020000027.1 coordinate 1,280,868, forward strand.
AGTTCTTGTAGATCTATCTATCTTATCGGACTACTTCTTGAGTACGTTGGTGCAGCGCATAATAACTTCATGCCACGGGAGCGGTCATGCTGTTTTGTCGGTGTGACACAATCGGGGATAGGCTATATATTTTAGTTACGTTATAACGCCCCCTGGTGCCGAGTAATATGCGAGAGCCAACGATGTGGAAGCAAGACTCCAAGAATCCTGAGTCTCAGTGCATGATCAGTCTTCACAAGGTAAAGTCCATATATATAATATATTTTTAAAAACTTTTCAGACATACAGCAGTTGAAAAGATATTGTCAGCAGGAAAATATTGAAGTAGCCTATTTTGATCCTTCACTTTTTAATTAGACAGGGGGCTACCAATTGAATAGGGCCCTTTGAAATAGGTCTACTGACACATCTTGATAACCCTATTTTTCATGTTAAAGCATGTAAAGACTAACAATGTCAATTTTTTTTAAAAAAAAGAAAAAAAATCTTTTAGATTTCTTGAGCTTCCCTGTAATTGCCTGCCAACATAAAGGTAAAATGGTAGACAGGCAGATATTATTCTATCATTAATCTTATTCATCTTTTATGGTTTTCTTACATTCTCTTGGATCCATCAGCTACTGCCTGAAGCTAGCTTGTGAAGTGGTATTGCTTTGGAACCTTTTTTTTAAAAAAATTGGGGATGTTTCTCAAAGCATGGAAGACATGTCTGTATTTAATAGATATGTCTTCCAAATCCTTTGAGACAAATCTCCAATACACAAAAGACAGTCATGTCATGTCACGTAAACTCTTTCCACCCCCCCCCCCCTCTCTCTCTCTCTGTATAATCAAGATCTCTCTCTCTCTCTCTCTCTCTCTCTCTCTCTCTCTCTAACCACACACACACACACACACACACACACACACACACACACACACACACACACACACACACATGAGAGAGGTCAGGTGGGTGGTAGAGAAAATGTGAGAAGTTTGCACATGTCCTCAGTGTGCAACATGAAAAGGCCAGCTTTTGCCGAAACACTTTTTCGAAAACTGAGGCAGCCTTTATCATCTTTTCTCTTTAATTTACATCCCTCCAGCCAATCCTTTTAGGCTTTCACCTTACGTGAAAAAAAAAAACACAACGTGCCTGTCTCCTTTCTTCCAGTCTCAACACTGCATTGAAATTGCATTTATCATTATTTTATGTTCACTGTTCATTTAATTTACATCCCTTACACCCCATAATGTAGCCTGACATAGCCCGACCATAATACTGCTGTTCATCCGCATTCATGGTCTGGAGGTTCTTTAACCTGACGCGAGGGGGGGAGGGCATTCAGTTCTTGTTTGAAACGATTGGACAGCTCGTCTAATCAGCTTCGCTTATTGACCGGTAGTCTCTCTACCAATGTAAATCCGCCCTAGAAGACCGTCCCCAGACCATGAATACGGATGTACAGCAGTATTATGGTCGGGCTATGTCAGGCTACCCATAATGGGGATGTAAAAACTAAGTCTGGTTGATAGTGTAGGCTTTTGCACTAGACTGAGACTGTTGTAGCAAGATCAGAACAGAAGAACAGAACTTACCACTGAAAGCAAAACCATGGTTTTGCAATGAAAAAGTAACATCTGAACTCAATACAATATACTATATGATCCAAAAAATGTTTTGGGTGAGCTGTGATTATCTGAAAGACAGACCAAAAAAAGTTGTATTCTTTTCTTTCCTGGTTAAAAGAAATGGGAACTCACAGATGGAAACAGATGGAATAGAAATTAAAAACTAAAAAGCCAGAGACACTGAGAAGAGGAATAGAGTCTCCTGGGGGTTCCATTGCTCTGTGTCTCAGAGACTCAAGTTTTCAATTACACAAGACACAAATGTATGTTCCAAAAAGAGCATGTTTCAATCAACCAGAGTTGTGAGGAACACAAGACAACTTGGCAACAGAAAATCCATATCCATAGCCCTCCTACGGTGAGTTAGCGATTTTTCCAATCAAGTTAGACACAGAGCTGGAGTTTCCCCATCTCTCTCTCTCTCTCTCTCTCTCTCTCTCTCTCTCTCTCTCTCTCTCTCTCTCTCTCTCTCTCTTTCCTCCACCTGAAGGGGTTGCTTTTGCTGCTACATATCCAATGTGAGCGCCCATTCCAATATCCTATTCCAAGATATTGTTTAAAAACACTTGATGCCAGCTGCTGCTGCTGCTGGTGCTGCTGGTGGCCCTACCATAGCTGTGTCACTGTGCCACCTGTCTATGCCCACAATATCCCATCGCCAGGGCAGGAAGAGCCTCAGGCAGCGCATCGCTGGCAATTCCACTGAGCTCCGCTCAGGATGAAAAAAAAAAAAAAAAAAAAAAAATGGCGGGAGGCTCTGTGAGGACCTTGCTGTCTCTCTCAGTCTTATGTCCCAGTGGACTCCCCCCAAAATCCTCGCCCATCCCCTACTACCCCCTGCCACACACAGACACACTGACCCCACTCCACACAATCACCCCCCATCCCCTAGCGGCCCCCACCCCCCCACACTACTTCCTCCTCGCTACCATCTGTCCTTTTTTCATGCCTCTGTGAGCATCCAACCCAAGTTCTGTCTGTCTGTCTGTCTCTTTTTTTGGTCTTGTCTGTTTGGCCCACACTTGATGTGTCGATAAATGGGTTTGCTTTATTCATTTACTTGGGCATCTGCACAAGGCCTAACCCCCTCTGGCTAGCATCTGCATGCTGAGCGGGAGGTTTGCTTCGAGTCAGAAGGAAATGGTCCAAGACGGGAATCTGTAGTCAATATTCACACACACACACACACACACACACACACACACACACACACACACACACACACACACACACACAGAGTCAGATGTGTATGATTATAAGTTGAAAAGCCATGTTTCAATAGTCTCCAAATGAATACAGTTTATGTCTCTCGATGATTGAAGGACATTTTATATACATACAATCCAATCGGAGAGTGCAGACTGATCTTTCACTAAGCATGAGATAAAATAAAATGTGAAACTTGTGGAGAAAACCCATCATGCTGCTTCTCTCCTTTTAATTTTCTCTATAAAAAGACATTTGGGCCATTCAGAAATGCATTGTAGGCTACATGAGCAATGACAGTTAGACAGAGAAGCACAGACTCTGTGGGAAGAAAAACACATGCATTAATAAGATTCCACTGGTCTAAGAGTGTCATATATATTGTGGCATACATTTTCACTTATCTAATCCGTTTTTTTCCCTTTTCAATTTAGTAAAGGCCTAGCCTACAATCTGCTGAAAAATTATATTTGGTGTTAACAGGTTACAATAACAGGCTGTAGCCTAAATAATGGCAATGTTCCTGCACCGCAACTGGCAAATTCAATATCTTGGGTTTACCTGTTGAGTACAAATACTAAACATTGTTAGGCATACTAATAGGCTATATTGTTAGTAAAACACAATCAAGCAGTTGGCCTACAGCCTTGGCCACACATAAAAAAAACTAGGCATAAAATGAAAGTTAGTTAGGCAATATTATCACAGGACTTCCTCAGTGGTGCATCACATACCCCACTGAAAAGGAATGCAAAGTGTATTACACTATTAAAAGATTATCATTATTAAATTGTATTATCTGTAATGCAATGCAGTCTGTGTGCATTCCAATTTCACGCATGCTTCTCGTCTGCATAAACTTTTCTGTTAATTTGCAGGCAACATGTCAGGTCACTGAGAATGTTCTTTTATCTTACTTTATATTTTAAAATGAAAAGCGCATGTCTGTTGTGTAAAAAATTATTTCTAAGATGTACCTGGCTTGATAGACAAAGACAAACCTTCATTTTTCAACATTTATTATTAATTTCCTTCACCCCATCACATCGTCGTCCACACCTGCTGAAGTCCCATCTAATATTTAGTTTTACCTCCAGTAGAGGGCTGTTCTGGAGCATGCGCAAAGCGCGTCGAAAGAACCCTGCTTCTGCTGTCACAACGTTGAGGGGTAAACCGACTGCGAGTGGGTAAGGAATTAATAATTTCATACAACCTCTGGGTTACTGTAGTTTGTTTTTTGTGATGACGAATCAAACACTTTAGGAGAGCTCCACAAATTGATATGAAAACAATTCGAAGTCCTTGTCGGGTTCACGTTCCGTATTTAAATGCGTTGAGATGGCTATCCTTGCTAATCTCATGTTTTCTCCTATTAAGCAAGCTAACATATAATAAGATGCCCCCTTCTTTTAGATGGTGACCCATGAGACACAAAGAATACTCGGAAATGGCGTTAAAGTCCTCATTTTGTCGATATGATATGTTGATCAAACATGACATATTAGTGTAAACATTGCGAAGCTAGCTGTCTGGCTAAGTGAAACTATAATTCTGTAGTCGGAAATGTTTCCTTTGGACATTTTTCACGCCAGCAATTTTGTTTGCGACAATTAAAACTCTTCCTCGTGGATCGTAATTTCAGAGCCAATTTGTGTTTCCACTCAGTGAAGAAGCCTTAGAGGCCAAACTAAATTACTTTTATTTTGTTTTGCCTTTTTAAATGTTTTTACTGCATTTTGTTTGTGTTTACTATTTGGGTGGAGTGGTTTCCTCGTGTTATTGCATTTATTTCTTTTTCCTTTCTGAATTCTCAATTACCACGCGATGTGGAAAGCACAACCATTCTCCAATAAATATGTCATTTCCGAACGTTCAAGACACATAATACTCTAATCCCGTGCACTTTTTTGTGATGCCTTAAAACTTTGTCAACTGGTGTGCAGACTGGTGTGCAGGCTGCAGTCTGTTTTGTTTAAATGTTTCCTGTAAGACTACATTTAGAAGGCATAAAAAAAACAACAACTAGGCTCTGCACTTGTCAGGTTGTCGTTTACTTTTTTTGGTAAATGGAACATGTTAGGTAATATGACATGAGATTGAAAATATGCAGTGAAAGAAGAGAGCAGACCAACTGAAGGTGTAGGCTACACCTGTTGAGTCCAGACAACCCACCAAAACATAGCAAACAAATAGACAAGGTATTGCAGTTAATAAAGCTTGTTGTTGTGGCACAAAAAAGTAAGATTTAAACATTTCATATTGTTTTGAAAGATGGGACTGACCGCAAGTAGCCTGCTAGGCAATGGTCACGCTTCTTGGCAAGATGGTAGTGAAAATATGAGATGTTTCATATTTTTGCTCATCTCTGTTCCACTGGCACTTTCAGGTAGCACACTGTTGCTGTTTGGAGAAAAAGAAGAAAACAAACTTTTTTTTCTCTCCTCATCTGTAGGCTATGCACAGGAGTTTGATATCAAACAAGCAGAGAAACAGCAGCTTAATGAATGCAATGCATCTCTGTAGCTTAGTGTAGATAAAGACCTCATGAAAAAAAAAAAAAGATTGTTGAGCTGTTTTAATCTGAGGTCAATGTCGGGAAGTAGTTCATAATGCTTCCTGCTTCTCACTGTTTGTATGGCTGCTGCACAGCACTTCCTGTTCAACTGTATTAAGATTAAACATGAATTTCGTGTGTACTGAGAGGGGCGCTCACAAACAGCTTGAAAACTTTTCCCTGGAAATGAAATGACTGCATCCCATTATTTAGATCTTAACTCTTGTAAACCCCCACAGAGGTCTTCTCCTGGCAGTCACGCACAGTGAGGGACTATAGCAAAGATGGGGAATTTTCCACTAGCTTGCCAGACAAAAGAGGAGGAGATGAACAACACCACAGACACCAACTTCAGTCCACACTCAGCCTTCCCACTCACTTAAGATATCAAATATCATGTTGAACTCTTGTTTGGTTTTCCCCAATAACCTTACCAGAGCCATTTTAGCTTAGAAGATGCTAAAGGTGCTGTGAGGCATAAGGTCCTGTGATCTTGTACTTGAATCTGAAGGAAAACAAATGAGCCTGGATCTTTGATGTCTGTGTGATGGTGTGTGTTTGGGCCAGTGGAGCTTTTAATTAAAGCTCAGTGTTTGCACTCTTTGTGTTTCCTGCTTGTTGCAGCTATTGGACAGTTTTTCATGTCTGATGGGTTACTGCGCGCTAGAGCTCGCTTGTCTGTCCGATGGGGCATCTATCAAGTGAACGTATTATTTATGAGCTAAACTGATGAAGCCTAATGGTCCCATTATTTATTTTTCCGTTGATATTCAGTGAAGCATTTCCTTCTAATGGAAGCCATGTCATTGTGTTGGTTTGTAATTCAAAAGGCAAAAATAAATAAATAAATAAATCGGTCATCTTCATGGACAGGGAGCCTGGTAGTTTTTCACACATCTTTGTATGATGTTTCCTTCATGTTTCTGTGTAAAATGGACATAAAATATATGTAGAATCAGTGGGTTGTATGGCACGGAGGGCATTCCATAGAGTGATCATGTTGGCTACAGTAATTGGTCTAGAGTATATAAACAACAGGTGTGTCTCCAAAGTTCTGTTACCTTTTCTCTCTCCTTCTCTGGTAAATGTTGCAAATGCTGCCAGGATGAAATGCTCTGTGGCTGTAATACCATAGGATTCATATTTTGCCACTTTTCCAGAGTTCCTGAACACAGTTTAGGCTACATCCAATTGCTAGATAAGATCAGTCGCCGGCGAGACAGCTTTCTTTCTCTTTCTTTCTGTCTTTCGTTTTCTCATTTTCTCTCTTTTTTTCTGTCTTTCTTTTTTTCTGTTTTCGTGGTTGTTGTTGTTTGGAGGTTGGTGCTGAAAAGCCGAAAAAAGTGACCCTCTCTGTGCGGAGCCTGTCTGTCCATTGTTTTTGATTTGAATGGAAGGAAAGCAAAATGACACATCAGGGGCACATGAATGCTGTGCTGCTCCCAAAGATGTTGGCAAATGTCAAATGCCTCAAAACAGTGCTGCTTTGAATTCTACACAAGGCCTCACAAAAGTGAATGTTGTCCATTCACAGCATGGTTGGCTATTCATTTAAAAAAAAAAAGAGAGAGACTTAAAAAATAAATATATTATTTTTATGAAAAGGAGCAGCTGTGAACAAGTGTGCTCATTATTTAGTCTGCTTGTGATGAATAATGTTTTGAGTGTTGATGTTCTGATTACACCTGAATGTTCACTGTGTTGAGTTGATAATTTGTTTGTTTGTTTGTTTGTTTGTCTGCTTGATTTGCTTGTTTCTTTAATTTAAGTTGAACTCAAAATCCATCCATCCAGAGACACTGCTAGAATTAGCCTATTTTGACACCTGCTGTATGGAAAGTATTGCGCAAACAACTAGCCTATACCAATAACAACAATCTGTGGTGTTTTTTCATGTTCAGTGATGGCTGCCTGTCAATGCCAGATGCCTAATGCAAAAAGACTGCTGTCCTTATTCTAGGCCTAATTTACAGAGACGGTGACTATGATTTGGAAAACAGATTGTACTGAAGCCTACTTGTAGTGCAAGGTGTTAACAAGAAGACAAGATTAACCTATTTGTTCGCTGCCTCATACTCTGGCATAGGCTGGTTTATCACAGATGTTGGCCGAATGTGGCACTGCATTTGACACCTAGTCTTAAGCTGATCTTGGTAGTGGCAGGTTCGCTGAGGAAATATGAATGTAAATTTAAGAAACCGTATCACCTGTTATTGTGGATTATGAAGCAATGTACAGAGTTTGTAACTTTCTGCATTGTCAAACTGAGAATAATGAGTATTAATACTCCAGGTCACTTTGATGCAGACAGCATCGTTTTTAAAAGGTCTCATCCAGCACAATTAGGCTATCGCAGTGATCTGATCCCTTGTGTCTCATCTCGCTCCCCCGATCCAAGTGTAGCGCACTGCAGTCGGCACTGTTGAAAATGGGAAAGGCTGCTTTTCATTTACCATCCCTTCCCTTCCAGCTGTGATCCTCATGTTGCTCAGCAGATATAGGCAGCGCCGTGGCCAACAGCGGTGACATTCAATCCCCGTCAGGTCCCGAATGAGAGACACTTCCAATTAGACAACATTCCAGTACTCTGTCGCTAACCATGTATAGCAAAAAGAAAGGGAAAAAAAAGGTGTCTCACCCTCTGTAGTAATTTGTGGCAGATTGAATCTCTCGCCGTAACCTCTGGTCTCGTGCCGCTGCTTGGTTGTGCCTGACCGACATCAAAACAACATCCATAAGTCTGCTGCCTCTACCCACTTAGCAAACGGTTACCCTTAATTTCCACAAGATAAAAAAAAAGAAAAGAAAAACAACAATTTGCCTCAATGTTCTTTATGTCCTATCGTCTCTGCCTGGCTTTGCTGTGGCTATATGCCCTCATGGTCACTTTTGTTGAAATCCAATTACCCTGCGTGGCACGTTTTTGTCACAACATGTGTAAACCTTAATCACTCAGCGTAGGCCTGTCTCTTTCTGATGAATGATGTGCACTGCACATGATGTCTGTAGTGCTACTACACACCCACCCCCAGATGCACACTTGAAGAAATGGTGGCAGTTCTTCTTTTGCACTGGCAGGGACTGGACTGTTATCAGAAAACAGGCGCTGCAATCTCTGCATCCTCTTGACGTCTACACATCCATGCCATCCACACACATACACAGACAAAAAGACACACACACACACACACACACACACACACACAAACCATTCTGGTACTCAAATGTAAGGGGTGGGTGGTCGGATAAAAGACATTGTTGCCTGAGACGGAACATTATTTGTTGTCTAATAGACTGAAGGCGGGAGAGATGTGGAGAGGGGGGGGGGGGGGGGCACTTGGCTTAGCGCAAATCCGTAGATGCAAATGAACGACATTGCTGCAGGGGAAAAAAGCTTCAGCAAAGAACTAAAGCCTCAGCTTGGTTCTACCCCACTGCCTACTTGAGTTCACCTCATCATCTAAAGGAGGGGAGAGGGGGGGAGAAAAAGATGGATCCAGAAAAACAATATTGATTTCTGTAAAGGATAAGGATGTATGTATTTTCTACTGGCTGATAATACACTTCCAGACAGGATCCTGGCAAGAGAACAATGAGTCTACTCCACTTGTTGCGTGTCTCAGGTGTCTGATATAGTCCGATAAGCTTCCTGTAATAATTTACGGGAAAGCCCGGTGATAAACCAGATAGGGAATCTATAAATATAAAGGCCATTTGCATTTGACATGAACCTTAGCCATTGAAATGGTCAGTGTGTGTAGGTGTAGAGTAGACAGAGGGGGGCCAAGCATCTTGAATTCCCCCCAAAAAGCCAGAGGGAAACACTGGGTCGGTGACATCGAGATTACAGGACATTGGTGTTCAGTGAGCCGCAACGACGACTACCAATGAGTAACAAATCAGCTCATCCGCTGATGTGTCAGAGATATGTCGTCTTCATCGCTGTCTATGGAGAACCCCCTAAATGTATTACGCTCAGATTAAGAGAGATTACGCTTTATCTTTTCACTCGCCGCTTCCACGGTGCAACAGCCTCTCCTATCACGTTGTGTGTCTTCACTTACCTGCCTGCAATTACCCCACTAAAGCACCTAACCAGAAGAAAGGGAATCTGATTAAGAGTGGACTGAAGGACTTTAAGGACCTCAAAGGACAGGCTGGAATATAAATTGATTGCAGTTTTTTTCTTTTTCTTTTAAATGATTCCCACAATTGCACATGTAGCCTAGATTTGATTTTCTCTGTAAAGGAGGTCTTTGAGTGTGAACAGACTAATAATAATCAGGCTGCCTATTTTGCTGGAAGAAAAGGTATAGGATGGATGCTGTTGTTGAAGTGATGTGTCGTGGTGATGTTTTTTTCTTGTTAGACTGAAGATAAGTAGGTGGTGATGCTTGCATAAGCTTTAACTTCCAATATCACCTAGGCCTATGTGATGGGGAAAAAACGCTATCAAAGCAATTTCCGACACATATAATGAAAAATACTCACCTGGCATAATAAAAAGAAAGAGTCCTTAAACCAATTTCTGTCTTTATGTTTAGTTAGGCCAGTGATGCTTGCATAAGCTTTAACTTCCAACATCACCAATGTGATGGAAGAAAATACTATCAAAGCAATTTCCGACACTTATAATGACATACTCATCTGACATAATAAAAAAAGAGTCCTTAAAGCAATTTCTGTCTTCATGTCTAGTTAGGCCAGTTATTACCAATAGCATATAGGTCCAGATAAATAAGTCTTTATCTTTGTTTATTATTTATTTATTTATCTTTATTGGTAATATTTCAGCAATATTTCCCATTACAGGCATCTCATCTGTTATTCCTATGATTGCGTTGAGTTTCTGTCAATATACTGTATCACTTCACTTGTCCCACTCCCAACCCGTGGATTTCTCATTTCTGGATTATGTCGCTGATGTGTGATCATGTTGAGGTCCAGCTGCTAAATGGCTGAGAGAGCGGGGATTTATTTCTGTGCGTATAGTACCTCTGCTTCTCTCTCACATTGAGTGTTTACATGCATGGCCCCCCTGGCTGCCATTACGGTGATTAAATACAGGCCAGTTCCCCTCTATGGTGTGTGTAATAGTCCTCATTTGCCACCGTTGAACAATGGACTACCTTAGCCCTAGATTGGCTCATAAGTCATGTGGAGGAAATGGAGTCAGATCCCCCTGTCTTGATGTCAGATGACAGATGAGGGGTAATTGTTTATGTCTGTTTACCCTTTTGCTGTTTTCCTAAAGGCTTATTTTGACAATACAATAATAAGCTTTTTTTCCAGTAGCCTATATTTTGACAATTCAATACACGATAAATTAATGACATTTTCTGGTTATGTTTGACTTGATGAAATGGCTTTATTATTTGACGTGTTCTTATTACACTACAGTTTATGCAGCTGTCACACATGGCGACAGTCATGTACAAATTACACATTGAAATTAGCTTTCTCGCTCCCAGGAGTGTGATTTCCACGCGTTAGTGATCACACCGTGCCTCGGGTTACCGGAACGATTTACACTTGAGAGTACCTGGCTAGATCAAAAGGCTTTCCGCTCAAAATCAGGTTTTGTTTTGATGATATGCCTTTCATCGCAAACAGTCATTTCACTGTACAGTTGTGTTGTGGTGAAACATCCCCCAGGTTGTGCACTGTGTTCTACACAAGCCGTTTGTTTCAGATTCATCTTTGCCCTAAATGCTGTTGGCCTGAATTAGAAGCTCAGAGTTTGAATAGCTGTGTCCACAATAAGAGCAGTGATTTTGCATAAGGGCAGGAAAGCCAACCTGCTACCTTGGCTCCTACTTAGCATTAATCAGAAGCTTTAGGGCTAAACTTGAACCTTCCCCCTTCCCCGGTGAATACCCTTCCCTCTCACTTTCTCATATCTCACGAGTCTTTCACAAACCACTCACACACTTTCACTCTCAGTTTCTCTTTTTATATGACTTTCTCCTAGTCTTTATGTTACACTCTGTCTCTCTTTCTGCCTGTGTCCTCTTTCTTTCTTTCTTTCTTTCTTTCTTACAGCCACTGACACAGTAACTTTCACTCACACACTTCTTTATGTCTCTCACTCATTGGACTTTTTCCCCGTCCAACCAGATGCTCTTGAATTTCAGGGGGAAAACATGATTTCAGAATCTTCCAAAACAGGTGTAGGCTGCTGCTTACTCATGCTTCTAGTGACCTAAATAAAAGCTCAGCCTAGGTTTGCCTAAAAACTCATTCCTGGGGCTTAATATGTATATGTCTTTCCATTCTCTCCAGGTTTTCTTTTTTCCCTGAAGGCATTTGGAGAAGCAGAGCTACAAGCGTGATTGGAATGGCCTCTCGGAGACTCAGTCCCTGCTAGGGAACCCTGGGTGGGAACAAATACCAAACGGTGAGTCAGTAAGTTTAACTTGGGCCCGCTCTGAGTCCTACCCCTGTAATTTGAAGGCATTTGTCCTAAATGGAAGCCTTCATCAGATGGAGCCCAGGAGTCCGCTGTGTAATGGCCTGGTGAAATATAGCTGGTCAGCAGCATTTTACTGGGGTGTAGCGACATCTTACTTACTTACTTACTTTTCTTATTGTCCTCCCAAGACAAAAAAAAAAGTTAAATTAGGGCATACTTGGGTAGTTATGTTGAGAAACGGAGAACATTTTGCAGCACCTCTGTGAGCAGCATTGCAAGTGATTCATCAGCATCAGCAGCATAAATCCAGAATCTGCAGAATAGTTTTCCCATTTTGAGTCCCCTGCAGTAACACGAGTGGGAGGGGAGTGGAAGAGGGAGTGGAGGAGGAGGGAAGGTGGGTGGGAGAGGGGATGAGGGGGTGAGGCTAAAATTGCTTGGTGGCTGTGAGAAGTCCCCCATGATGTTTTTAAGTGAGCGCTTTTGGCCGCAGTGTGCATCGGAGCAAGCCCACTTAATCTGCCCTCTCCGCCTCTATTCTGCGCGGCCTGCCGTCTCCCAGGGAGCACTGCCTGCTGGGAAATCTGAGGCTCGTGCCCTTTTTCTCTGTGACCCCTGCACATTTAATTTCCTTCTCACATGCAGTTTACACATAAAGCAGGGTGGACACATCTGTTGAGATTTTCTGAGCTGAAATACTGCACAATGGGCTAAGTGAATGAATGAATGAATGAATGAATGAATGGGTTTTCACACTTTTTAAGACTTTACTGTAGGTGGCAAGATAACATCTGTGCGCACCGTACAGACACTGCTGTGTTATTGCAGGAGGCTGTGCATTATTAATGACTTAATGTCTGTGGCAAATTTGTGCAAAAGCCCCCCTCACCACCCCACCCCTTCAATGAAACAACAAAGAGTGCCTCTTAAAGATGAATCACCGCACACATAATTTAAGCAGTCTGTTTGGCCGAAAGCCAACACCGAGGCCATATGATATTTAATTGCAACTGAAACAATTAATGAGTGATTAGTGGCTTTCGGTTTGACTCTATGCCCATAGGAGCGGGGAGCGGGGTGTATTTATGTGAAATTTGCTGTGTGTTGTGCGCATTCTGTCGAAACACAACTTTGTTTTCCGTCCTCGGTAGGGAGGGAGAAGGGAGAGAAGAGGGGTAACCATGACAAAGGGGAAGCCAGGAGTGCAGGATATTTGGTGGCTCATAAAATTAGCCTCATGTTGTTTCTTTCATATTAATTAATACTTTCATATTATTAATTACTTGATTCTTGCCCTCTTTTCTTGTTTTCTTTTTTCACCTCCATAGAATTACTCCTGTCTCTAACGATGCAGGCAGAGGATAAGAAGGAGAAGAAGAAGAAAGTGAGTCTGAATTCGAGAGGCGTGACAGATGAGTACTGTCTCAGAGTGAGTATCTGCAGCGCCACTGAACTTTAACATGGCTACAGTATGGAGCATTGTCATGGATAAAGCCACATACTGTACTGTATTACCTGTGAATGATCTTATATCTTAAATAAAATATTATATGGAACATGAATGGAATGTCTGCAGAATTTTAGTATTTGACGTTTGTAACCGTTTGTAATTTTTTATTTTTTTCCTTTTCCTTTTAGGAGCGACCAAAAGAGGATCCTACGAAGATGAAGAATAAAGTGTCCACTTCACAAGGTCGGTGCTTGTTCTCCACAAAACCATATTATGACCAAACAACTATCTCATCCAAAACACCATATGTGTAGGCCAGCCTGCAGCCTAGCTGCCTTGGTCAGTCTGTATTATTATTATGCACAGTGACTAATCAACAAAAGCTGTGGGGAAAGTGTAGTTTAAGTGGTGTTGCAGCATATTCGCAGCGTCTTTAGTGCCCTTTTAGTTGATTCATAATAAACTATAAGAGCACGATTTTTGCTAGATTTTTACCTGAGTGTGTATGTGTTGAAGTTGTCAGTGGTGGTTGTTTGTGTGTGTGTGTGCGTGTCTGTATGTGTGTGTCTGTGTGTGTGTGTCTCTATGTGTGTGTCTCTGTGTGTGTGTGTGTGTCTCTGTGTGTGTCTCTGTGTGTGTCTCTGTGTGTGTCTCTGTGTGTGTGTCTGTGTGTGTGTCTGTGTGTGTGTCTGTATGTGTGTGCATGTGTGTGCATCAGTGTATATACTACTCTGTTAATGAGGTCAGATGAGGCTACAGTGTGACCGTGTGTGTGTCGTTTCTGTTTCGGTGCAGTGAGCAGTAAGAAGAGGCCGTGGTCATGGGAGCAGTACCTGGGGGAGGAGGTGGCCGTTGCTGCGCCATTACGCCTCTTCACTGAGGTACAGACAGGAGCACCCCATTCATTATACAGCACACCACTCAGCACAAATGGACAAAGACACAAGACACAAAAAAATAAACATTTGTTTTATTTGTTAACCAAAATAATAGTTATGCAGAACTATTATGCAAAATATTAGTTGTTTAAAAGTTACCTATGTTTATCTACTGCTAACTGCTGGAAGTAACACAACAGGTGTTTACATTAACTGCTGTATCTTTGATAACACAGCAGCATGTTTGTACAACATTGAATGGATCTGTCTAGGAAACAGTGGTCCAACAAATACCAACTTTGCAAAAAAAAAAAAAAAGAAAGAAAATCTGTTTTGCACTGTTTTTGGTCCTTGGGGTGATCTTTTTCGGGAAATTTTGAAAACTTTAGCCAACACCTGGCTTTTTAGCTTTTGTTATAATGATACAAACGCCATCTGTATGTCATTATGGTGTGTCTGGAAATCTAGGTGAACTTCCATTTCCCCTTAAATCTGGTATCTAATGGAATGGAGGGAACACCGAAAGAAACAGTTTAAAAGAGCTGTTGTCGAGGAACCCAATTTTAAAGTAGATATGGGAACAACAAAACAAACCTGCTATCGCTTTTTCAAGTTCTTAGCTTTTATGCCTTTGAATGCCTTCTTGCTTCACTTTGCAAAAAATAAAAGCAAACAATATAAATCAATATGCCTTTCCTTTTACAATGGCATTATTGCTGGCAAAGAGGTTGTTGTGCATCACGCAGGCAGCAGCAGCACAGATGAAGATGTGCTATGTGTGCAGGTTCCTCTGCCTTTCACAGAGAGGCTGGGTCACTGTCACTTTTTTAATGGTTTTCTGCATTGTATCACAGTATCGTGTGTGTGTGTGTGTGTGGAGGCTGTTTGTGTATGTGCTTGTCTTTCTGTGTGTGTGTGTGTGTGTGTGTGTGTGTGTGTGTGTGTGTGTGTGTGTGTGTGTGTGCTTGTGTGTGTGTGTGTGCTGTGTGTGTGTGTGTGTGTGTGTGTGTGTGTGTGCGCGCGCGCGATAGAGAGAGGTGGAGGAGGGGTGAATAAAAGAGAGGACTATTTTATATAGCAGTGCAGTGTAAATAGCTTCAGCCTCAGCATATTTATGAAGTAGTTGTGAGACTCTATTTACCTCCTTTTGCAAGGGTGATGAAACGTGAATGGAAGTAAAATAAATAGCTAGCTAACTAACTAACTAATTAAATTACTAGAAAAGCACTCGGAGAGTGCAGACCTCCGCCGAGGCGATGTGGTCACAGGCACAATACAAATTCCAGATCATGTTCTGGATCACTGATCACCACCAAAATTGAACCAGTTGTTACTTGTCTCAATGCACACGTCCGAAAATTCCATCCAAATCTGTGCAGTACTTTTCGAGTTTTGTTGTACACGCACAGACAGACACAGACGCCGGCAAAAACATAGCCTCCTTGGTGGAGGTAGTAAATGTGTGGCATAGTATGGCGGAGACGGCACACTTGGATGTCCATATCTGTTCCAGTGACAGGTTTTCTTATGTTTTTATAGCATGCTTCTCAATGGAGCACTGCAGGGGGGCTAGCAATAACTTCCATCATGACTGGTCACTATAGCTGTTCTAGAATTGGCCCCACCATTCTGTCCAGATTCCATGGGCTGCCAATGGTATACTGTTACACTTTCAGTTGTTGCCACAAATTATATATTTAGTATATATTTAGTATATTTATCTTGTTTATATGTTGACACATGTACTGAGTATAGGCTAGTGTGTTTGAGAGATGGAGAAACAGTCTTTTTTTTGAGAGTTTGATGGGGATTGTCTCTTGTGTGTTCCCGGGTCCCCTTCGGACACAGCGATGCAGATAGATAAATCCGCTACTCTCCAAACACGGCGCACAGATGAATTTCTCTATGAAGGGATTTGACGGGACATCTGTTCCATGCGGCAGTGGAAGCGAGCAGCTGTTTCCATAGCAACTAACTCGGTCAGGCTGTCTGCATAGAGAGAGGGAGGAAGAGAGAGCTGTGTGTGTGTGTGTGTGTGTGCACACGTACTTCCGAGAACCTTAGTTCCTGTTTGGTCGTGAAATCATATTGCCCTGAAAAAAAGCCAAATTTTCATTTGATTTACAACTCCTTTGTTTTTGTGTTTGCCACTGATGATTATTTGTCAGTCACCCAAGGTTTTATATAGGAAATTTCTTCTTTCCTCCGTGTTTGTGTGTGTGTGTCTGTGTGTGTGTCTTGTGTGTTTTTATTGAATGCTCTCTGCAAAGTGCCTATTTACTGCGAACCCCCCCCCCCCCCCCCATTCATTATCACTGCCAAATATAAATTCACATTATAAGGCACCAAATATGTGTTAATCACAGGTTTCAAGTTTCTGTATTTCACAAAATCATTCTCTTCTCTTTTGTGTCTGTTACCTGTTACCATGTGTTACACCTATTTTCACTCTTTTAATAATCTCTCTCTGTCTCTCTCTCTCTATCTCTCTCTCACTTTTCACAGTACCAGTCGTTCCCCCAAAGCAGGAATGGCTTTAAGGTGGGGATGCGTTTGGAGGGGATTGACCCGCTGCACCCCTCCATGTTCTGTGTGCTGTCTGTTGCCGAGGTGAGTGAGTGACTCTCTTCCTTCCTTCCTTCTTTCCTTCCTTCCTTCCTTCCTTCCTTCCCTTTCTTTTCCCTCTCTTGAGCAACTTTCAGACAATCCTACCCTTCACACAAACTCGCAAACAAAAAAGAGTATCGTTTCCTCGGTCAATCCCAATATTTTTCATATAATGGGTCTACCATGAAGGTAGTAAATATACCATGGGTTTGGTGTTGTAGTGGTAATGTCACTCTCGTACAATCAGTCAACTCGGGTTCACTTCCTCAATCCTACGTTGCAAGCCTGTGTCTCCTAAGTGCTTACACGCCAATGGCCACATATCTATTTAAGGCTGGTGTGTAGCCTGTGAAGAAGATCTCTGGTTATTGTTTGTAGCATGCTATTGCCCATGGGCAAGGACGGGGAAAAATAATTTGATCTCTGAAGTCTTTGAATGCAAACTATTACTCGTTGTGTACTTGGCAGCCTGGTTGTTTTCCAAATAAGGTTTCAAATTACATAATTATTACTTAACCACTGGATCCATTGTGTTTATACCTTTTTTTTTTTTTACCCAAGTTCAAATTTCGTTACTGTAGAATTTACAGATGGCCTTTGACAAGGGTACTTTTCGGGCTTCCTGTTTGAAATGTCGGGACATCTGCTAGTCAATAAGAAAATGCCTTTTCACCACGGTGTAAGGACGTTTAGTGCCTTTGTCAGGGCCTTAGCCCTTCACAGGAAAAGCCCACCCCTAAAATGTATATCCATGTCATATTAAAATGAATGAGGATGATAAAGTTATGTGTAAGCTGAAAAATCAGTTTGTGAATATGGCAATATAGATGGTACGCAGCATTAGATATAGGCCTCATTCACTCTATGCAAATAAGGGCTAATAGACCAGATTGTGTGTGTGTGTGTGTGTGTGTGTGTGTGTGTGTGTGTGTGTGTGTGTGTGTGTACATTATGTATGTATGTATTTGTGAGAGAGACAGAGAGAGACAGACAGACAGACGGACACATATATTTTGTATAGATCTACAGTAATAGAAGTGCTTATGATGGAAGGGTAGCCACTTGTGTCTCCTCAAATGTATTAACTGAGCTTATAATTCCAAAGGAAAACTCTGTACACTTTAAATGTCTTTTTGTTCAAATTTGTTTTCACCTAAATAAAAAGCTGACCATAGAGCATATCTATAGACCTCTGTACTCCCCCACAGAGTCAATATATTGCATAAACACGGATATTAAATCAGTGGATAGCTCAAACGAGATGATGATCTCTGGCAACTTGTCTTTGAAAGCTTACACCTGACTCAACTAATCAGTAAACCTACTTGACTTCATCACAGATCCAAGGGGTTATCCTCTTTACAATAAATTTCAATTTCATATCTTTGTGTGTGTGTGTGTGTGTGTGTGTGTGTGTGTGTGTGTGTGTGTGTGTGTGTGTGTGTGATCAGTTGGTAATAGTTACTGGTGTTTGTATTTCAAGGTGCTCGGTCATCGGTTGCGTCTGCACATAGACGGGTACTCGGAGTGCTATGACTTCTGGGTAAATGCAGATTCTCCAGACATCAGACCAGCTGGTTGGTGTGAAGAAACCGGTCACAAACTCCACCCCCCAAAAGGTGAGGGCCACATAACACTTACAGTAATGTGTTTGTACAGAAGACTGCGGTCATATGTGATCCTTAAAGATTGTATTGGGTACCTCACTAAGGAGCCTAGGGGGAAGGAGATGGGGGCTGGAGGAGCCTATGGCATAAGTAGATTAAGTTCATTTTAACTGAGTTTGGAATTGGAAGGTTCAAAAATAGAGGAAAATGTCTCGCAATAAAACTGACTTCTTTCAAGCGGTGAATATGGTGGTGAATTCTGTTGTGAATAAAACCATTATACAGTTTATTGAAGTACATGTAAAATGTCTTAAAATTAGGTCTTCCATGTGGAAAAAAAGAAAATGCATATGGAGTTGTTTAAAGTTATACACTTAAAAAAAAAAAGCCTCTGCAAGACACTAGAGGTAAACATTGCAGTCATATTTCCTGTAATTGCTGGATACATTATTCTGCATATGAATGTGTGTGTTTGTTTTTCCATTCAAACACCCACCCCCTTAAGCACCAATTTCATCTGAGTTTTCAAATACACAAATAGACTCGTCTGAATGAGCACCTAAATTCCATTTGCTCTGATTATGTAATACCTCTGTTCTTCTCCTCCTCCATTACTCCCTTCCTTTCTTTCTTTCTTTTCCTCCCTCCCTCCCTCAGGTTATAAAGCAAATGAGTTTAACTGGGAGAAGTACCTAGATGCCTGCAATGCACAGGCTGCACCAAAGAATCTGTTCAAAGCCCAAAACAGTGTAAGTGTTCTTTTTTTTTTTTTGCTTAATCCCAACGCATTTCCGAGCAAAAGAAATAAATAACCAAATAAAGTATGCAGCATACAGCTGACCTTCTCCCTCTCCACCTTGCACAAAGTCTCCTATGGGACGCGAAAGGTCTTTCCATGGCACAGTGTGGAAATGCCGCAGGGCTAACCTTTACAATGTGTATTCAAAGTGCCCAGACAAGCTGTGGGAGAGAGGGAGGGAGGGAGAGAGAGAGAGAGGGAGGGAGGTAGTGTGTCTGTGTGTGTATTGTACCTTGTTATCTAGTCTAGAAGCTTCTAAGAACCTGTGCTTTGGACTGGGGTGGGAAAACCTGAAAAAAAATTATCAGTATAGGCTGTGGAGAAAGGAGAGCTAAAATCATCTCTACGACTGAATTTACTTCCTTTTGTTCAAGGACTTTTCTATGTTGTTACTGGTCTTGCTTATCTGTTTGTGACCAGAGTCTGACCAAAGCGGTTGTCACAATTGCCTAATGATTATTTTTATACTTTCACTTTTCAACAAGTGAAACTTGTTCAGTGATGGACAAAACATAAACTAATGCTCATGAATAGGTCAGTTTTCTATATGTGGATGCCTAATTGCCTATTCATAAACTGAACACTCGTACAGATTGATAAAAACTGTCTGAAAAGCATATCGGCCTGTAAATAGATGTAAATGTTGTTGTTGCACTGTAGTGAGAACATTGTCAGATAAAATCAGCTTAAGTGACTAGTTCCTCTCTCAAATAGAACACAAGCACCTCGAAATTTCAAGTCGGCATGAAGTTGGAGGCTGTGGACAGGAAGAATCCGTGTCTGGTGTGCGTGGCAACAGTGGCTGACGTCGCCGACAACCGATTTCTGGTTCACTTCGACAACTGGGATGACACATACGACTATTGGTAAGTGTAACAGCCCGCCCTGCGAACATGAATCCAAGTTTAGTGTTCCATTCTACAGTTGAAACTGTGAGATTTTCTTTAAAATTGCTGGATGTTTTCCTTCGCTGCTATTAAACCAACAATGAAACAAGTTATGAAAGGGGGGCAGAAGAAACATTCCTTATGGGATTTTTTTTTTTATTGTGCTTATGATTATCTTGTTAATTTGTTACGAGAGAATAAAGGATCATTAACTGCTGATTGGCTTCATCTTACTAGAAATGAATGTCCTTTTTCTTAATGTTTTTTCACACGGCACAGGTATGATGGAATGTGCAAAGCACTGTGAAATGAAGCATTCACACTCTCCTCTCATCTGTTAACCCGCACTGCCATAAACTAGCAGAAAATGTTCATCTGTGGTCGAAAGGTGTCAAAAGGGTTCTGTGTATGTCATCTCATTTTTTCCTTTTCCTTTTTCTGTGAAGGGAATGAGTTTGGCAGCTCAGGGTGAGGGCTGCCACTGCAGTCAGCAGAGATCTGAGGCAGAGATGTTGCATTAGGGCCCTCCCTTGTAGCTTTATCTAAAAGAAAAAAAGAAAGAAAGATGGAAAGAAAAGCTATCTTTGTTGGAATTTGTTGTGTTTGAAGCCCAGTCTGTAGTGCTTACTGTGGGAGATTGTCTCTTTTAAACTGATTTGGAAATCGCAACATCTGTTTGTGTTGAGTATCTGGGTTATAAATGTCAGGACTGGAAATCTCTAGTTGCAAACTCAAGTCATGTGACAGATTGCCATCGCTGCTGTTGATGCTTCATATCTCCAGAGTCAAATATTTAGCGTGGCACAGGCAAATGTATGCAAGGACGAATACTACTGCCTTTATTGGTGATTGTGTACTCAAAGCTTTTCATATAGGCGTGTAGACAAGGAGCTCATCATTATCCCCGTCATGGAGGTAATGTTTTTTTCTGTGTGGTTTCTTTACTTCCTGTGTGGTTTGTTTACTTCCTGCCTGTCTTTTTTTTTTTTTTTTTTTTTTACAAAAAAAGTGTGAAAAGGTGTGTGGTCCAAAGGTAGGGAGAAATCTTAAGTTCAGAAATCCATTCATTATGTAACTTGCTGTACCATAGCATCTTTCTGGACATTTCCACACCACCCTTTTGACACTGAATAACTTGGTTATTCACTCTAAATGGAATTCTTCCTCTGTGTGTGTGTGTGTGTGTGTGTGTGTGTGTGTGTGTGTGTGTGTGTGTGTGTGTGTGTGTGTGTGTGTGTGTGGCGTATCTGTCTGTCGATGTGATGCTCTCTTCCTGATCAGTCTCTACCCCTCTCCCCTTCTCCACACTGCCATGTTGTTGAAGTCTCTGAGGGTTTGTTCTCTGAGAATCTTCTGCTTGAGCTGTATGTGTTTGACAAATTGCTCTACCACCCTCTTTTCGTGAATTTATTCACCCTTTTCAAGGTGATCTCAGGTTTTTGGCTTTTTTTCCTCCTCCTCAGACACTTATTTCTTTGTCATGCTTTCAGGTAATTATTTTTTCCCTAAGCCATTAATGCCAGTGGTTCTTGTAGCGTGGTTCATTCGACAGACCTCATGCACCTTAAATCCTTTTAAATACCTCCTCGTTTGCTTGCACCCCTCACCTTTCATCTAATCTCTTCATTTGCTTCCAATTAAAGGCGCTTCATATTAAATTATTAATCAATTAAAGTCTACATTATAATCCTATTGTGTGTGTCCTCAGATGAAGTAATAAAGGACATCTCTGCAATGATTGCCCCAGGGTCATATCCCTTTGCTCTCTCAATACCCAGCAGCACCGTAATAGACAAGGCCGACTTATATGTATCACCACCCATTTACAACTGATTAGCATTTCGTGTAGCCGGCGTCACCCTGGTCGTGTTATAAATAATGCTCTGAATAACGTTGCGTAACAGGTCATATTTACACTCCGTATTCTTGGATTGAACGAGCACACTGTGTGGATGGGGTTGTGAGCGGCTGCTTTGTAGGAGATGTTGATTGATTGAGGGCTATTTATGTGTGCGTTTACTCACTAGAAGAGAAGAGAAGAGAAGAGAGGGAGGCAAGGGGGAGAGCAAGAGGGAGGGAGGGAGGGAGGGAGGGAGTGGGTGAAAAAAAAAGCAGTGATTCATTTCATTGTTTTTACGTAACACTGCACACATGCCTGGGCTTTGCCAATGGAAAGCTCCGGAGAATTGAGGTGGTATAATTAGATCCAATCCAGCATAAAGCGCGGGGCCTCTGATGAGGTATTAAGTAGGCTCTCCTGAAGGATTAGCTTGTTTTTTCATTAATTGTGAGGAATGACTGCTGTGTTGAACTCCTCATCTCTCTCTCTCTCTCTCTCTCTCTCTCTCTCTCTCTCTCTCTCTCTCTCTCTCTCTCTCTCTCTCTCTCTCTCTCTCTCTCTCTCTTACTCTCACTCTCCTCTCACTCTCTCTCTCTCGCTCGCTCTCTCTCTCTCTCACTCACTCACTCACTCTCTATCTCTCTCTCTCTCTCGCTCTCTCTCTCTCTCTCTCTCTCTCTCTCTCTCTCTCTCTCGCTCTCTTATTTCTTTCTGCCCACTCTCATCATCTCCACCTTGAACAATCCTTTTATAAAATCTTTTTTTTTCTTACTTTGCTTCTCATATCCCCCTTTCTAATTCGTCTTCCTTCTCCATACATTTCCTGCCATGTCTTTATTGTTCTTTTCTCTTAGATCATCTCTTCCCCGTTTTCTTCTCTTCTTTTTTGTTCATCATCTTCATCATTGTCACCGTCCTCTTCATCTCTGTTTTCTTTTAAGCTGGCTTTCTTTCCTTCCATCTGCTCTGTCTCTTTTTCTTCATGGATTTCTACTCCTGTCCCTTTTCATTTCTGCCTTTTCTTTCCCTCAATTCCTCTCTCTCCTCTCATTCTCTCCCTCTCCTCATCTCTCTCTCTCTCTCTCTCTCTCTCTCTCTCTCTCTCTCTCTCTCTCTCTCTCTCTCTCTCTCTCTCTCTCTCTCGTATCCTCTGCCATACTGACACTTTCCAGTAGGAGAAGCTCTGCTCACAAATCACACAGCTCCCTCCCTGGGAACCCACTGTGGCACACACACACTCCCACGCACATTCGCAGAGCCACTAATACATACACACACACACACACACACACACACACACAGATATACTGTACACTCTCTGTGTCTCTCTTTTTCTGTCCGTTTCTGCCACCTATCTTTTTCTTCCTGTCTCACACACCCACACATACAGTAATGGGCCCTCTTCATAGCACTCCGTACTACAGTACACACTCTCTACATACTCTCTCGTTAAAACACACACACACACACACGCACACACACACACACGCACGCACATACACTCAAACATAGTAGAGCTTAGATCGGGCCGAAAAAATTGAGCCCGACCCTACCGAAGACCGATCATTTTCTGCCCAAGCCCGGCCCGACCCGAGAGATAACTTGTGATAATGAGCCCGAGACCGATTTAAACCCGACATGTTAAATAGCCCTAATAATGGCCTACTTTTGTAACTGCATGTTCAACAACAATTCCGGATTGATTTACAGACATTTGTTCAGCATATTCTTGAAGCATATTGCCTGTTGACAAGACTTCATGTCTGTGTTGATGTCCACGTCTTTCTGTCATACCTTGTGCTGACACACAGCTCTGCGCAACTCTCATTCACTGAGATTAGATAGGCTACTCATTCATTCATTAGACTGTCATGCTGGCAAATCCACGAATAAAAAAATTAATAACCAGAAGTTTTCTGGCAATAGACAGAGGTTATAATGCGTTGTGCGCTGCAACGTTTACCTTTATTGTATTCAGAAACACTGTAATTTCTCCAAATGTATCCACTTTCACTTTCGGTTCCCACGCGAAAGAAGCACGATTTTACTGACAAACAAACTTGATGTTTCCTTATGCTTTCCACTGGACTGGGTTCATTTTATTTTATTTTTCCCCCATCACATTAGAAGCGTTATATTACGTTATAGGTCTGATGTAGCCGACAGAGCGCAGCTGACAGGTGCTGCCTCGACGCTGCGCAGAGCTGTCCAAACATATTTTTTTCTATCAATCACCTTAGGCTTAGATAACATTTTTTACTGAGTTACTTAACCATAATACATACAACTTTATTGGGTGTCACACCATATAGCGTCATAGGCTAAATAAATAAATTAAAAAAACATATATAAAGCATAGGCCTATTTATGGAACATTGATCACGAGCCCGGCCCGACCCGAGCCCGATAGAGTGACGGCAAATGTCAGCCCGAGCCCGGCCCAAGTTCGGGTAGGGTCGGGCCGGGCTCGGGCTCGGGCAGCGAATCTAAACTCTAAAACATAGCACTCCCTACTACAGTACACACTCTCTGCATACTCTCTCGTTAAACACACACACACACACGCACGCACGCACGCACATACACTCAAACATAGCACTCCCTACACAGCACACACTCCGTACACACACACACACACACACACACACACACACACACACACACTCACTCTCAAACACACAAATAGACAGGAATGCCACAACACTAGGTAATTTTACATGGATGTTTGCTGGAAAAAAAAACACATTTATAATTGCACAGAACTATGCATTCCTACTGTAGCACAAGGCAGTGCTCAGAGCTACTGTACTGTCCATACAAACAGAATGCAACCCCTCTCTTCCTGGTCCATCTCTACCATTCTAGTCCTATGTGCAGGAGAGGTCCAGCAATTTCTATGAGTCTCACAAGCACATCCTGTTTGTACCCGTGTGTGTGTGTGTGTGTTTGTGTTTGTGTGTGAGTGTGTGCGTGAGTGTGTGAGTGCGTGCGTGTGTCGTTGCACTGTATCTGAAATGAGTTGTGTGTACCATGGCCTCACATGCAAACCACAGACACATACAAACATAAACACACACACACACTTTCCAGAGGTAGCCTAGTCTGCCAGTCCCTTGAGCACACCTTCAGAGGGAAATGGCTTGTGATGATGAGGCTGTGTGTATGGGTGTGTGAGTGGGTGGGTGTTTGTTTTATGTATGTCTCACAAACAAATTTAGTGTGTAGGTGTTGTGTTTTATGTGTGTTTCACAAACAAATTTAAATCTCTCCTTGCGTCTGCCATTGCCTCTCATCTGCTGTTTTGACTGCATGGACGCAGTTCCTCTCTCCTCCGTTCCAAACAGCTGTCATTCCTCATTGGACTTCATCAAGGGATTCTTTCCCTCTTAACAGCCTCAGAAAATACCTGTGTTGATTCCGTGCCTTTTCAAGTAACAGCCCCGCACTGGTTGCTTTTGAATGATGGGACTGGGCGTACGCCGTTGAGCATTTGTCTCCCAAGCAAGCCAGCTAGCTATAATTCATAAGTGAATCAATTCTCCCAACATCTGTTTGTGTCGGCAATGATTCATATGAATGGGCAAAGGCGCAGGGATAAGTTATTTGCTTATGATGGGTGAACTCTCAAGACCCCCATCCCACCCGCCCACCATTTCTCAAACCAGTGGAGAAACATGGATGGAGTTGCTTAGTGTTTTAAAAAGTAAAAAAAGTTAATTTTCAAAAGTGTCTTTCCTAAAATCAAAGCACATTCCTATCTTAACACATAAATTTCTTCCAAGTAATCACCAAAAAAATCAGCAGGTCCTGATTAGCACAATTAGCAGGTAGCTGATGTTGCTAAAAGATTTGGACATCATTTCTAGGCTCTCGAATTCAATTGTTTCCCTATGGAACGGTGCGTCTTGACTGTTGATACGTGTCTTGCGTAGATATGCGCTAGGCGCAAGGTGAAAAAAATGCAAGTGACGAAAAAACGTAAGCGCTCAAAATTGAAAATAGTTTAACTTTTGATGTTGGGTTTTCTTCAACAATGGGCCGTTGCCTCGCTGCCAGTAATAGCTAAGTCAAGGAGTTATCGGTTTAGCCAAATCTAGCTGTCATAGCAACAAGGCATACCTTTATCAGTTTCAACCTTGCATGTTTTTGGGGCCCTTTGTCACTACTTTGGAACACTCACGTTTTTGGAGGTGTGGTGCTCACCTAGCATCATTGAGGGAATCGAATGCTGTGATGGTCAGTGCTGTGTACAAGGTGTACAAAAGGGGTGTAAAAGTGTGTTCAGCAGGCAGCATTCAAACACACACTTTCTTTGGTATTTTTTTTCCCTCAACGGTGCCTTCCAGGCAACACTGCCCTCAAGGCACTACCCCCAATTTAGGGTTAGGATGTAGGCAGGGGTGAAAGTAGTTTGAATTTCTTACCTGTACTACAAAAAAAAAAAAGAAAAAAAAAAAAAAATCAATTGCCTATAGTGCGCCCTTGTGTTATGTATGGCTCAAACAAAAAGGCAAGCAGGCCTACGGCATTGGGCTAATCTCACACACATTCCGACATTCCATAGTAGCAAACTGAACAACTGATATGTTTTAAATGTTTATTACCCATTTTTTCAAGTCAGAAAAAGGGATAAATTCAATGCATTAGAATGTTCAGTTTACTACAATGGGATGGTTTGTTTATTAAACAGCCCTAGGAACTCTGCCAGGGCCGTGCAGAGACCTTTGGAGGGGCAGGGGCTCAAATTTTAAAAAAGGGCACATTGAGCAAAATTTACAAACAACATGCCAACTCTAATTACAAGTACTTTTTAATTACAAGAGGGATGGAGAATACTGTATTTTGAAAAATAAAACTCTAAGTCTCCTATCTTAATATATCCAACAATAATGCTTGTCTTTATACAGAGGCTAGGGGCGTCAGGTCAGGAATTTTGTAAGCATTTTCATGCAATGTCCTTCATTCTGGTGCATTTTACCAGGTTGCTATAGCAATTAATTCAATGGCTTACCTAATTTGATTTGATTTCACACCAAAAAGTAGTTTGCAAAGTACTATTGCCACATTACAATAGTACTGAAAATGGCAGGCCCACATGTCACCTGTGGGACTCAAAACCCTCTGTGTGTGTAAGAGCGTGTGACTGGCCTGGCTACCAGGCACAAAAAAAGTTTTTTTCTTTCTTTTTTTTTTTTTTTTTACATTTACTCAATTGTAGTCATGACTTTGAGCCTGTGTTTGAGTGTAACATCTAGGCTACTTGGTTATCCCTTTTATACAGTAATCTATCTATATATATAATAAAAATGATGCAGCACAGCTCATCATCATGGCCTAGATCAAGAGGATAAAAACAACAAACCAAAAATGTATATAGCCATTTCTACTAAGTTCCTCTTTTTTTTTTTTTTTTTTTTTTTGTAGAACTCTATGGGATTAGTTGCTCTACTCTATGCAAGTCTAGCTGCTACAGCAAAGAAAAAGATCTGAAACTCAAACCCCTCCCCTTTCTTGTGTGTGAGACTTCAGCACTGAAGTCTGAACTGGCAAACGGATTTGGGGTGTTCACTTTCTGCAAATGAGAGATAGAAAACTCTTCTATTCAAATTACAGGTCTATATCATAATGTGTAGTGTTTTGTTTGTTTGTTTAGTTTTATTTTTTGAGCTCTTGGTTATTAGATGGAAGTCCAGCAGCTAACTAAGCCAAGTTTATAATATCAAATAAAGATATTTCCCTAGCCAAATGATCTTTACACTGAAATTGAACCACCTTATTCTCAAGCAAGTACATTACAAGTGGTACCAATGCATGCCTCTGGTTGTCTACTTTAATTTGATACCGAATACCTCCATTGTAGATGCAGGTATGTCCATATCAAAGCTTCCAAAAGACAATGAAGCAAAACCGCTTCACCCGCTATTGTATTTTTCGGCGCTCGCGTGCGCAAAAACAAACAACAAAGAAAAAACTTCGGAGTGCCAGATGCCAGAAAATGTATTTGCAAATGGCACAAATAATTGGTGAGACATTTTAGCGAATTTCCAAGTCTGAACAACAAGTGTTACTGTCACAAATGCTAAAGACAGGCAGGCCCTGTCAGAAGGGCACTTTTGACATCAAAGAGCAAAGGGGCGGTAACCCTCATGTCTTACCACTACGGCGTACCGCCTGTCAATCTTATACCGGTACGTAGTATAGGTGCGTACCGGCTTACTTTCACCTCTGGATGTAGGTTGAGGGGGTTAGGTTTAGGGCAAGGGTTAAGGTAGTGCCTTTTAGGCTGCCTGGAAGCTGCCGCTAGGTGCAAAAAACACCATTGAGCATTATTAAATATACACCTGTATGCCTATCAGTTATTCTTCAAAGTCACCTGCTAAGACAATTTTGAAGCCATAAGAAGCATTTGAGATTATTCAGACCAATCTCAATCTGTGGTGCTTGGAGTTGAGTCTGTGGGGCTATATCACATGTGTGGGTCTATGTATGGGAAACCCTGCTGTATGTGTTTGTGTTTGAGTGTGTGCCAGTGGCATATGAATGTGTTAACTGCAATCTATGTGTGTGTTTGGTAGGTGTGATGCCAGCAGCCCCTATATTCACCCAGTGGGATGGTGTCAGGACCACGGACGACCTCTCACAGCACCTCAGGGTGAGTTTACATTCTGTGTGTATGTGTGTTACTCTCATTTTCACTCTTACAATTGCGCGCGCACACACACACACACACACACACACACACACACACACACACACACACACACACACACACACACACACACACACACACACACACACATACAGTACATTGACTTTCCTGCTCTGTCAGATAATTTGTTACACACACACATATATTCATTCACTCACTCACTCACTTTAATCGTTCTCATTTTTCTCAAATATGAATGGTTACACACACACACACACACACACACACACACACACACACACACACACACACACTCACAGGTGTGCTCTTCTAGACAACAGAAGTAGCTTATGGGTTCTTGTTCCTATTGGAAAGCCCCATTCACACTGTTTTGTTCAATGTCACACTGTAATCCATTTGAAATCTACGGTCACCAAATAGCTCAATGATTAATTGAGAAAGCTGAAGCAACTCCAGTGTTGTAGTTGATTAATCACACACACAAGAGTCTAGGCAGCATGGGTTACCTGTGCCGTATTTGCTGTGTGCTGTATGCAATATCCTATGCAACTGTAATTGAAGCTGTGGATAAGGAATTGCCTCATGCTTTTGGAGAGGACCATTTATTTTCTGTCATTTAATTTCTTCTGTGAAGGTAATGAGCACCTTTCTCCTTGATGTCCTTGACTGTGATCATTAGGAAATGCATTAGCCATAGCGAAGGTCATAAAAAAAAATTCCCAGACTATAATTTGTGGTTTCGTCAGACTGTGATTACAGGGAATTTCAACAATGTCCTTGACAAAATATGTTTCTTCCCACCTTGTTCATTGTTCACTGCTTCACACTGATATGACTCACCTGAACAGCGGCTTTTTGACATTTAGCGTAAAGGTCAGAGATGGTTGTCATTTTCCACTGAACCTTCACCATTTTTTTTTTTTTTTGCTTAGTCAAATGGCATGACTAAATGGCTAAAATGCTTACTTTATTACATTTAAATGTTGAATGATAAGTTGTATTTGTCTAAAACAAATCGTGACAAAAACAAAATATAATATATTTCCACTGAACCGTCACCATTTTTTGCTTAGTCAAATGGCATGACTAAATGGCTAAAATGCTTACTTTATTACATGTAAATGTTGAATGATCCTTGCTTTGTGTAATAGTAATACTCATCTCTAAGTTGTATTTATCTAAAACAAATCATGACTAAAAAAATATTTCAAAAGCACTGGTGAGATGTATGCTTTATTGTCCCACAGTGAGAAATTTGTCTTGGGCATACAAACTAAACATGACTATAGACATTACACACAACACATGTTCAAATGCATTCATGGTTCACTCCAGTTGTTCTTAAGCTTCACATACAATCTTTCCTTTCATATCTTTGCTGTCCCTGATTAGCAAATTTATCAGTGTATAGTATAGATATTACATGCCTCATAAGCTAAACCAGGCGTTTGTCCCAGCCAGTCACTGGTCTAAAGCATTTGTGTTCATCATTGAAGTCATTATCCCTCTTAATTCAATATAGCCTTGCATCATCCCTGAGGGGCCTAGATATACATATGCACAGCTTTAGGATCAATCTGGGAATTTGACCCGCCTGCTCTCAGCAATCAGCTTTACATCATTGGGTATCGACCTGTCAGTTTATCGTCATGTCACAGAAGTGAGTCATGCTTAGGAAGATGTTTGCACAGGAGCAGTTAACACCGAATTGTTTGGGGAGGGGGAAAAAAAGCAATGCGTCAGACCCTGGTGTGACACTTTGAAGCATTTGAGTTTTGTTTCTCTCTCTCTCTCTCTCTCTCTCTCTCTCTCTCTCTCTCTCTCTCTCTCTCTCTCTCTCTCTCTCTCTCTCTCTCTCTCTCTCTCTCTCTCATTCTCTTTCTTTCTTTTTTTTTTGGAAACCATTAAATCAGTTGACGACTTTGACATTTCCCTCACATTTCTTTCATTGATTGGCGCTTCCGACACCACCGCCTGCACCACCACGGAAGAAGAAAGGAAAAGCACTTGGCGCTTGGCACCAGATCAATGATGGCTGTCCACCCCAGCAAGTAGGGGGGGAAAGGCTCGAAACACGCCGATCAGACGGCGCTGATGCCGCTATAACAGAGACCGCTATAGTTACGCAGCACGGCATTGATCATAAGTGCTTTTAATGATTCTCACTTTCTTGCTCAGGCTTCTGAACCCTTACTTTGGCTACTGGATAGGCCTATACCCCCCCCCCCCACACACACACACACACGCACTCACAGGTTCCAGCCACTTGCGTATGCAAACCCCAGGCATTACTAGCAATATCCTCATGAGGCAGCAAATTCTACCTTCTATCTATAACTCACAGTGGCTTTCAGAGCCGCCGTAGTGGTTTGAAGCATGATTGCTGAGCTGAAATTGAAATGGTGAAAGTGATGCATGGTAATATGAGTAATTGCATAAAAGTGTGCAGGCGCCCAATAAAGGTTGGTTAAGTGCTTTAAACAGGAGTAGAATGGAAATGGCGTGCGTAGTTTAAGTGGTTACGGGGCGGACCTGGTAATGGCGTGGTAATAGATTTAGGGAGCTGTTGGTGCTGCCGTTTATCGTGGCTGCCAGCACAGCACAGTACAGCGCAGCACAGGGAATCCAGGTCAGCGTATTTTTTTGCGCTGAGACCCGGGCGAAACCAAAGTCCCTCCGGACCTCTTTGGGTCTTCACCACCCTCCCAAATCACTCCGTTGCTGAGTGTCTCTCTTTCTCTTTCTCCAGCTTTCGTTCCCGCTCTCCCGTCCCCCGCTAACTCGCTCCATCTTCCTCTCTCTCTCTCTTGCTCCGTTCCGTTCTGCTGAGTCGAATTGCCTTCCCCAGGACTCGTCTCTCTCCCTCCTCTCCCTCTCTGCTAAACTGCGGTGGTCATCATTTTTTTCTTTCCCTTCGTTTCACTGTTTAAATCCAGACGGACATTGGGCCCATTTAGAATTAATCCCAGCAGCAGAATCATTGTACATTAGATCATTTTCTACATGGAGCATGAACACTGCAGGAAGGGGAGTGAGGCCTGTGTGTGTGTATGTGTGTGTGTTATCGCAGCATTATCTGTTGGGGTATAACATTATTGTAACTCAGGCCCATCTCTCGCCTGACTAAGAGAGCGTGTAATTGACCACTGGAAAGTTTGCAGCTCTGACAGATTTTCTCCGTCTCATTCTCTCGCTCTCTCCCTTTGTCTCTCTCTCTCTCTCTCTTTCCTACCTCTCTATCTTTTCAGTTTTTCTTTTTATTCTCTCTTATTTCAAACCCTCGTTCCATCTCCTTCTGACATTTTTTTCTCTTTCTACTTCTTCTTCTTCTTCTTCTTCTCTCTATTTATCTCGCCCTCTCTCTCTCCATCTCTAACACGCTCTGGTGGAGAGAGTGTAGGCTGTGGCTTAGCTGCATGGCCAGAGGGAAGTGTGGCGACGACTGATAGCAAACTTGCCACAACTGTGAGGCGGTGTCTTGAGGAACGGTTCGACGAAGCACAGCAGAACCAAATAGAAACAAGTCACTATCTTTCTTCCTCCCCCAAGTAGCCTGTCGTTTCCTGGTACAGGGATTGTGCTGAGTCTGGGCTTTATATGCATTGCAAATTGGTTCATGGTTCATGTTCATGCTCTTCATTTGCATGTTGTTACTCTCTTCAGTAGTGGTCATCAGAATATTACCCAGCCATTACAATACATTTGACAGGCTACAAACTTAGAGCTTAGAGCCAGAAGTAACAGTAAGCTATTGTACTGAACAATGCAATTTGGATCTTAATTTGATTCAGAATAGTCTCTGCATGGGCTTTTTAAGCTTGTGAGCATTGCACTGAACCGGTGCTTGAACTTGCTGTGGAGGATCTTTTTCGATGTGTTCTTGTTGTCAGCTCTTATTCCAAACCCATGGTTCAGCTTTGGTTTTATGGAAGTTTCTTAGCAGTTAAGACCAACAGCCAATCAAATGTCACCCCTCTCTCCCAGACTCCTTCTGATGTGTCTTTTTGGCTGGGATTGTTTCTTGGTTGCTCCAAGACGCAGTCTGAATCCTACTAGTCGTTGATTTATTTGTTTAATTATTGTTTAATTGTTATGTTATTGTTATGTGATGTTGTTTAATAGCAATAGTACTGAGTGGACAAGTAGAAGCTATTGGGACTCAACCAATGAATTTGACCAAAAAAAATTACAGAGCTGATCATATCAGAATCATGACTTACAAGTTCCCAGTGAGTGAGGTGCACATCTCTCCAAGGCTGTGACCTGTTCCTCTCATGGCTGCATGAGTAAAGCTTGGTTGGCGCCTCTGGAGTGGATTACTTCTCCTGTTATCCAGTGCATTTTCTAGAGGCTTGGCGTGGTGCTGCTGTTGGAATAGGCTCCATACAGGACTAAGCTAGATAAGGCCATTATCTGAACATCTCGAGTTTTCACTTTGTAAACACCAAGCTCCCAAAAGTCCTTGCTGTTCAAGCTAATCTGGTAGAGTGTGTGAGTGTGTGTGTGTGTGTGTGTGTCTGTGTGTGTGTGTGTGTGTGTGTGTGTGTGTGTGTGTGTGTGTCTGTGTGTGTGTGTGTGTGTGTGTGTGTGTGTGTGTGTGTGTGTGTGTGTGTGTGTGTGTGTGTGTGTGTCTGTGTGTGTGGGGGGACGAGTGTTTCAGACTATCCCAATCCTTACCACTCTTCCACTAATCTGAAATTGTTCTGTTACAATTGAGAATGGGGCATCCTGTGGTGGAACTAATGCCTATTTAGTGGACCATACGCTTTTGGAGGCCCCGGAAGCACACTTGTGGCAAATCCCACAAATCCATTAAGTGGTCTTTGAAACAAGTCCTGGTGGCTCGGAGAGTCTGAGAGTGCCAAGTTTGTTAAGCAAAACATCTGTGTCCCTTTACAGTATGCTATGGTGTTCATGTACTGTACAAGGGAATTGGACATTGTCTTTTTTTTTTTTTTTTAAAGCACGTGTACAGTTCCTGTTTTAATCAGATTATGTGTCTGGCTTGTGTTCAAGGACACCCCAATCCAGAGCATTTCCTTTGGGAGGAGTACTTAGAAGACAATGGCGCCTCTGCCGTTCAAAGCCAGGCCTTTTGTATGGTAAGTGCTGAGAGGGAAAAAAGAGTGAGAGCCACGGACACAATGCAACACGCATTTATCATCTACTTTGTGTGTGTGTGTGTGTGTGTGTGTGTGTGTGTGTGTGTGTGTGTGTGTGTGTGTGTCTGTGTTTGTGTTTGTGTTTGTGTCTGTGTGTGTGTGTGTGTGAGTGTGTGTGTGTGTGTGTGTGCGCCACGTGCATGTGTGTTTCAACCCACATGTGTGGGATATTGTGGTTATGAGGATGTGAGGGCTTTTGTGTTGGTGTTCGATCCTTTGTTGTCTTTGTGTGTGTACTGTATTTGAAAGGTGGTGTGTGTGTGTGTGTGTGTGTGTGTGTGTGTGTGTGTGTGTGTGTGTGTGTCTGTGGGTTGTGTTGTACTGTATTGGCATACTGTATGTGGGATTGTGCTGATGTAAGCGGAATGTTGTATGCGTCAGGGGGTGGCTTTGCAGGTGCCACCGGTGAGCTTTTCTTACCCAGCAGTCGTATTTGAGGATGAAGCATACAGAAAATATCATTTTTATTGACAGAACATAAATCTCCAAAGCATAGCCCATGAAGCTTGACTAAATCTGACTGCTAGCTAAAATATAAAAAGTGTGATTGCTGCCCCGCTGATGTGACTTGATTTTTCTCAGAAACTGAGACTACACCATCAGACAATGTGAGAAGTTCAATGTGTGTGTGTGTGTGTGTGTGTGTGTGTGTGTCTTCCTCAGAGACCTCCACACAACTTTCAGGTGAACATGAGACTGGAGGCTGTGGACAGAAGGAACCCCATGCTCATCCGCGTGGCCACCATCGCCGACATGGAGGACTACAGGGTCAAGGTGAGGACGCTTATTATACGGCTACTTGCCAAAGAAAATAAGAGAAATCTTCATGTAATCATCTGAAATGTAATTTCTTGTCATTTCATGGCTTCAGGGGATAAACAAATAGTTTGCAATGCAAGTTGAACTTGAAACATTTTTTAGAACGCAGCTGATCTTTTATTTTCAATGAAGCTCCATTCTTGAAAAGAATGATCTCTATGCACAAAATGATATTCAGACGTGAATCTTAAGCAGAAACCCTGTTGCCATTGACAGCGATCATTATACAAAAATAACTGACCTCAAAGTGAATGGAGCCAGGGATACACACACAAACACACACACACAAACACACACACACACACACACCGTCTGTGATGGAGCCTCCCGCAACATTCTAGGGAGCCAGATAATAAATGTATAAAATGTAATGATTCTAAGGGCTTTGTTCTTTGTTGCTCTTGGAAGTTGCAAATGCATGGAGTGAAACTGAGGAGAGTGAGATGAGTTATGTTGTTGCTAGTGGACAGTGTGGTTTGCCTTTATCTTGTAATTCTGGACTGTCTATCTCGTGTGTGTGTGCGTGCGTGTGTGTGTGTGTGTTGAGAAAGAGAGAAATAGAGAGAGAGAGTGAGAGAGAACTTTGCATATCTCTCAAATAATTCTCCCAACTGACTTTACACTTGGCATATTTTCTGAGGACACCAGTGAGTGACTGTAGCCTCGTGTAACCTATCAAATCGTGAAGCAAATATCTCACGACTCGCTTCTGCTTTAAGCTCTGAGGTGGCTTAAGTCCCAGTTGCTTGCCGTAACTGTCACTGTGCTGTCCAATAAAGTTGCACCATGGGAATCCACCTCTCACTTCCTGAAATGGAGCAGGTGCAAGGATAATGTTAAGTTCAGACTGTACGCGTCCGTTGTCAGACGACAGAGGGGCGTGTCTGACGGAGGGGGAGTCAATTTTGATTGGTTGACAGATCCATTTCTACCTGAAAATTTGGAACATTTTTCAGCTTTTCGACGGACGCAATGGAGCCGTTGGGATGGACGGACCCACAATACATTTTGCGAAAGCTCCATACAAAGTCAATGGGATCCGTTACGATCCGTACAGTCTGAAACGGGTCCGTTAGATTTATGAAAAACTCTACTATCTCCCAGCCAATTAATACCTGATTGTTTGACCAGTCGTCAGCCAGGACAAAACTTAACAGGTCGAAACAGGGGGCTGAACTGCATATTGACCTGCATCGATCCACGTCTTAACAGACATCATTCTTAATCAGACCTACTTCACTGCAAATCAAGTCTGTTTTTTTTTTGTTCTTTTCTGCATTTATTTAACTGCAGGAGGGCAGTCATTAAACACAAAGGTAAATTGGCTGTGCCATATATTAATGGCACATTAAAGACCGCTTCCTTAATTGCCCTTCAGGTTTTAAGAAGCGATGACTTCCCCGAATGAATTGGAGTCGCTATCTCTAAGAGATGTTTGTCAGCACATTGGCCTCTAATTACGTTTAAATGGCCAAGATGTACGGCAGGATCGGCTGCAACAGTCAGCAATATAGTGCATGCTGGCATTGTCCCATGCATTGATTTTTCCTTTTCTTTTTACTTCTTCTTCTTTTTTCTTTCTTTTTTTTAAGAGGGTTGAGTACTGAGCTCAGGCATTGTGTGTTATATTGATGTAGACTCATCGAGGTTGTGATGAATTTGTCAACATTTCTATAGTGCCCTCTTGGCAAGACTTTGGCCGTTAATCACTCTGCATATTGTAAACAAAATGAGATCTCTGAAGATCGGGCTGGACAGGAAGTGTGTGTGTGTGTGTGTGTGTGTGTGTGTGTGTGTGTGTGTGTGTGTGTGTGTGTGTGTGTGTGTGTGTGTGTGTGTGTGTGTGTGTGTGTGTGTGTGTGTGTGTGTTAGAACAGAAGCCCTATCATCTGATTACACTGAGCAGTCCTCTCCTGATATCTCTTGCATTAGCATGATAAATAATTAACATCCTGAGGCCAGCATAGCCTCAGCAAGGCTCTCGCATTCAGACAGGCACGTCCTGGCTCATTTGAGCTGTATTCATGTCTTGCTCCTGTGCAGATGCGTGGATTCACGCTTCATTAATCTGAGAAATATTCATCTCTTTTAAACAGTGCTTATTGAATTTCACATGGAACTGAGGTACAACTACATCATTGAAGCATTTAGATTAGGCATGACATCAATCTATATGAATATCCCACGGGAGTTTACACACTATTTTCTTTTTAAGATCTGTGTGTAAATGTTGTTTTAAAACCGTCAGCCCACTAGAAGAGGGTAATTGCTCTGTACTGTACATAGTCTTGTGCTAATGACTCACTAGAAGCCATGTCAAGAGTGGTGATTACAATCTATTGAATTCTGATTAGGTTAGCCATGTTGTAAATGAGTTCACCTTAATTGCCCAAAGGGTGACGTTCATCTTAATTGTACTAAAGGTGACCTCATCATCTCCTTGTTCTTGTGGTGAGTTAAGGTGGCCACAGACCAAAGATGCGTGACGAGGCGGCATGCGACTTTCTAAAAACCAGCGACGTTCTAAAACTCTGAAACTTTGACTTGGCATGTGAAATCTTTTGCGTCGGTTTGCAACTGCTTGCAACAACCTGTGACGATTGATTCACACTGCCGCAACTACTCTCTAAAACCGGTCTAAAACCGCGGATGTTCAGTCTGAATTGGCCTTTAGAAATACATGTGTTGGGATAAGCCCAGGCCTTAAATGGAATTTACAGAATCCAAGAGAGGGGTCCTGTTACTTTCCCCACTGTAGACCTTGGCCTGATTTATCCGTTTTTTCTGTGGTACCCTCTGAAATGGCGGTAATTGTTGCTTTATTGTAATTGAATCTTAAAAAATGAAATTACAGAAATAATACCTCTTAACAATATTGATCTAGTTATTTTCTTGGTAATTTATTCGACTAAAACCATTTGCTCGTGAGTTTTAGCTGACAGTGCTCCCGATGTTTTCTTTTCAGTCAAGAGCCTTGAGACCCAGCTAAAGTGTGATGTGATCTGGCAGTGTCTGGCAGGCTGGGAGTCAAATGCTCAAACCACAAAGCTGCAAAGCTGTGACCACTTGAGAGACTACTAGTGCGCCTTTGAGGACGCAAGGCTGAAATTCAGTCACTGTCAGCAGAATAAATCAGACAGATGTTTTTTTTATTATTATTTGTTTTGGTTATTTTTTTTTTCTTGTGAAGGAAGCTGTTACTGTGACTGAAGCAACTAGGTTTGTACATCAGTCAGACTTTATGGTCAGAACTGGTAGTGGTAGACAAAACAGTTTTAGCATTGTTTGACAAGTATAAGTAAGTTAAGTATGTGTATTATCATTTCACCGATGCCGATGCAAAAGTACTCATCCATGTTTTGTGAAAAAATATTCTTTTTGATGCACTCTTTTCTCCAGATATTTTTTTTCTATTTAAGGTGGAATTATTCTCTATCATTTTAATTGTAAGACTAGCATAAATTCCTAAAAGTTTATTATATCAGGGGCTGCCAATAAATATGGAGGGCACTGTACATTTAACCTGAGAAGGGTGACTGTATCAAACATAAAAGTCGTCCTTTTTTTCCGGACAGAGTAAAAGGGAAAATCTCTCTGTAAGCCATATTGATTTGTCTCAAATTCCCCGTGGAGGTGTTAAGGACCTAAGTAGACCCGTTTGCAATGTTTTCTTAAGGTATCGCAAAGCTGAATCGACTTTATTCCAAAAACACATCATTCCTCTCAATTGTTTTCAAATTATGTTCAACATGTTGACATGGCATGACATGACTGCCTGTGATATGACATCTAATCACAGCCCCTGGATATAGTGTGTGATTGACCTCAGAGCACTCAGAACATGTGGCGTTGTGTTTGTCACAGATCCACTTTGATGGCTGGCACGAGAAGTTTGATTTCTGGGTGGACTCAGACCTGCCCGACCTTCACCCTGTGGGTTGGTGCGCCCGCACAGGTCACCCTCTGGAGCCCCCTCTGAGTGAGTATCCGTCTCCCACCTCCTTCATTTCTCACTTTCTCTCTTCATTTCTCACTCTGTCGCTCATGTCCTCTCTCTCTCACTCTCTCTCTCTCGTTCATTTTCTGTGTCTATGTCCCTCTATCTCATTCTCTTTCTTAATCACTTTCCCGTGTTCTCTTTCTCTCACTCTCTCTTCTTTCTCTTATGTTGTCTTTTTCTCCTTCTCATATTCTTTTTCTCTCTCTGTCTCATGTTCTCTCTCTCTCTCTCTCTCTCTCTCTCTCTCTCTCTCTGTCACTCGGGCTTCTCTCAAGGACCCCCACGCTCATTTGATCTCCTCTATCGATTGCCTGCCTTCCAGCCACCTTGAGTGGTAAATCTTCTTGACATTTATGGAGCTGCTCCAACCTGTGCCTAATGTCTTGTGCTCAATCTGTTTTGTGGTTGAGAGGTTACACAGTTAGCTGGGGCTCATCCACCGTCATATACTGTAGCCTCTTCGCCACAGCCAGATGGGAAGCAGAAGAGAAAGGGACGCAAAACAGATGTGCTTTGGGCTTTTCCACTAAAGCCGTCTGCACACCGGCTCCGAAACAGTGCTGAGCACTCCGCTTTCAACATTCTATTCCAGTGTATTCAATGTAACCCTGCACACCATCGCCGAACTCTTCCGCCGTTGATTGTGAATTACGATTGAAGTCTATTTCGTTGAAGCTGTCCATTGACATCCATCGTTGATTCCACAGGCTACTCTACTAGGTTTGTTGCGAAATAGTCAAATTCGAAAATGCTCCACAATGCTGTTGGAAACAGTTTGCCGCAGCCTTAAGCATGTGTTTTTCAGCTCCCCGCAGCTTCACTTACAGTTTATTCAGTGTGCAGGGATGAAAATTAGTGGATCATGATCTCCTCATAGCTGCTCTGTGCAGTAGTATTGCAAAAGTCAGTCAACATCAGTGAAGCATTGATTTTGCAGGACTGGAGAACCCCTGAGCTTTATATGTAACTGTCAGAGCTGATGTGTTCAATGCAGTTCTATGCAGTCCAACTGCTCTGAACCTTTGTGTCCTCATCTCCACTCAAATCATGTTTCTTGTATGCCTCATCTGCCAGTTAACTATGATGGATTGCCCCCGACATAACGACTTGCATTATCAATGCCAGAGAAATGAATGGAGTAGAGAAGTAACCGGAAGGAAACAAGCCATCCCCCTCATCATAACCGCATCCTTCAAACAGAACGCCACTGGAAACAAATCTCTCTGTGGCTCTTCTTGGTAAACATATTTAGGGATTTGAGCAGATGCAACATTGTTATGATTCCAGCGAAGAAGGCGAGATTGAAAAAAAAAAAGAAGCCTCTAGTTTAATGCAGGAGGCTCTGTCTCGGTTTGTGTCTTTGTCAATCTATTTAAGGAGGCATTACTGTGTTATACCGGTAACCATGTTGTCATATGGCGTCACCCCAGGGGTATAAAGTAAAGCTCAAGCGCCGTTTTGTATGTAAACGACTTTGACACTTCCTCTCTGGAAGCAGTGCTGTGTATTTATATTTAATAGCCTCCGATCCAGGCAACTCTCCTCAGTGAGCATAGGTAGATTCAATCTTATCTTGCCGTGACTCTTCAGTTGCAGAAGTTTCTCGATTGTCCGAATAACCTCACTGTAAGATGGTGTACATTGACAACTTGAAGAGATATTTCACAATGACAAATGAATTGGCCTCTCTGCTGTGAAGAAGTTGTTGATGCATGTTATCCTCCTGTCTATTGTGCCATTGTCTTGCCAAAGTGGCAGGAGCAACATGAAGACTTAGAGTTCACATAAAGCAGGGGGTACAGTAGCAGAAATGTGCACTTAAAGTACACTTCACCGTAGAGTCGATCAGTTAAATATTCTACTGCTTCTCTCTGGTGAGGTCTTATGTGGGGTTCTCTGGCTTTGACTTGAGTGCTTCGGCTTGATGCTTTGAAGATCCCTCTGTGACCCTGAATAGTTTTTTTTTTCTGTGTGTGGAGTTAATGGTTCCTTTCTAAAACATTTAGCTCTTTTAAAAGACCCAAAGCAGATAACTTTAAGTGTATGCTATCTCTCTTCATCAACACGCTTTGAGACTTTGTGAAATGATTTAATGTGATCTCTCTTTGTGATTCTTTCTTTCTCTTTCTCTCTCTCCCTCTCTCCCTGTGTGTGTGTGTGTGTGTGTGTGTGTGTGTGTGTGTGTGTGTGTGTGTGTGTGTGTTTTCTCTCTCCAGCACACACAGGACTTTCTGACCTCAAGAGCTCTGTCACCCAGGGAGTGTGTCCCACGCCAGGATGCCGTGGTGTGGGCCACATCAAAGGGGCGAAATACACAGGACACCACAGGTGAGTCACTTCCTGTGTCTCACACAACCTGTCCAGCCAAAGAGGGTTTTTTCTACATTGTGAAAGTCTCTTTCAGTGCACAGACTGTTTTTGTTTTGTTTATACTGATTGAACAAAGATTGAACATTGTATTTTGTTAGAAAATGATATCCTTTGAGAGTGGGTGTGCTGTGTATTGAGTTGTTTTGTTTAAGGATAGCAGGGTGATATTCGGACATTTGCTGAACGTGAAGTCCATTCTTGAACAGAGATGTGTAAGGAGGGTTTTTTTTTTCCTGGCCATAGTTCAGAGCTTAGGCTGGCTAAGCCTTCATATCTCTTGTATATTGCATTCCTGCACTGACAAAGGGTTATAGATCTTGCAAGAAAGCCATTAATATTATATGGTTTGCTGTGAGAGCCAGCCAGAAATACAAAGTGCTTTTTTTATTCAACATGCATTTTTGACATCTTATCAAGTAATCATAATATCTAGCACAAGGAGATCAGGCTTTTAAAAATGACTAATTTTCTCATCCATAACATAATAACAACTGCTAGTTGACTAGCTGACAAGTTAACCTTTGTAGCCCAGCCTAACAATTGTAACATACTTGAACTGTTGTTCAGCACTGCTTAGGACAAACAAAACAAAACACTCTGGTCCACATTTTTCTATAAATAAAACATTGTCAATTTGAACACAACCTTACATATATGCATATCTGTCTGAATTCTGCCACTTTAGCAGATATATATCATGTGAATTGTATATAAAGAAAGTAATCAATAATCTCAAAGAAACTCTTCTATTGTGAACTACACTATGGTTGTCCTCTGCTCTGCATAAATTGCTCCAGAGCGTGTGCAATGTCCGCTGTGACCTATACAATCCATTCTTCTCTCTCATCTCATCTCATCTCAGCTCATCCACACCCTATTCTATTTTTGCCTCTCGCCTACCTATCCCAGGGATCTAATCACTGCCCAATCAATTGGTCGTGGAGTCTGCATATTCTACCTCATCTTGAAACAGCAGGACAAGGTCCTTCTGAAAGGCATTTCTGATTACTGGGACTCCTGGCTCTGTGTGTGAGAGAACCCATCCCATATTTCCCGGACGTCCATGATTCTCTCTCCTCTCTCTCTCTCTCCGCGCTTCTCCCGACTCTAGATGGGGTTGAGCTTCATTAGTGGAAAATTTGCATCTCGTTTGCATGCATTAGCATGGAATTAACTGAAAATTGCAATTAAACTGACTATTATGTGTCAGACGGTCATAC
Organism: Sardinella longiceps; assembly: GCA_027497455.2. Taxonomy (NCBI): domain Eukaryota; kingdom Metazoa; phylum Chordata; class Actinopteri; order Clupeiformes; family Clupeidae; genus Sardinella; species Sardinella longiceps. The sequence goes on from JAODXP020000027.1 coordinate 1,322,963, forward strand.
ATTTACCTCGTCTGTTTACCCTTTTACTTCTTTAGTGGTGCAGAAATGAAAGTCTTTTTCGCAGTGATAAAAGAATAACAAAACAAACCACCCAAAAAAAAACGAAACTTTCAGAGACTTGCCAGTCGCTGGCAGGCGTCTACGAGTACTTTTCCTCTCCGGCAGCGTTATTGCGTGTTTTCATTACCTTAATGCCTGGTGTCGGTGAGTAAATGTGATCGCTGGATGCCATGGCAGCCCGAATGAAGGGGGAACCCGGAGCAAAGTTATTACAATAAACAAGCCTCGCCGCTTTCAGGGCCCATCTGTCATTCTGCGAAGGCGGCGTAATAAAAACGTTGCTTGACGCAACATATTAAAGCGCATAATCGAGACTTCAGAAGGCACTTCATATTCCTCTGCTGCTGTTTTCTCCTTGCCTTCATTAAAGTCTGCTTATTCATTCCGCTCCATTAGGCTTGATGAAGCCAGTTGGGTGAGTGATAGTCGAACTCTTTAAAATCGTGTTTGGAGAGAGTTGGAGTTTTGCTTTATTGCTTATTCTTTTATTTTGACACAATAATTGCAGGCAATTACGACGGATATCAGCCAGGTCATTTGTGGGCACCCTACAGTACGTGGTGCCCAGTGTCTGTTGCCAGCGCACTCAAAGGAGGCCTGCCGAAGAGATTAGCAACTTGATCTCTAAAAGTTTCACTAGCTCAGTACAGATGAAAATTGCAAAGAGGGCAGCTGAATCCACCGCTCGAACTTCTCCAAAAATACCCCCCAGTGCTATCACTCCCAATGCTGCTATTGATTTTTTGCCTCCATGCTATGGGCACTGCAGACAGACAGAGAGAGAGAGAGTGAGTGAGAGAGAGAAAGTGAAAGAGAGAGTGAGTCTCTCGTCCTCTCCCAAAGCAGTAATTTTAGCCTCACTCCATCCGTCTATTTTAAGCTCCTGGGGATCCACCGACGCTCGAGGCGTCAACTGCGTCCCATCGAGCATCAACGCCATCGTCCAATTAAACAGAGAGGATTGGCGAATGTTGTCACAGTGTTGTCAAATTAAATCCACGGCGCGGCATCCTGAAAGCAACAAGAGTTCCAGCACGGTTGGGAGTGCTGTCAGAATATGTCAGTGCTTCTGTAGACCACGAACGGGTGCATTATTTTCCTTCACTCTCCCAGAGAATGGAGCTTAAAAGAAAATCTATTGCTGTATGGTGAATGTATAGGGCCTGAGGTATATCATATAAGTCATTAATCATAATCTCAATGTATGCAACATATAGCCTGTCTCCTGGCCTTTTCATGTGATTGCTCATCAATGTCTTTCGCCGTTTTTTTTTTTTTTTTCTCTCTCTCTTCTTCCTTCTCAAACGTCTCGTGGAGCAACGTGCTCTGTCATCTGAATCGGGCTCCTCCATTTAGCACCCTTGTATTGACACAGTGCAATTTGTCTGCTCAAAATTCATGAGCAGGCCCATTGGGGCCTGGAGGCCTGCTGTTTTTTTACAGCCGGTAATAGAGTTTAAAGCGACCGGCTTCTGGTCAGGCATCACTCTCCACTCGCTCACCATCTCGCTAGTTTTATTGGCTCGTAAAAACCTGGGGGGTCATGGCGAGTGATGTCAAATCCCAGTGATTACTCCTTTTAAGATGGTTGACTTCTCACATGCTTATTGCCATGATGGTGGAATGGGGTAGGTTGTGAGGGGCGGTGAGACGTTTAACCGCCTGCGGCTCTGCATCAGATGGCTCCTGTGCTCGAGCCGGTTAGCCATGTGGTCCTCACCTTCCCTGATTAAGATCTGATGGCGGTGATGATGGCATCTCGGCATGCTATCTGTAATTAGCATCAACCTCCCTGCCCTTTGTTGTTCCCACTCCTCTCTCTTGCTGTGAAGGGCGCTTCAAAGGCCACCATTGGCCTTTTAAAGTCAGTCAGGTGCAGGGCAAGGCTAGTTCCCCCTCCAGCCTCCCGCAGACCCCAGCTTTAATGTAAAACCCTCTCAGCACCCTTTTGGTCCTTCCTATTCATTACCGCACTTGGGAGACTTGGCTTCCACGAGGTAATTGGACTGCAGTGTTCGGAATTTGAGATCGGGCAGATGTCCCTCCTCCTCCTCCCCTTCCTCCTCCTCCTCCTCCTCCTCCTCCTCCTCCTCCTCCTCCTCCACCATCTCCTCCCTGCCAGTCAATGCTTGCTGGCATTTAGCGGCTTCTTAGGTCTCTGAAAGAAAATGCTGAGGCATCTCTTGTTTCATAAGGTTAGTAACTATCCATAAACTCTGAAGTGTGTGTTGTTGTGGGAGGATGGAAGGGTGGGTGTAAGAAGCGATGGGGGAGAGCAGTACAGAGAAAATCTCCGAGGGTGAGAACTCTGTTCCAAGTTGCATTGAGGTGTCGTGGCGCTGGAAGAAAGCGGTGAATTATTGCCTGTGTTGGAGCGTCCCGCATCTCATCAATCATATCCCTCCTTTGCAACGGGGGCCATATGCTGTGCTCTCGTCTCGGGCGCTCCCGGGCATAATGGCAGGAGATGGTCCCTCCTTCTCCAGCGCGAGCCGAGCGACCGAACGAACGACGCAAGGACACAAAGCCTCCGCAGCCAGATGGGCTCACAGATGTGAGGATGGGACAGTGTGGAGCCCCTGGAGCTGTGGCGAGCCTTGTGCCGCCCAACTGCTATTCATACACACACACACACACACACACACACACACACACACACACACACACACACACACACACACACACACAGACTATATATATATATATATATATATATATATATATATATATATATATCACACACACACACACACACATATGTATACACACACACTACATGCACACAGATACAGTACGGTATATATCACACAAATACAGTGCAGTGTATATATATGTATATACACACACATGTATGCACACACTACAATGTACACACATACACATGCATGAATGCACACATATGTCCACATTTAAAGCGATTGTTTTGATAGCTCTGCTCGAGCAAGAAAGAGAGAAGGAAAGGGAAAGAGTGTGTGTGCGTATTAGTTTCTATCTACCACAGCTGAGTGATCTTCCATATATACTGTATATATGCAGTACTGCTGTGTATATTTAGGTGGCTGATGGGAGGTTTGTTATTGTTTAGAGGAGTTAATTTCACAGGTGAGTGTGTGTCTGTGTTATGCTTTGACTCTGACTGGTGTAATGACACTGCAATGGGCTTTGTGTTTTCGCTCCTCTGGCATAATCAATTTGGTCTGGATTTCAAAGAACAGTGGGGGAAAAATTGAACTGTGTCTCAAAGCCAAGTAATGGATTTTAAATGAGCCCACAATCACCTTAAGTCTCAGCCAGATACTCCACACCATCCTTACGAAAAGAAGATGAAAGAAAACAATAAAGGCGGCAATGCTCTGTGTGAAATAATTGCCCCCCCCCCCCAAAAAAAAAATCTAATTTGATAGAAACTCCCTTTCTTTTGTCAGCAAAGATAGCGATATTAACATGTCTAATAAGTCATTACTGAGACATGCCACTTGCAAAGGGACTCCGTGTGGGAGAAGCTGACTGCAGTGCAAAAGCAAGTGGATTGAAGTTTCCCCCCGTTCACTTGTTCCAACCTGCCTCTGCTGGGAACCTCTACTTTGTCTCATCCCTTCAAACGCAGATCATGGCGGTTCTTAGGAAGTTGGTTTATGTGATGCGCTGTGACAGACGCCACTTGCAGAGCCAGCCCTCTGTGCCTCTCAGGCACGGGCACGCTTGAAGAGGAAAGGGGCTTTGTGGGTGGCGCTTACGTGTGTGTGTGTGTGTGTGTGGAAAGTCTCTCTCTGTAAGTTGGAAGAGTGGTTTTATTTCTCTCTCTTTTCCTTTATCTCTCCTTCTCCCCCCCCCCAACCCCATTCCTCTTCCTCCCTCATTCCCTCGCTCCCTCTCTCCCTCCCTCCCTCACTCCCTCCTTTCTCTCTGTCTCCCTCTATTCAAAGAGATCCTTCTCCTCTCTAGTTCTCTCTGTCTTGATCTCCGTAGCCTCGCCCTCATCCTACCTCCATTTCCTGAGTGTTTGTTTCTCTCCTTTTACTTTCTCTTCTCCTTTCTCTTCTGTCCATCTTCCTCCTATATATTACATTATATATATTCTTCCTGCTTAACAGGACCTACACCACCTCCTCTTTCCGTCCCTTTCCAGCCTCTCTTCATCCTGCTTTTTTTCTCTCTTTCTATCCACACTGCCTCTACCTTTTCTGTCTCGTTCTTTTTCTCTTTTACAGATAATTAAAGTAAACTTTAATGTTGTTGACATTCTCTTCCCCCTCATTCTCTCTGTCTCTCCCTCGCTCCCTCCCTCATCTCTCTCTCTTCTCTTTCTCTCTCCCCCCCTCCTCTTCCTCTTTTACTGCAGTGCCTTCGGCTGTCCCTACTCGGACATCAACGTGAAAAAGGAGGTGGTGCTGCCGGACCGTCTGGGCGGTGAGAAGCAGATCACCTTCGTCCCGGTGCACTTTGTGCAGAAGACCAAGCGCCTGTCCCCCGAGGAAGAGGAGGACTGCAAGGAAGAGGATGGAGAAGCCATGGAGACCAGGTGCGAGCCAACCTCCCCCCCACCCCTCTACCGAAGTCTTCCAGTGCCAGCACACACACACACACACACACACACACACACACACACACACACACACACACACACACACACACACACACACACGTCAAGTCAAGTGTTTTTTATTGTTATTTAAACCATATAAGTTGTATACAGTCAGAGGAAATGCCACTTCACATTTAAACTATATAAAATGCAAGACAAGGCTACATATTTAGTGCATGCATGAGGCAAACATAAAGTGCAATGGATTATAGGACAGACAAGGGACAGGAGAGACAACACAATACAGTACATACTAAGTAGACTTGTACTACAGCAGTGGCTATAATAATTTAAGACGAGGTAGTTACGTGGAGGTAGAATCTATAATTTAAAAATTAGCTGTAGAGAAAGAAAAGAGCAGGAGTGCATTCCAATTCAGTTTGAGAGGCCTTGCATCATGTCCCATTGTTCAGCTGTCTGAATGCTTGGTGAAAGCAGCACACACATACCTTCCTCTTCCTCGAGGCAAGGCAATACAGTTTTGTTAGTATGTAAAGCATATCAGACTCACAGTAACTTTGCATGCTCTACCCAGATGACAAAACTAAAAACCATCGACAAGCATCCTGTTTTGTATCCTTTTGCGTCTTTTCTGAAAGGGCTACTGAAGTGGTTTTCAGGATATTTACGTTTTTCCTGTGCTTGAATGATCATCATCATTCTCCTGAATTTCAAGGACCGGTTTAATTTGTTTTGATTAGTGTTTTGCAGATTTAATTTGGGGGTGAAATTTAAGTAATCATACACCCCCTCCAGCTAAACCGATTTACTTGCAAGCTGTCCCGTGTTTTTTATTATATATATATATTTTGTAAAACCTCTCCAAAGATGCTGTGTAAGGCAGTATTCACAAAGGTCAATCCCTCACTCAACTCAACTTTCAAATCGCCTCAAGTGCAACGTTTGTGTCTATATATACTTTTCTTGCTGTTGGATTTATGCTTCACACAAAGGATTTCATTTAGCCCTCAGCGGTGGAGATATGAAATGGCGTGTGTACACTGAGCTATGATTAATGCCAACCATGAAAGCAACCACTACAACACTGACATATAGATTTCCCAATGATCCACGCCCCCCTACACCCCCCACACACACACACACACACACACACACACACACACACACACACACACACACACACACACACACACTTATGCGCACAAGCCATAAATACGCTCCCCAAATCCATATCTGCCACTCAGGCCCCTATAAGAGCCAGCATGCTTTTATTAAGCTATTACACGCCTTGTCACGAACGCCACCCCGTCTCACTGATGATTCACACGTCACGTACCTCAGCAAATGAAGGCTTAACCAGTGTCCCATGTTTTGGAGGGTTTTTTTGGGGGGGGGGGGTTGTATTAGCAGTCATTTTTTCCTTCATTCTCTGTTGCTTTATTCCTTTCTTCCTTCCAGTTTTTCTTTCACTATTTCTGTCTGTCTTTCTTCCCATCCCCACATCTCAGAATTTATTGTACATGTCATTTTCCTGTCATTTATGTTTACCTTCTTTCTTTTTCCACTTTCTGCCCTGTTTTTCCACATTCTTGCGTTCTATTTTGTTTTTCTATATCCTCTATGCATTCTGTCTATCTTGTGTGGTCTCAGTCACTCAACTGTCCCTCTCCTCCTCCTCCTCCTCCTCTTCCTCCTCCTCCTCCTCCTCCTCTGCTAGCACACATCTGTTTCACTAGTGTTTGGGGAGAGCTGCACCAGGCTCAGGCGTTGACTCAGCAATGTGTAAAAGCTTAGGCTTCAGTCGGGAGGATTGCACTCAAATTGCATTTGCTTTGCCCAGTCACGGCCACCTGCTGTGTTTGTGTGTGTGTGTGTGTGTGTGTGTGTGTGTGTGTGTGTGTGTGTGTGTGTGTGTGTGTGTGTGTGTGTGTGTGTTTGCCTTGCCCTCTCTCTTCCTCGAGCTGACGGCTGGGACACTTGCAAAGCCTGTCCAGTCCAGGCGTCCACACGCTTCCAGTTCCCTGTCATTTAGCAGCCTTATTGATAGAAAAGCTCTTTTTATTTAACAGCCTTCATGTTCTTGCAAACACAAACACTCATTACCTTGAAGGCTTTTACACATGAATGTGAGTAATATTACGCACATGCACACACCTGCCTGGAATGATAACATGAGTGGGGGAAAAAAATAATTGAACACATGAAACAAAATAAATTTGACAAGGAATCCCACCTGGCACGAAATGCAGCTCTTCTGTGTTGTCACCATTCTGAAGGGATTTGCCACAGTCAGTTTGCAGCTCAACATGAAAGCCAATAGATTTATTCAAGGACGGGCTGAGGCCGGTGGGCAAGTGTTGGCAGTGTGCATTATTCAAGAGCAGATCACCTTTCTGTAAACACTAGCGAAATGTATTGGTCTTCTCCATCATTGGTATAGATGTATTCTCCCTGCAAGGAGGAAGGCAGGGTGGTTTATGTTTTATGTGAATAGCAGCCTTGCCTGAAGTGCTCCTTGTACAAACACATTTTTTTTCTTTATTGGTCAGAACCAGCATACCTTCCTGAGCGGAGAGCCATGTAGGCTTTTCTCCAGGCATGTTGTGGTTGTTTTGTCTTTGCTTCAATGTCCAAATTCCTGACATGACCTCTCACACACATTGTGTGCTCCTGTCTCCCCTCCTCTCTTCTCTCTTTCTGTGTGTGTGTGTGTCTCCATTTATCTATTCTTCTCCCCTTTCTCGCTCTCTTTTTCTCTCCATCTCCCATCCTTTGCCCTCATTTCTCTCTCCCCTCCCATCCCCATGTTCATCTCTCTCTGCCCCCCTCCCCCCTCCTCATGTCTTCATCTCTCTCTCTCTCTCCCCCTCTTCATTTTTTCATCGCTCTCTGTCTGTCTCTCTCTCTTTCTCTGCCCCCCCTCGTCATGTCTTCATATCTCTCTGTTCTCTCTCCCTCCCTTCTCCCCCTCTTCATCTCTCTCTCTCCCTCTCCCTCCCTCCCCTTCTCATGTCTTCATCTATCTCTCTATCTCTCTCTTTCTGTCTCTCTCCCTCCCTCCCCTCCTCATGTCTCCATCTCTCGCTTTCTCGCACTCTCTCTCTCTCTCTCTCTCTCTCTCTCTCTCTCTCTCTCTCTCTCTCTCTCTCTCTCTCTCTCTCTCTCTCTCTCTCTCTCTCTCCCTCTATTCAATTCTGTTTATCTCCCGTCTCCGTCCTCCCAGGGCCATGCTGTCAGGTTACGAGGGGGCCAGTCGTCTGAGAGGCCGCTACTCATCCAGCCCACGCTCGGCCGCCCAGGCCCTGGTGAAGAGCGAGCAGCAGAGAGACGACCCCTCGCCTCAGGGACACAAGCTCCTCTCACCCCTGGGCAAGCGGGGCAGGCTGCCCAACAGGTAAGACCAGTCCCTCGGTCAGTCTACTTGGACTACTGCTGATGCTGCTTACTTTAGGTAGCAGTACTGTAGGTAACCGGATGTGTACTGCAGTGATGTGTTTCAGTTTACCTTCACAGAGTACTGAGTAACATCATTCTGATGTATTGAGTGCAATTGTCTTTTGTAAAAACTTTACACTGTTGCTTTGTCTGTTGCTATGCAGCATTCATGATGCTGTCGAAAAAAGAAATGTTAGTCACCCATTAAACAAATGGCAGGAAAAAACGCCACCCAATCAATTTGGGCATCCTATCGAAATGATTGAATGATTATATCAAACTCAACTGCAATGTGGCTCCTCCTTTGCACCATACAGTACACAGCACTCATCCTCTACTCTTGAGGTGGGGGGGGGGGATCTAAATTGATGTGTATTCACAGATTCAGCTTGTACAAGCATTTTAGCAGGACCCTGTAGCCTACGCTACCTCTCATTGTCTTGTAGAAGATTTAGAGCAGCTGTATGGCTGTATAATGCAATAGTGTTATTTCTTGCTGCTGTCTTCCAAAGAGAGACCTTCTGCATTGTTTTGACATCCTGTTGTTTAGTTCTGTACAGGCCTGTATAAGCTAGTCATGATGCCACAGATAATTTGCTTTCAGGTGTTCAATGGAGGGACCTTTCGGTTGGAATTTGTTGCTTGCGAAAAGAGAGTTGACCTTTTCCCTGAGAGCCAATTAAAATCTTTGTTGCTGAGAGGCACTGGCTGTGTCAAACCAAATGCACAGACTCTGGAAGTCATCCAGAACACATGGTCTCAGAAGACTTTTTCAGGAAAAATGTATAAAGCAACTTCATTATTTTGTCGCCAGATGGCATTACTTTATGGAAAAAGATAGCTTTACATTTGTGAACTCATTTTTTTGTTTGTTTTCTTGGATTTTACACAGTTTCTTGCCATCTTCTTGCTCTTCCTTTCCTTTCATGTCCAATCAAATCCGTTACATTTTGGAGATCTGTAGTGACTTAGTAAACACACACACACACACACACACACACACACACACACACACACACACACACACACACACACACACACACACAGTGCCTCATGTCGGCAGTAAGTTGGATAAAGTATCAGAGTAGCAGAGTGGATTCATGGGTGCAGTTACTACTACTTTTTCCATCTGTTAGGAAGCTAAATTGGGATGGTGTTGCTAGCCAAGTTAAACTACTTTGCAATCAGAAAGCAGTGACTAAGCCATGCGTCTTTCTTATATAATAAATATGCAGCATATCTTGTTTGTAATGAATTGAAATGGTTTGAAATGTTGATCATCCACATACCAGTGGTTACTCCTAGCCGCTGCTCTCTACTTTTAACTCCTCCAAGTTGAATATAGCTTGGAGACTGCAAATTATTGGCTTTGTGATTTTCTGATCTTCTCTATTTTAAAGGAACACTAGGCAACATTTCACCACTGTTAAAGGGTGTCCCATTGTTAAAGGGTGTCCTTTTAACATTCACAGACAGTGAATCAGCCTTCATGTCCCTCATAACAACAACCCCCTCTCAGGAAGATGCTCCTGAGAAGCGGTCACCAAGCATTCACTTGATTTAAGTCACTCATCCCAAGGGAGTTAGATCACCCGACAGCACAGACACCCACATGAACAGCCTTGAGCCGAGTGGATTAATGTGGGACAACAATAAGCAATATTATTATCACATCACTCCTCGGCTTGTCAATACACATAATTCCACATGGGCTCAAACTCAAGACTAATTGTTGTATAAGTAAAGAGGACTTCAAAGTTTTGCCTCCACCATTGTGGTTTCATAAGCTCAAGCCAGTGATTTGAGTGAACCAAATAAAGGATGCTCGGTAATGCCTTTTGAAAGATGCGGCGACTCAACATGGAACAGGATTAATATTGAATGGGTTTGTATATTAGGTGGGCAGTGGTAACAGGGAGTAGGTGGCAAAGTAGGAGATGGATAAGCTGCTTTTGTTATAAAAAAAAAAAAAAAAAGCGGGCCAGTCAACTGAACGGCATGAAGATTATGTAAGACCGCGGTTATGTAAAAAGAGAAAAGACATTGAAAGTGCTTCACAGTATTTTAAACAGAAATGAGGAGCAAACCCATAATCCGTCCTGAAAATGGGTTGTGTGTGTGTGTGTATGTGTGTGTGTGTGTGTGTGTGTGTGTGTGTGTGTGTGTAGTGGTATTTGTTTTTTAGACTGTGTGTGTGTAAGTGAAACATTGATAAAACGAGGGATGGAATTTTCCCAATTGAAATGACTTATTCAGTATATTCATATCAGAATGTCTTCGCATTACATTAAGTATTTAACGAAAAAATGAGTTTACATCATCCCCGCCATTGGCCTTGCGCCAAATGACGGTTTTAATTGACGCATCGCCTCAAATGGAGCTTTGATTGGTCTCATTTATATTGCATTTCAGCCATGACATCCCTCCAAGTGAACAGAGACATAGCACAGAGTGATGTTAGCATGAATTAAAGATTAAATGTTCTTGCACTGTTATTTTTCCACTTCCATTTATCCAGCGGGTCAACACTTCCCCTTTTTAATTACACTAATCCCCAAAATTCAAAATGGAACAACTATCTTTTTTCCCCCTCTCTCTCTCTCTCTCTCTCTCTCTCTCTCTCTCTCTCTCTCTCTTTCTCTCTCTCCCTCTTGCTCTCTCCCTCTTTCTCTATCTCTCTTGTGCACTTCATTAATCACTGAGGATTGTTTACTTGACTTTGTGTTACCAAAAAAATAGAATGCTTCCGAGCTATTTTTCTTGTGCTTATGATCCATAAACAAGAGGGTTCCCATGGGGATTGGGATTTGGCCTTACCCCCCCACACTCGCTGCCAAAGGTCTCCAAGTCTCCGGGGAGCGTCGCTATCGATGCATGCGACCTTGTGTTGGGAAAGTGAAGGCATGCCTGTCTTCCACTCCTCACAGTCCTACTCTGGTAGCCAGTCCCCAGTCCTAAGGCAGTGCTGTGCTTTTGTCGCTCCGCAAGAACACATCTAACTCTTCTGTGGAGAGCAGCCTTTGGATATTTCTCCCCAAGAGATAGAAGGCTCAAGTTCTTTTCGAAATCCCACAGCTAAATGAACCCTATGTTTGCTTAGGATAAGAGTACACAGCACTGCCGTTCTCAAGTCTAAACTGCGTTCCATAACTATCGGTGAGTCCAGTGTTGTTTGGTTGCAGAAGTCTGAGCAAGGGCATGCAGGGACGAGTGTGTTCGAACAAAAACTGTTGCTCGTCTTTCCAAGCAAGGGGTCGGAGATTGTAAAACACTCGCACTCGTACAATACGGCAGACAATGTAGATATGCCAGAAGAATGTCAGTTTGGCGTCAGTATGTTGCCACAGGGAGGAGAGGTGTAAGAGAGCCTCAGGTTTACTCCCCAACATAAGCAGATGTTTGATTTTTGCAGAAGACTGTTTTTGTTTTCCTCAGGCCCCCTCTGCACAATATCTCTGACCCTGGACTGTTTTTATAAACAACTGACCATTGTGTGCAGTTTAAAAAAAAAAAAAAAAAAAAAAAAGAATCAAGTTCTCTGGGGCTGTTCTTTGTTTCTCTCAACACAGTCCAATTTAAACAAAGTGGAACCAGGTGAAATTTGTGACTGGTGAGGGTGTGTGTTTGTGCGTGTGTATGGGAGGGGGGTGGGGGTATAGCGTATCTCGTGACTGTTTTCCTTATCTCCTCCACCAAATGTCCAGAGAGAAAAGCTTGCCGAAGGAGCAAGGCTCTGATGAAGGCATTGCTATTGTTCACTTTCTCTGAGTCAACTGGGCTCTTTTTTTTATCCCTATTCAATTGCAGCCCCTTATTTCCGAAGAAAGCTGTCTTTTGTTTGATTTGATTGGCAGCCATTCAGCACGCGTGGATGAGCTCTGTAAAAAGCCAAAGCTCTGGTATAAATACGTCTTCCTGGAAATTTGCCTCAAACTCAGTTGATTTGCTCTCTCTTTCATTGGCATTTCACACAGACTTAGTTTTAGACTTGGGGAAGTCATACAGTATGTGATGTAAAGAAACAGAAGGAATTGTTTTTCTATTGTTGTTGTGGCTTTCTTTTTCTAATTGTTGTTTTGGGGCAGACTTGTCTATCCATGATTGACCATGTATAGTAAAGCAGTTGCTGCCCCCCTTCCCCCTTCATCCCTTTGAATAAACTTGATTAAAGGGATAATCAGAGTCAGATGATTGAAATCAGTTGTGGGTAAATGGGAGCGTTGGGGTTTGGGGGGGGGTGGGGGAGGGGGGTTATTTGGATAGGGTGACCAAATCCAAGTCCTCCACACAATATGCCATGTGATTACAGACCTTTTTTTAGGATAATCTCAGAGCAGTTAGTGGCGGAATCTCAATGTCCACCCTAAGCCCTGAACCCTCAAGGACTTGACCCCCAACTAGAGTGAGTATTCCTTGTGATTGGCCAGTTCATGCCAGTTAAGTCTTTGAGGATTCAAGACTCGGGCAGAGAAAGGTCACAAAGATCTGCACTGTTGGAGCTGAATTGCGGTCAGAAATTGAAGCCGCCAACTCCGGGCTAAAATAGTTTTGGCTCTCTTAAGCCACTCAAGCCAACCCGCTCAGCCCTTATCGATTAGTGAAGCCCATTGGGAAGAACAAATATTGCTTTATTTCAGTGCCTTGTCTGTGGCTTTACACAGTCAAGATGGATCTATTTTTATTACCGCTGTACTGCTCTCTGAATCAGCTCCAACCTGTATCAACTTTTGCTACCGGAAAACGTGTCTATGTTTGACTCAGAGTTTGTTTGAAGTGGTGAGGTATTGCATGCCGTGTGTGTGTCTGTGTCTGTGTCTGTGTCTGTGTCTGTGTCTGTGTCTGTGTCTGTGTGTGTGTGTGTGTGTGTGTGTGGAGTTGGGTGGAGGGAGCAGGAATCAGAAATGCTCTCCGGAGGGTCTTGATATGCAGTGTGAGTGTGTGTTTGTGTGTGTGTGTGCTCTCTAGACATCAAAGTTACTCCTACGTGCACGTTTAAAAGAGTGACACTGCGAAAGCTCAACAGCTTCCTTTGATATGTATTTTGTCTGCCATGTAAATGATCGAGTCACTCCCACGTAAACATGTTTTTTGATGGATGAAATTGATTGAAGTTCTAGAGGAGGATGCATTCAGTGTTCTGGACATGTGTTATGCATATCGCGCTGCTGAGTAAAATGGGAATGCCACACGGTTCAGTCTTTGACCGTAAACACTCACACACACACACACACACACACTCACACTCACACACACTCTCCTTGCTCTGACTCTTGTCATTTCACTTAATTGCATGAAGGCACAATAAGCACCCAGTCAGGAGACTACATAGACACACACACACACACACACACACACACACACACACACACACACACACACACACACACACACACACACACACACATACGCATGCATACAGTATACACACACATTAATAATGCTTATAATTGCTACCTTTCTCAGTGAAATACCTGTCCAGCTAGAGAACATTTCTGCTCAGTCCACTAAGTTTAAGAAAGACACTTGGTGTGCTGCCATGCTTTGCCGCAGTCATGCACAAAAAAAAAAATGAAAATGCCCACTCATTCTTCGACCATCAGCAGAAAAAAACTAAGCAGTGAAGGGAAAAAATTGTCTTGAGCTTTGCATTTCAGCAAGATAATGGCATGTGTTTCAATCTTTCAATCCCCCACCATGTGTGTTTCACTCACTCACTCACCCTGTGATCTGTTCTCCGTCTGCTTTGCCTCCATAGGCTTACTCAGTCAAGTAAATATCTGAGGATCAAGGAGGAGGAGGACGAAGTCGAGCTGAACACCATGATCACAGGTAAGCTGGGTTGTTGTTGTTGTTATTATTGTTTTTTTTTCCCTCTCAGCTTCACCCCTGAGCCCTGTGTGTGTGTGTGTGTGTGTGTGTGTGTGTGTGTGTGTGTGTGTGTGTGTGTGTGTGGGCTGCCATAGTTGGCCCTCGGGCGCGGGCGTGTGAGGGAAAAAAAAAAAAAAAAGTTGGTGTTGTGTTCGGCAGCAAACAAACTCCAAAGACTGGAGTTATTGAAGGCAACACACTTGAGTGTTTGGCGAAGTTCAGAGGCAAGAGTGGAGTAGAGTGAGAGAGTTTGAGAAAAAATAAATAAGAAAAAAATAAAGAAAGCAAAGAAAACACTGGAGATCAGAAGGAATTGAATTGTCTTTTGTGAAGGGACATTTTTCATCATCACCTGCTTTGGACACACACACACACACACACACACACACCCTTGAGTGTTTACTGAAATGTCTGCTAGCACCGGCTGTTTTATCATTGATAGCTACTGATTGTGGCCCACCCTGGACACTCTCTCCTGCCTCAATGTGATTTATTTTCCATCAGGAACTTTAACAATTGATTTCTCTTCAGGAAGTTTTGAAGAGAAGTTATGAAGCTTTTTTATTTCTTTAAGAACTTTCATAAGTCCTGAGAATATTTGGTTATTTGTTTGTTTGTTTGTTTGTTTGTTTGTTTGACATGGATAGTGTTTATCCTGCACACAAATGAATATTAGAATGTGTCACTTGTACATCAAAGCGACTTTGAAATACAAAGTAAGCACAGGACACATAAGCCCCCTCTCCACACGCACACACACACCCACACCCACACACACACACACACACACACACACACATACATACACACATGCACACACACACACACACACACACATACAATGATTGACACATAAGCCCCCCCCCCCCCCACACACACACACACACACACACACACACACACACACTATAGTTGAAATACAAAGTACGCACAGGACACACAAGCCCTCTCCGCACACACACACCATATTTGAAAATACAAAGTATGCATAGGACACATTATACATTACATTACCTTTCCACACACACACCCATACACACACACACACACACACACACATATACACACACACACACCATGGATGGGTGCATTGTTGTTGTTTCAGTAGATGGTCTCTCAGTACTGTGGCTCAGGAGCATTAATCAGCCATGTCTTGTCTCTGCTCTGGTCCTGATGGTGCTGCTGGTCCTGATGGTGTCTGACTGTCTGTGTTCTATGGGGATGCAGGCATGCAAGCATGGGAACCCAGGGGAAATCTGAGAAATAATTAGACCCTAGGCCATAATGGACTAGTGTGTGTGTGTGTGTGTGTGTGTGTGTGTGTGTGTGTGTGTGTGTGTGTAGAGGAGGGAGTTTGCATGTGTGTTGGAGTGTACAGTACGTATGAGTGGGTGTAGCTTGATACATGTGGATTGAAAATGTATAGTGTGTGTGTGTGTGTGTGTGTGTGTGTGTGTGTGTGTGTTTTCTATCGGAGAATGTTTGTGTGTGACCGCTGGGCATTGAAGTTACTTTCTAGACACGAGAACTCTAATGAGGAAACAGTCTGGTTGCACTCAATGATTTTTTTCCCCTCCTTCTTCTTCTTTTCTAAATGAGCAATAACACATTTTTTCATGGCGTAGTATTCCACATGAGGCATCTGTCCGA
The DNA here is from genome assembly GCA_027497455.2 of Sardinella longiceps. NCBI lineage: Eukaryota > Metazoa > Chordata > Actinopteri > Clupeiformes > Clupeidae > Sardinella > Sardinella longiceps. The sequence goes on from JAODXP020000027.1 coordinate 1,338,522, forward strand.
CACAGTCCACACTGCACCTGGCCATCATAAGGCCTGGATAATGAGCTTTTTTTTTTTAGGACTGCAGGTAATATCGCCTGAAATGCATTTGGCATATCCTCCTACGGCGTCGGAGAGAGTGAATCTCAGACATGCGCTTGCTGATAATTGGTTTTGATAAGTGAGGGGTGGGGATGTTGGCGCAGAGAGCGCTGGCAGCTGGACCAATCACCTTATGCGGTCTTAATGCGGAGTGTGTTTTGACGGCGGCTGCTTTGATGTCTGTCGGGGTGGCGAGCACCATTTACGCTGGCGGCCCCATTGATTTGTGTTAATTTCCTCATTGTTTCCATGGAGACCAAAGCCGTCCTCCTGTTTTGAATATTTCATTATGGTCTGTGGGAGAGAGAAAGGGATGAAATTGGTGTGTGTGTGTGTGTGTGTGTGTGTGTGTGTGTGTGTGTGTGTGTGTGTGTGTGTGTGTGTGTGTGTGTGTGTGTGTGTTTCTGTCTGTCTTTTATGTGTATTGACCCTCTGTATGTAAGAATCCAAAGGTTTTGTTTAATATGTGGGTGAATGTGGTTCATGTTCTTACATGAAGCAAATTACATTTTCTTACAGAGACCTGTTAAGCCTCTCTTTGTTTATTTGTGTGTGTGTGTGTGTGTGTGTGTGTGTGTGTGTGTGTGTGTGTGTGTGTGTGTGTGTGTACGCCTGTGTGTGTGTATGCCTGCATACGTAGGTGTGTGCTGCCAGATTTGGCTGATTCTGAAAGAAACCCCTGTCGTGTTTCCTTTTGGACTCTAACCGGCACTGCACCAGAGCGGGGAAACTAATTTTAGCCCTACACACACACACACACACACACACACACACACACAGCACAGCACAGAGCACAGCATAGCACAGCACACAGGCCGTGGGGAACGATAAGAGAAGGTGAAAGAAGGCTGTATGTGACGACAGAACACATTACCAGCACCCTGCACCGCGCAGCATGCCTTGCCACACACACACACACTATGCACACACACACACACACACACACACACACACACACACACACAGAAGTGTACGGGGAGCTGGGGAGCTATGCTTTTCCTCAGTCTCTGGCAGTAAATTGCACCTGCTGCGAATAGTTTCTCTGCAGTCTTTTAAAGATCTTCCAAATCATCCCATGTGATGAGCAAGCTTTGGAGCCATCAGCTTTTAATGTGCTGTGATGCCAGTCTGGTGTGACTATTATGGTCTGCGATGCCATGATTCTAACACACAGTTACAATTAGACTGTGAGTGTTTTTTTCGTGTGTTGTAGATCTTTTTTAGTTTAACCGTAGTGACTATGTAAGAATGATTGACATAGAGGACTAAATTGGAACTGAATTTGTCAATAAAAGTTTTGTCTATAAAGCATTAAGACACAGATCAAGATACAATTCTATAATAGATGTGATAGACTTATGACAGGGGAGTAATTTCTGTGTTGAACTGTGCTTCACCTTTGTTGGTCACAACACACTGCGTCCAAGGACATTATGGGAAAGAGCCCTATCTGTTGAGCCCTACTGTGTAACTCTCCCTCATTCGGGGAGCAGGGTTTTCAGAAAGCTACCTAGACTTTCTAAAGATGCAAAAATATATTTGCTGTGTTGTTGACTGTTGTTCAGTAGTAGAAGAGGACAGACGGTCATATAGTTTCACTGTCAACTTCATCTCACCATAAGTAGATGTGTGTGTGTGTGTGTGTGTGTGTGTGTGTGTGTGTGTGTGTGTGTGTGTGTGTGTGTGTGTGTTTGAAGTGGCAGACAGGCTGTGTTGGCGGACAGATTTGCGCTCCTCTCTGCTAATGTCTGAGAGAGTTTGCCAAGCCTCCAGAAGACAGTGCCCACTGAGGCACTGGGAACACATCAGAGTGCTCCCAATTAAAAGGTGTTGTCAGAAAACAAAGTATGTGGGATGGGACGTGATCTGGTCCCATAGCACACACACACAAACGCACACATATATGCACATGCGAGCACAATCATGTGCATATATACACACACGCACACATGCGTGAACCAGTCCACACACACACACACACACACACACACACACACACGCATGCATGCATGTGTGCACTCACAAACACTCACTCACTCACTCACTCACTCAAACACAGTCACACTCAGAAACTCTCACACACACACACACACACACACACACAGACTTGTCTTTGCACCTTCCCTCCTCCTGGCTTCCCCTCCTCGCTGTTTGACGGATAAAAGTGGGCAGCACTGGCAGGTGTGAACTTGGCCACAGGGACTCAGAGCTGGCAGCACACCAGAGAGAGAGAGAGAGAGAGAGAGAGAGAGAGGCGCTCTGTGTGTGTGTGTGTGTGTGTGTGTGTGAGAGAGTGAGAGAGAGAGAGAGAGAGAGAGAGAGAGAGAGAGAGAGAGAGAGAGAGAGGGGCTGTGTGTGTGTGTGAGAGAGAGAGAGAGAGAGAGAGAGAGATGGCTGTGCAATGGCAACACTGGCATGATGGAGAAAAAAAAGGAAGTGTGTGAGACATAGAGACTCAATATGTGTTGGAATTAATGCACAGATTTTACTTATGGCCCTGTTGAGAGAGAGGGAGGCAGAGAGAGGGATTGAAAGAAGTATATATATATAGAGAGAGAGATGGAGAAGCAGAAATAGCGATGGCAGCACTTGCATGATGGAGAAAGAAAGAGTGAGACAGTGAAGACTATATGAAGTAGGCCAGTCGCTAAAAACTGTTTACTAATATTAATTTGTGGAATAAACCTGGATGTGTCCCAAGTGTTTCTGGTGAGTGTGTTGGTTTGTTATGGATGTTAACTGAACGGAGATAGCTTACTAGTGAAGGTTGAAGTTCAGAAACTGAATTATGTTGCTGCCATCGGCCACAGGACCTCAACGCGCATCTAGACAGCTAGGGAAAAAAGTATACCTGATCATTGCGGTGTGCACTGTGCACAAAATGTGCGGGCAAAGCCCTGTGCGCGGGAGTACAGTCTCCTTAAGAGAAAGTCTGCTGGAAGTAGACATGAAAAAGAGAGACAAACTGGCAGACAGTCTGACAGACAAACCAGTAGGCAGGCAGGTTGGCAGGCAGGCAGGCAGGCAGGCATGGACAGTGTGGCAGATAGACACACTGACAGGCACGGACAGACGGGGAGGAGGAGTGAAAACTTAAAGAAGGGCCTTGGCTGGAGTTTCGGAGGGGCCACTTTACAGAGAGAGACTCACGGACAGACCTGACAGAGTGGACCACCGGATGGAAGGACAGACAGGCAGACTGACAGACACATCAACCTGCATACATGGACAGTGGGGACGAGAGGAAGGCAGGCAAAGGAATGACATTGAGTTACAACTGGAATAGGGAGAGGCTGATAGACAAACACAGGGAGATACTAATGATGGTGTGTGTGTGTGTGTGTGTGTTAGCACAGATCATGTATCGCTGCGCCAGACTTCCCTGTGGGCAGATGGATAGATTGACCTTGACGTTGGGGGGGATTGGGGGGTGGCGTTGGCGTTTGGTAGCGAGGGGGTGGATTACTGATGGGATGAGTAAGGGCTCTCCAGTGCCAGTGATGCAGTCATCTCTCTCTCTCTCTCTCTCTCTCTCTCTCTCTCTCTCTCTCTCTCTCTCTCTCTCTCTCTCTCTCTCTCTCTCTCTCTCTCTCTCTCTCCCCTTGTGGTACTGTTCACACATATCTGGATCTACATCCACTGCTGCTGCTGGTCCTCCTCTACTCTAAGCCTGCTGGTTGGAGTGATTGAGTGTGCTCCAGCATGCTTCTACTTTATTATTACCCATCTAGAGAGCCCCTTACCTAGCCATCTCAACTGTTCACTAGGGTCGGGATTCTCCCAGGTGCTTAAGTCCAAAAAAAGTGCTTGTTGCAGGCTGAAATGAATGAAGCTAAGCACTCATTTGGACTTGAGCTTGGGTTAATTTAGGCTAGTCTAATGTCGGAGGTGTTTGTTAGCACAAACTGCATAGGATTTGTTTAGCCCCAGTTTGCTGTGCTTTGATGCTTGCAATCTCTCGCTCAGTGGGCCTACAAAAAGTACTTGCTGAAATTGTAATAAGGAAAAAAAAAGTATCGCAATTAATTTTCATTTCAACCGATGCAAATCCTCACACAGTATCGAAATTGTGCTGGTTGAAGATGTATTGTTACATCCCCAGTGAACAGTTATACCCACTCACAGGAGTGAGTCCTTGGTACTTGTGTGTGCGGTAACAAAGTCAAGGAGGTACACGCATGCATGTGTGGGTCGCAATAACAACGTAATTCTTGTCACCCACTTGGTGCGCATCTAGTGCGTGAAGTATACCACAGGCATTAGACTGGACAATGGGATCCAGTCTTTCTTGAGGGGAAGTACGGTTATGCCGTTTTGGCGTAGTATTGATCGTGGTATTTTTTTCTTATTGGCTGATTCATTTTGCAGATCCATAAATTGTCAGACAAAAATGCATCTTTTTTTTTTTTTTTTTAATTGAACCATCTGATATTTGCTATGCTGACAAGCACCATTCTCTGACCTCACTCCTTTTTCTGGTACGGCTGAGGACTATCGCTGAATAAACTTTCTTTTAATGCCTCAGCTAGTCTCCTTTGATCGTGCTACACATGATCTTAAGTATCATTACATAAAGTGCGCTAATTAACTCTGATCGGTCCTCATAATAATTTTTGCTCGATTGAAAACAGAATGGAACTGCAGGAAATTGCACTTCAAATACTTAATACTTGATTACTCTTCTTATTCCTCTCCTTCCTCGTTGTTTCTTCACAAAGATGCTATTTTTTATGTTTTTATTATTATTATTATTATTGTTGTTGTTGTTGTTGTTGTTGTTGTTGTTGTTGAATTGCAGAGGACTAAAAAAGGCTAAGAACCAAAGATCCTGGAGTGGAGTGCTTTAGAATCTTTGCTAAGAACCTTCTAGAAAGAAGACTCTACTTATAGCTGCTGCTCTTGTAGTTGATGTCCTGCAGTCTTGTGGAATATGAGCGTGGGGGTATTGTACTCTCTTCCTCTTCCTCTGCTTGGCTCTGACATGTCCCCCACCCAATTAGAAACACACACACACACACACACACACACACACACACACCAGCATGACGCAGCAGTTTTCCCTCTCCCTTGTCACTATACACCAGTCTGACAGTGCCATGATCCCTCCATAAAGCGCCTCTTAGCTGCCTCCATTTGCCCTTAGTTATGCACACACTCTCCTCTCCTCTCCTCTCCTCTCCTCTCCGCTCCTCTTCCTCATTTCTCCTCTTCTCTCTTTCCCTCTTGTCTCCCGTCCTCCTCTTTTCTCCTCTCCTCTCCCCTTTTCTCATTTCTTCCTCTCCATTCCTCTTCCTTTTCTCTGTTTTCTCCTTTCAGTCATTCCTTTTCCCCTTTTGCATTTGTGCCCTTTTTTATCTTCATGGTCTGTCTCTCTCAGCAGACTGTCATCTTTTTTTTTTTTTTGCTACAAGTGTTTTTTCTCTTGCCCATCCCCACCATCACTGGCACCCTCCTGCTCTATTTTATTCTCTCTTTGTGTGTGTGTGTGTGTGTGTGTGTGTGTGTGTGTGTGTGTGTGTGAGTTTGTGTGATTGCGCACGTGTGGCTATAAACATATTATGTTTACGTCTGTGTGTGCCTGTGTCTGGGTGTGTTGTTTGTTCCTCCCCTGTTTGTCTCTGAATCATCAGCTCAGTCTCTCACACTTCATAAATACGAGGAAACAGATGGCTCCTATCTGCCAGTGGCTGGAGTTGAACACTCCCCTGACACACGACAGTTGGCCACTCCGCTGCCACACACACACAGGCACAGAGAGAGAGAGAGAGTAACAAATGCATGCATGTTCACAGAGTAACAAATGCTCACACCCGTCTTACACACAGACACACACACATACACACACAAAACACACAGACATTCATGCTCTCTCTCTCTCCCTCTGTCTCTCGTTCATTCAATCACACACACACACACACACACACACACACACTACACACACACCTCATTGCCCCACTGCCCTTTAGAAAACTCACTGACTTGTGCCTCGTCTGTCCCTAAAGCCTGGGTGAATTCTGTGAATTTGAGAAAAACAATGAAGTTCAAGTCCCTACAGTATATGCTCACTACTAATCATAAACAGACTTCACCTCCCTATTCTGCTGCTCATGTCCTCCTTCTGACCGCATTCATTCGCCTACACAGAAAAGCAGTTAGAGAGGGACATCGGTCCTTTAGAAATCACTGCCATCCTAATGACCATTTGCCCTCTCCGTGGCGGAGGCGAGCACTATTTGGGCGTATAATCTGTCTGTTGCCATAGCAGCTGTGGAGAGGGCACGCTTGCCTGGCCAAATGATAACTAGGGCAAAAGCCCCTACGGAGCTGGCCCCCCCCTCGCATCGCACGGCCCCGTGCCACCAACTGCCGCTCGTCGTTTAATGTGCAGTGACTCGGTGAACAATGTGGCGATGCTGTCTGATAGAGCTAGGCCTTTATGTCTGCTCAAAATGGCAGCCTTAAAGTGTGTGTGTGTGTGTGTGTGTGTGTGTGTGTGTGTGTGTGTGTGTGTGTGTGTTTAAGCTTATCGTTTTCTGTGCTTTCAGTGCAAATTTAATGGAGTGTAGATAACAATCCATTATGCCCGGCATAGCCTATGCACAGAGATTTATTAGAATGCTGCTGTAGTATTGGCTAATAAAACTACAGTTTGTTTTTAGGTTGACATCACAGCTATCACAATTAGAATTATTGGAAATGTTCTCATAGTATTGGCTTAGCAAGATGGTTTGCTCAGCGAATGTAAAATCTGCATTGATCTTACTTTCTTTTTTTTTTATGGATCGCTCAATAATGTAATTGTGCGGTTTGATAACATTGTTCACCCGGTCCCGCTTTTCCTCTGGTTTTCTCTTTGTCTTTCTCTCCATGTCTCTCTTCCTCTTTTCTTTTGGTCTTTCTTTCTTTCTGTCTTTCTTTCAATCTTGCATTTGTTTTGATAACATGACAAAATTCTTGTGAGTCTTGTGAGTGATTTAATATTTGTAATACAAGAATTTTTGAAGAATAAAAAAGGAATCTTTTTTTCTTTTTCATCTTTCTTTCTTTCTTTCTTTCTTTCTTTCTTTCTTTCTTCCTTCCTTCCTTCCATTCTCCTTTCTCTCCTCCTTCTGTTGTGTGTTAGCTATTTATCTTTTTTCCATGCATCAAACTGCCGCTCTGGTGTTGGCAGGTACATGACTGCAGTAAAAGCCTAGGCACTATATAAAGGAATGTTGGGGGTTTCTTTTCTATTTTTTCCCTCTTCTTAATCCAACATGGCCCTGCAGTAGATCTAGCCTGCTCCTGATAATGCAGTTATCGCTCTCCCTCTTATTCTGCTCTCTCAAAACACAACAGTATCTCTTTGTCTATTGCTTTTTTTTGTTAGAGTTATTTTTATGTTTTTATTTATTTTATTTTTTTTTACTGTTTATAACACATCTTTAACTGTCTTAATGGTGAAAAAGATTGTGAGTTAAAAAGTAAAAAGTATTATTCTCTCTCTCTCTCTCTCTCTCTCTCTCTCTCTCTCTCTCTCTCTCTCTCTCTCTCTCTCTCTCTCTCTCTCTCTCTCCCTCTCTCCTTCTCTCCCTCCTTCCTCTATCCCTCCCAGCTGGTGCTCTGCTTAAGAGGCCTGTTGGTTCCAAATAGAGAATGCATCTTTGAGAAAGTAGACAATGTAGAAATGTGTTCCTAAGAACTGCGTGGGCCTGCCGCTGTGGAGAGCAGCCTACTGTGTAGTAGCCAGTAAATCAGTAGCCGTGGAGTTTAATAGGGAAGTTCCAAAGGAATGCCCTCATCGGCGTCCCCCAGGCCAGACTCTCTGTCTCGGTTCCTGTCTGTGATCATCGTTTGTTCTCCTGGATGGGGGGTTTGTTTGCAAGGAGTTTGTTTGTATGGCGTTCTGTACAAGAAGTCAGTATGGAGCACTCTACATGCATTCTGCATAGTGAATGCACCTGCTTTAACCACAGAGTATCCACACTGGCTAATGTTTTGGTAGAGGTTTAAACATTTGTTGAAAGATGTGGAGTGAAATGTGGATTTTGGATTTTGCCTGTTTACGAGCTTTGTAAAACATGGCATTGTGGGAGTGCAGAGATTTTAAAAGTTGATGGACAGTATCCGAGCCATTGAAAAAGTTTGATGGATTAAGGAAGGAATGAAGGAATGGGGTTAGTTTGGGGAGATAGGGGTTTGATGTGTAGCCCGCAGAAGAGGTCATAACCTATAGATGTATCACTGGCATATTTTTCTCTCTCTCTCTCTCTCTCTCTCTCTCTCTCTCGTCTCTCTCTCTCTCTCTTTTTCTTTCTCTCTCTTATTTCTGTATCTCACTCTCTCTCTTTCATTCTTCCGTCTTTTTAAGCTGCTCAGATTGTAGCTTTGATGACGGCATCAGTCTGTGTAACAAAAAAAGCAATCCGTTTGCGTTTCTTTTAAAGATCGTATCAGCCCGGAGCAAGAGGCCACCACCTAGATGTGCTCTGTTACTGCGAAACCAAGCCTCTTTGTTGGAGCAGATCAGATTAGCGTGCTTTCATTTCGGCCTATCCCCCGACAGGATGATAGCCCAGGAAGCAGGGTGTCGCAGCTAGACGGGCCCTTCAGCATGACGGATGGCAGTCATAAGCTTTCAAGGCACCCATGATGGATCATCATTTTTGGCTCGACTCGCGTTCACAGCTGGACTACCAGACTTAAAGCCTGGAGCTCCAAGGAAACAGACAGAGAAGTGTTTTATTTTTATTTATTTTTTATTTTTTTGCCCTTTCTTTAGAACTCGAGGCCTTTTCCTGAGTAATCAAGACAAACCAATGAAGCAACGACACGCAGTAATTCTTTTGCTATTGTTTTTGCTCTGAGGAAAATAATGTTTCAAATTAAACTTCCATTTCACGGAGCACAGTGTTTTTATAAATGGTTGTGTTCTTTTCTTTTGGTGTTGGTGGTGGTGGTGGTGGTGGTGGTGGTGGGGATAGCGTTGGATGAATATGTGAGTCTCTTAATGGCAAACCCGCTGGTGTACAGGCAAGTTGGGGCTTGTGCTTTTAGTGCAGTTTCTTTTGTTGTTGTTTTTTCTCACTCTCCGGCTGTAATAGCCTACAGCTGCCTCATGAATTTTAGATGCTGATTAGGTTTATAATGTTCTCAGTCTCCTTTAGCATATTACAGAGTTAAATCCTCTCCTAATATTGATGAAGACACTGGCTGAACAGGCCGTGTGTGCTTTTTGGCAGTCCTTCTTAAGGGTTTGATCTCTCATTGGCTGAGCACCCACCAGATATCATTCTCCACAATTGAAGAGTCCAGCTTCATCCAAATAGTTTTTGGACCGATTTGGAGGACATTTTTTTTCTTCTCTTCTCCCTCCGGCCCCAGTTGAGCTGGTGCGATAAAAGATGGAGGCAGATTGGCTGCATCTGCTGCCCGCATCCTTTGCTTCAAAGCCCCTGGAGTTGGGAGGAAAAAAGAGCCTCTACCTCTCTGAGGCTGTAAAAATATATTATGCTAATTCATCGCAGTGCACTTTTCTCTCTCTCTCTCTCTCTCTCTCTCTCTCTCTCTCTCTCTCTCTCTCTCTCTCTCTCTCTCTCTCTTTCACACAAACACACACACTTTACCTTCACTGTCTTTTGTAGCTTACTTTCTTACTCTTTTCGATCTCTTCCTCTTTGTGTCTCCGTCCCTTGATTAATTTAGTTATACTCTCTCTCTCTCTCTCTCTCTCTCTCTCTCTCTCTCTCCTCCCTCCCTCCCTCTCTCTCTCTCTCTCTCTCTTTCTCTCTCTCTCTCTCTCTCTCTTCCTTCGTCTTGACTATTTGGAACAGAGCAGGAAGGACCCCTGTAAGGAACGAAGTTAAATGTTAGCGACAGGCTAATTAGCATGGCTAATTCCTCTCAGAGAACTCCTGCTCTAGGCACATACTGAACTCTGCTATGTTTAAGACCAAAGGTAAAGCAAAGGCTAGCATCAAAGCCCTAGTCAGGCTAGCATTGCCATAGTACCACCGTTTGATATTTTATTTCGCTGCCGTCATATTTTTGCTGCTGCACTATGTCAAGGAACTCTCCTAAGGCTTTGGTTTCACCAACTATTTTTAGCAACCAATCAGTGAAGAGAAACTGAAGTCATAGCCAATGGTTTAAACAAAGTGCCCACCTAATCTAGAAGTAAACATATGCCTTTCAAGAGTGTCCAGAGCCAGAGATAGAGAAAGAGTTTGGTCCTCTAGGCCAGTCAAGGCCCTGTATCACTCAAGAGGATAGCCATTGCTATATGTGACTGCACAGCGAAATCAGTCACTTGGCAGAAGCTTTGTTTCTGAGAAAATTCTAAAAATGGAATGCTTGCACCAAAAAAGTCGAATTTCACATTTCAGCATAATTTGACAGAATAAAGTCTACCCTTTCAGATTGTTGTTAACTTATGCCGAAATTCATACCCTAAATGGGTTAAAAATGTGTTTGTTGAGAAGGTGTATCCATTTAGCATTGTACTAACTTAGCGGTCATAGATTTCTAGTGCTAATTGGTTTGTACAGTAAACTACAGCAGGGCATGTGAACATTCGTCATAGATTATAAGAAAAAAATAATTATCTGAATGTAAAGGGCTTTTTCATTTTCATAAACTAGGCTAGAAGTAACTTGCAGATTGTGTTTGGGTCCATAAAATTCCTCTAGATTGAGCTAACGTCGGGTGGAGAATCTGGACCTGGAGTTGGAAGCTGGCTAGTCAGACGGGTTCTAAAGTTGGCGCAGCTAGTTGGTATAACTGGAAGTTTAATAAGCTGGTAAGCGTTCGGTAGTGCTATAAACGGCGCAAGCCAAGTATTAACTGTCTGCTGATTTTTCTGCTTCAAAGTTATCACTCAGATGAGGGACATGACGACCATAAATCCCATACTAACAGCTGCATCCACACATTGCATCGTTGCGTAGCCTAGCCTACTTCATAGCAAAATACCAAACCATCCACTGGCTCTTACCTTTACGGTGAACTTCAAGTTATATCCATGTTATATCCATATTTCGTGTAAAGTCCACAAATAGGGGTATTCCTGTCTTGGTTGCATGTTAGATAAGTAGACTTGATATCATTTAACTGGTTTGGTTGGACTAATAGCAGAATTCATTCAGCTGAGTTCACTGATAGCATAATGTTCAAAATAGCTAGCCTAATAACTCCCTTGCAACAAGCATAACTTAAGTAGTGTTTTTCTCCGCTTTTCAATTTTTCTGACTTGCAACATTGTAACACTTTGAACGCTCCTATCTATGTCATTTGTTGGAGAAAAGTATTGATAGTGGTATCATTTGAAAGGTTAGGTCACATGAATGCAGTAACTTAATTTTGAAAAAAATGCCAATGCGACTGATTTCGCTGTGCAGAGTCACATATAGCAGTGAATGTATGGTACCTTAAAAGGATAGGCCTATATGGCTTTTGTTTGAACTCTATCTTGAGTGTTTTGAGCTGCAGTATTTTAGTGGAAATGCTTTCTGACATTGATATAACTGTTCATATTTAAGGGTGATGAAAGATTTGCTGGTTGCTTAGTATTCTCTGGAAGACATTTTGGAGTTAATTGGAGTGGGTTGTTAGGTTTTGAATGAAAGGTAGCTTTCTATTTAAGTGTATCACAGTTACACAGTTGCAAAAACGCTCTACTGATTTCCTTCACTGTCTTGCTCAATATGCTAAATACAGCATTGAAAGATGTGCCGCAAAGCAGAATGCAGTTTATCACATTAACCACAGTGTATTTTATTCAAAGCAACAAAGGCATCAGTGGGGATTTAGATCAAACCTGGACCAACTGATTGTCAGGTAGCCTATAGCCACGCTCCCACTCCTACTAGCATGTCCATAAATTATGGAAATTATTCATGTGTTGTTAGCAGCTAAACCCTGAGGTGAACTCGTATGTGATTACGTGAGAAAAAGAGAAAATAAAGTCATCAGTTAATGTAATATCCTAATGCATCAATAGATTGGGTTTGTAAGCAGACTGCTCCTCAGTCAGCGAGCCCATCAATCTACACAGCCTACACAGTTTGGCCATCTATGACTGGTGGTGATGTCTTCAATTTTATAACTGCACCGTCTTAAAATAGTCCTAAAAAAGTGTCTGCCTACAGTACATGTCATTGCTTGACTTTCCAAAAGCGGCCTTGCAGATATATCAGTTCTGTTATGATGTCAGTTCTACTTGCAGACCTTGGTTTATGAATGATGTTGTTGAAGCATTTTTATTTATTCATTTATTTTCCATTTAATTTGCGGCTAGAATTTTTATACTTGATGCTACTTATGGCTGGTCTTTAAGCATTCAGTTGTACACTGGAGAAGACAAAAGGGCTGTCTGTTGAGATCATCCTTTTAGACCTCGTAGGAAAGACGTGCCAAAAAGTTGCCTCACCCTCAATCTCATTTTCAGATTAAATCCAGGGTTGAATTTGTTACCTTGTGCTTTTTTTTGTATTTTATGACACAAGGACATTGGCGTCAATCCCTCATATGCTTTCAGAGGGAGCTGCTTTAATAGACCTACTGTACTGAATTACTTCATTAGCAGGTTAGTGAATTAAATCCTAAATCCTGTCTGCTGTTAATCACTCACTACACAAAGAGTTTTGCCTCCTGCTGTCTATCCATCTATGTAATCCCTTTGTGTCCTTGCGACAGTGGATGACTATAGGGCAAACTGATTTGAAAAAAGCACTTACGTTCTGTGAAAGGTTAACATAAAGCTGGATTTGCGCTAAATACTTTGATTTACTCCCTTAGTTTAGTCTTTGGGTACCTCAAACCTCCCACTGTAGGTTCTTTATTATTTTTTCTCCCTTGTCTTCTCGGAGTCACTTTGTGTTTGCAAGGCTGAATAATGAATTGATGTCTGCAGCGCATCCTTCCTCTCTGGCTCCGGCCTCATGTTGGGTGAAAGAAGAAGAAGCAGCAGCAGCAGCACCTCCCTCCATGCCGCCTCTCTTGAGCTTTTCTAATGAGTCCCCCAAGCCTATCGCATACCTGATGCAACCTCAAGAGCCTCTCTCTCTCTCTCTCTCTCTCTCTCTCTCTCTCTCTCTCTCTCTCTCTCTCTCTCTCTCTCTCTCTCTTTCTCTCTCTCTCTCTCTCTCTCTCTCTCTCTCTGTCTCTTTCCTTTTTCCTCTCCCTGTCTTTCTCTATATTGCTATTGCTCTGTTATATTTTTTTTCTCTCACTCGCTTTTGCTTGCCCTTTCTCTAGCACTCTCTCTGTCTCCCTCTTTCTTTCACTCTCTCTCATGCTCTTTCTCTCATTTTCTCTCTCTCTTATTTGCTTTTCCTTTCTCCTGCATTCTCTCTCTCTCTCTCTCTCTCTCTCTCTCTCTCTCTCTCTCTCTCTCTCTCTCTCTCTATTCATCTCTCTCTCTCTATTCATCTCCCTCTCTCTCTCTTTCCTTCTTTTTTGTGATCTCATTTTCTCAGTCCTCTCTCTCTCTCTCTCTCTCTCTCTCTCTCTCTCTCTCTCTCTCTCTATCCCATTCTCTCATTCTCGCTTTCTATCTCTCTCCTTCGTTGTTTATTTCCTTTGTGTATTTTTTGGCTTTCATGTCGCAGTCAGCCATTCACGGCCAGGAATTTATTATATATTTCCTGTTGATCTCTATTATACCTTGTATTAGCAATGACAAGACGGACGTCTCACTGAGTGGAAGCTGTGTGGCAGTACATCGCGCACCAAGCAAGGCTGTATGGTCATGGTTAAGAAACGGCTTACGGAAGTCTATAAAGGTCAACACGAGGACATGGCTCCTGTCAAAACATGCTCCTGTCCTCAGCAGAACAAATCAATAGAGAGATGTGCACTCTGTAAATACCATTTATTCATCACAGACATAGACAGACACGGTACTTAAAGCTGTCTCGACAAAAGTCCTGTTATTTTCTGTTATTTTCCTGGCTGGAAGAAATCCAGTCCTCAGCCACAGCTAAGTAATAAGCCAATGTGGCAGCCCCCTTGGTTTGAGTTTCTGCTGGCCAAAGGCCCCTAATTGATGTGAAAAAGAAGTGGTTTCTTTGGCTACAATCTGTTGATTGCTGCTTCTGCAGTGGCTGTGGCTTAGGCAGGGAGATGCTGTTTGCTTTGTCACTAGCTCAGCTCATCGCAACTCAACTCTGGCTGATTGTATCTCTACTCTTGAGGTAGCACAAGTAGAGAGGAGGCTGCCTGAGAGAGAGAGAGTTTGGGAAGGAGATGGAGAGTTTGAAAAGGAAGTCCATGCAGTAGTGTACAGTAGCTGACTGACCAAGAGAGCCTTTTGGGGGTTTTGCTTTACTTTGCTGTGCAGGAGCACATGAATTATGTAGTGGACTTTCAGTACATATTTGATGTCTCTCATCTTTATGTAGGGAATATATCCAGGAGTGTGTGTGTGTGTGTGTGTGTGTGTGTGTGTGTGTGTGTGTGTGTGTGTGTGTGTGTGTGTGTGTGTGTGTGTGTGTGTTTGTGTTTGTGTGTGTGTGTGTGTGGATTCTATATTTTTTTTTTTTTTCATTTGTTTTTTTTTTTTTTGTATCTGTTATTCTGTCTTGTCTCTCTTTCAAGCTGTCCAGCTCTGTTTGCTTGCTTGTTTACTTTTGTTTCTTTCGGCAATTCGTAATGGTCTTGTCTGCACTGTTGGATGGAGTTTGGACGGAGGAATTTAAAACCTTTTCACACATTTTAAAAGCTCTGAGCTCCTCTCACAGAAGAGCTGAGGACTAGTACTGGCACTGTGGGGTTTTTATCTGTGGTGCCCCCTGGCAGAGCTAAAGGTGGCCGTGGCGGATGAGGCAAGGAAGGCACTTGGAGATAGGGTACGGTATGCCCATTTTCTTCTGTGCAGCGCTGCATTGCGAGCTGGCTCAGGGCCACACTGCTGCTGGTCTCCTGTCCTTTTCTTTCTCTTTTTCTATCTCACTCTTTCTCTCTCACTCTCTCTCTCTTTCTTTTCTCTGGCGCTCCTCACCCTGGGAACCTGGCGAGAGCACAGTCAAGAAAGCCTGCAGAGAGAAAAAGAAAGAAGGAGGGACGGAAAGAGGGAGGGAGGGAAGAAAGGAGGGAGGAGGGGTTGGAGCAGAAGGAGCAGATGAGGGTGTGTGTGTGTGTGTGTGTGTGTGTGTGTGTGTGTGTGTGTGTGTGTGTGTGTGTGTGTGTGTGTGTGTGTGTGAGTGTGAGTGAGTGAAAAGAGAGAAATGTTTCATCACAGAGATAGGGCGTGAGACATCATTTTTCATTTCCAACCCTTAGATGTGCCTTTCACTGCAAATGAAGCCCTGGCGGAAGTCGTCCAGTAAATCTCCTGGCACAGCCTCCTCACACACACAGTTTGGACGGCGTTTACATTTTGTGTGTGTGTGTGTGTGTGTGTGTGTGTGTGTGTGTGCCTGTGCGTGTTTATGCGGGCATCCCGGAATCGCTTGCCTCTGTTTGGGGTTACCCAGGGTTGCCAGAAAACTCAGGTGAAGTGTCCAGCCAGACTTGCATTAATATTGGTCATCTATTTTGGGTTTTTGTTGTTGTTGACGAAGCTGAGTGTGTTGACTTTGAGTGGCGTGTCTGAGTAACTCCAGTACCACTGAAATAGAAGCTGTAGAAGGTGATCTGTAAAGAGGGGCCGAGTACAGTAGGCATCTGTCTTCACCATCCTTTTTAGGCTGTGTGCTCTCCCTTCAGAGGGGGATACAGATCGTTGCTATTGATTAACCTTGAGTAGCCTGAGCTCGTTCAGACTTTGACTCATAGCCTGTGTCAGAGTAATGGCCGCTCTGACTGGAGCAGAATCCACCTATGTGCCCTCTGGGTTGGAAAGTGCTGTGCCAAAAAGAGCAAGGGAGGGGAGGATTGCCCAACATCATCACCCCCCTAACCACTCTCTCTTTCTAGTACTTACCCAGGTGATGCATTGTGACTGTTGCCATGGTGATGGTGCAGGTTTTTTTTTTCTCTCTCTCTCTCTCTCTTCTTTTACTCCTCTTTTCCATGGCCCGCAGTGACGCATTGATATTATCCCCAAATTGCGTTCATTACATTCATCTGAGGCCCAAAAATAAGCATGGATAAAAGAAGAGCTTATTGATGGCTGTGCCTCTGATGCCCCGTTGCATTGTGGGTACTGTACATGATGGTCTCTGGTGAGCAGAGTGAAGTTCTGGGGTTGTAGTTGGTCCATTGTTACTCACGCCACCCCCACCACCCTGTCCTTTAGCTGTGAGCACACAGGGTCACCAACCCCCACGCACAACACCCGAACATATATTGCATAGACACACACACACACATATACACACCCATACACACACACACACACACACACACACACACACACACACTCATACACACACATATACGCCCAGATGTACACACACAAATATGCTCACACAGAGACCCATCCACAAATACACTGACATTTCTGTGTGTGTGTGTGTGTGTGTGTGTGTGTGTGTCTCACACTGTTCCCTGCAGACAGCCGTCTAACCGAGCTACCCTCACACTCCTCCGCCATCCGTTTGTTAGCCTCAAGTCAACCTTGGCCGTGTCTGTTCATATTTCCTCTTCTGAGTGTGTGTTTGTCTGTGTGTGTGTGTGTGCGTGCGTTTGTGTGTGTGCGTGCGTTTGTGTGTGTGTGTGTGTGTGTGTGTGTGTGTGTGTGTGTGTGTGTGTGTGTGCGTGCGTGCGTATGTGTGTGCGTGTGTGCGCATGTGCATGTGCGTGTCTGTGTCTGTGTCTGTGTGTGTGTGTGTGTGTGTGTGCACACCTGCTCTCTGAGTTTGCTCCAAAGCATCACGAATGCCACAGAGAAAATGGAGAGACAAGCCATTGCTAAACTCTCCAGGTTTTTTTCCTCCTTCTGGAGAGAACATACAGTATTTATGCCAGACACACTCTGCTCATCGGGGCCCATATTAATTACTCTGGAATGATAAACAGTCTGGAGGTTAGAGTCCTCCTGGGCAACCTCCTGTCAACATACCCAGCCTGCACACTTTGTTTCTGTGGCTACTCCACCACCTTAATGAGGGCCTTTTTAAGCCAGTGTGGATTTCTGCTCTATGCATGGTCGCGCTGGGGAGTTGACATGTCTATGGCAAGTCTGTTTACAGTCGGCGAATGCACCCACCGCTCACAATAATGTGAGTCACGTAGTAGTGTTGCCGCATCGGAAGTTGTCTCGTGACAGACCTGTCAACTGAATATTTATGCTTTTAAAATTCATGAGCACATGCTCAGATGCAGATGTGTCACACTTTCACTCAGAGTGAATAGTAAACACTGCTATTACAAAACAAGACGGAATGTCTTGCCTGTCACTGAACCATTTAAGAAAGAGAGTGTTAAAAAAGACTGAAGTTTGAAATCATAAAATCACTCAAACCCTTTATTCCAGCCTCTCTATCATTGAGTAGTGTGTATGATAAAGAAAAACCATGCTGAGGAGTGATGGCGTGTGTGTGTGTGTGTGTGTGTGTGTGTGTGTGTGTGTGTGTGTGTGTGTGTGTGTGTGTGTGTGTGTGTGAGAGTGAGCAGATTGCGCGTCTCTCTGCGAGTGCAATGTGGACGTGTCACTGAGGATGGCGTGCTTCAACTGCCTGCTGGATGAGTGAATAGCTCCTCAGTAATCTAGGCGGTGTGTGTGTGTGTGTGTGTGTGTGTGTGTGTGTGTGTGTGTTTCTTACCTTTCTGTCTAATGGTGTTCTGTCTTTTGTTTCATTTACCGCGACTGCTGTCTGCATTTTCCCACTCTCCCTTGCACTCTCTCACTCTCACAAAGTCTCTCTCTCTCTCTCTCTCTCTCACTCACTCACTCACTCACTCACTCACGGTCATATAATGTCACAGAGCCCTCAGGTGTTTTGGTTTCTTGTTTCTTTTCGTTCTCACTTGCACACACACAACACACTCCCGTTCATTTACTCTCTCACACCCTTGCCCCTGTCTATCACTCGCTTTTTTCCCCCCTTCCGTCCATTTTAATTCTTCCCTCTCTCTCTTGTTATTTCTCTGCCTTGCGGCTCGCGAGAATCCGCTCATCCCAGCTAAGCTGTCTGCGGATGACCTGTGCAATGACTCCAAATGCAATTAATCGCCACCATTAATTTTAACGATCAATTAAATTCACCACATTTAGTGCCTGTGCACTGTGAGTTGTTTTTTTTTTTCCTCTGATTGCAGGGGATAACAGAGTCCTTTTATTTCCCCTTCGCAGTAAACAGAAAAAAATCAACACTAAGATTCTAATCTCAAACTCCTCTTTGCATTCACCTCATCAGACTTAGTAGAGTTATTGCAGCCGTGAGTTGGATCAGAGATCACTAATTAAAACTAATCTGCAGAAGGCTGGTGTTTAATGGGGGATTAATAGGAGATTTAACCCTTGGTCACAGCAGGTTGAACGCTATTGATTTATTTAGCCCTATATGTGTTAATCATTAGCATAGAGACGTGATAAGGCTTTAATTAGAAGGTGTTGGTCATGAGAATGTATACCTGTGTTACCTGACTGAGTGGCTTCCAGTGGAAAGATGCATAATACAGTAGAGGTAATTTTACTGTACCTGTATTGAAAGTATGTGATTTCATTAAAGGAATAGTTCACCTCTTTACAAAAATTGGTTATTCACCCCTTTACTTGGAGTTACATGTGGGTAAAAACATTTTGGTCTCAGTGTTTGCGTTTTCCTAGAATTGTATCCCCAATTTTCCCAATTTTTTAGCTTTAGCTTAGCATAGGAATATAATGTTGCCAGATAGCAATGTTGGAATATAATGTTGCCAGATAGCAACTTTACTTTCCAGCGCCTATGCTAAGCTAAAGGTAAAATTGGGGTTGCCAGTCTAGGACAACACATGCACTGAGATCAAAATGCTCTTACCCACATATGGAACTCCAGGTAAGGGGAATAACCAATTTTCATAAAGAGGTGGACTATTCATTTAAGGCTTTTTCCCCCATCATACAGTGTACATCATACTGTATTCTCAGACATAAGAGTTAAAAATCTAATTTAAGATGGCAAAAATGAAATCAACTGCATCGGACCTGTAGAATGGATTTGACATGGCACCTATAGTATTGTTGGTTTTGTCCTCTGAAGGAAAGTACGTAGTGTAGATGTTGTGAGTAGTGTCTGTGCTCACATTGACATGCAGTAGCCCAGATGACATAGAGCAGAGGGAATTTTCCCACCTTGTGATCAGCTGTTGTGAAACGCTGCCATCCCACCAAGGCATGCAGTACTTTACCTGAATGTGTCAAAGGACTGTCAGTTAGGAAGGTCTCTGGCTTTGTTTCTGTGAGCCACTCACAAAGACCGCAGGGAAATTCTTCCTATCAAAGAGGCTAGCTGGTTTCCCATAGGTGAGCTGCTGCTTTTGTCACGTCTTTACCTCAGCATATAGCCTACTGGCCGAAGGGAGGTTTTTTTTTGTTGTTTTTTGTTTCTTTTCCGCTTTATTCCACTGTGTTGTTTTGTTTGGGGGTTTTTTCTTCAGCTTTCTATTGTCCTTTGTTTGTGTTTTCCTTTTCACAGTTTTTTTTTTCTTTGTGTGTTCTTTGCTGTCTTTTCTTTGTCTCTTTCAGAGAGAGAGAGAGGGGGAGAAAGAAAGAGAGGAAGTGAACTTGTGGCCTACTTCTCACTGGTGCACTGTGGGGTTGTGTTTTGAGTGTGGTTCTTCTTTTCCTCCTCTCTGGGCTTTGTCATGACTTGAGCTCCGTCTCCCTTCCCCTCTCTGGGAGAAGAGCCAGGCCTCAAGAGAGACGCCACTGCCACTTCACACCACTGCTCTACCCTAAAGTCACTTCAAGCCTATGACACACTCAAACACCTACTGTAGAATACTATTATCTCCCTCATGCACACACACACACACACACACACACACACACACACACACACACACACACACACACACACACACACACACACACGTATATGCACACCGCATGCACAGAAAAGAAAAAACACTATTCCATCCATGTCCATGATTCAGTACACACAATCCGCTTGCTGTCCCTGTCACTGTTGATAAATTGTCTGCTAAATCTCTACCTTTACCTTTTACCTTACCATTTACGTGTGCCACGTGCATACACACACACACACACACACACGCACACACACACACACACACACAGCACGCACGCACGCAGACACAGACGCAGACACAGACGCACGCACGCACGCAGACGCACAGAGAGAATAAGGTCTGATTTCCCTGCTCCTAGTGTCCTGGCTAAGTGTTGGCACATCTCCAGCCCCAGCCTGGTTGAGATTCTGCTCTGCTCCCCAGTAATATCTGAGGCTGCCACCCCTGTCTGCCCCCAGCATGGAGACACAGCAGCACAAGAGGAGATCTCTCCTGAAAAGCATTTAGCCTTACTCAGCCCACCCTTCCACTCTCCTAACTCATCTCTCCAATTCCTCTCTTATGCCTACAGTACTCT
Organism: Sardinella longiceps; assembly: GCA_027497455.2. NCBI lineage: Eukaryota > Metazoa > Chordata > Actinopteri > Clupeiformes > Clupeidae > Sardinella > Sardinella longiceps. The sequence goes on from JAODXP020000027.1 coordinate 1,359,055, forward strand.
CTCTCTCTTCTTTATATCCACTGATTTTTATGAATATAAGCCACTCTGTGTACAAAACCACTTTCGAAAAATGAACATCAGAAAGGAAAAATATTCCAGATCCAGGCACTCAGTTAATCCATGCAACATTAAAAAAAACACCAACACGTATCGCCCTTACAGCCTTCATCAGGGTGTGATGAAAAAGTTGTGTTTTTCTTTTTTTCATGACAAAATGCTATTGTTTTGAGAACATGAAATCCATTCATTTTATAGAGAATAATGCAACGTATGAACTGTTGAAACTTTTATTGTTTGGAGGGGGATGTATGCTCTTATTGGTCAATATAAGGCCCTAATGCTGATTAATGCTAAAAACAACACAAGGAGGAATATTTCAAAGCTCCAACATGAATATATATATCTTTTGTAACAACCATAATAGAGAGTCTGAGTTACCGCACATACATTATATTATCAGGGAAGGTCTTAAATAGATAATGAGAGCAAACTACTTTCTATACAAAAGTTCTAACTGTGTGGCTTCACCATAAGGATGACCAGATGCTAGAAAGGCCGGCTTGTGATCCAGATCTGTCACATTTTAAGTAGCGAAAAGAAAAACATGATGTGGACGACACCTACCAGTTGGGTGCTGAAAGCTTGTCTAGGAGGGATAGAATGTTCTTTTTATACAAAGTCATGCTGGCAGTTAATGTAACTTAACTGTGAACCGTGTCCTTTGTTTTGACTCCTCTTACTTCTGAGAACTTTAACAAACTTATGTTCTTAGAACTTTTTCTGCCTTTTCTTGACGCCATCCTTATATTTTTGAGACCTCTCGGCCTCAAATTCGAAATGCCTGTCCCCAAAAAAATCTTCCTTGGCTTCCTTGGACTATTCTCAAATAAACATGTTGCTTGTATGATTTGATATTTTTTTATTTACAGATGAAACATCCTAGTTTGTGTAAACCTTACATCAATGTTTCATGCAAACTAGAAAAAAAAAAAATCTAGTAGCTGAATCCCAGTGTAAGCACTAAACCCTGAACCCTCACAGACTTCACTTGCATGGGCGTGTGGTTGACTGATTCATGGCACCAGCCTTCAGGGGTTCATGGCTTATGGTTATGGGAGGGCATTGGGATTTCAGCCAATATTTCTCTTCCTCTTTTTATATTATTTGATATCTTACTTACACACACACACACACACACACACACTAACACCCTCATGGAACATCTGCTGTTGGCAGTTTT
>JAODXP020000027.1:1367794-1387794 GCA_027497455.2 Sardinella longiceps
TCCTTGCTGTTTTCTCTCGCCCCTCTCCTCTCCCGCTAGGAAAAGATTCATCTGAAATGTCAGGGTGTCTCTCAAGGCCTGCACTCATCTAAGCCATTTACTCAGCCATTTACATTCAAACATCTCCCACCCCACCCAACCCACCTCCATCCATCCACCTCCTTAAACACCTCGTTTAATCCTGCAGTGGCAGCATGGCGAGCCCTTCGCTCCGTTGCCGGGTGACGGCAATTGATGAGGCGAAGGGATTATTCGGCTCCGTGCTCCACATCACCTCCATCCACCCCACCCCACCCTCCACCCCTGTCAACACTATGACAAGAGGAGAAAAACGGACAAATGGAAACAGGCTCTCGTGCTGTCTGGAGTAAGGTCATGTTGTCCCGTCATGTTGTCGATTAAGAACAAAGAGCCAAGGGCCTATACTGATCAACAAAACACAATAACAACACAACTAAAACACACAGCTCAAATTCAAACACAACAAACTTTTTAAAGGAACACTCGCTCTCCTCCCACGGAAACATGGTTTGTGACGTTTGATTGGCTGTTTGTGTTTAGAGCTTTGGCTATGCTGTCAGAAGCACCAAGAGGAAATGTCATGTCATGGCAAAGTGTTTTCACTGAGGACACAACAGAGGAAGTGAATTATTGCCTCGCAGGGAAAAACTTAAGCTGACATCGGAGTCTTACAAAAGGATCAAAAACACCCACCTAGTGTGCCAGCTGCTCTGAAAGGGTAAACATTGGGTATAGATTAGAGCGACTCCACGTTTGCACATTGTGTTCTCTCTTTTCTCGAGTGAACGTTTATGTAAATATGAACAAATCTGTCCAAATCTGACACTAGAATATTGTTTGCCATAGTCATTAAATCAGGTCCTGGAAAAAAGCAAAAGGCTGTTTACACAATCAGTGTCTGGAAAAACTTGTGCATAACTGAACCGGTATTGACTATGGCTCCAGTAAGTCACATTCATTATATTAGCAGGAGTAATGGAGAGATGTGTGTATATGACCATGCCGGATGGCAGGGTCCCAGGTTTGGCAGCTACTCACCCATTGCTAAGCTATGACGGACAATGTGATGTCAATGTGTTTGAGGAGAGTGACAACTTGCGATGCGATGTGGACGAGTACATAGATGAAATAATTTTAACTTTCAGTGATGAAGCGAGAAACCAATAAGAATGGAAGATGATTGAGTTGATTGACAATTAACGGAAACAGCAAGTTAACTGGAATTGCTGTTTGGAGACAAAACATCTCTTGTTTTTGAAAACTGTAGTTAACATTATGTGTGAAACAAACTAAATGAGTGAACTGTAAGCAATTTTAACGTAACGGTATGCACAGGCGTATGAATAGAGCTTGTATCTTCTCCGATACTTCAGCAGTGGCCAACAAACAAGCAGAAAACCTTCATAACAAGCACGTGTTTCTCAGCGAGCTAGCGATGGGTGAGTAGCGATGTATGTGAATGCCTCTTATGACTGTATTAAAGGGCAGAGATCATGCACTTAAACTGTAGTGTTGCTTTGCCCAAAGCGGCTGTAAGTCAGACAGCCGTCTGCTGTACATCATTGTGCCTAGAGATTAATGAAAGAAAGGTCACCGTGATTTTCTACCAGGTCGGGCACTATCGTTTAAAATTTTTTAATGTTGTCATATCCATTATTCATTCTTTACGTGACGATTTCGTTCATATCCCTTTCGCCCTCAGCCAGAATAAATGTCAAAGGCAAAGGCATTTCCAAACATGCCTCGCTGACAAGCTTAGGCAAATGAATACAAATCGGAGGGTTGACTGTAAATCTGAACTAGGGAATGTTCTAGTGGGAGTCTTAGAGGGGTCATCCAGGGGTGAGGGGAGAAATGAACCCCGAATTTATGACTGCGGAGGGGGAGGCGGATTATGGGATGGCGTATGCTTTAAGCCAGCGGTTCTCAAATTTTTGATAGGCGAGGGCCAATTTAGGGGCCCAACATTGAACTGAGGGCCACCAAGGGGCAGGGGAAGAAAAAAATCTAATCATGTAATCGGTTACATCTCTACAGTTTATATTAATTGCAATAAATAAATAGATAACTCTAAACACTACTAAATGGGGAGTCATTCTTTCAAAGCAATGTAGTAACAGTTTTACAGACATTATCAGATGTCATCGCGGGCTGCCAGAAATGTTTCCGTGGGCCGCCATTGGCCCCTGGGCCGCCCTTTGAGAACCTATTGTATGCTTTAAGCAGAGAAGCAGATATGGCATCAGTGTAGGGTTGGGAGCCGGCAGCACTCGCTAGCCTCCTGTCTCCCCTTCTTCAGTTGCTCCCAGCATCTATATTCTCTCTGATATTTTAATTTGGAGGAGAATATCTGAAAGGCTGAAGAGAGCAGGCAGCACAACACTGCTACTTGACAGACAAACCTTTTTTTGAAATACTGACATTTCGGGCAGCCAGACCTTCACCAGAGGAGGAGGAGGAGGAGGAGGATGTTGAATTGCTATGACACCTGCTTAGGCTGCTGGAGGTGTTCATTCTGGCCTTGAATCTCACTCACCTAGCCTACAGGTGAGGAGCACAAACCTGGGGATTTCTTTTATTTATTTATTTTTTTGCCGGCTACATACTTGAGCGTCTAGTTGGATGAGTTCCATGATGTATTATGCTGCAGATATCAAAATTACATGATGTGCTGTAGTGTTGTGCATTACCTTGGTTGCTTATTTACTTGTTGTGTGTATGCGGTTCATCAGTAAATACCCTCACTAGTGCTACAGTCTGTGAAATAAAGCATACCCCGGGCAGAGTAATTTATTTTGATGTCATTATTCATAATGTGAAACGCAGTCATTTTTTAGTATAGCGTTGGACACATTGCAGATGGCTTTATTCCTCCAATTACCCGACTGTTTTGTTTCAAATTCTGCCCTCCGCCATGCAGATTTTAAACGCTTTAGAGACTCAGGCTAGCACTGCATGAATTCTAATTGGCTTACCGGTAGTCTTGCTAAAGCCCGGCTACAGTTAGCAGAGACTTGAGCAGCACTACCCCTGTGCCAGTGATGGAGTACCACTAGCTAAATACCACAGTGTCTGCACTAATTCAGCCAGGTAGCTGCTCATTTACATATTCATTCCCTCTGCCCCAGCCTGCTCTGACTGTATTGTGTTGTACGTGCTGTGCAAAGGGGGTGTGCGGTGTGTACGGCAGGCTGTGGTTGCATGCAAATCCGGCGAGCGCAGCATCAATGAAAGCACTGCGTCCAGAGAACGTCTGGCCTCGTGCCAGAGCTGTAGGGTGAGCCCTTATGCACTGCTCTCTGAGTCCCCTCTGCACCTTTTCTTCTCCCTCACTCTTTCTTTCTCTCTCTTCTTGCCCTCCCTCCTCCTTTCTCCCTACCTTCTTTCTTCTCTCCTTTATTTCCTCCTTTCCTCTCTCTCTCTCTCTCTCTCTCTCTCTCTCTCTCTCTCTCTCTCTCTCTCTCTCTCTCTCTCCCTCTCCTCTACACCTTTCCAGCCTCCTTCTCTCCCCCCTGCTCTCCCTCCCTCCTTCTCTCTCTCCATCCATCCCTGCTTCTCTCTCCCTCCCTTCCTCCCTCTCTCTCTCTTTCCCCTTCCCTTTCTTTTCCCTTCAGGTCTGTTCAGTATGGATATCTGCTGGGGTGGGCTGAGGTGTGTGTGTGAGGGGGGGGTTACCTATTGCAGTGATGCACTTCTGCATTATTGACACGGTGCATGCTGTTGGGCCTACTCCTCATATGTCTCTGATGGGAGCTTCTCATATCTGCTTCACATTCCTCCCCAACGCACGCACGCACACACACACACACACACACGACTACAGCAACTGTAAACACACACACACACACACACACACACACACACACACACACACACACACACACACACACACACACACACGACTTCTGTAACTGTAAAACACACACACACACACACACACACACACACACACACACACACACACACACACACACCAACTACGGTACCCTTACATCTCCTCCCTTTTTAAAAGCAACTTAACATACCGAGATCAACTGATGTGAGGTTTTGCAATTACTCTGGGTCTGTAGGGGGCTGTTGCCTTTTACTGCAGGCCTGGCCTAGATTATTACTGATATTCCGTGTGCTCTCGCTGCTGTGTGGAGTTACCTCATCCGCCTCTCACCCCCAGCCTACCACAGAAGTGCGTGTTGTAGAACTGCTTCTTTTTTTACCAGCAGCAGGTATCTGACTCAGGTTATGCTAGGCTTTTATAAGTACCGGTATGTTATATACAGTATCTATATATCTGTTGGGGATTGTAAGCTATTGCAGCAGTGTCTCTCTGCATTATTGACATACTGGCTGCACTGTATACCGCTGGCCTTACATCTCAAGACTTTCCTCATATCTTTCTCCCATCCCATACACCCCCCCCCCCCCCCCCAACTCCAACAGTGTTTGAGCTGCATGTTGTAGTGTAGTTCTCCCGTGGCTCTGCTTTTCTGCGGCTGAGCACGTCAGACTCACTTGGCGAGGTAAAGCGTTATTAGCTGACCTGTTTGAACTGGTGTGTTGGAGCTTATGGGGCATCATGGAACATACTGCAGTGTGTATAGCGAGTCTGTTGTGGATCGATTATTGCTCGGCTTTCAGTTCTCAAGGTGTAGCCCATCATTAAAATGTGTGCTTCTTTGTTTTTCTGTCTCTAAATGTGTTTAGGTAAGAAAAGGTTCTATTGCAATACAAAATACAAAAGTACAAAAGTGTCATTGTAAGTGGTTATGAATGTGGAGTAGAGGGAGTTGTGGTACTGTAGACTTAATTAATCACAGCATATTTAAATAATATACCATAAGTGGGAGAGGGGTTGGTAGCAGATACAGTATAACCATGCCAGAGGATCAAACAAAAGCACAAAGCGGAAGGATGAGTGCCGCACGTACAGTAACCACAGCCGTGGGTATGTCCACTAACAAGCCCAAGACCGTGAGTGTTATATCACTTTTATACAGCAGGTCCATTACTAGCAAAGCTAGTTTATGGACACCATTTTTATCAGATCCTAGAGTCTGAGGGGGACCCAGGATGGACCCCAACCCACAACCATTTCTCTCTCTCTCTCTCTCTCTCTCTCTCTCTCTCTCTCTCTCTCTCTCTCTCTCTCTCTCTCTCTCTCTCTCTCTCCTTGTTATTCGTCACTGTCTTACCCCAATAAAAAGGGTGAAACTGATCTTTTTAACAAAATAAGCCGTTCTGAATCATTGAATACCAATGCAATTAGGAGCCTTTTTCGCCATCTTTTCTGTTCTAGTTTCCACCTCCTTCTTTAGGCTTGGCCCATAGGCTGAGCCAGCTGTCTATTATCCGCGGACACAGAGTGAAGTGCATTGCTTGTGAAGGGGCCCTGGAGGTCAAGAGCTGTGCAGAACCGGTTTGCCCATGACACATTACATTGATTCATTGATCCAGGCTACCGCCAGGCCCAGAGCACACTAGCGGTAGTGTGCAGGCCCACTGCTACGGAATTACCTCTCACTGGTTCCAAATAACCTTAGTCAAGGTCTTTGACCTCGGTGATGTTGGACTGGAATGGAATGTTATTCATGATTATGACCTGCAGACCAGCAGAGATGGTTGGAGGGGTTTTGCACCATTAGAGCTCTTTCTGGTGTTGAGAGAAAAAAAAGATTTCTCTTTTTTACTTTTGCTCCTGTACTGTTTTATATTGGTTTTCAAATTAATTCAATTGAAATGAAAGATTATAACCCTTATATTCTGTTATTTGAACAGTTTGCTGTAAAATGAAAAGCTTGAGACTTATAGACCAAATTTAATTTTCACCCCTCATTTTTCTTCTGTCTGGTATCCTTAAAAATGCAGGACCGAGCATGGTTGCATAATTTTGAAACCAAGGCATTTTTTTTTCTTGGCAAACCCTGCAATTCTTATTCAAAACGCAGTGTGTTCAAAAAAAAAGCTGCTACCATCCATTTTTACCTGAACCCATTTTCCTCCTCGTTTTTTTACCTGAACCCGAAGGTGCTGCTCTGACTTTCTTGTCTCCCCCTCTCCCTGGAAAGCCCACTCCAGCATTCTATTAATGGACATTTCTGAAAGCTGCCTTTTCGGAGAACGCTCACCTCCTCTGTTTCTCGGCCGGCCGGCCGGCCTCTCTCTCTCTCTGTGAAAGTTGTGCAGAGGCAGGAACAGCGTGAGTGGATGGATAGAGAGTGGACTGGCAGAGGAGGGACTGGGATGGGCTCTGCACAACTCCCACGCTGCTTTGCCTTTTTCTTGACATGCCAGGTGGAGCAGGAATAAACCCATCTCTCTCTCTCTTTTTTGTCCAACTGCCTTTTTCTGTTTGGATTCTTAGCATTCAGCTGTCACATTAGTAACCCAGGCTTTAAATAATCCTAATAATGTGTACGACTTAACAGTAGGCAAAATGCGTCTGTGGGTTTGTGTGCAATAAATTCTATTTTAATAAAGTATAAGAGGGTGTGGTTATTCTCTTGTTCAAGTGGTCCATGTATTATAACATTATTAGGAGTGTGCATTGACCATAATGCAAGGTCACCAACAAGAAGGCCCCAACTACAAGTGTTCCTTGACCGTGTATGAACTGCTGTCTTGTTTGTTCCTCCACAAAGGACTCTACAACGTACAGTAGGCCTCACTCTGATCTGCTCTTCCCTTCTCTCCACAGGTTGCTGAATTCATCCACTCTCTACCAGGCTGTGTTGATCAGGCCAAACAGTTCAGGGAAGAGGTAAGCAGTAACCACAGTCTTGGTCTTAGTCTTTTCGGGTCGAAACTTTCACCCGCAATATAACTGAATAATTGAAAGCAGATTATTAATGTCTTTATCAATAAGCAATTAGTGTTTCAGTGTGATGAGTGATGAGTGATGCAGTGGGTAAAATATTGTCGTCAGATAGAAGTGGCCTTGAGTTGGCTTCTCCTCCTAGCTCCTAGTTTTATGACATCATTACTACTGTATCTCCAGAGCCTTTTAGAGTGGTGTGAGAGATAGTATAGTACTTTTAAATGAGCAGCTCCCAGAGCAGAAGTGGCTAATCGGGAGAGTCGGGTGGATTCCCAATGGGCTGGTCCACTTTCACCTCTCTTTTGGGCTCGTTTGTAGAGGAAGTCATTTTGACAATTAACTGTTATTCTCCTAAAGTAGCGTACTCAAAAGAGAATGCAGTTGCAGCATGGAAGTAGATCAGAAGAGGGAGTTTCCCCCTCCCAATGAGTTGGGTAGGCCCATTGTGTTATCTAGAGCGGTAGAATTATATGCAATATAGTTGCTTGCCTGACTTACCTACGTAAGTACATGGAGAATCTTATTTCCAATCATGCCAGTCACCGGTTCATGAGAAAGTTAACTTTGAATATATATTATTTTCTAAAATCTGCAGCCCTTGTCATCACACAGCTACTTATTTTTGTACAATTGGTCACAAACTCTTAGGCAACTCTACACATAAACCATATTAATAAGGATTGATCCAGCTAGAAATGATCCTCAAATAGTAAAGGTAAAAAAAATTGGGAGTTGGAGTTTAGAAACTAGGTCCTTAAAATCATATAGCACATCATTTGCCACATATTCACTAACATTTCAGACTATTTATTGTCCCAAAATACACTTAATAATATTACCTTACTTATTATCTTCCTACTATATTATTTTTTCGCTCTTTCGTCTTTAGAAATAGAGAGAACAATATAGGCTGATAAGAATTTAGAAGAGGAATGACAGGGTGGTGTCATAACATGTAATGATGAATAACCACTGATGAATTCATCTCCAGCCAGAAACATTTACAGTATTTTCTATGCATTTTATTCACCTGCATTGTATTGTTTTGTTGGAAAGGGGGGGGGGCTGGTACCCAGGATAAAACCCTGGCTGAAAAGGGGTCCCAGCCCTGGCGCCCCATTTGCCCTTTGTTGGTATTAAGAGTGAATGGGATGAGTCGAAATCCCATCAAAGACTCTTGTATCCCTGTTAACTAGTCGCAATCAGTATTCATAGGGTACAGCCACACTTCAGTTAAGCTTTTTTCACTGGTCCTCCCTAAAGGCTTGGGATTCTATTTTCCACAAATGGAATGATCCGAGTTCAAGTGGCTCTTTTAAGCCCATTTGTCTTCTTGCTACGCTATTGCACGGAAGGCTCTGTAATTAAATAGTGGTAAACAACAAAAGACAAAGTGCCACCGAAATGCAAGTGCAATACATTGATAGGTTTTTCACTTGTGCCGGAACCAAAGATCATTGATGGGGAAAGATGGCCTTGCTCAGGGAGAGCACAGCATGGTTATTCTTTCCGTCCCATTGCTTCAAATGGGATGCACATCTGCTCCATCGTAACGCTCTCTAATTCGACCCCCTTCTTCTCTTCCTCCTCGCCCCCCTTTCCTACCAGCAAATCGATGGCAAAGCCTTCCTGCTCCTGACCCAGAGGGACATTGTGAAGATCATGAGCGTGAAGTTGGGTCCGGCCCTCAAGATCTACAACTCCATCCTGATGTTCAAGCACGCCGAAGACAAACAGTCCACCAGCAGCAGCAGTGACGCTAACAACACATGAGGTTTTCCCAAGGGAAAAGGGAGAAAAAAAAACAACACAAAAGCATCCCCTGCAAAAAACAAACAAACAAAAAAAAACTAGCTAGTTACAATAGCATCCCCTCCTTCCTTCTGAACATATTATGTGAAAACACACATAGGTCGACTGTATCTTCGATCAACTTCATTCCGAGACCCCCATTAACCTTGGTGTGTACAGGTACTATATACCTTAAGTCAAAGAGGACTGTCTTTCCTCAACACCAGTCTCTACTTGTAGTAGGTCCCAACGTCTCTGTACTACTTCTTTGTTTTTCTTTTCTCCTTTTCTTTCCTTTTCTTCTCTTTTTTTGGACTTTCGTTCCAAACTCTGCCTTTTTGAAACGTCCAGAACAGACTGTAAGGTGCACACAGGTCAATCCACTCACCTGCACACGCACAGTTTTCTACATCCTTTGTACACTGCAACTAAACCATGTGGTGTGTACTCGTATTTGAGAAACTCAGAGGTTCGGACATGAGACAATCAAGCATACACTCACAGTACAGACAATACTACATACTATAGCAATCGGCTGGGTGTACTACGTACTTCTAGGGGGTCAACAAGGTGCTATTTCTACACAAAACAGAAGCAGTCTACCACGCATAACCGGCAGGACTTAACACAAAATGGTACACGTTTTGATCACGTCTACTGACTTAAAATCTGGGAGGTGCCCGCAATGTCTTCTATTTGACTCTATTCTATTTTGTATAAATGTTGTATAATTTCACTGTACCTACGGATTCACCTTTATTTATTGTGCAAACCCAAAGGTGTTTTGCACAGTTGAAGGAAAATAATATATGTCTATGAATTTTGAAATGCCAAAATTTGTTTTAAAATTTAAAGAATTTATTTTATAATATATTGCACATTAGAGAAATCTAGAAAAGCGCTAGAATTTGGCGGAAGACAAAAGAAAATAATTGTCGTCCGAATAAATCCCAGTTTTTGTTTTGACATTTCATTGGTAATTTAAGGTAGCTTCAAGATTGTTCAGTCTTATAGTTTGTGGTGACTTTATCCTCTCCAACTGTACACATTGTTTCTCGATTTAGCCTTTGTTTCTGTTGTTGTATAGCTGGACCAACCTTCAACAATTCAGCAAGGTCAAATGCAAGTCCAACATTCATTCTAGCCTCCAGAACAATCAGGGAGGATCCCCCTCAAAATATTTGTTCTGTTAAAGAGTAACTTTCGTAATGATTTATTTAAGTAAAAACGAACTTGTTATAATGCACAATTAATAATACATATAAAATATATAGGTATATATTTGCTATAAATCTTGATTATTAGTCTAACTACGATATAAGAAGATTATTTTGTTTGCTTAAGCTTTTCATGTAAATGTGGTCACTGAAAGACAGCCAAACACCAATGAAATGATTAGGAATGTGAAACAGAAACTATCCTTTATTTTCATTTTGAGTTTTTCTTTTTTTTTTTTTCCTCTTCATTTTGCTAACCTTCCTGGGGCCATCTGTATCCCAAAATGAAGAGCAATCCAAGAGTGTTCTCTTCTGATGTGTGAATATTTTTCACTGCTGTGCCGTGCAAGACTGCTGTTTAGTGCATGAGGGGGAAAAAACCTACAGGAACAACTCAATGCAACCTCTCAGCTCTGTTGAACGAAACAGTGACGACTTGAGTCACACAAAACTGTTGTGTACATATTTGTAAACCCTGTTTCTTACACTGAATTTACACTTTGTAAAACCAAAACATTCAGATCACAACTTCACAACCCAAATAAACCGTAGAAACTCTCCTTGGTGTCAGCGTCCTGTCTTGTGGTTCTCTCTTGTGTTCACATCAGAATTTGATTGAAATCAACATGATGTGTGTTGTAGCTGTGGTCCCCACGATTTTGTTATGATGTCACATAGTCTGGCCCAAATTCCTGTGGGGTGATGATGTTTGAGTCAGTTTCCTGCGGAAGACAGATAATGACTGTCATTTACCGTTTCCTCTGACGAAATGGGGGGGGGGGGGTGTACTACATGTGCGTTTCCACTGAAGAACTGTATATTTGCATTTTTAGTCCATTTCTAGTGCCTTGACCTCCACACAAAGAAGGACTTGCATCTGCTGAGTAGACGGGCCTCCCAGATAGTCTCCCTTTCTCAGCATCTCTGAAGTGTAAGACCGTCCTCTCCCCTCTGGAATGGCTGTAGGATATATGACTTACTCTTCTTCTGTGTTACCTTTTATAATCTCCTGTGAAGACCAACTTTTATGGTAAGTCAACGTATGGCTGTCTTTAAATTAGGGTGACAAAGGAAAAGGATTACCTACAGTATGAAGCATTTTCTTCCATGCATTATAAATAGAATGAATAGGCCTATGCTTGTTCGCTCCACCAGCAGAGGTGCCACCAGAAATAGCTTTTGTGATTCATACAGGGAGGTATGTAACATCCATTTTGAATACTTGACTTGTGATACTTAGAATAGTCGCTACAGTATAACTCGAGTCATTTTTCAGAAATAAATCAGTCCTGTGGAGGATTTTATATGTTGTGCTTTGTATTTAGCTACTCATAAAATCTGCTTCTGATAGTCCTCTATCAAAAAAGGATCAGGGGTTTCAACGAAAAATACCATGGGTGAGAAAAAGCCTATTCTTCCAAGGGTTGTTTGAAACCTTCCCAAATTGATGACCAGGCTTTTATCACAACAAAGCATTTTGTTTGCAAAATCGCTGAAGAAACACAAATCGCTCATGGGGCTCCCAGGAGAACACGGATGTGTTTTCGAATGCACCTTGGTTTCGCAGGCCCCGTGGATAAATTGTATTTCAACAATTTTTTAAATGGAACTGGTAAAGCAAGCCTAATGCAACCAAGCTGAGCAGATATACTGGAGAATATATCACACACAGACACACACACATACTCCATGCTATCTAATTAGCCGTTTCCTCGGGGGGGCTCATTTCGAAAACCCAGACCGTCTCCCCCCCTGTAATGGCAGTCAGAATCAGCCTGATCCATTGCTACTGCAGTATTCATTTGATTAATATAGGACTGGAAATTAAGTTATAGATTTTTAATGGTAAGCATTTTATTATAGTCCTGTATGCAGACCCACGACACACATGCAGTACACGCACATGCCCACCTCTACCCAATCAGCAAAGAGGGATGTTGGACAGGGTTAGGGTTTTGATGTGCCTTCTCATTGCTTGGTTATTGTTTGTTTTTTAACCAACTTATTAAACTTGTTTTTAAAGTAACTATATAATTAGGAGGAAGTTTTGGATGTATGACTTGATTTTTTTTTTTTTTTTGTAAAATGAGACAAGAATGATCCCTGTTAAATCTGAACCTGGGTTGTAACCAAAGTGTCATTAGGAGTCATTTTTATCATTTCTTAAATGAACTTCTGTGTATGTAAAGTAACTGTGTGTGTGCGCGCACACTTCTGCATGTATGGATCAGAGATGGTACTGTAAAAGTACTCACTTTCCTTACTGAAGTAGTAAAGATACTTGTTTAAAAATAGACTCAGTACTGGATCAACCTCACAACAGTACTCAAATGCATTAAGACAAAATTAATATTAATGTTTGAAATGTCACAGAAGTCAAAGTTGTCAGAAAAACAAACCATGTAGTAAAGTACAGATACCTGAAACTGCCATTTGGGTATTTGTTACCACCCATCGTGTGTGTGTGTGTGTGTGTGTGTGTGTGTGTGTGTGTGTGTGTGTGTGTGTGTGTGTGTGCGTGCATGTGCTTGTGCTACATTAGATATTGTAAAGAATGCATTTTATCTCTCTTTTTTTCAATCAGAAGCCCCAAGTTTAGCAGCCTTCTAACCTGGAACAATGCAGAGTTGTAACATAGAATCAATATTCGAATCCTGCTTTGTTGAATGTTCACTTTCACTCTGTTTCTGTGTAGAGTTTGTCTCTGTCCTGTCTACCTAAGAATACTTGCATCCAGCTCTCCATTCTGACATTACAATAGTACCTGCCTGACCCCAGACATGGATAAAAGGTGGAGTGGAAATCATACCCCAGGGCCACACTAAAACCTTTTTGCACATTTGTAGAGGTTATTAGCAGGTTGGCTGATTGCAGGCCTGTCTGTACTTAGGTAGGCAGCTTGGGGAATACTCTGTCGGTCACAGGCCATTTTAACGTGCACTTAATATTGTGTGCGCAGGCCCCCAAGAACAAACACTGAGACATTTTAGTTGGACGGGAGCCCGGCGCTTAGGCAAAGAAGTATGTTAAACACGGCTCCGCCGAGACCCAGGGAGGAGCACCGAGGAGACTCTGTTAAAAGCAGTGTGTCGTCAGCCAGGCTCAGGAAGTAGTGGGGATGGACAGATGCAGGGGGGAGAAAGAGGGGAAAGAGAGAATGAGAGGCAGAAAGAAACGAGTGTCATTTTTTTTCCCCTGTAACAGCCATGGTGGATCTGGCAGCCAAGATTGGGAGCAAAGGCAGAAGCAGGGATCTCACTTCAAAGGATTCGTGGAGGTTTTTTTTCTTACCCTTAATAAGGACCTCCTCTCAAGCACAAAGAAGCCTCTTGGTCGATGCAGGGTGGCTGCCCCCAACAACCTGAACCTTGTTAGCCTGAAGCAGCTTCCAGTGTCAAACATGGCTGCCCAGCACAAAGGGGTGCTGGAGATTTGAGATGTTGGAAATGGCTGAGCTGGAAGACAGACGTGTAATGCTTTTTGGACTTCCATATTGATTTTGCCAGGCCCCTTAAGGATCGGCCATTGAAGAGTCTGCACATTAAGCTTTCCCCCTGCAGAGGTCCGCAGGAAGGGGCCTTTTGCCCCCCTACCCCCTCCCTGCCTCCCTCACCACCAAACCTATAAATATTAATATTGTGGAATATAATTTTGTACTTTCCCATATCACACTGTGACCAAGAAAAGCAATAGTGCTTGTAGTTGTATTTGCTATGGTTCTCTCCTGAAATAAAAGAATTTTTCAACACATCGGATTTGCATTTTGTAATTCAGTTTCCTTCCCATGACTTATAATATTATAGTGTTCTAACATCACCTGAACTCTCTCTCTCTCTCTCTTTCTTTCTTTCTTTCTTTCTTTCTCTCTCTTTGGTGTGATCCCTAGTGTGCAAGTGCATTTGGGAATGCATTCATTGTGATGGATTGAGTCATGGAAAAAATAACTAAGTTTTGGCCAGCTTAGAATTCCACACAGCTGTCCGTTAAAACTCCCCACCTGCACTGAAGTACACCTCTATTGAGCGCAGATGGCGGGGCTTTTAATGTCGCCTTTCAATCTGAGGTTAATGTGGTAATAAATTAGCTCACTACCATCAGTTTGCATATGTAATGGCTAAGATACCATGAAACTACGGTCATGATTAAGGTCTATTGCGCATCCGTTACGCGAGAGTTGATGAGCATCATAATGGAGCCTACTGACAGGAGCAAGTTAATCAACTTGGTAATCAGTGAATGTTGTACATTGAGTAATGTACACTCAGCATGCACCGTGTGACGCATGGGTAGAAAGGAACTCGCACACAACACTAAAACAATGAGCTGAGCGGCAACCTGGTGTTGTAGAGGGCGCCAGGTGTCTTGTACAGTTGAATCTTCCGTGCGTTTTTGCACTCGCCTATCTGTCAAGCCTATTGCAGATATTACGAAGCTTTTCATTGTGCTCGCTCCAACCATCAGCGTCGATCTCTTTCCTTGGACTGATGTGCTTCATCTGCACATGACTCGGGCTGGCTTCGCTGGAAAAATAGTTAAGAAGCCAATTATTCAAATCCTGCAGCAATTTCAGTCGATGACTGCTCTGGTATCATAGCAACAACACCCAAGAAGCACTGTAACATCAGCAACACCCCCATTCAGGCAGCACAAAACTCCCCGTTTCAAACTCTGGCGCACGGCATCCTGACAGACACTCCCAGGAGAATCAGCGCGAGCGCGCCGAATATAAGGCGAAGGCACTTGCGCGAGAAGACACGTCCACATAAAACGATGGGAGCGCAAAAGAACGCAGCACTGAACGGTGCCTGTCAAACAGTCTCCACGACATGGAATTACGCTGAGTGCTTGGAATTTCTATAACTGCTTGCTATTTTCATAGTTGAAGATAGGAACTTTCGTTTTTAACACCCTAATTATGGGATATGAAATTTATTCCACATGGTAAGTTGTTTCTACCATTGTTTTCATTGTACTCTGCATTGTACATTGTATTGCAATATAGTCGTTTTTGGTGCTGGATTACTTCGATAGTATTAAATAATTTGAATGACTTGGTATTTGCCTATTACAGTACTCTAAATATTCCCAAATCATAACGGTAGCAAGCCCGCTGGTCTTCTTAATATCTTCTCTATGTCTTCTCTGTCGATAATTACGTTTCCACACCTTTACCTCAACAATGTGTTTGTATACCTTGCAGTCATTCCACGCTATATAAATCGAGTTTCCAGATGTGATATGCATTCTCTAAAGTACCTCAACGCGTGCCAGGCAGAATATGTGCGTCCATTAACGCACCACCTAGAGCACGATACAGTCGGCTATCCATGCTATTATTTTGAAGCACAAAATATATTATTCATCAATCATTGAGTTGGCAGTGTGTTCAAATGATATTGCTCCTCTGGTATCTGATCATAATTTCTTTAACTGGATGCCAGCATATTTCTCTCTTTGAAATGAAACCATGGTTTGATATGTAGAACAAAGACTCTTCTGTAAAGAGCTGACAGAGGGCTGCATATTTTATATTAGAGTTCTTACCTGAAATGAATACTCTGCTTTACCACACCAAACCACACTGGTGACAGTTACCTTCCCTTGAACTCACCTCATACAGTGTCAGTGTGTTGTGAGGTGGTGTAGGTGAACAGTTCATACGCAACTGAAGAACCTTAAGAAGCAGTTTGGTTTCTGCACAGCTGGTTGGCTCTGAATGGTACTTGTAGCCTACTTGGTGTGGCAGTGCACAACCAACACATCAAGCTGATGACACCAGGGCCTCAGCAACATCATCTGTAATAAAAAATCATTGAGCTGTAATGTCTGTCTCTGTTGCCCAGGGGTGAGTAGATAGATAGATGCACTGAGCTTGGGGAAGCTTATTGTCAGCTGGGCTTGTATTTATTATGCAGTCAAGTAAAGAGCTTGGGGGCAATGGAGAACTGTTTTGAACACTAGATGCAAAGGCATTACAAGAAACCATAAACAAACTGCATGGTCAGTGGGATTCCGTGCTGTTGATGGATAGGCTAGAGTGCAGGTCACAGTAGGGTGTTGGTGTTACATTGAGCGCACTTGCTAATGGTGTTTTAATGCCTGCAACACTTCAATCAAGTGCTCTGGCTCCATGCTCTTGGAGCATCGTGAGCATCACTGATTTGCATGAGAAATGCCAGAGCAGCTTCAGTCTTGTCTCAGAGACAAACAGTGGTGGCTGCCTGTGATCCTGACTTGAAACCGTTCCCACTGGCTACACATGGATGTGTGAGCGTCTCCCCCCACCCCCAACCACCTCTTATGACATAGAAGAGTAACGTGACACCTGTCATGAACAGCGCCATGCTGTACCTATGGTAAACTAACACGGGTTGGCACAAGTCACGGTTACGCAGGCATAATGTCAGGTCTCTAAGAGATTCAGTAGCAGTGGTTTCAAAGTCAGTTGTTTCAAAGCAATAGTATCAAATGTCATTACTGAACTGTACAGAATGCCTTAATTAGTCATGTCAGTGTTTTTGCAATGAAATGATGAGTTGACTGACTTGTCTATTGAGTAAGCTCAGATCAGACGTATCTGTAGGTGTAATAATAGAAAGTTCTTCCCCCATGTGAATGTTTCTCCTGTCATAACATTCAAGGCAAATAGTTCACTCAATTTTGTCCAAAGAGCTCAGTCTTATTGCCCTCCAGCAAGAGAATTGTGTTGTGTTGTTGTGTTGTCAGAGGCAGCAATCAGCAACAAAGATCTTCATCTTTAACTGGCATAACACAACACAGATCACTCACTCACACCCCCCTTACCCTTCAATTTGGTGCTTGTTAGTACCGATAAAATCCCTTTGCATTTCACTGTTGTCTGTTAATACTATAAATAACTCCAAATAGCACAACAACATGTGAACAAATGCACTGTGACAGGAAGTGTCTTATAGACAGAGGCTGTATTATACTGTATCATGTCTGTATATATCATGGAAACCTGTCAAGAATCTGCCCCTAACAATCTGTAGAAAATATACATCTTAGGATGCATACACTTATCCTGAGTAAACTTCATGGGCATATATTATGAAATTTACCTTAAGGCCTTAAGTATCCAAAGCTATACAGTCATGATACTCCCCTTAAAGTAAGTACTGAGCCACCTCTGCTGTTGTAATTAAACTCAAAGACTATTTCCATGTCATAGACACTCTGCATCGACAGTATATGGCATACTTCATTAAATGCATTAGATGCTAGAACTTGCATTATGCAACAAGCCCTTACATAACCTAATTATTTGTCTAAATAAATATCTTTCATGCCATAGTGCAGGGGAGGCGTTTCCTGAAATGGGTCACATTCGAGCAACTAGCATGAAACAGAAACAATTGCACCACATTTGGCTTCATGAAGCCCCCTTTTCAGGAAGAAACTGAGGGAATGTTTTGAAAGCGCATTTTCTTCCTGAATGGAGGCGCCTATTTACAATTATGGCCGCAGTGATACAAAAACATAGAGCGTGGCCATATGTCGTATCAGCTTTGTTTAACGCTGAGTCATCTGGAGGGTCCTTCCACGGCTGCAGTCAGGAGACATCAGAGACCGTCTCCATCAAGTTCTGTCCAGAAGGGCCCTTTCCTTCTCTTCTTGTATTGGCACAGACACACACACACACACACACACACACACACACACACACACACACACACACACACACACACAGACATACGGATGTAATTGAGATCAATTCCATCACGAGTGCGCAATTGGGCGGGCGAAGGCTCTGATGAAATATTGCAGCTGCCTCATTAGATTCTGTGATTGCTGCCGCAAGGAGAGGGGTGTCTGTGATTCTCGACGGCCCCCCACTCCACTGTCTTATTTTACTCACCATTAAGCTGTAGTCACCCCCGTCTGGAAGGATCCTCTTCAGAGTCTTTTATTTAAACAATAGAATCGTAACAAAGATGGACGTTTCTCTGGCATTCTCTCCCCTGTTCTGCTCGCCTTGGGTCTTTGACAGCTCAGGGTGACTTGCTTGTGATAAGGTGCCTGAGACAGAGATCCTCATATGTCTCCACACACATCCGCACATTTACACACCACAGGACAACAGATAGACAGGCTCTTTCAGACATAACCTTACCTTGGAGCTGCTACACAGCTTAGATGACTGATGCAGTCATTGTGTTGCAAGTGAACCATACTGTATGGCTGTGGCCTTAGTGGTAGTGCATAGAGCTGTATTCATTCCCCCTCCAAGTGTTTGACTTTTTTCACCATTATTCTAAGGTGACAGGTCATCTTCAGATGACGCATGCTAGTTTATTTCCCCTACCTTCTTTTATTTTCTATCGTGTGTTAGTCTCTGTAAGCACATTAAAAGGTCACACTGTGATCAGAGGAGCTCTACTAGCTGACTCCACAGGGTAAGATGTCACTTCCCCTTTTTTCTGTCTGCTTGCTTCCTTTGGTGTTTTCAGGAGTCTGACAGTCAATTTCCTGTTTACAAGTATCTTACTTTTTTTATAGTGTTATTATTTTTGTCAGGTGTTTTGATGTCGTAGTACGCAAATCTAAGATTTTTGTTGTTGTTGCTGTTGGAATCCAGGATAGAGATTTGTCTGTGTGTTCTAATTAGATGCGTAAGATTCAAAAGCACTAAGTGAACATTCAAAAATAAGAGGCCTGGTTAGTTGTGACTGTGAATTTTAGGATGTGATAAAGAAAGTCCTCTTTTCTTGTCACGTCTAACAAATCTGTTATACAATGCAAGAAGACAGGGAAATGCAATTTTATTCCTATTTTTCATGACGGAATTTTCCAGTGGGATGCTTGGAACAATAAATTGCGAAAGCTGTAGAACTGCGCCATAATTCTCCTGACTGGCTGACTCTGTGATCCATCAGCATCCAATGAGTGCAGCTCAAACAAGTTCATCATCATCTTGAGACCAGGCTCAAGCCAAACAAACAATGTTGTGAAACGAATTCAGATGTTAAAGAAGAAGGCAGTACACAGTTCACTATGCTCCAAAAGTGCAACCATGGTGTACAATTCTGCCATTGAAGTCTAGATAGTGTGATTTTTTATTTTGGCTCTTCCCATCCCAATGCCATTCCTAAGGCTCTCCTCCTTCATGCCCGAGTCAAAACCACCACAGAGTTCTTCCACTGGAGTGGATTGGAATGGAATGTGATTCCATTCCTAACTAGAAAAGCGCTCAGAGAGCGCAGACCTCCGCCAAGGCAATGTGGTCACAGACACAATATACATTCCAGATCATGTTCTGGATCACCGATCACCACCAAAATTGAATCAGCTCTTGCTTGTCCCAATATACACATTGTCCGAAAATTTTCGAGTTATCCTGCTGACAAACAAACAGACAGACAAACAAACAAACAGACAGACAAACCAACGAGACCGAAAACATAACCTCCTTGGCGGAGGTAATAAAGATTGAAAAAGAGAGTACACTTGCAGTTCAGGAGTACTTTGAGGCACACAAATCCTCACTAGAATATAATGTATTTAAATCTGCATGTTGTGTTTATTCCCAAAGCCTTTCAGTTCTGCCTGATTGTTCATTTGTGTTCCCTGTTCATCTTCTAAATTGGCACAAACGCTCAAGCAAGCAGTGGGCCTCAGTCCTAATGGGCCCTACAGTACGGCAGTGCATTTGTCAGGCCAAATGAAGAAAAATGGCCGCCGTGCAGCAGTGAGGCAGAGACCACCTCCATCTGCACTGTCTCCCCACAATCAAACGATTGATGAGCTCAGGATGCAGGAACTCAAATATATACTCGTCCGTCCGTAAGGACAGCTCTCATTGGACAGCAATAGAAAAGATGAATTAGCCTATTGATGGTGATGGCAGTTACTGCAGTGGGTTTGACGAGCTTTTTATATCTCTGTCTGTTATAGTCATATCACTCTCTAATTGTGACCAAAGATTCTATGCTGCTCCCAGGGTATTGCTGGTGATGTTTGGTGTGGAACCAGAGTAGTTTTTCACAAGCATACTTACACACACACACAGGCACACACAGGGTTTGTTTGACTATGTAGCAGACGGATGTATTTTGTCTGCAATTTGCTTCAATGGCTTTTGTTTGTGTGGAGGAAGTTTTTTTTTCAGGAAGAAATCAGATGGGGAAATGGGGAGAGAA
>JAODXP020000027.1:1390294-1428747 GCA_027497455.2 Sardinella longiceps
GAGAGAGTGTGTGTGTGTGTGTGTTTGTGTGCATGTGAGATTGAATGAGAAAGAGAGAGCAAGAGTGTGTGTTTATGTGCATGTATAGTGTGTGTGTGTTACTTTTCGCCCACGCTCACATATGTGTGTGTGTGTGTGTGTGTGTGTGTGTGTGTGTGTGTGTGTGTGTGTGTGTGTGTATTTAGGTGTGCTTGTGAGTATCTGTCTGCCTGAATCTATGTGTGTGTGTTTTCACCATTCATCAACAGTGCATGTGCGGAGGTGCAATGGCCTATCATGCTTGTCCTGAATGCATATTCCTCCCAGTCTCTGGCCTAAGTTGCTCCCGGCACTTCAGTGGGTGGATGAGCAGTCAAGCTGAAAACAGGAGCGGCCTGAAGAAACCTCCATTTAAATGTGTCAAGGCATGACCAGGCTCTTCGCCAGCACTGCCAGAGCCAGAGCCACAGCCTGCTTTTGTTGTTTCTGCCCAAATCCTTTCGGCAAAGTAATGGACGTCTCAGCAGTTCATTTCGACACTCTATTAAAAACAAACCCTCCGCCTTACGCTGTACCGGTCGGTCGTTTGGTGGAACAGACTCTCTGGTCCTTGAAATAGCCGCTGATGGAGTTTTGCAGACAGTACATAAAAGCTTTTGCGGTCCTCAGGCAGACCTTTAATGAGTCCACCAAGCTGGAGATCAGGACAGATTGTATATTAGGAGCAAGATGGTGAGAGGGAGGGTCAATGGAGACTATTCCATACTTTCAGCTACTTGACTGTAACATTCATCAACAGACTGTTTTTTAGTTTGTCTCATTGTCTTGCTGGAAGAGTTCCATAGCTCTGCCAACACTGGCATGGTTTCTGGCATGGAGATCTGCTGTGGGCTTTTCTGAGGCTGTGTTTTCCCTCGTGTAAGTGTGTGTGTGTGTGTGTGTGTGTGTGTGTGTGTGTGCGTTTGGCGATGTGAGAGACAGTGTGTGTGTGTATGTGTGTGAGACGTGTGTGACAGAGGGAGAAAGTGAGAGTCACAGACTGTGTGTGTGTGTGTGTGTGTGTGTGTGTGCTGTGTGCAGTCACATTTCTCCATCCAGCCATGGTTGCATTCCTCTTCCAGCGCCACTCCCACGCGCATACTTGATTATCAAGCCTGGGCTGCCAGCCCTCCACTGTCAGCTCGGGTGCATTCGGCCGGATCACCCCCGGTGTTACGCTCAACCATGTGCCGTGCCGGGGCCAAGCCAGCGCAAAGCCAGCCCAACCCAACCCAGCAGAGCCGAGCTGAGCTGAGCTGAGCGCTGCCGCCCTCCCACTCATGTCAACAAGTCACCAAGTGAGCAGAAGAGATGCTCTCTGCCGCGATGGCATGACTCCATATTGCTTTTTTTCCCCCCTTCCACCCTATTTGCTCCCTCTCTCCCTCCCTCCCTCCTTCTCTCCGTCCTTCTTTCCCTCCCCAGTAGATCTTCACAGTCTTGATCTCATCTCATCTCATCTCGAGTGTTAACGTCCTTCGATTTCATACATCATGGCCGTTTTGACAGCCATGTCAGGCCACTACGGTCATGTGCTGTCTCTCATCCTCGACTGCCAGATTGTTTTTTTTTCTTACACAGATGGAGCTTGTTCTCCCAGTGTTTATGTTCTGGGTGACATGTCTGTTTTACTTTGTTTGATTTCCATCGCGGAAGAGGGTTCAGCGTTCAGTGTTTGTTTTGTCGTTTAAGTGATTTGGAACCTCCGTCTGATTAATCGGGTAAATCTTATCCACACAGAGAGGCTTGTGTGCTGGTCTCCTCATTTTCACTGAGATAAACCGTAAAGACCATATGCCATTTACATAGAAAGTGTGGCACTGCATTGAAAGTAGATCACAAAGGTGCTGACTGAAGTGTGGAATGCCTAATGCGTCACTTTATATTCTAGAGGTGAAAAGGTAAAAGGATAGAGAAGCTATCTCCATTCTTATATGCTCCAACACACACCCAAGGGATGGCAAATGGGACATAACCAGGATGTACTGTATTGCATCTCAACAAATTAGCCTCAAACAAGCGTTTTATCAAAGCAAATGTAGAATGTCATGTGTTATTTGCCTGCAGGAATAACAGAGAAGTACAAATGTGACATTAATCTGCTCTAAGGCCTTTTCATGTATCATGTATAATTAAATTAAACTTTTGATTGGTGGCTGAAATAACAGTCAATAACACATACACTACAAATACTACTACAACTACTACTACTAATAATAATAATAATAATAATAATAATAATTCAACAATAATAATAATTGACTAATAATAATAGTGTAATAAATGTGACTTCACCTAAGAATTGTATAATGAAAAAGAGTACTGCACATGTACTGTACCTTTTAGTGATATTTGTGGACAGATTGTGTTTAATGCTGATGTTGATGTCACACTGACAAACAATAATAGCCTAGTTAATAATAATATGTTTTATGTGACTCTACATGAACAAAGTGAAGAGTATACAAGTACATTGTAGTGATATTTGTGGACACTGGACAGATAGTGTTTGATGCTGATATGCTGAATATCAGACTGACAGTCTGTCCTCTCTCTCTCTGCTTCTCTCCCCAGGATGATTAAGTGACCCCTCGCTCCTCGTCACCGCCTCCGCCACCGCCATGATCGCCACCGGTGGGCTCCTGCGCATCGGCGCCCGGCGGCAGGACTCGCTGCGCTCCAAGAACCGCGCCGAGAACAAGCGCAAGCGGAAAGCCAAGAAGAAGCGCAAAAACGAGGTGGTGGTTGTGAAGGGCAAGCTCAATCTCTGCTCCATCTCGGGCCTGGTGGCGGCTGTGGGCATCCTGATCCTGATGGTGGGCATCTCGCTGGCCGTGCTCGGCTACTGGCCCAAGGAGAGCCCGGTGTACACGAACCTGCCGGCGCCCAAGAAACCGGCACCTGAGAGGATCTACGAGAAGAGGCTGGCGGAGTCGGCGAACTGGACGGCCAGTAATGGAAAGCTGCTGTTCCACCTTGACCGAGATTTGGCCATTAGCAACAACTCCAATAGCACGGCGGAAGAGTCTCCCAAGTTGGGATTCTTCTCTGAGTTTTTGAAGCAGCACTTGTACTCAGACAGGCTTAAAGTTTTTGGACCCCTCATCATGGGCATTGGGATATTCCTCTTCATATGTGCTAATGCTGTTTTGCATGAGAACAGGGACAAAAAGACCAAAATAATCAATCTCAGAGACATCTACTCCACTGTCATTGACATCCACAGCTTGCGGACTAAGGAAAACGTGCCGATTAACGGCTTTGTGAACTATGTACAATCCAAAGGGATCGAGGGCAAGCCTAGCGCCATGTACACAGCAGCACTTTTGGCGAAGAGCTCGTGGCCTCCTGGAACTGGTAAGCCCGATTTCGAGGATATCAGTCCGTCGCGACGCCACTCGTTCGGAAAATTCGAGAGCTCTTTGCTCGACAAGCAGACTTTCACAGACACGGTGTACAGCATCTACAGGGAACAGAACAGGACCGACAAGTCGGCCCCGACTCCCAAACAGTGGGAGACGAGGACCATAGTCACGTCGTCCGTCAACGCCTTCACCCTCCCCATGATCAAGCTCAACAACCTGGCCGTGGTGGACAGGAGGGCGTCCCTCAAAGCCGACATGGGGAGACACAGCACAGACACTTCCCGAGACAGTCCGGACCCTCCGGGAGGAGGTGTCCGTCATGTCGGCTGCACCACGGAGGCCAAGGTGGAGACGGGCCACACGCACACGGTTCTCACCCAGGACTCGGTGGAGGTGTACCAGAGCAGCGCCAGCCTCCTGGGAGCACCCCAGGGCTCTCAAGTCCAGTTGCTGCCCGCCTCACCTGGGCCACGGGTCACTGGATCCCACCTTTCCCTGAGCGCCCTGTCGGACTACTCCCGCTCCATTGACCTCGGGATCTGCCCCTCCAGCCCTAAGGAATGGCAGACGGAAAGGTCGCGGCGCCTTAGCTGCCCCCGGCTCGAGGCTTACGGTAGTGGAGGTTACGTTAAACTGGGGGACCTGGGAGGGGAGTCCTTTGAGTCGTCTGAGGTGGCTCCGTTCAGTCAGATGACCTCCATGGAGATCCTGGACAAAGACCCAACTGAAACTGAAAGAGCCTCAGACACACAAGAGGGGGATGGTGGCTCTCCTGATGAACTCCAAGAAGGGTTGATGAGGCAATACTCCAACAGGGAAAAACTCATGATGATATCCCAATCAGACACCACCCTAGAGGATGCGGAGATAGAGAGTCTGGACTAGCACATATAGAGGAGTGTCTGAATCTTTTGGGCTGTGACATGTTTTAAATGATTTCCAATACTATCAGAGGCTAGCTGGGAATCTTCCGTGGAGAGCAGCATCTTTGCAATTCCAGTGTCATCAGCGAGATTTGTGACGCTAGTTGGCCATTAGAAAAAATAGATTAATATGGTATGAATACATTTTTTTTGTAATGCCTTCCCAAAATCTGTTTGCAATATCCCACCATGCATTGCGGTGATGTGTTCAACAAAGTGTACAGTGCTGTATCGAACCCAAAGACTCCTTGATGTTGCAGTTGGAGAATTGCTTTGTCTTGGAGGAGTTTTGAAGCAAAAAAAAAAAAAAAAAAGTTTTAAGAGATAAATTGAAGGTTACATAGCACAGGTGTATCCACTAGATTTATGAGTCTTTAAATTGTGCAATTTTCTTTGTGGCTGTTTCCACCTGTGTGGCACTGTTACTCTTGTCGATAAATTAAGAATTGCTGTGTCTTAGCAGCATGTGTTTTATACCGTAGATTCATTGCACTTTTTGAATACCAGATTTTTTTTTATTATTTTTTTTTTGGTAACAATACCAATTCAGCCCTAGCAATATTTTAATTTGACTTCTTTGATTGCTTGTGAAGGAAAAAATGAGTTTGCTTTGACTTGTTGACAATGTACGTTTAGTTTTTTGTTGTCTGTTTTTTTGTTTGTTTGTTTGTTTTTTTATTCTACTTGTATGTGACTTGCTTACTTTTTTTTAGATTAGTCTTGCTTGTTTAAACTGACCTTTGGTAAATCCAAAGGGGGAAAAAAATTGTATGAGCACAAAACCCTCTTTCTCTTACATCAAATTCAACCACCAGATGTCTTTGATCCAGCCAGTGTTCACACACAATCCCCATGTTAGGGCTCTGTGTTTTTTGTAACCTACCAAATGCTGTACTGGTCTGTAATGAACACATGTGTATTGTACATGGTGTGAAATATCTTCCAATCACACTGTTCAATCAGTCCAACTCACAACAATACCAAACTCACAACATATCCTGTTTGCATATTGTACCCATATCAGTTATGGTACTTCTTGTTCATGTCTCTCACTGTGTCATTTTGCTTCCATCAGGGGGGCTAATATATGGCATTGCATTAAAAAGGGAATTGACTCACGTACATTAAAAGAATGGCACGACACTGCTTTGCATTGGAAATTTACATTTTGTTGTTATTGTTGTTGTTGTTTTTGTTCATGCTGTGGGAGCAGACTGACTGATTGTAGGGCATTACATTGCTATGAGTGTAGTGTGTGTAGGCACAGATGGGAATGTAAATACAAGCCCAGGCAACAGACTAGGGGACATGTTTTCCTTTTCACCTTTCAAAAATAGGACTTGGAATGGAATCCTGGAGGGGCATCAGACGGGATAGAGAGAGAGAGAGACGGCGAGAAGGAGAGAGAGAGCAAGAGGTGACTTCCATTTGCTGAGGACGGAGAACAAGCTTTATATAGAAGCACCGAATATGAACTTATGATCGAAGGAAAAATAATACAGAAGGTTTCTGGTTATGACCTGATCTGGATTACCAAGTTTTGATTTTACAAGCATACGCGCCATCGAGTATTGTTAACATGTCTGACATTGTATTGTCTGTCAACAACTCCCCAAATAATGGAACAAATCATCCCGCATTCAAACTATACCGGCAACTTATTTGGATTCATCTCTCGCTGATGCAGAAAACTGACCATCACCACCACATAAAAATATGGCAACATGAATTACAAGCTCACACTGAGTCAGACTTTAGGTTTGCACTGGTTACGCAAAGCCAAACATTATTCCAAATTTATTTTCAATCGACAAGCCTATGGGTTTGTGTAGCTATGAAGCCCTCCCAACCATCACATCTCAATCCCCCAAACCTTCCAACCCTCTGCCTGTCCAGACAGGTTATAATTTAACAACGTTACAACCACATTTAGTTGGCTACTCTTCAGTGGAAAAGGAAAGGGAGTGTGTCTGTCTGTCTCTCTGTCTGTCTTTCCTTCATCGTGCCCAGTTGACCTTTTTCCAGATCCCTCCTCAGCATATGTGTGTGAAGGCTTCTCACTCCCTCAGGAGGAGTTAAAAATCTTTGAAGATCTCCGCCAAACATAACGAATCATAAAGCCTGCACTTTGGATATAGAGTTCCAATACAGGCCACGGTTTTGAAGGCTACAGGGTGTGCTGTATGAATGTTTTACAGCTCTAATTAACACAGATATATACACACACACACGCACACACACACAAACACACATTAACATGCGGAACATGCATAAATGCTGGCCCACCAAAAGTGCAGCCTTCTCTTTAAAATACCACAAACCCCCTTTGGAGAGAGCTATCCAGAGGAACAGCTGACTCTGAGATCTGGCCCCGGTTCCAGAGCGGATTAGGGCCACGTCTGGCCCAGACTCAGCTTCTGTCTCTGGACTGGGAACATTTTCCCCCAACATTTGAAGCTGCATGGTGTTTTCCCCTTCACAGCCTTTGGCTGATGTTACTGATTTTTCTGCTCATTAAAATAACAAGCCTCAGGTTCTTCACGATGATTGTCATTAAGGGAAAAGATTAATTACCCGAGCCCAAAAATATGACACAGCTTTCATGTAATGAGAGGGAGATTACGACCCATTTTTGGGTTGTCCTCGCCTTGGAGATGTGCCACCTGCCTTGCATGACGTATCCCATATTCCTTTTTTGTACTGCTACAGCTCTCGACTTCCCTCCCCTTGTCTGCGCCCATGTTTACTTTGTCATAACTGAGCCTTTTGTATGCATCCATTTAAACTATAGGCTTGGATCTCATTGCACTACTACTACAAAACACTGTGCCAAGTGGTTATATAAACAGAACAAGTACTGTACATTTATTGCATAAAATGTAAGGGTAATCTACCGTAAGGCCAATATACAGTGTATCATCCTTTATTTTGTTCTACCACTATACTGAATGTCTGTTACACCATGCTGAACTTTCCTGAGATTTTTATTGCAGATTTTCAGCTGAACATGCTGCTAAGCTCATGCTGTTTTAATTACATATTGCCTTTGGAGCTCTGCTCTTATACATCATATCTGTTATATAACACAGAGCTCCTTCAGTGTGTGTGTGTGTGTGTGTGTGTGTGTGTGTGTGTGTGTGAGAGAGAGAGAGAGAGAGAGAGAGAGAGAGAGAGAGAGAGAGAGAGAGAGAGAGACCCAAATTGAAAGAGGCTGGAGGTTGTATTTGAATAATATATAAAAGGAGAGTTTAACGGATCAGGCGCTACCGTCATATCTGTTTCTTTACCACAGCAGCAGCTCAGCTAACAGAACTGATCCAGAGACCTAGGCTACATTAACATTGTGACATTTATATTCCTCTGGCAGAAAACGGTATATTTTCCAGACTGTGTACTGTATGTGTATGCATGTGATACACCCACATTCTCAGATCATTTTTTTCTTGCTATTTTTATTTATTTATTTTTTTTTTTCGTCATGAAAAAGCAAAAAGCAAGTCTCAGATTCAAGCAAGGGTTCATTTTTGTGAACAACTTCTTCCTCTGGCAAGAATAGATAGATGGCATCCCTCCAGATGTTCTATAAATGTCCTACTGTAAACGGACCACTAGGTTTGTCTTCCACTACTTTATCATATCAAATCTAAATGGTGTCAGCAGGAATGTTCAACCATGACTTGGCAAATTAGGTCATATCTTACAAACTGAGGCTCCAACCTTTACAGAAAAACTGAAAAGGTTATACTCAAAACAACAATTTTCACATCCTTTTATCGGGTTAATTGAACCTATAATGTGCACCCTAACTTCATCATATTTTTGTCCTACCCAATATGAGGCAACATCTGACTTTTGACCAATCAGATAAAAGAAAGATCAGCAAATGTGATGACAAAATGGGCCTACAAAACATACATTAAGCAATATTTCATCTGAAACTCTTATAGGCCTAATGACGAAATCAAACTGGAATTGTAGACAAACAAGATAAACAGGCACATGAAAGAGAAAGAGCCTAGAGTGAATGCAACACATTCCCCACCTCTTGTCTGACAGCATATATGTCTCAAAGATTTCACTCATGTTATGTAATGACAGAGAGGAAGAGAAAGTCAGTTTATATAATGACATCCAAACCAAATGGCTATTTCTTTCTTTTCCTCAACATCCTGTGGATGTTGTAGTCCATTCCCAAGAGTCTTCTAGCACAGGCAAAAGAAAATTACATTGCATCTCTTGCCCGAGTCACGAGGGGGTTCTGTCTTTCAATTGAAGACCCTTAAATGGAATACAAAATCGTTTGGCAATAAATGTCAGGTCTTTATTTATAAATGCGAGCGGATGTGGTCCCGTTCACGCGATGTTCCACCACATGTGGTGGACTGGCAGTGTGTCACATGGAATGACAGTGCGAGAGGAAAAATCGTGTCCGCCTCAGATCACATCTAAGACAGTGCGTTAGCTACATGTTACTAAATGGCTGCTTTCTATAAATACTTCTCGCAGGAGCGTCTTGGCCCTCAGCGCCATCTAGTGGACATTTTCGCAGTGGCGCTTTCAGCTATACTACATAAACAGCAGTGGGCAGAATAGAGTTCTAGTAGAAGTGTTACTAGGCCTCTGTCAGCTTCGAGTCAAACGAAGAAAGAACTGTGTGTCTAGTTCCTTGTGATATCTACATCATTAAGCCATCTACAAAACCTGAAACCAATATTTCTGATCTTTCAAAAATGTTTAGCCAAATGATAGTTGGCTACACAATTAGCTGTTTTAATTTTTTGCTTTATTATTAACACATACAGAAAAAATATAACCCTGTTTCTTGCCATAGTCCTAGGCCTGTCATCAGCCTACCACAGTGTAGAGTAGCCTACGCCAGCATAATTGCCAGGGTTGCCAGAGTAGGGCCTAACATAGATAACTATAGCTCTGGGCTATTTCTAGTTGTTTGCACTGATTTGCTAAGATCAAACAATACACTTTATTTCATAATAATTGAAGCAATCATGTCCAATGTCAATCACTGTAGGCTTAGGCCTACACCTCATAATTGTCTACTTTAAATGCTCAGACTGGCCCGCAGGGTACGCTTCAGGGAGAGGCAGAGCAACGTAAGAGAGACATTTCATCGGCCTCATAGGATAATTGCCTAAGTCATTTTTCAGTGTTTTTGGGAAACTGGAAAAAAAAGACTGGTATCTTATGAGGCAGACGATTTGATATTCATCTCATTTAAAGATTGGTCCTGGATAACTTTGCATTTCAACACACACATTGAAGGGTCACTTGTCTTACCACGACTATAAATCACAAGAATTAACACAAGTTTGTTATATAATTGCACGTAATTATTACTTTAGTCTACTGTTGTGAACAGTGGGTGTTGAGGAGCCTGCTAGCAGGCTCGGACCTGGTAGTCTGGTAGTAGCCTAGTCATCATAGCCAGTAAGAGTAATAGTAGTAATAACCATAGATATATAGATTCTAATATCTATGGTAATAACAATATAACTTGCAAGGAAAATGTGTGCTCAGCTTGCAGTGAGAAATGCTCACCAGCATATTTTGATGTCAAAATGCAAAACTCATAGCCTACAATTAAGTGTCTACAGGTTGGCAGGTCTGACAAACTGAACAAACAAATCTGTCATTTACCTCTGAACCGAAAGCCATCCCAAAAAGTAACACATTTCAAGGATCCACAGGGGCCCTGATTTGTGAAAATATGTCTTGATAAATTCCTTCAGAAAATGCTAATTATGTAGGCCTACTTACATCTTGCTCTGTCCTCCATCATGATAATATTCATTACAGCTGTGAATGGCTTATTCGGCCACTGGGGGGCAGTGTTGCAACACCTTCATATGCTCCCAGGACATCAGCTTGGATTATCACCATGA
Organism: Sardinella longiceps; assembly: GCA_027497455.2. Classification (NCBI taxonomy): domain Eukaryota; kingdom Metazoa; phylum Chordata; class Actinopteri; order Clupeiformes; family Clupeidae; genus Sardinella; species Sardinella longiceps. Next base: position 1,400,501 of record JAODXP020000027.1, read on the forward strand.
TCATTTAATGAAGAGACATGCCATGAGGTACCCTGGGGACTCTGATAATTTATGCTATTTTAACTCAAGATGGAGGGGTTATTCTGAAGGAAGAAAAAACCTCCTAAGCCTTTCATACTCCAATTCATATTGTATCAAAGTTCTCTAACTCTGGACTAAAAACCTGTGATAAAACATCTAAGCCTTTCTGAGAAATATAAATGCTTAATCTTGTATTGCAAATCAAATCCATATTTCATGCACTTCATAGCATGCCACATGAATGTATGTTTTAAGTTATATTACTAATAGTGCTGGCAAAAATAACTGTTTAACTCAACAGATTAATCCAAAAAATTTAACTCGGATTTATTTATTTTTTTTAACTCAGATTAATCCTGATGGTTATGCTTCCACTTTCATATTATGTTCAATTTCAGATAGAAAATGGCTCGGCTATTAAGTCAAACTAGACAAAGACTATGGCCTGGCTCCTGAATGTCCAACAACAGCAGAGGGTTGATGTTTGAGGAATCCGTGGGGGTATAGGGCATAGGTGTGAATTGCCCCATTTGAGAAGAAACAGCCATCTAATTGGCATTAGGGTCTTTCAAGGGCAAAATAAGGATCCAACATACCCTAGCATCCAAATTACTATTGGAGGAAATGAGTTGCGATTAAAAGTGATTAATCATTGCAAAATGTTGTGATTAATCTGATTTTTTTTTATCAATTGACAGCACAAATTAATAAATCATTTTGCACACAAATAATCAAAAACTTTTCAAAAGGAACCAAATGCATTAAACATCCAGGGCCCACTGGATTAATTTTCCTGATGACATTCTTTTCTGCCTAATCACTTTAAGAAGCCTATCTGCCTCCATGGAATTGGTCCACAATCCAGACTTCTGCTGGCCTTTTTAGGTATCGGAAGACTGTCTTGTTATTGAGGACTTGGGAGTAGTCAGGCATATGTCAGGAATAATAGGAATATCTATCAGTGTCTTTAAGAAGCCTACATTTGTCTCATGAAATTGGTCCACAATCACAATTTCTGCTGGCCTTTTAAGTATTGGAAGACTGTCTTGGCCCTCCTTAAAGGGAGTAGCATTTGTCAGTAGGCCTAATAATATTAATATCTAGGACAATGTCCAGCCCCTGTAATAAACAGGCTGTATCAAAGCCATTGATCATACAGATGATTCCTGCTGGACTCCGGGGATCTCCACACAGACCCTGGCTCCCTTCGCTCAAATACACTAAATGATGCCCAATGTGCAGTGGACAAGGCCAGACGCTCACAGAGTCTCCCTGACATTCTTGAGATACCAACATGTCAAGTTAAAGTAACATTACTGACAGTCTGGCGGGCGGGAGGAGGTGGAAGTGGGTGGGGGGGGATTTGGTCTCGCTCTTTGCCCTTTTTCCACGCTCGTTTATTGACATTTTTGGCAAATGTCAGCAGACGCATTTCTGCCTGGTCTCACCTCTGTCTTCTCAGGATCATTTTGGCCACTTGCTCCAGTCTGAGAGAAAATAGCAGATGGAAAGAAAAAGTGTAAACGTGACAAACCCCTTAGCCTGTCCATGAAGCTATACATCAAAGCCACAAGGAGACTCCATTTTTGTGTGGATGCTACATTCTGCAGACTCCCCATGGCATTGTAATGAATAATACTGTATATGATATAATGTAAGAATGATCACATTGCTGTTGTTATTAATGCCTTGAATGAAACAAAAACATGTCATGATGAAATGACCATTTAGAGTAAAGTTCAGGTTATGTCCCTTGACTCAGACACAGGGAGTACTAGCCTAGTTCACCATTGTATCACTTTGAGCAAAGCACCTGTATTCCTCAATGTAGCGTTTTCTTCCTCACAGGCAGATAGTTTTTGTGAACTTCAGAAATATTGGGCATGCCAGAGCCCTTTGTGTACTGATGGGCCAGCCAAAAATGGGTTGGTGGAGACCTAAGCTGATAGCCTGGCTTGTACGACCCTGTTCAGAAATGAACTATGGTCCGGCTAAGCTAGCATTGCCCGGGAATTCCGGGCAGGAATAATTTAAACACCTATCAAAGGCTATCAGAATTTTTATCAATGGTATACCTATAGCCTCCTATAGCCTCCTTCAAGCCTCCTTGAGCTTGCTCATTTCTCATTAGGTCCTGACATTTCTGGGCTGGAGAGTTGAGGAAATTGCCCTCTTGGCCATACAGATTTGATCGCGAAATTTCATGCAGCGACAGGAAGTATGGGCAGGCCCAGGATACTAAGCTGAAACAGAGATCCCTGACTGTGCTGGAGCGGAATGTGACATTAAACAGAAACACTAGGTGGCGCTAGCCTGTAGGGATTGCCACAGAACTGGCAATAGGCCAACTTTTTTGGGCCCATTATTCACACCAGGAGGAAGAAGCTCCACAAGGCACCCCATCAGCTGATACCTCAGAGAAGGAGAGAGGGGGGATCTAGTGTTTTCTGTCTTTCATTTACAGAAAGCTTTGCATTTTCATGGTTATTAGACCCATTTCTCAAGTTGGACACAGTGTGGTGGTCTAGCGTAGGCCTATGATATCTTAGCATCCCTCTGGACCAATTGCAAAGAGACAGGGGGCTGTGTAATAGCCAGCGTCCCAAAGCCGATGAGAAATAAGACGCTTTATGTGAAACGAGAAATTTCAAAGACATGACAAGAGATTACATCTGGCGCTAGAGAGAGAGAGAGAGAGAGAGAGAGAGGCTAAAAATAGCTGGGGAGAAGAAAGCTCCTTTATCTGTGCGCCCTGTACGCCGATCTCAATGTTTCTCCAGAAGGCTTTGACATCTCTTCTTGGAGTCTATGAGCAGCTTGGGCTGACCAGTGAGGACAGCTGGTCACACAGTTCCTTCTCATCCAGATCTTGGATGATAGGAAAACACTGTTCTTTTATCAGATGTTTTAGAATGACAAGTCTCTCTGTTTGATGAGAACCAGTGAAAGGAAGCTGATGTTGTCTCACACTGAAACCCCTCATGATAAATTTCACAGCTGTTTAACTGAAAGCCTGTGATGTTGTATGCTTATTATGATATGCGTTAACCTATATAGGTTTGAGTGATTACTGTATATACTTTGAATTAATTTTCCAGTAATATTGCGTGACTACTTTAATCTTATTAATAATTAATACAGTCTGATGCAATCTCTCTTCTTCATGACCTTGAAATCCCCTGTATAGCAAGCCTAATATTCACTCTCATTAATCACAAGTTTCATTTTGGATTCAGCTGCAGAGGCAGGGGTTCTGAGCCAGAGTTTAAGTTTTTAGAGTCTGAGAGATTAGCATCTTATCTCTCGCTGTGTGGAGGCTAGTCTCTCGCTGTGCACGGGAGAGAGGCGGCGTTCATTTATTCCAGGTGACAGATTCCGCCTGCATAATTTAAAACTATGTACGACTCCATCAGACACATCAAAAGAACAACTGTGTGGCCGAGGGGGTGAATATGTGTGCAGTCTCTCTGTGCAACAGATGCTAAGTGCTCGTCTGTGGACTAGGGAAGACATTCACCGCTCTGAATATCAATGATATTTAGTTCAGTGATGGGGAACACTTCCATATTATCAGCATGAGCTACAGACTATTCTCACTCATGGTGTCTGAACAACATGCTTTACATCCACCTAGGATCCCTCTTCCTTTGATTCTTTTTCCCCCCCCTTTTGAACTTGAATTGTACCCTGTTCTCTCGGCACCTCAATGTGTCCTCCAAGATTAAATAAATGAAATCAATGAGGACACTATGGTCGACAATCAATATCTTTTTGAATGGACAAAACTCTGCAACTGCTAATGTGTGCCAATGTAGGAGTGCACATATGTTATCATTAACCTCAAATTTAATTGTGATGATAGCAGACCATGGGGTTCCGGACACAATGTGAACATACCGCATTCATGGACCTAGGCTATCTCCTTTTAGACCAGGGGTGGGCAATTATTTTGGCTGAGTTTTAGATAGACTGACAGATTGTGTGTTAACAGTCAACCTGTTGATGGGGGTTGATGTCAGTAAATCTCAAACCAGCAGGCCCACTTTGTTGAGAGAACATGCAGGGATTTGTATTTCATGAATATAACAAATTTGACAAATAAGGGCTATAATCGAATTCACCTTTTGGAAAGTTCTAAGGGCCATATTAAATAGCCCAATGAGCTGCTACGCCTCCGATGGCCTCACAGTAGCTATCCCACTTCTGACACCATATGTAGCAAAGGGAGAGAACAGTGACCCCACCCGGGTATCGAACCCGGGTCTCAAGGGTGCTAAATGTGCAACTTGACCGCAATGCCAAAAAGCCAGGCTTGGTAGTATGGCAGTCAGAGGCAGAGCGCATACTCAACTGTAGTGATGGTACTCCGTCACAGTTAAGACATGTTGTAAGGATTAAAGCGCAGTATTCTGAAATCTTTTGCCAAATTACTTGAAATCTTCTCAAGCAGTAGCCCTATTTGTTTTCCTATGTCCTGTTTAGTTAGCAGTAGCTGCCAATTCACAAATTCAGCCTACAGGTATATACATGTATGTATTACCAAATAGTCTCATTCTCATTAATAGAAAAGCACTCGGAGAGCACAGACCTCCGCCAAGGCAATGTGGTCACAGACACAATATAAATAGATGGTGTTCTGGATCACAGATCACCACCAAAATTGAATCAGTTTTTCCTTGTCCCAATACAGACATTGTTTAGAAAAAGGTATGTCTGGAGTGCTGCAGGATATGACTGACCCCTGGTGCTCTTCGGTGCAGGGATTTCAGAAATAGTCAGTTCCGAGGCAGAGGTGTCAAGTAACGAAGTACAAATACTTCGTTACTGTACTTAAGTAAATTTTTTAGGTATCTATACTTTACTCCACTCCTTATTTTTCTGCCTACTTTTTACTTCTACTTCTTACATTTTCATGCAAGTATCGGTACTTTCTACTCCTTACATTTTAAAAATCGCCTCGTTACTGCCATTTCTTTCGCCATGTTTTTATTTCGTCTCGTCATCGTTCAAACTTTTCTTTTGGGATCTTCAATTGCTCGTTAGGTGCTGTGCACGCACTGTGTGCGTGTTAGATGCAGCACAGCACAGCTCACCTCCTTGAGCAGAATCGCCCGCAATGCTTTTCTATCTTTCCTCTCCAGCGGAGCTACTAGGAAGAGTCATGTTGCAAGCTTTGCTGCTTTGAAAGCAAGCACCTGTCTAGAATAAGTATCTTCCTACCAAATTGTCTCATTTAAATTTAGGATCCCTGCAACATAGCCTACTGTCAAGAAGACGATTATTTGGCTATTAACGCAGCCTATTTTCATTTTACATCTAAGTAGCGATTGTTAGCTTACCTTGGAAATGCTGTTGCTGGGCATTTTAATAGTTGCAGGATAATTTTCTGCATAACATAAAAACTTGTAGCCTAGAACTCATGTTATAGTCTTGGCCGTGGCTACAATAGAGGACACCGAGGTCCGGACCTCGGTAATTTTTTCGAGCCGAAAATAAGTTTAACATTCTTCAGACGCGCCAATTAAGTAATCCTTTTGCGCGCGCTATGCCTCAAAACATATTGCCGGTTTTGCTTCATTGTCTTTCGTAAGCTTTATATGGGTATATCTGCTCTTACAATCGAGGTATTTGGTATTAAATTAAACTAGACAACCAGATCTATCCTTTGGTGTCATTGGCAACGTACTTGCTAGAGAATGACAGGGTTCAATTTCAGTATAGAAATCACCTATATTTAGGCAAGGTATGTCTTTATCTAGTGTTAAAGGCTGAACTTGCAAGATCACATATTATAATATAGACCTATAAGTTGCAGAGATCATCATCAAGTTTTCAATCTCATTGAAATCTGTGAAATGAACACAATTTTTAAAACTGTAATCTGTGGTGGGAGTACATTATTGTAGACTTAATGATTGGAGCACTTAAATCACACCCACTGGACTCAATCACTGAAATAAAATATATTTTCTCCAAACACAATCAGTGGCAGGTTACACTGTTGTCACACAATTTTAAATAGCCTAAAGAATTCTAAAAAGAGAAAGCTGCCTATGTAGCCTATTAGGAAGGAAGGAGGAGCTGTGTCTCATTGACTTTCAGTGGGTGTAATTTTGTAATTGTGCTCCCACCATTGCATTTTTATTAAGAATTGTGTTCATTTCACAGATTGCTGTGAGATCATTTTGAAGTTTTCTATCACCCAATTTCAGAAATGGAGCACCCTCATTTTAGGTGGTGCTGAAGTCTCACACAACTGATGGGAGAAGGGAAAGGGAGAGGGGTTTTAGAGTGTCTCAAACCTTTCCCTTTACTGTAATACTAGTTACTATAATAGTGTATCAAATACAATAAATGAGTTTAGCAAAGTCAGTAATGAGCTGGGGAAGTTCAAAGATTTCAATAGATTTCCTATGTTAAAAATGTTTCTATTTTCTACTATTGATATTGCTGTTTAAAACACAGCTTGCAAAAGGTTGAGAACCCCTGCCATAGAGCATGGCCTATCACTAGGCTATGTATCTAGAAATGAAGGCCTGCCAATGGCTGTAGGCCCATGCAGCACGGCCTAAGCCTTTTTGCCTTATATGGCATTTTTTCTCTAAAATTACTTTTACTTTTATACTTTAAGTAGTTTTAAAACTAGTACTTTTATACTTTTACTTAAGTAACAAGTTTGAGTTGATACTTCAACTTTTACTGAAGTCTTTTCAAACACTAGTATCTATACTTCTACTTAAGTAATGAAAGTGAGTACTTTTGACACCTCTGCGAGGCACTCAGGATGCAGTACAAAAAAGGTTTTATTAGGCTACAAAAATTGTCTATGCGTTTCGGTCTCAAAGGCCTTCATCAGGACAATGAGAGATGGCTGCTTGTTTGCCACTCTTTCTAACAAAGTCAATCATGGTTTACACATGACAAAATGATCCCATGACACAAAACACCTAATAGATCACATGACAATCCCAATTAAGTCAAGCACATTCATTTCAAAAAGAGCCATCAAAAGTTAGGATAAAAACAACACAAAGTGTGTGGGATTGTACTTCGTGCTGTTTTTATCCTAACTTAAGATGGATCACTTTGTCATATGTGAACCATGATTGACATTATTAGAAAGAGTGTCAAACAAGCAGCCATCTCTCATTGTCCTGATGAAGGCCTTTGAGGCCGAAACACGTAGAAAATGTTTGTGTTGTCAGAAAAAGAACAAGAAAATTTGATACAACATAAACCAAATAGTGAATTTGCAACTGGAACTAAAAACAAATGTAAATCGGGTATCATTAGTTACTTTTAGTTTAATTTTCCTAAGCCCCTATAGAGCATTTGATACATAGTTTAATGTCATATTTACAAACAGGATATGCAGATGATGTGACTTGTGTATCTGTATTTCCTATGGATATTAGGCTGGGCATCTCTGTAATTGACAGCAGAACCAACAATAAGAAACCTGATGTAGGCTATTTTGGGAACACTGATGTTCCCTGTATTATTTCTGCATTTATTTTTGTTCAATACAGTTTTGGTATCATCAAGCTCTCGTGTGCTGTTGTGTGCCTTTCTTTTGGTCTCTCACCTTCCCTTTCAAGCACATTCCAAATAACCAAAAACATAGGAACACTCTAGAATACAATGGTTGTATAAGATCGATCCTTGTGAAGATGTCTTCACTATGAAGAATATTTTTTTTCTTCCTTGTTTCCTTGGAGAGCTAAAAAAAACAAAAAAAAAACACTGAATCTTTTTTTTGTAGAGGACTCTGAACCAAAAATATGAGTAGGACTGTATTTATAGCGCCTCCATCCTCAATGGGCATCAAAAATAAAGAGTTATCTTATGCACCAATTTGTCATTTCTCTGTTGGTTCCTAAACATGCAAATAACAGGTGAACTGAAAGTGTCCAGACCAATTATTAATTTGGAATGGGTCTGGTGTCAGCTAGACTATATAGTGTTATGATAATTTCATCTGTTGTTTGCTTAAGTGCAGTAAGGATCTTACATTTAGGCTTAAAGTCATCTGTTTCTAGCCCCTAGGTATACTTTCAGCTTCAGTAATAATAATCATCCAACATCACATGAATGATAGCTAGATTGACCAATGATGGTTTAACAATCTATTGGTGGACACAGCCTTGTCCCTTGCGTGGGTGTGTCTTCTCTTTCTGGAAACGCCCTTCATGGAGACACGCCAATTGCACCAACAGTGGGCGTGGCCCATCCCGCGCAGTGTTCGGTTGTGACGGAGAGCAACCACTGTCTCATGAGTGGCCAGCTATGCAGGTGTGAAGTTCCTACTGCTTTTTCTGAAAAGTATATAGGCTACTCACTCCTATCATCCCGCTTGTTGGATTTTATATGAGAGTATCTGTCCGTGAAATTACCCGGACTAAGGAACACAACCTTCAAAACTAAGGTAAATTAGATGTTGTTTATTAAACGTTTTGCTATCTAGTGCGCGGTCTGTTAGTCCTGGATAGCCCACTATTGGTTTGACAGAGCGCAACATCTGTTCAATAGGTTGCAATTGCAATGGCGAGGTGTTAGTGTGAAGTAGGGTTTTCTCCAAGGAGAGGGTCATCACAACAAATTACAGGGTCACTTACAACATATGTTGTTGTTATTTTTACTTTTATGTGCAAATAGACAGTTAACCATCTGAATGAAAGGAAAGTAAAAGCCATATATAATAGAATATATATAATATATATAATATAGCCTATATAATTGTGTTTTTTAATTAGGCTATGGTTTTGTGGTACTTCATGAATGGTTTAAATAATTTTCTTTAATCGCTCCCACTATCGTCAGTCATTGTCCCCTCCAGTTCTTCCTTGGCTATTCTCGGTGTAATTGTTAATTTGGTAGCAAATGTTATTCATTATTTAATGTACAAAAGTATGTTGTTATCAAATAACAGGTCTATGTCCGTTCGTGCTGCATAATCCTTTCATTTTAACCGCTTCTAGCGTTTCTCCTTCGGGTTTTAGTCGCACAGTGTGGTTGCGCTCACCTCCTAATCACTTTTGTCAAAAACAGCACGGACAGCGACAGGCTTGCAGTTTGGTTCTGTTGGTATTTGATCATTCGCAGTCTGCTCCCTTTAAAAAATGCGGTCTCATAAATTGTCCTGTTAGTTTTTTTTTGGTCGATTGCTGCTTGGTAAGTAGCCTAACAATTATTTTGTTCAATGTTCAATATTTTTTGGCAAGATCATTTGTTTATAGGCTATGTGGTCGACTTCAGTCTATGAGCGGTCCACGGTCTGGTGCTGATCTTTTTTAATGGAACTGCGATCTCGAACGGCGAGGCTTTTTAAATCAGTTCAGTGAATGCGTTTGATTTGTGCATTTTTTATTTGGACATGCTTTGATTCAATCAATTTGTGAACTGAAAATGTTCCATTCATTAATAGGCTCTGGGTAGCAGTTACTTAATGTGCTTTGTCTGTATACTGTGGGTGATTCATTTCTCTCTTCCTCTCTCTCTCTGGGTCTTGGTCCTGGGACACCATCAACATGGCAAATGGAAACCCTTTGGATGTTGTTCATGACGTGGTTTGGTGAGTATAATTTCCCTTTTTTCCATGCTGTTGTTGTGTGCAGTGATAGAGTGGCACTGCTCTGCACTGGAGCAACAAAATCAATCAGGTCCCCCTCTCTGAAATATATGGGCAATAAAAGCAAAGTTTCCCGGAACCATGGACGCAGTCCAACCAAATGGAAATAAAGTAATAACAACGCCGATATACCAGCAGCAAAGAGCTTAGGAATGGAATGGTGTGACTCTTTCCACCCCGACAAATCTGTGCAGAACATCTGTGATCCTGTAAGCCCTATACTAAGATCAGTAACATGGGGGCATATTTGGCGACAGACCCTCAGTCTTGCACACACTCGACACATCCCTTCCTTGAGGCGAAGGGACTAGCCGGCAGTCTCTACCCCTCAGAGCAACAAACAGCTGGATGCCAGCGAAGTTGCACTAGGGACAGGCTGTCCGGCCTGGGCTTTAACCTATTTGCCTAGTATTTAATCTCCCTGAACCCCCACAGCTCTGGATTAACTGCAGCAAATGTCAGTGCCACTGTGAACGCTGAGCGATTACCATGCCACACGAATGGCCACCACAGATGTGTCAGTGTGTTTGAAGTGGGTTTTATTGCTCGGCTACCCCTTTTCCCCGCTCTCTCCCTCCTCCTTCCTTATGGGAACCCTAGTTGGGAGCTCAATGCATGAAATAAGACAGCAAGGCAGACTGGGTGCCTCCTGGTTTTGTGCGTGCATCTTTTCCCCCCACTTAAGATGGGAGGCATTTGCTTGCAACCCGAGCTGGGAGAAACAGAGAATCGTTATTGATCTTGCTGCCATAAATCAGACTGGCTGGTCTTTTTTCCCCCAGCAAGTCATAAAAAAGTGGCCCATTTGCAAGAGTGACTCATCACAAGGCAGTAGAGGTGCATTTTGTACATTGCATAAATAATGAAAGGATTATGAAATCTTAAGTGCTATGATGGAAGAGACCTCTGGTGCCAACTCAGCAGTGAGTCTTTCATATACAGTCCTTTATCTGTGTAAACACGCTTTACTATTTGAATGTAGGCGTTTGTTTTAGGGAGGAGATGTAGGCTAGCTTCCCTGTTGAAATAACAGCCCTTGTCCCTGCAGTGACTGGATTCTACATCTAGGTTATGATGCAAGGAAGTGCGGTTCGGAGACGGATTGTGAGAATTAGGTGAAACCCCCTGGTGGAGGTTGAAAATGAACTCAATTGACCTTAGAGAACATAATCTAATTTTAGAGGCAATGCTAACTGTTTCTAAACCTGATCTATGATCTGTCATACAGATATTGAAAATCTCCTCCTTTAATTGTGATATTAGAAAACAGTATGATATTACGACTAATGTCAAGGGACAGCTCTTTTGTACAGAACTCCCGGTCTAAATTGAAAATCCAATACAAAATGGCAGTCTTTGTAATCTAAAAAAAAAACACAAAAAAAACCACAATGGACAGGCATACGAGCAAGATCCATCATGCAGTGCTCCAAAGTCCAAACCTATGTAGCCTATCCCTCTCTGCTCATGTCTGATGTGTTACAAGTGAAGGTCAACATATTTACGTTAACATTCTCCTGTTTCCAATGGGAGCCCAATTCAATAATGGTGTCGTTTTACAGTGAGCGGTTCAGCCCAAGTAAGAGCACAGATGTAGACTACTAGGCAGACAGTGGCGTGTGTGTTTCTGAACTTCCTGGGAGGGTGCACTGGGAGGCTTGCGGGAGAGAAGACTATTTTGGTATTCTTCTTTGTATTTCAGATGACAATGTGTGGGAGATCTTAGGTAATGACTAATGTTTGTCCTCATTATTGGTTTTGTTTATCCCTATTGGATTTAGTGTGTGGCTTTTGGCTATCCTTTTGATGTGTACTCACAAATGGCCTTGCTTTTGTGGAGATAACGAGGTCATCTTTTGATTTCTCTCTGTCTAGATAGTGAGCAATTATTCATGTGGCCGTGTTGTAGAGACACTGAAGCAGTGAGATTGCATAAGCTGCAAAATATAAATATAAATCATATAATAATGAAATGACAACAACAATAATAATGATAATAATAATAATAATAATAATAATAATAATAATAATAATAGTAATGCATAATATACCATTCATTCATTCTTTGAGGTTTCAGATAGGCTACTGAGACAGACAGCTACAGTATCCTATCAGCAGTAGTCACTGGGTTGTTGATTAAAGCTGCGGTATAGGTTCAAAGGTCACTAAGGTCGTCCAAGCTCTTAACTTGTGTGTGGGCCGGAGAGACCCAGGCATAGCAGATGTAAGCCTGAAAAGTATCATGAGAATTATATCACAGGAAATTGACAAATGGTGGAAGTGTCGGCATCCGGATTCGCTGAAGTGGAGGGGGGGGGGGGGGGGGGGGGGGTCACACTCGACAAGGCATAATGAAGTGTCTGAAAGGCGCAGTGCATCGTATTCACCACACATCTCTCTCAGGGATGAGATACATTTCCCTTCATTAAGATGTATTGTACAGACAGTCTCCAGTGCTTGTCTCTTTGTACAATCAGCACAGATGAATTGAAATGCATCGGTCTTGGAGTAGCAAACCCAATTTATTTCACAGAGCACATTAAGGTGAACATCAGAGGCATTCATCTGAGCAACAGTACATTTGGATTCTGATTTTGTTCAAGTCATCGATCAATGGGTCAGGGTCATCTGAGACTTTGTTAAAGGACAAAAAAACCCAGACTGGATGGAGTTATGGCGCAAAAGGCTACTGAGTCAGAATAATGTTCATGCCCAAGTAGCTTAGCTTAGAAATCTAGACGGTATTTGTGGTAGCAAATTTTTTTGCTCAGTGAGTACGTCTAGCCATGAGCCTTTCCCTGAACCCTCGGTGAGGAGTGACCAATTACAGTTTCATTAGGGCGGGCTTAGCGTTGTTTCAATTAGCTTGCTTGTTGCTCTGATTGGGCGTAGCATGAGCTGTGGTCGTAGCACTATCCTATTGCTTGCAGGGGCAGTTTGAAAGACAACACAGATTTGTGGACCACAGTCTATCGTTCGTGGTCATACTATACATGTACATTATATGCTATAGTGTGACTTGTCAGGGTAGTAGTCATGGGGATCCAGGTTTGAAACTAACCCAGAGGCATTGCCCACTCATCTTATCCCTTCTTCTCTGTCTGATCTCAGAATAATCGTAAAAAAGTCTTCACTGTCCCCTCTCCTATAAAAAAAAAATCCTCCACCTAAGTAAATAAGTAAATAAATATGTCAGGCTAGAAAACATGACCTGCTTTTGGCTGTAGAGCTGCCCAAACATGTGCTCATGGATTTGGGCCACGTGGCCAAGAGTCTGTTTGAGAACCGAGGACAAGAGTATACCGAAACATGATGTCGGCTTGGTCCTATGCCAGCATTCTTCAAATAGCGCCTGACAAATCACATCGTCCAAATTTGCATTTCAAAAGGCAGGCACCTCAACTACCATAAGAATGAAAGAAAGAAAAGTACTGGGGAAATGTATGACTTTTCTTCTCCTTCTCTATATGTGATCTGTGCTGGATTTATCCATATTTTGCAGGTGGTATTTAGAGGGAGGGGTTAGGGAGGGAAGTCGATAGGGGCATATGCGTAAGCAAGCGTGCCAGCCGTGGCATTCCGAGCATCTTCGATGGGTCCAGTTCCTGAGAAAACCACATGCCGTGCGAGTGGACACACACCGTTCCCCGATTGGCCCTAATGGACTCTTACTCCGTGTCCATCATCCTCGCCGTGCTATTTGAGGAGCCATCCAAGGTGGTGTTGACTAGGAATATTGCATTACGATATGTGATGTGATATGGGTGGCCCTATTTCTCCACGCGCTGTGACTTGATCTGCTCAAAACCGTAGATCACTCTAATGGAGTTGTTTATCGTGATTTGGGGCTGTATCTTCTACAGAGTCCAAGTTAATTGCGCAATATGTAGACGAAATTGCATGCTTTTAGTGCAGATCTTTTGTCTGATTAGGATTTCACAAATCAAAGTGCTAAAGGCACTAATTGTTTATTTCTATATTTCTTCATGGCCTTTAAGATGCCATCCATCAATGGCCCTTATAAATAGATGAAAGATGTTTTAGCCATGTAATTCTAAATGCAGAAGCAAATGTTTTTGCATACTCTCATTACTTATTTGACACCTCGGTGTTAAAAACATCTGCCATGAACTTACTGAGTAAACAAACACAACTGTAGAGAATGCAGTTCTTACACTTTCTTATGCCAGCAGATGTGGCTGGGTAAGATGGCATACTTATGTCAGGTGGAGTAGTATAGTACACTCCCCGGCATATGTGAGACCTCAGAGATCCTCTGGGTGACACGTTCACCGACCCCTCGAGTGACGTGTGATGTGTGATAGTATGTTAAAAAATAGATCACAGGCAAGCAGATGTGCTTCATCTCGTCTCACTGACACCCATCAGAATCACTACCTGCAGCAGCTTTCATTGTCTTCTTACTGCACAGTTGGTTGTTCACAAGAGTATTGACAGCATAAACATTGGTGATATGCATGCTGTATTATGAAATCGGGTTTATTACCTTGTCTATCAACATCATTCATTGAAAATGACCGCAGTTGGGCCCTGTCCTTTGGTTTGTAACTAAATCCAAAATGTATACGTCAAAAATAAGGATGTTGGTTAGCCTCTCACACATAGTCATGTGCTATGCATATCAGTCTGGTTGACTGACTTTTACTCAACAAGATGGAGGCTGGCTTCACACGAATCTTGTTTGTTTTGTGATTTATTCCATGCTATTTTCTCTATCATTGGTCTGATTAGTTAGGCATATCCAATCCAATGCCCGCAGAGGCATTTTGATCTCTGTCTGTAAACCCTGCTTCATGGAAGCTGGACATTACATGAAATTGTCCAGACTGAGAAACATACTGTAGCAAGTCAGTATGTGTAAGAACCAGGTTAGTTGGTGTAAGGTACCCCCAAAACAACACATTGGGTGGGGGGGATTATAAACCAATTTTCAATTAAACATTATGCAGGACATTTAATTAAGTGTTTTGAATGTTAAATAATTCCTGCATATATTCTGCTTAAAGTAGAATGGTGGCCTGCCTAGTGCATTTAATTACTGTGGGGTACTGAAACACCTGTAGGATATGGTGGATGTGGATGTGGAAGCCTGAGCTCCGGGGTCTATAGTCAATAATGTTTACGTTTCGTGTTTAAAATTCAGTTGGATTATAAAGAAAACCTTTCCGAGGACTGCCCTCTTTTATGCATTGCCCCTCTGGCTTTAAACAAGAAACATGATTGAAGTCTCTTTTTCTCTGTTAGTAGACCTTTGAGGGTTTTGGTTGTCATAATTAAAATGCCCAATGCTTTGCTCATGAAAGGGAAAGAAAATGGAAAGGTGGAACAGGGAGAAGTTGTGCCTGAATATTCTCTAATTACTTCTTGTGTCTGTCATGCCAAATTCTATAGCATATTTTGCCCCAGTGTGCACAATATTAGCTCCTATTGTAGTCCTCCAGACCATATTGCCTCATGAGAATTTATGAGATTCAATAATTTGACTGAAGTTCTCAGTTGGAGTTGGAGTGTGGTGTTTATGTGTGTGTGTGTGTGAGTGTGTGTGCATGCGCATCTATTTTGCATTTGTACTCAGGAGTGCATACAGCTGGAGTTATTGAGAGATTTTAAGTGCGTGTGTTGGAGTGTTTGTCTCTTGCATTCTGTGGAATATTTTGAGGAGCAACCAGAGCAGAATTGTCTGTAGGTTATTATACAGTACTTAGCCTGATTTATTAGGTGATCTAAATGTGTTAGTGACCTCCTAACCTACCTGCAAATCACAGGTGTGTTTGTGTGTGTATGTGTGTGTGTGTATGTGTATGCCGGCTCACACACACTAAATACCGGATTTGGTGTACTCATTAAGATTCCCAACCTGAGTGCAATCAGGCCTACACTGAAACCGGCTCATCTGTAACAACATGAGGTAAATTACCCAGCCTCTCTCTCTCGCCTTCAGTACATATAAGTGCCTCGGTTCTCGTACAGTCATCCAAACCCATTCACGTGGGCCTATTAGATTATAATAGTGGTTTACATAGGGACGCGGTTTCCACTGGGAGCCTGTTGATGTGTCTGGAGTCACAGGCTGTGAATAATTGAAGATGCGAATAGCCAGTCTGAGGCTGTCTCAGCGGCTTAAAAGAGATGAGAAACGCCAGCTTTAAAACTAAATCCCCCTCCCCTCCTTTACTCTCACTTTCTGCTCTATGTGTTGTGCAGTGCAGTGCAGCGGGGCTTATCGGGACAATCTGGCAACCGAAACCCATTTTGAGATCCAGGTTAGCGGCTCAGCCTGGCGACCCACGAGAAGCTGTCGACAGCTTCCAGGTCATAAGGACCTTTGACTCGGGCGGCCTTGAGTGATTTGGTCTTACATGGCAACCAGAAGCTGGTAGATCCACCAGATGGGCTTGTTTGACACAGAGTCACCTTGAGTTTTCTTAAACACCAGGGTTTGTTTGGTGTTTGAAAAATGAGCTGACAGGATCTTAAAGCTCAGCATGTGGGCAGACTCTTAGCAAGTAAAAGCTCCCCTACCTACCTGCCTCGTCATGCTTTTGTGCACGATTCCTCAAAGGTACAGTAGGTGAGTGCCGCCGATGAATGTAAGCCTCAAACTGTGACTGGCTCGATACGACACAGATGACAGTTAATAGGACACTCGGCCACATGAATAAAACATGGCCGATGACAAAGTCCTTCAGGGATGCCTTGTCTTATGCCTAGATTTACTATGGATAATATGGATGAGCCTCCGTGTGTCCAGTGGTCATACGATTGCTTGGCATCCATAGAGCTCTCTCTCATGTCTCACATGAACAGAATGTGGATCTCCTTAATGGATACCCAAGGCACAGCTTAATTTAATCGATGAAGGCTTTGTTATTTGCCAGTTGCGCCCCCCTTTGGTTTCCTATTGACTGGAGTATGAAAGACACTGACGTAAGTGGATGGGTAAGCTTGTGGGAAGAGCTGTAGTTTTAATACACAGATTTCAGATTTGCTGTAATCCAAGATAAATCACACATTTACACAATACGTAATTCTGTGTGATCTGCCGCGGAGTACCAATCATTCGCTTTGTGATGAATGAAAACTCAAGGCTTGGGCAGTGAAAAGCACTTGGATCAGAAGTGTTTCATTTCCTGTTCATTCAGGGTTTATCACATTCACCAGCAAACATCAATAGCTGGAACACAATGGTGGTTAATAATGGCAGGCATATTGCATATATTTTTTAATATGGAATATGGCAGATGTTTGAAATGTCATCATGTCAAAAACACATATTGTATATGCAATACATTTAGAGTTTTGCAGGAATATACTACTTAGAATTCTACCTGAATTTGCCCTAGCCACTTTGTTACTTGTGTAGGCTTTATTTGCATCTCATCATAGAAGGCAATGCAATGCAATGTGTTTTTCTTTCTTTTTTTTTTTTTTTTGGCTGAAGGAACATTGGTGATCGATCTTTGGTCTTTGACACCACTTGTCATGGATACCCAATAGCATTTGTGTGTGTTTATGTTTTATACATCTATTTGAACATATAATGTACATTTATTACTGTATTTGAAATGATAGTATTTTTGTTTTTACTGTAAGGATTAAAGTATTTGCCCGGAACCTGTAAAAATAGACAGGTTACAACTTAAATGGGTTAACATATTTTCAATGGTGGCTACAGTACACAGCTCCTTCTGTTTTCTTTACGGCCTCTTCAGTTGTTTGTCAGTCGCCTGGTGATTACAGATGAGGCTCTTTGACATATCATTGATACTTCACTCACACAGCCTCCATCCCTCCCTTACGGTGATGGGGAAAAGCATGCAGTGTTTATAGGAGGATGCGGCAGGAGGCGTCCATCCATTCCGGCCACTTCCTTTATCATGCGGGCTCTCAGAGTGAAGTTAAATTACCTGTCAGACTGGCTACTGATAACATGATTCAGTGCTCTGCTCCTCATAACCGTATCCATCGGGTTTTTTTTGCCTCTGTCCTCCCTCTTTTTCTTTGGGTGGCTGTAGCCTTCATTTCTGAGACTGACCAACACCTTGAGCATACAGCTCAGGAATCTGCAAGTAATGTCTAGGAAAAAGCAGGTGCAAAGAAATAAATACGTAAATATTATATAGAATATTTCTAAAAAAGCTCATTGCCATTTATTAATTTGATTAATGTATGCTATACTGATATGTAAGAAGGCTAATACTGTCAATATTTACTGTAGTCAAAAGAAAATGAGGCAGTGGGAAAAAAATAATCAAAATTGAGGCAGGGGAAAAAAATAATCAAAATTGATCAAAAATAGCCTGCAATTCAAAGTCAGCAACCAAAATTATTTCCACATTACAGTTACTCTCTGTTGGCCATAGCAATGGCAAGAGCATGCAAGGTCAAACCAGGAATTAGTTTGTGAAGAGCGGTCCATGGAACCTCCAAGGCTAAATAGCATAGCAAATAACAGCCTGAATGAAAAATATTTGTCTGATTGTTGCCATTCAGAATCTCCCAGAGAGGGCAGAGGGTTTTTAAAGGAGGGGAAAAGAATAACTGCAAGAATAACTGTTACAAACAGTGCTATCATTATTTTCAGAGATTGAATTCAATTGAAAGACTGTACAAGGACTGTTCTTTCGAAGAAACGGCAGTGCTCTCAAAAACACTCTCATGTTTTTAAATGTGAAAACAGGACACTGTAATGACTGTATTTGACAAAGAATGCATTGACAAAAGTATTTTTTCCCCTAACAACTTGTAGAGTATACCCAAGCAAAAATGGGTGAACAGGGTCACCTTTTCTTAGTCAGTGGCAGAATGTTTCAGTTGTCATGCTTTTGTGATGCCCTTTGGAAAAGGCTGAGTTCTTGGTTTGACTTTGGAGTGGGTGGGTTGAAAGACAACATTGGCTGCACTCATCTGCCATGGCCTTGCCCTGCACTTTCCATTTCACCTCCCGTGCTGTTTTGACAGTACTTTCTCAAGTGCGCTTAAATTCATTAACTTGCTGATTAAAGCGTGATTGACCTGCGTGGCGCACAGAGACTAGCGGAGCATTAAATGAATTTGCTCACTCTGAATCCTTTTTTTTTCTTTCATTTTCTTCCTCCATCCGAGATAATTATGGTCTGTATGTTAATGAGCACTATCTGAAGACTGAGAGACAACAAGGTCTAACCTGAGGATTGATTGACTCCATACACCCCACTTTGAAGCCTTAAGATGTTTTCCCTCTTCCCTTGTGGTTAGTTGGTGTCTGTCTTTTTGTTATTATGATTCTTGTCTTATTTTTTTATTTTTGTATTTTTTTATTATTCTGCTGTTCGCCGTTGAGTTCAATTAGCCCTCATGGAGCTCTTAACTGCCGCAATATCCTGGAGACCTGCGTCTGACTCCAGACCTCATCAGCATGCGTGGCTCACAGCCTTCCAATGCAGACATATGGACAATTAGCAAAATGACTGGAGATCCACAGTGCCAAGGCTCTTGCTTTTAGAGCAGAGAACATGAAAAAAAGGGATTTATTCCTTTCTTTTTCTCGTGTGACTCCTGGCTGTGAAAGATGATGAGGCTGATGTGTCTTGCAAATTAATGTGTTCTGCTCTACGCACGGTCTGTGTTTGAAAAAAGGTCAACATCATAAATTGTTATTTTCTTATTTTGTTTGTTTGAGCTTGTGGCAATCACGCCTCTCTGTCTTTTTCTCAACATATAAACATCTCAGGAAAAGTTTGATTGTTTAGGCCACATTACAGTAAGGTTTACAGATTTATTTATTTTTTTATTTATTTTATTCTATTTTTTTTTTTTAATTAAGATTTTTTTTAGCCTTTTTTTAGCCTTATTCCTTCAACCAAAACAAGTACATTTCAGACACAAAGCCAACGATTCTCCCCATAATTATGAACATTACTGTCACCATCCCCACTTGGTTAAACAAGACTTTCTGCCACAAATTGTCAGTCTGATAGTCGAAGAGTAGAGATGTTTTTGCACCATCAGAAGCAGGTGAGGTGGAACCTTGTATGATTGCACCTAGGACTAGTGCTCACCATTCCACAGTGTGTGCTTAAGCCATGCTCTCAGAGCTGGTGCAGACACAAGAAAAACACTGCCAGTGTATGTTGCTTGTGTAGAACAATGGGGGTAAACATCCTGAGCCTTCATAGAACATCATGGTCAGACTGGGAACCTGAGTGTGTTGTAGTGTGCGCACATCCAAAAGTGTTTTAACAGGTGCTAATCAAAAGAACGTACTGGTGAAAAAAAGAAAGTAAAATATTTGCACACTGCCTTTAAGCGACTCAATTGGGTCGCTTAAAGGCAGTGCACTGAGTCGCTTAAAAGCAGTATCCAAATCTTGAATTTCTTTCTTTCCTGGGCTCTTCTGACTGCTGGTGTTTGGTGAGGGTGTTGGGCTCTGTGGTGCAGTTGTGAGGACACAGGTTTGAACCCTAGGCTGGACTAAGTCAGACCTTGATAACAGCAACATAGCTCCTTGAACCATATGAAAATTGCAGAGATTTGCATCAGTCAAACATACTCCATTTTAAATTGTAATCAGATCTGACTGCACACATTTATGACATCTTGACATCTTCCAATTCTTTCACAGTGGGATTGCTATTTGAACTTTTCCCTGTTGGAGCTGTGTATGAATGCTGTGGCAAGTTGTGGGCAATATAAGAGTATCCTAGGCTGGTCAACTCCTCTATGGTTGCAAAAGCATAAACAAGAGTTTATTGTCAGAGTGTGGAGTGGTTAGGTTGTTGTTAGAGTATTTGCTTTATGGATTTTTGCCCAGACTGTCAATCTTTGGGGGCGGGTGGGTGTCTCTGTTCCTGAATATGGAGGGCCAGACCTCTCTCTCAGGTTACCTCAGTTTACATAGGAATGTGTACACACTGTTCCATATCAAAGAAACAAAAACAACGCAGTCTGCCTGTGACTTTTAAGAAAAATACAGAACATGTTAGGCTACCTCCACCTTTTCCTAAATTGAAATTGGAATCGATTAGACGGCATTCTCCATTTATGGAACAAAACAACTTTCCTGTAGCCTAGCTTTTTTTTGTGGTGGAATGGCGACTGGTCATTGTTTTGCTTTGACTAAATATGATGCATTTCTGAAGCACTAATGTCAGACCTGATGTACAATTATATGACTGGTGCTAATGGTTCTTTGTTGTGCCTCACCAGATGGGGAAAAAAGATCTGGGGTACAGGCCTTAAATGGCCTAATTGTGTTTTCCTGGCATTTTTAGAGAAATGGGGATTGCAAAATGGAATAGAGCCAGCCACGCTCTCTTGGATGCTAATGGTTCAGATGCATATGGGTCCTAACCTGAAGGTCATAATAACAAGGCTGTACAGCTCATGCACAGGGGATGAGGCAAAGACTGAAGTCTGTGTGTGTGTGTGTGTGTGTGTGTGTGTGTGTGTGTGTGTGTGTGTGTGAGAGAGAGAGAGAGAGAGAGAGAGAGAGAGAGAGAGAGAGAGAGAGAGAGAGAGAGAGCCTGTGTAGTTAGATTGGATCATGGAAAGCTGTTATGAGCAATAGAAATGTAATGCAATAATTTGTCAGACCATATCATGTCCTTAGCATATGGGTAATAATTCAATGTTAATAGTGTAATAAGACACCTATTGCCTTCTTGTCAGTGGGGATAGCTTAGCCCACTATCAACACTTCAAAGGCTGTTACAATTGGTCAGCCTACTATTTTTAGTCTGGGCAATATTTTTTCACTCACCATTTGAAACTGCTTGGTCATTTAATAGTTCGCCTATATGGACTTGTCCTTTATCTTAGAGCAGTGTGACTGTAGGCTATGGCCTCAAGGTTTGTTTCAGGGGCTGTCTGAAGCTACCAACGATTGTTTATGTGTGACCGTGAGCTATACGTTAATCATGGGTTTCCCAGAATGCCGCGGTGCCTCGTGTAGTTTTTAGCCAGCGAGCTGCTGCAGCTGCACGAGCGCAATACGGGGACACTTTTACCGGAGTCAGCAGCAACTGCACCGGGAAACTGCAGCACCTCACCCCGCGGAAAGAACACGGCACAAGCGGTAAATGCAATTATTCTATGACGGGATTTTCAGAATGCTAGGGCATTAAAATGTCAAGCCCGCAAAGATTATAGGTGCCGTTTGTTCCTAATAACCTAAGCAAAAAGCCGGCACTGCATCAGTTGAAGTCGACTAGATGACGGAGCGACTGTCCTCTCTGAAAATAACTAGGTGCCTAGGTTATTGCAAAGGTGGAAGGAGAATCACGCCGCTTCACCAAAAACGGCGTTTCTATCTTGCGCTTTCCTTGCACAACGATTAGAGAATATTTCGATGCACATTTTGGTGATGTAGCGTAGATTTATGAACTGCCTCTCATAATAGTCACTGATTGTAGGCTACATGACTTGACAGTTTAGATGAAGTTACAGGTTAGGTTACTTCATCTCTTTATTCAGCTGAAATGTAGGATGTGCTTGGTGACTCTTCTCCCCTGCTATCTTCTGTTCGTCCCGATAACTTGAAGGCGCCTATCGCGGGTATGACAGTTATGACTTGCTATTCTGAAGTTCACCGGTTTCAGCGAGATGTTGTTCTGCAATGCGGTGGGTGTGGCCTGACCACTCTCTACTACGGGGTCCTCTCTATGCGGCCACCGCGTGCCCTCAATTACCCGTCTGATGGTGCGATTTTCATCCGATCACCACATCATGTTGGGTCTTGAGAACACCGGTTCGGAACTTGTGTCATGCATCAACAAAAGTAGCCATACTAGGTCAGGATGCTCCGTTACTCCTCCGTTGTCGGTGTGGCCTGTTTAAAAGCCACCGATGCATAAATCATGTGGGAGGGTGAATGCAAAATACTAAAATATTGAGAGTGAAATCTGTTACTGAACATGTCTCTGGCAACTGGCAACCGTAAGTCTTTGCTTTTGTAGCCAAGGCTACATGTAACAGTTTCCCTGTGCCTGTTCCCTTTGACTGTAGGCTAGTCCTACAGAAGGCTTATGGCCTGCTTGTGGATGATGGCTTCATCCAGCTATTCCAATCCTCTCTCTCCGGTCCTGCTCATAAAGATCACCATCCCTAGCCTATTAACCTAAACTTTTTGTTTGTAATTCATGAATGTAATAGCTTATTATTGATATGTTGCATGTAACAGTCACAGTGACAGTAATTTATTGACAGTAAATTATAAACATGTAGGCCTAGTAGCCAATTTACCAATACAGTAGCACACATGATGTATGAGCCTCTATTATTGACTGCCAGCTGGCCTAGATGAATTTACAGTCTAGCTTGTCAATTGTTTGTAGGACTGTGCTTGTTGTTAGCATAGCATCATGGTCAGTCGTGAATAAACTGACTGTTGCTACCATTGGGGTCTAATTAGAGATGCTGCTCAGGTTACACCCAACGTGAGTCACGCTGAGGACAGTAGTCTGGACACTACCACACAGACCACACCCTCACAGCCTCACATATCCTGTCTGTAGACTGATTTGCTGCCCTCCATATGATAATGGTTGTAGGTACGGTAGACTGGCATATTGCTTGCTTATGTTTTCCCAGAAGTATTAATTACTATTGTATTAGATTTATGGGACATTTGATTTACCTACAAGACTAATTGCAGAAACTAATTGCCCTAATTGGCTGAAATGTGCATAATCTAATCTGTGATACAAGCCATGACCTGAAACTGTATCTGTTTAACCTACAGTTGTGCAGCCTTCGATTGTTTAAATGTTTGATTTAAGTGTCCGTTTTAAGTTGTAGCCTACATAGTCATGTAGCCCAGTCATTGTATTGACTTGAAATCTTATTTCTTCAAATTGCTATTGGTCTACCCATGTCTTCAGCTTGTTATTGATGTTGTTCAAATATAGTTTTTTCTATTTTATGAAATCTAGGTCAGAACTGATGATTGACATAATACCTCAGTCTTACCATTATAGCAATCACATTCTGATCAACTGTCTATTCCCTAA
The DNA here is from genome assembly GCA_027497455.2 of Sardinella longiceps. Classification (NCBI taxonomy): domain Eukaryota; kingdom Metazoa; phylum Chordata; class Actinopteri; order Clupeiformes; family Clupeidae; genus Sardinella; species Sardinella longiceps. The sequence continues at coordinate 1,424,159 of JAODXP020000027.1, forward strand.
TGGAACATCACTCATGTACTAGGCAACACCAGAGACACTTACACAGTGTTGCTATTTGGTATTTTTTTGCTGTGCTTTCTCACCTTCCCGCACCTTCTTTTCACTATTCAAGGAATATACACAGCAGATTCAGCTGATTTTCACTCACTCTCTCTCTCTCTCTCTCTCTCTCTCTCTCTCTCTTTAGTCTTTACAACCGTAGCCTTGAGTCTTCTGTCATAAAATGAAAAGCATAGGAAAAGAAAAATCTTGTTCTGTCTGTCCTGGATTGTGACATATCCTTGGAAAGCTTTGGGTAAATCATCAGTATAATCTGTCATGTTGCCTCCGTGAATATGGGTCAATGGCTTTGGGCCCAAGTGTCAAGTGGTCTCTATCTGTTGGGATTTATCGTCACCATGCCCTAGAGTGACCCTGTTCAAGGGAAAGGATCAGGTCATAAATTGCTAAAGGTGATTTAGTGATAGTGGAAGCTAAGAATCAAACGTCGTAAAGGCATCCTCAATCTCTCTCATCACTCAACATCTTGCTTTAGAGGACGAATACATTTGATTTTTGGCTTTCTGTGATGATGACATGTCATGATCAGCTTTGTGTGGGAAATTTATAAGGTTTGCCCAAAGCTCTGTTTTGCTTTTTGAAAATGGCAATCAAAACAGTGGTGTAAATGGGTGGTAATAAGATGATAATAAGCTTTGGCTGATAATACGATAAGATTATTTAAGCATCATTAAGAATCAGCACTGAGGCATAACCAAGCATAATTTTTTAACTTTTAACAGTAAAGGCCTCAGTTCAAGGGTGTTCTTTCTGGGGATTTTGTATTGTTTTGTGAAGGTCACCCACCAGATACATGGCCAGAGGGGCCTTGGGGATAATTTAATCAGTTGCAGTCAGCAGCAAACACTCTCACTCAATATGGAAATTTCTAGAAAAAAATATCCACCTTTTTCCATCAGCCTAAAAGGGAACATACGTATAGAGCTACAGTGGACTTAGCTGATGGTTAGCTGAGGGATTCAGGGACTTATCTCAGTAGATGAGACTTGGTCATACATGCAATATGATGTCGAAGGTTGTCTTACTTTGACCCACATTTCTAGATGGGGGATTCGTTGAATCTGAAGTAATATTATTAACCCATGTTTTCAGGCATATTAGTTTGTGGCAGCTTTAGGGATGTGTGTGTATGTTTTGCCTGATTCTTGAATGTCATAGAAGATAAGATTTTCTTTCTTTGAATTGAAATGATTCTTTTTTCATGGTTTATGTGTTTTGTGATCTCCTTTGCTGGATTACCTGCAGAATGAGCAAAATATGATGATGCTAGATAGGATTCATGCATAAACTTTGGACAAAAGAATGCAAGTTTTAGCCTAACATTGCATTAAAATGCTGTTAAAGTGAAGCTAGGCTAAATCATAAATAACATTTTGACAAGCGATATAATTGCAGATTTTACATTTGCCCTATTTTGCCTCGCACCATTAATCTCATTACAATTTCAAAAATCTAATATATTAATCCTGGTCAGTTTGCATTGGTCCACAGTCATAATGCCTTGATTACATCTATTGTGTGCTATTAGTAGCAGTGCCTCATTGTCTGTTTTTTAATTTCCCTATAAAGCGAGGTTGGAAGAGAAAGGTGATTAATGACAGGAGAGTCTCATGCTGAGTTAATGCTTAATTCATGAACTCGCTCTTTGGGATTCATCCATTATGCACTGGACATTTGGGGAGGGTTTAGAATGTGTGTGTGTGTGTGTGTGTGTGTATGTGTGTAATATATTCTATATATGCAGAGTCTGTGACTCTGGCACACTCTGATTGGCTCTCTCCCCATGGTGTTGATTCTAGAGCTCTCCTCAGGGTTCCAGTGCAGTGTTCCATTATTTACTTCCACTCCAGTGTGATAGACAACTCAGCGTAATCATATGTCAAGCAACAAGCCATACTCTGTCCCACCTCAATCTTGTGTTTGACAGAACACCAATAGCATTACAGGTGCAACATCTGGGTCAGGTCCCCCAAGTCCATGGATAAGCCTCATGAAGGAGGCAGGAAAACGGTGTGATTTCCGGAGGATGCACATGTGTCGTGCCACACGCTCCCCCTCCTCGCTTCCCTCCCAGGAGTGGTGGGGTTGATAGTGCGCTCGCTGTGTTTTATCAAGGCTGTCCCATTAAGAGCCTCAGCTGCAGCCTTGCACCGGGGGTAATTGGCCAGAGCATCAGTGCACTCTGGATGGCGTCTGACTCCAGACTCTCTGTCTGTCTCCATCACTGGCCCGCCCGGAGAGCTAGGAGTAACACGCCGAGATTAGGATCAGATGGAACACAACCAACAATCCCTTGCCGCTATTGTGTCTGTGTGTGTACTGTGTGTGTGTGTGTGTACTGTATGTGTGTGTGTATGTGTGTGTCAGAGGAGGCTGGTGAATCCATACAAACGGTGATGAAGGGAATGAATGATGGGGAAAGAGAGAAGTGAAAGAGAGAACATGCGTGGCTAGTGTTCTCAGTGTTGGGCTCAAACATATGAAAAGGTGTGAGATGAGGAGGAGGAGGAATGATGAAGCAGCGTTGTTGGGCAGGGAGACAACTCTGCTGGGCCTTGCAGTTTAGCAGGAGGCTTCTTGCTGAGAAAGGCGAACGCTGAATGGAGGCTGAAAGCGCACAAAGTCGGACCGAAATAAAGCATAAGAAGGAGACAACAGGGCTGTTTTTTTCCGGTTTTAACTGTTAGTTATATTGCTGCCCATGGTCTTTGGCTGCTTCCAGACACCATAGCAGATTGATTATATTAGTGGTGTGGTTTGGCTAAGTCAGGTTTTCCCATCCATGAAAAGCTGAGCTAGCTACCAGGAAAAACATTTCTTTACTTACACTGTAGCTATAGTTCAAGGGGAACATCATAACTATTAATTTGAGCGAATAAGAGTTTGTGATGAAATGGCATTTTGACCGACTCAAAGTAAATACTGTTAATAAACAAGAGCCCTGCCCGCCTTATTCAGAGAATGTTTTGAATGAAAGCGGTGGGAGGTCATGGGTCACGGCAGCCATGTTTCTGAGGTCGCTTCTGCACATCCAGCTGCGACATGGCTGCCACTGTGATGGCTCCCAAAGGACAGCATCCAAATCGATGTGCAATACTGACTCTCTCTCTCTCTCTCTCTCTCTCTCTCTCTCTCTCTCTCTCTCTCTCTCTCTCTCTCACCCTCTCACACACTCTAACTGTGCAGCTGTGCTAAGCTCTCCTCCTAAGCCTCCATTGGCAGACTCTCTAATTATAGGTCTGGGTCTAAATGTGTGCATCACAATGCATGGAGCTAGCAGCCCTCTCTGCCAGCGTGCCCTCCCCACCCCCACCCCCACTCCCTGCTGTGGGGGAGCGATATATCATATTAAGGTCTGCGACCGTGAGAGACAGCAGCAAACCATTTATCACGAACAGGATTTTTGGGTGAAGCACTTGGTCCAAGTCCAGAGTCTGTAGTTTAATGCAGGAGTAGTGGATTTTCTCTCTCTCTCTCTCTCTCTCTCTCTCTTTCTCACCCTTTCCTCTTTTTCACTGTCTGTACTGTCTCTCTCCGTCTCTCTCTCTCTCTCTCTCTCTCTGCATGTTTGTGTGTTTTGTGTGGAGGTGGGTAGTTGCCTTGGATAAGTGCCATCTTTATCACTGTAGAGTACTCCACTCTGTCATCACAGCATGCTGCCCACCTCTTGGTCTCTCTGGATGGATACCAGTGGTGTTGGTGTAAGTGATTTAGAAACACTTCCAAACAAAGCTGTCACACTGGTTTATTGGTTAGCTTACTCTAAATGAATGCTAAACTTTTTGCCAGATGCGGCTTGTGTAGTCATGATATAGACAAATTGTAGGTTGACGCAAACTTGCATGAGGCCAATTGAAAAGCAGTAATTAGATTTCCACTTTCTTATTTAAGCTTTGTGTCTTTTGATAGTCCAGCATAGCCTACTGAGCTTTGTCTGAGCTTTGTCTTGATCTTGACACAAAATTATAGCATAAATAATTCACCCTATTCTGTCTACTTTGATATCCAACTGAATTTACGCTGTATCGAGTACTCGGAGAAGTTCAATGGCAGCCCATCATTGTGACTGAAATATGAAAGACAGGCTCCATCCCAAGGACAATCACAGCGCTGTGTTTTGCTTGCGAAACTAATGTGAATACGATTTTCCGGGAAGTGGCTATTCTTCGCTAATGCAATATTAATGTCCGATGTCTCAGTAGAGCTGCTCTGTTGTGACTCACTGATGGCTGCTCTTGCTGTTATGTCTGTCTAGCAAAGCTTCTGGGCTGCTATGGAAACTGGGATCAAACAGAACTTTTATCAACCAATTAGCTGGCCTCTTGTCTCAATTTGAGACTTTTGGGTGACTTCTTTTTGAAAATGTAGCATAATATGCTGATCAAAGATTTGACTTTTTTTCAGGGGGAAATTAATGGTGTTGGATAGTTTTTTTTAACTATTAAGAAGGTTCACTTATAAATATTGCTTTGAAGAAAGATAGTTTATTCCTGTGTCCTCTTGCTATCCAACCAAATGGAGGTCTGCTC
>JAODXP020000027.1:1428847-1467121 GCA_027497455.2 Sardinella longiceps
TCATCAGGACAATGAGAGATGGCTGCTTGTTTGCCACTCTTTCTAACAAAGTCAATCATGGTTTACACATGACAAAATGATCCCATGACACAAAACACCTAATAGATCACATGACAATCCCAATTAAGTCAAGCACATTCATTTCAAAAAGAGCCATCAAAAGTTAGGATAAAAACAACACAAAGTGTGTGGGATTGTACTTCGTGCTGTTTTTATCCTAACTTAAGATGGATCACTTTGTCATATGTGAACCATGATTGACATTATTAGAAAGAGTGTCAAACAAGCAGCCATCTCTCATTGTCCTGATGAAGGCCTTTGAGGCCGAAACACGTAGAAAATGTTTGTGTTGTCAGAAAAAGAACAAGAAAATTTGATACAACATAAACCAAATAGTGAATTTGCAACTGGAACTAAAAACAAATGTAAATCGGGTATCATTAGTTACTTTTAGTTTAATTTTCCTAAGCCCCTATAGAGCATTTGATACATAGTTTAATGTCATATTTACAAACAGGATATGCAGATGATGTGACTTGTGTATCTGTATTTCCTATGGATATTAGGCTGGGCATCTCTGTAATTGACAGCAGAACCAACAATAAGAAACCTGATGTAGGCTATTTTGGGAACACTGATGTTCCCTGTATTATTTCTGCATTTATTTTTGTTCAATACAGTTTTGATATCATCAAGCTCTCGTGTGCTGTTGTGTGCCTTTCTTTTGGTCTCTCACCTTCCCATTCAAGCACATTCCAAATAACCAAAAACATAGGAACACTCTAGAATACAATGGTTGTATAAGATCGATCCTTGTGAAGATGTCTTCACTATGAAGAATATTTTTTTTCTTCCTTGTTTCCTTGGAGAGCTAAAAAAACAAAAAAAAACACTGAATCTTTTTTTTGTAGAGGACTCTGAACCAAAAATATGAGTAGGACTGTATTTATAGCGCCTCCATCCTCAATGGGCATCAAAAATAAAGAGTTATCTTATGCACCAATTTGTCATTTCTCTGTTGGTTCCTAAACATGCAAATAACAGGTGAACTGAAAGTGTCCAGACCAATTATTAATTTGGAATGGGTCTGGTGTCAGCTAGACTATATAGTGTTATGATAATTTCATCTGTTGTTTGCTTAAGTGCAGTAAGGATCTTACATTTAGGCTTAAAGTCATCTGTTTCTAGCCCCTAGGTATACTTTCAGCTTCAGTAATAATAATCATCCAACATCACATGAATGATAGCTAGATTGACCAATGATGGTTTAACAATCTATTGGTGGACACAGCATTGTCCCTTGCGTGGGTGTGTCTTCTCTTTCTGGAAACGCCCTTCATGGAGACACGCCAATTGCACCAACAGTGGGCGTGGCCCATCCCGCGCAGTGTTCGGTTGTGACGGAGAGCAACCACTGTCTCATGAGTGGCCAGCTATGCAGGTGTGAAGTTCCTACTGCTTTTTCTGAAAAGTATATAGGCTACTCACTCCTATCATCCCGCTTGTTGGATTTTATATGAGAGTATCTGTCCGTGAAATTACCCGGACTAAGGAACACAACCTTCAAAACTAAGGTAAATTAGATGTTGTTTATTAAACGTTTTGCTATCTAGTGCGCGGTCTGTTAGTCCTGGATAGCCCACTATTGGTTTGACAGAGCGCAACATCTGTTCAATAGGTTGCAATTGCAATGGCGAGGTGTTAGTGTGAAGTAGGGTTTTCTCTAAGGAGAGGGTCATCACAACAAATGACAGGGTCACTTACAACATATGTTGCTGTTATTTTTACTTTTATGTGCAAATAGGCAGTTAACCATCTGAATGAAAGGAAAGTAAAAGCCATCGAAATATAGCCTATATAATTGTGTTTTTTAATTAGGCTATGGTTTCGTGTTACTTCATGAATGGTTTAAATAATTTTCTTCTTTTAATCGCTCCCACTATCGTCAGTCATTGTCCCCTCCAGTTCTTCCTTGGCTATTCTCGGTGTAATTGTTAATTTGGTAGCAAATGTTATTCATTATTTAATGTACAAAAGTATGTTGTTATCAAATAACAGGTCTATGTCCGTTCGTGCTGCATAATCCTTTCATTTTAACCGCTTCTAGCGTTTCTCCTTCGGGTTTTAGTCGCACAGTGTGGTTGCGCTCACCTCCTAATCACTTTTGTCAAAAACAGCACGGACAGCGACAGGCTTGCAGTTTGGTTCTGTTGGTATTTGATCATTCGCAGTCTGCTCCCTTTAAAAAATGCGGTCTCATAAATTGTCCTGTTAGTTTTTTTTGGTCGATTGCTGCTTGGTAAGTAGCCTAACAATTATTTTGTTCAATGTTCAATATTTTTTGGCAAGATCATTTGTTTATAGGCTATGTGGTCGACTTCAGTCTATGAGCGGTCCACGGTCTGGTGCTGATCTTTTTTAATGGAACTGCGATCTCGAACGGCGAGGCTTTTTAAATCAGTTCAGTGAATGCGTTTGATTTGTGCATTTTTTATTTGGACATGCTTTGATTCAATCAATTTGTGAACTGAAAATGTTCCATTCATTAATAGGCTCTGGGTAGCAGTTACTTAATGTGCTTTGTCTGTATACTGTGGGTGATTCATTTCTCTCTTCCTCTCTCTCTCTGGGTCTTGGTCCTGGGACACCATCAACATGGCAAATGGAAACCCTTTGGATGTTGTTCATGACGTGGTTTGGTGAGTATAATTTCCCTTTTTTCCATGCTGTTGTTGTGTGCAGTGATAGAGTGGCACTGCTCTGCACTGGAGCAACAAAATCAATCAGGTCCCCCTCTCTGAAATATATGGGCAATAAAAGCAAAGTTTCCCGGAACCATGGACGCAGTCCAACCAAATGGAAATAAAGTAATAACAACGCCGATATACCAGCAGCAAAGAGCTTAGGAATGGAATGGTGTGACTCTTTCCACCCCGACAAATCTGTGCAGAACATCTGTGATCCTGTAAGCCCTATACTAAGATCAGTAACATGGGGGCATATTTGGCGACAGACCCTCAGTCTTGCACACACTCGACACATCCCTTCCTTGAGGCGAAGGGACTAGCCGGCAGTCTCTACCCCTCAGAGCAACAAACAGCTGGATGCCAGCGAAGTTGCACTAGGGACAGGCTGTCCGGCCTGGGCTTTAACCTATTTGCCTAGTATTTAATCTCCCTGAACCCCCACAGCTCTGGATTAACTGCAGCAAATGTCAGTGCCACTGTGAACGCTGAGCGATTACCATGCCACACGAATGGCCACCACAGATGTGTCAGTGTGTTTGAAGTGGGTTTTATTGCTCGGCTACCCCTTTCCCCCGCTCTCTCCCTCCTCCTTCCTTATGGGAACCCTAGTTGGGAGCTCAATGCATGAAATAAGACAGCAAGGCAGACTGGGTGCCTCCTGGTTTTGTGCGTGCATCTTTTCCCCCCACTTAAGATGGGAGGCATTTGCTTGCAACCCGAGCTGGGAGAAACAGAGAATCGTTATTGATCTTGCTGCCATAAATCAGACTGGCTGGTCTTTTTTCCCCCAGCAAGTCATAAAAAAGTGGCCCATTTGCAAGAGTGACTCATCACAAGGCAGTAGAGGTGCATTTTGTACATTGCATAAATAATGAAAGGATTATGAAATCTTAAGTGCTATGATGGAAGAGACCTCTGGTGCCAACTCAGCAGTGAGTCTTTCATATACAGTCCTTTATCTGTGTAAACACGCTTTACTATTTGAATGTAGGCGTTTGTTTTAGGGAGGAGATGTAGGCTAGCTTCCCTGTTGAAATAACAGCCCTTGTCCCTGCAGTGACTGGATTCTACATCTAGGTTATGATGCAAGGAAGTGCGGTTCGGAGACGGATTGTGAGAATTAGGTGAAACCCCCTGGTGGAGGTTGAAAATGAACTCAATTGACCTTAGAGAACATAATCTAATTTTAGAGGCAATGCTAACTGTTTCTAAACCTGATCTATGATCTGTCATACAGATATTGAAAATCTCCTCCTTTAATTGTGATATTAGAAAACAGTATGATATTACGACTAATGTCAAGGGACAGCTCTTTTGTACAGAACTCCCGGTCTAAATTGAAAATCCAATACAAAATGGCAGTCTTTGTAATCTAAAAAAAAAACACAAAAAAAACCACAATGGACAGGCATACGAGCAAGATCCATCATGCAGTGCTCCAAAGTCCAAACCTATGTAGCCTATCCCTCTCTGCTCATGTCTGATGTGTTACAAGTGAAGGTCAACATATTTACGTTAACATTCTCCTGTTTCCAATGGGAGCCCAATTCAATAATGGTGTCGTTTTACAGTGAGCGGCTCAGCCCAAGTAAGAGCACAGATGTAGACTACTAGGCAGACAGTGGCGTGTGTGTTTCTGAACTTCCTGGGAGGGTGCACTGGGAGGCTTGCGGGAGAGAAGACTATTTTGGTATTCTTCTTTGTATTTCAGATGACAATGTGTGGGAGATCTTAGGTAATGACTAATGTTTGTCCTCATTATTGGTTTTGTTTATCCCTATTGGATTTAGTGTGTGGCTTTTGGCTATCCTTTTGATGTGTACTCACAAATGGCCTTGCTTTTGTGGAGATAACGAGGTCATCTTTTGATTTCTCTCTGTCTAGATAGTGAGCAATTATTCATGTGGCCGTGTTGTAGAGACACTGAAGCAGTGAGATTGCATAAGCTGCAAAATATAAATATAAATCATATAATAATGAAATGACAACAACAATAATAATGATAATAATAATAATAATAATAATAGTAATGCATAATATACCATTCATTCATTCTTTGAGGTTTCAGATAGGCTACTGAGACAGACAGCTACAGTATCCTATCAGCAGTAGTCACTGGGTTGTTGATTAAAGCTGCCGTATAGGTTGAAAGGTCACTAAGGTCGTCCAAGCTCTTAAGTTGTGTGTGGACCTGAGAGACCCAGGCATAGCAGATGTAAGCCTGAAAAGTATCATGAGAATTATATCACAGGAAATTGACAAATGGTGGAAGTGTCGGCATCCGGATTCGCTGAAGTGGAGGGGGGGGGGGGGGGGTGGGTCACACTCGACAAGGCATAATGAAGTGTCTGAAAGGCGCAGTGCATCGTATTCACCACACATCTCTCTCAGGGATGAGATACATTTCCCTTCATTAAGATGTATTGTACAGACAGTCTCCAGTGCTTGTCTCTTTGTACAATCAGCACAGATGAATTGAAATGCATCGGTCTTGGAGTAGCAAACCCAATTTATTTCACAGAGCACATTAAGGTGAACATCAGAGGCATTCATCTGAGCAACAGTACATTTGGATTCTGATTTTGTTCAAGTCATCGATCAATGGGTCAGGGTCATCTGAGACTTTGTTAAAGGACAAAAAAACCCAGACTGGATGGAGTTATGGCGCAAAAGGCTACTGAGTCAGAATAATGTTCATGCCCAAGTAGCTTAGCTTAGAAATCTAGACGGTATTTGTGGTAGCAAATTTTTTTGCTCAGTGAGTACGTCTAGCCATGAGCCTTTCCCTGAACTCCTCGGTGAGGAGTGACCAATTACAGTTTCATTAGGGCGGGCTTAGCGTTGTTTCAATTAGCTTGCTTGTTGCTCTGATTGGGCGTAGCATGAGCTGTGGTCGTAGCACTATCCTATTGCTTGCAGGGGCAGTTTGAAAGACAACACAGATTTGTGGACCACAGTCTATCGTTCGTGGTCATACTATACATGTACATTATATGCTATAGTGTGACTTGTCAGGGTAGTAGTCATGGGGATCCAGGTTTGAAACTAACCCAGAGGCATTGCCCACTCATCTTATCCCTTCTTCTCTGTCTGATCTCAGAATAATCGTAAAAAAGTCTTCACTGTCCCCTCTCCTATAAAAAAAAAATCCTCCACCTAAGTAAATAAGTAAATAAATATGTCAGGCTAGAAAACATGACCTGCTTTTGGCTGTAGAGCTGCCCAAACATGTGCTCATGGATTTGGGCCACGTGGCCAAGAGTCTGTTTGAGAACTGAGGACAAGAGTATACCGAAACATGATGTCGGCTTGGTCCTATGCCAGCATTCTTCAAATAGCGCCTGACAAATCACATCGTCCAAATTTGCATTTCAAAAGGCAGGCACCTCAACTACCATAAGAATGAAAGAAAGAAAAGTACTGGGGAAATGTATGACTTTTCTTCTCCTTCTCTATATGTCATCTGTGCTGGATTTATCCATATTTTGCAGGTGGTATTTAGAGGGAGGGGTTAGGGAGGGAAGTGGATAGGGGCATATGCGTAAGCAAGCGTGCCAGCCGTGGCATTCCGAGCATCTTCGATGGGTCCAGTTCCTGAGAAAACCACATGCCGTGCGAGTGGACACACACCGTTCCCCGATTGGCCCTAATGGACTCTTACTCCGTGTCCATCATCCTCGCCGTGCTATTTGAGGAGCCATCCAAGGTGGTGTTGACTAGGAATATTGCATTACGATATGTGATGTGATATGGGTGGCCCTATTTCTCCACGCGCTGTGACTTGATCTGCTCAAAACCGTAGATCACTCTAATGGAGTTGTTTATCGTGATTTGGGGCTGTATCTTCTACAGAGTCCAAGTTAATTGCGCAATATGTAGACGAAATTGCATGCTTTTAGTGCGGATCTTTTGTCTGATTAGGATTTCACAAATCAAAGTGCTAAAGGCACTAATTGTTTATTTCTATATTTCTTCATGGCCTTTAAGATGCCATCCATCAATGGCCCTTATAAATAGATGAAAGATGTTTTAGCCATGTAATTCTAAATGCAGAAGCAAATGTTTTTGCATACTCTCATTACTTATTTGACACCTCGGTGTTAAAAACATCTGCCATGAACTTACTGAGTAAACAAACACAACTGTAGAGAATGCAGTTCTTACACTTTCTTATGCCAGCAGATGTGGCTGGGTAAGATGGCATACTTATGTCAGGTGGAGTAGTATAGTACACTCCCCGGCATATGTGAGACCTCAGAGATCCTCTGGGTGACACGTTCACCGACCCCTCGAGTGACGTGTGATGTGTGATAGTATGTTAAAAAATAGATCACAGGCAAGCAGATGTGCTTCATCTCTGTCTCACTGACACCCATCAGAATCACTACCTGCGGCAGCTTTCATTGTCTTACTGAACAGTTGGTTGTTCACAAGAGTATTGACAGCATAAACATTGGTGATACGCATACTGTATTATGAAATCGGGTTTATTATATACCTTGTCTATCAACATTATTCATTGAAAATGACCGCAGTTGGGCCCTGTCCTTTGGTCTGTAACTAAATCCAAAATGTATACGCCAAAAATAAGGATGTTGGTTAGCCTCTCACACATAGTCATGTGCTATGCATATCAGTCTGGTTGACTGACTTTTACTCAACAAGATGGAGGCTGGCTTCACACGAATCTTGTTTGTTTTGTGATTTATTCCATGCTATTTTCTCTATCATTGGTCTGATTAGTTAGGCATATCCAATCCAATGCCCGCAGAGGCATTTTGATCTCTGTCTGTAAACCCTGCTTCATGGAAGCTGGACATTACATGAAATTGTCCAGACTGAGAAACATACTGTAGCAAGTCAGTATGTGTAAGAACCAGGTTAGTTGGTGTAAGGTACCCCCAAAACAACACATTGGGTGGGGGGGATTATAAACCAATTTTCAATTAAACATTATGCAGGACATTTAATTAAGTGTTTTGAATGTTAAATAATTCCTGCATATATTCTGCTTAAAGTAGAATGGTGGCCTGCCTAGTGCATTTAATTACTGTGGGGTACTGAAACACCTGTAGGATATGGTGGATGTGGATGTGGAAGCCTGAGCTCCGGGGTCTATAGTCAATAATGTTTACGTTTCGTGTTTAAAATTCAGTTGGATTATAAAGAAAACCTTTCCGAGGACTGCCCTCTTTTATGCATTGCCCCTCTGGCTTTAAACAAGAAACATGATTGAAGTCTCTTTTTCTCTGTTAGTAGACCTTTGAGGGTTTTGGTTGTCATAATTAAAATGCCCAGTGCTTTGCTCATGAAAGGGAAAGAAAATGGAAAGGTGGAACAGGGAGAAGTTGTGCCTGAATATTCTCTAATTACTTCTTGTGTCTGTCATGCCAAATTCTATAGCATATTTTGCCCCAATGTGCACAATATTAGCTCCTATTGTAGTCCTCCAGACCATATTGCCTCATGAGAATTTATGAGATTCAATAATTTGACTGAAGTTCTCAGTTGGAGTTGGAGTGTGGTGTTTATGTGTGTGTGTTTACACACACACGTGTGTGTGTGTGTGTGTGTGTGTGTGTGTGTGTGTGTGTATGAGTGTGTGTGCATGCGCATCTATTTTGCATTTGTACTCAGGAGTGCATACAGCTGGAGTTATTGAGAAATTTTAAGTGCGTGTGTTGGAGTGTTTGTCTCTTGCATTCTGTGGAATATATTTTGAGGAGCAACCAGAGCAGAATTGTCTGTAGATTATTATACAGTACTTAGCCTGATTTATTAGGTGATCTAAATGTGTTAGTGACCTTCTAACCTACCTGCAAATCACAGGTGTGTTTGCGTGTGTATGTGTGTGTGTATGTGTATGCCGGCTCACACACACTAAATAACGGATTTGGTGTACTCATTAAGATGCCTAACCTGAGTGCAATCAGGCCTACACTGAAACCGGCTCATCTGTAACAACATGAGGTAAATTACCCAGCCTCTCTCTCTCGCCTTCAGTACATCTAAGTGCCTCGGTCCTCGTACAGTCATCCAAACCCATTCACGTGGGCCTATTAGATTATAATAGTGGTTTACATAGGGACGCGGTTTCCACTGGGAGCCTGTTGATGTGTCTGGAGTCACAGGCTGTGAATAATTGAAGATGCGAATAGCCAGTCTGAGGCTGTCTCAGCGGCTTAAAAGAGATGAGAAACGCCAGCTTTAAAACTAAATCCCCCTCCCCTCCTTTACTCTCACTTTCTGCTCTATGTGTTGTGCAGTGCAGTGCAGCGGGGCTTATCGGGACAATCTGGCAACCGAAACCCATTTTGAGATCCAGGTTAGCGGCTCAGCCTGGCGACCCACGAGAAGCTGTCGACAGCTTCCAGGTCATAAGGACCTTTGACTCGGGTGGCCTTGAGTGATTTGGTCTTACATGGCAACCAGAAGCTGGTAGATCCACCAGATGGGCTTGTTTGACACTGAGTCACCTTGAGTTTTCTTAAACACCAGGGTTTGTTTGGTGTTTGAAAAATGAGCTGACAGGATCTTAAAGCTCAGCATGTGGGCAGACTCTTAGCAAGTAAAAGCTCCCCTACCTACCTGCCTCGTCATGCTTTTGTGCACGATTCCTCAAAGGTACAGTAGGTGAGTGCCGCCGATGAATGTAAGCCTCAAACTGTGACTGGCTCGATACGACACAGATGACAGTTAATAGGACACTCGGCCACATGAATAAAACATGGCCGATGACAAAGTCCTTCAGGGATGCCTTGTCTTATGCCTAGATTTACTATGGATAATATGGATGAGCCTCCGTGTGTCCAGTGGTCATACGATTGCTTGGCATCCATAGAGCTCTCTCTCATGTCTCACATGAACAGAATGTGGATCTCCTTAATGGATACCCAAGGCACAGCTTAATTTAATCGATGAAGGCTTTGTTATTTGCCAGTTGCGCCCCCCTTTGGTTTCCTATTGACTGGAGTATGAAAGACACTGACGTAAGTGGATGGGTAAGCTTGTGGGAAGAGCTGTAGTTTTAATACACAGATTTCAGATTTGCTGTAATCCAAGATAAATCACACATTTACACAATACGTAATTCTGTGTGATCTGCCGCGGAGTACCAATCATTCGCTTTGTGATGAATGAAAACTCAAGGCTTGGGCAGTGAAAAGCACTTGGATCAGAAGTGTTTCATTTCCTGTTCATTCAGGGTTTATCACATTCACCAGCAAACATCAATAGCTGGAACACAATGGTGGTTAATAATGGCAGGCATATTGCATATATTTTTTAATATGGAATATGGCAGATGTTTGAAATGTCATCATGTCAAAAACACATATTGTATATGCAATACATTTAGAGTTTTGCAGGAATATACTACTTAGAATTCTACCTGAATTTGCCCTAGCCACTTTGTTACTTGTGTAGGCTTTATTTGCATCTCATCATAGAAGGCAATGCAATGCAATGTGTTTTTCTTTTCTTTTTTTTTTTTTTGGCTGAAGGAACATTGGTGATCGATCTTTGGTCTTTGACACCACTTGTCATGGATACCCAATAGCATTTGTGTGTGTTTATGTTTTATACATCTATTTGAACATATAATGTACATTTATTACTGTATTTGAAATGATAGTATTTTTGTTTTTACTGTAAGGATTAAAGTATTTGCCCGGAACCTGTAAAAATAGACAGGTTACAACTTAAATGGGTTAACATATTTTCAATGGTGGCTACAGTACACAGCTCCTTCTGTTTTCTTTACGGCCTCTTCAGTTGTTTGTCAGTCGCCTGGTGATTACAGATGAGGCTCTTTGACATATCATTGATACTTCACTCACACAGCCTCCATCCCTCCCTTACGGTGATGGGGAAAAGCATGCAGTGTTTATAGGAGGATGCGGCAGGAGGCGTCCATCCATTCCGGCCACTTCCTTTATCATGCGGGCTCTCAGAGTGAAGTTAAATTACCTGTCAGACTGGCTACTGATAACATGATTCAGTGCTCTGCTCCTCATAACCGTATCCATCGTTTTTTTTTTTTGCCTCTGTCCTCCCTCTTTTTCTTTGGGTGGCTGTAGCCTTCATTTCTGAGACTGACCAACACCTTGAGCATACAGCTCAGGAATCTGCAAGTAATGTCTAGGAAAAAGCAGGTGCAAAGAAATAAATACGTAAATATTATATAGAATATTTCTAAAAAAGCTCATTGCCATTTATTAATTTGATTAATGTATGCTATACTGATATGTAAGAAGGCTAATACTGTCAATATTTACTGTAGTCAAAAGAAAATGAGGCAGTGGGAAAAAAATAATCAAAATTGAGGCAGGGGAAAAAAATAATCAAAATTGATCAAAAATAGCCTGCAATTCAAAGTCAGCAACCAAAATTATTTCCACATTACAGTTACTCTCTGTTGGCCATAGCAATGGCAAGAGCATGCAAGGTCAAACCAGGAATTAGTTTGTGAAGAGCGGTCCATGGAACCTCCAAGGCTAAATAGCATAGCAAATAACAGCCTGAATGAAAAATATTTGTCTGATTGTTGCCATTCAGAATCTCCCAGAGAGGGCAGAGGGTTTTTAAAGGAGGGGAAAAGAATAACTGCAAGAATAACTGTTACAAACAGTGCTATCATTATTTTCAGAGATTGAATTCAATTGAAAGACTGTACAAGGACTGTTCTTTCGAAGAAACGGCAGTGCTCTCAAAAACACTCTCATGTTTTTAAATGTGAAAACAGGACACTGTAATGACTGTATTTGACAAAGAATGCATTGACAAAAGTATTTTTTCCCCTAACAACTTGTAGAGTATACCCAAGCAAAAATGGGTGAACAGGGTCACCTTTTCTTAGGCAGTGGCAGAATGTTTCAGTTGTCATGCTTTTGTGATGCCCTTTGGAAAAGGCTGAGTTCTTGGTTTGACTTTGGAGTGGGTGGGTTGAAAGACAACATTGGCTGCACTCATCTGCCATGGCCTTGCCCTGCACTTTCCATTTCACCTCCCGTGCTGTTTTGACAGTACTTTCTCAAGTGCGCTTAAATTCATTAACTTGCTGATTAAAGCGTGATTGACCTGCGTGGCGCACAGAGACTAGCGGAGCATTAAATGAATTTGCTCACTCTGAATCCTTTTTTTTTCTTTCATTTTCTTCCTCCATCCGAGATAATTATGGTCTGTTTGTTAATGAGCCCTATCTGAAGACTGAGAGACAACAAGGTCTAACCTGAGGATTGATTGACTCCATACACCCCACTTTGAAGCCTTAAGATGTTTTCCCTCTTCCCTTGTGGTTAGTTGGTGTCTGTCTTTTTGTTATTTTGATTCTTGTCTTATTTTTTTATTTTTGTATTTTTTTATTATTCTGCTGTTCGCCGTTGAGTTCAATTAGCCCTCATGGAGCTCTTAACTGCCGCAATATCCTGGAGACCTGCGTCTGACTCCAGACCTCATCAGCATGCGTGGCTCACAGCCTACCAGTGCAGACATATGGACAATTAGCAAAATGACTGGAGATCCACAGTGCCAAGGCTCTTGCTTTTAGAGCAGAGAACATGAAAAAAAGGGATTTATTCCTTTCTTTTTCTCGTGTGACTCCTGGCTGTGAAAGATGATGAGGCTGATGTGTCTTGCAAATTAATGTGTTCTGCTCTACGCACGGTCTGTGTTTGAAAAAAGGTCAACATCATAAATTGTTATTTTCTTATTTTGTTTGTTTGAGCTTGTGGCAATCACGCCTCTCTGTCTTTTTCTCAACATATAAACATCTCAGGAAAAGTTTGATTGTTTAGGCCACATTACAGTAAGGTTTACATATTTATTTATTTTTAAATTTATTTTATTCTATTTTTTTTTTAAATTAAGTTTTTTTAGCCTTTTTTTAGCCTTATTCCTTAAACCAAAACAAGTACATTTCAGACACAAAGCCAACGATTCTCCCCATAATTATGAACATTACTGTCACCATCCCCACTTGGTTAAACAAGACTTTCTGCCACAAATTGTCAGTCTGATAGTCGAAGAGTAGAGATGTTTTTGCACCATCAGAAGCAGGTGAGGTGGAACCTTGTATGATTGCACCTAGGACTAGTGCTCACCATTCCACAGTGTGTGCTTAAGCCATGCTCTCAGAGCTGGTGCAGACACAAGAAAAACACTGCCAGTGTATGTTGCTTGTGTAGAACAATGGGGGTAAACATCCTGAGCCTTCATATAACATCATGGTCAGACTGGGAACCTGAGTGTGTTGTAGTGTGCGCACATCCAAAAGTGTTTTAACAGGTGCTAATCAAAAGAACGTACTGGTGAAAAAAAGAAAGTAAAATATTTGCACACTGCCTTTAAGCGACTCAATTGGGTCGCTTAAAGGCAGTGCACTGAGTCGCTTAAAAGCAGTATCCAAATCTTGAATTTCTTTATTTCCTGGGCTCTTCTGACTGCTGGTGTTTGGTGAGGGTGTTGGGCTCTGTGGTGCAGTTGTGAGGACACAGGTTTGAACCCTAGGCTGGACTAAGTCAGACCTTGATAACAGCAACATAGCTCCTTGAACCATATGAAAATTGCAGAGATTTGCATCAGTCAAACATACTCCATTTTAAATTGTAATCAGATCTGACTGCACACATTTATGACATCTTGACATCTTCCAATTCTTTCACAGTGGGATTGCTATTTGAACTTTTCCCTGTTGGAGCTGTGTATGAATGCTGTGGCAAGTTGTGGGCAATATAAGAGTATTCTAGGCTGGTCAACTCCTCTATGGTTGCAAAAGCATAAACAAGAGTTTATTGTCAGAGTGTGGAGTGGTTAGGTTGTTGTTAGAGTATTTGCTTTATGGATTTTTGCCCAGACTGTCAATCTTTGGGGGCGGGTGGGTGTCTCTGTTCCTGAATATGGAGGGCCAGACCTCTCTCTCAGGTTACCTCAGTTTACATAGGAATGTGTACACACTGTTCCATATCAAAGAAACAAAAACAACGCAGTCTGCCTGTGACTTTTAAGAAAAATACAGAACATGTTAGGCTACCTCCACCTTTTCCTAAATTGAAATTGGAATCGATTAGACGGCATTCTCCATTTATGGAACAAAACAACTTTCCTGTAGCCTAGCTTTTTTTTGTGGTGGAATGGCGACTGGTCATTGTTTTGCTTTGACTAAATATGATGCATTTCTGAAGCACTAATGTCAGACCTGATGTACAATTATATGACTGGTGCTAATGGTTCTTTGTTGTGCCTCACCAGATGGGGAAAAAAGATCTGGGGTACAGGCCTTAAATGGCCTAATTGTGTTTTCCTGGCATTTTTAGAGAAATGGGGATTGCAAAATGGAATAGAGCCAGCCACGCTCTCTTGGATGCTAATGGTTCAGATGCATATGGGTCCTAACCTGAAGGTCATAATAACAAGGCTGTACAGCTCATGCACAGGGGATGAGGCAAAGACTGAAGTCTCTGTGTGTGTGTGTGTGTGTGTGTGTGTGTGTGTGTGTGTGTGTGTGAGAGAGAGAGAGAGAGAGAGAGAGAGAGAGAGAGAGAGAGGGAGGGAGAGAGAGAGAGAGAGAGAGAGCCTGTGTAGTTAGATTGGATCATGGAAAGCTGTTATGAGCAATAGAAATGTAATGCAATAATTTGTCAGACCATATCATGTCCTTAGCATATGGGTAATAATTCAATGTTAATAGTGTAATAAGACACCTATTGCCTTCTTGTCAGTGGGGTTAGCTTAGCCCACTATCAACACTTCAAAGGCTGTTACAATTGGTCAGCCTACTATTTTTAGTCTGGGCAATATTTTTTCACTCACCATTTGAAACTGCTTGGTCATTTAATAGTTCGCCTATATGGACTTGTCCTTTATCTTAGAGCAGTGTGACTGTAGGCTATGGCCTCAAGGTTTGTTTCAGGGGCTGTCTGAAGCTACCAACGATTGTTTATGTGTGACCGTGAGCTATACGTTAATCATGGGTTTCCCAGAATGCCGCGGTGCCTCGTGTAGTTTTTAGCCAGCGAGCTGCTGCAGCTGCACGAGCGCAATACGGGGACACTTTTACCGGAGTCAGCAGCAACTGCACCGGGAAACTGCAGCACCTCACCCCGCGGAAAGAACACGGCACAAGCGGTAAATGCAATTATTCTATGACGGGATTTTCAGAATGCTAGGGCATTAAAATGTCAAGCCCGCAAAGATTATAGGTGCCGTTTGTTCCTAATAACCTAAGCAAAAAGCCGGCACTGCATCAGTTGAAGTCGACTAGATGACGGAGCGACTGTCCTCTCTGAAAATAACTAGGTGCCTAGGTTATTGCAAAGGTGGAAGGAGAATCACGCCGCTTCACCAAAAACGGCGTTTCTATCTTGCGCTTTCCTTGCACAACGATTAGAGAATATTTCGATGCACATTTTGGTGATGTAGCGTAGATTTATGAACTGCCTCTCATAATAGTCACTGATTGTAGGCTACATGACTTGACAGTTTAGATGAAGTTACAGGTTAGGTTACTTCATCTCTTTATTCAGCTGAAATGTAGGATGTGCTTGGTGACTCTTCCCAAGTAGCAAAAAAACTCGGCCCGATTCTGGAAAACGTCCGGGGGTAATCGGCTCAGTTACGGCATTCGGCTGAGCTGCGGCAAACCTAACTGTACCGATTGCAGTTTGCTGTGGCAGCGGCTGAGCTGCGGCAAACCTAATTGTGCCGATTGCAGTTTGCCATAGTAGGCATGAGGACGGAAATGTTGTACTGGCCCAGTTCCGTATTTACCTGGCAAGCCGCAGATACTCGGTCCAGTTACCCATTCCAACATCCAAGCCGAGGTCAACGGTAAAAAGAACTCCTCCCTGATGTTTTCAAATGATCATTTGAGGGCTGACAACGGTAGAGTGAACTTGTCCGGTAAGTTTGTCTTCTTATCCTTGCATGTTTGAGATTTACATAATTCAACATCGTCTTAAATATGTTGTGCATGTTTGCAGTATGAATTCAGCAGGTTTTAGCTTAGAGTTGTTCACAATAATTTCTCATAATCCTGCCGACTTGTTAGCTTACTGCTAACGTTAGCTGTAACGCTAGCTGTAAAGTTAACACGAAATGCCAGTCTTAGCAATTTAATCATTTTGAACAAATCTTTTTTTAAATAATTTACCTGACATATTTGACTGTTCATTGAAGTAAAACAAATCTCAGATTTCTGAAATTGCAAAATCATCAAAACACGTTGCTAACGTTATCCGCCTAGCCTAAGGCTAAAACCTGTTGTATTTGACTAGGATAGGGGTGGGGTGGCATAGATGAAATATTTCGTAAATATTAATATATGTTGGATGTTTATCCTGAATGCCTACTTTGATAAACATACAGGGGTCTGCAGTGTGTTGAACAGTTCTCCATGTGATCTGTCGTGTGAGACTTGTGAGTGTGTGCACATGATGTGTGCAAATGTCTCTTCCTCTTCTAACAACAATTTGGGTTTAATTTATTTGGATTGTTTTGATCACAAATTATGGCCAAGATGCCTTATGTAGGCTAATTTATGGCCTCGTGTTGGCTAAGGTAAAATGTGTCTGTTTATATAACAGCCCATTCTATTGCAGAATAGTTTAGCATGACAAAAAACCTTGAAAGTAACTTTTTCATAAAGTACTCATCACAAAAAGTCATTGAAGGTCTATCTTTTTCCTTTTGATAGTTGGGCAGCAGGGATGACGACATTAATCTCCAATCAAATTGATCACAGCCAGAGGGACCTCATCGCATAGAGTTTGTCACCATTGCTCTTCTACACTGAACTTCACAGCTCCTGACCATGATAACCTCATCCCTGATAACATCTAGATGGCATTTTTCCCTAAATCTCTGCACCACACAGGGCCCTGATGGAGTTTTCCTAGACTATCTGCACTGAGTGTTCCCCAACTCCTGTAACAGACCACCAGACAACTGCTGCATGCAACTGTCTTCACCCTTGGAGATAAGGTAATACCTGTTTTTACTGAAGTCAGCTTTGTATAATTACTTAAAATCTTCTTTACACATCCATCACAATCAATTTAGTAGGTTTTTGTGTGGAATAGTGGTGTTTGCAGTTGATCTCAAAACCTTTCATCTCATGTCCTACTCAGTTGCTGCCAAGCAGGATGTCACAGCACTTGATGGATCTGCTGCACCCAGCAACAGCCACAAACCAGAATGAAAGATGCTGCTAAAAGGATTTGGCATCAACATTCAAATGTAAGTCACACTTTAAAAGCATCCAAACATTCATAACAATCTGTCTCTGACAAATGAAAACTCTGTGATAGGTCTCTTATGGTGACAAGTAATAACAAACATGATAAGGTGAAGGAGGTATGAAGAAAAGGAATTGTATTTCCTTGTGTCTTCATATCACATGACCCCGGTCACAAGTGATTTCTGCACTCAGACTTCCACTGATGTCTGTGTTTGTTTCATAAATAAGGGTCAATATATCTCTTGATCAGTTCTATTTGTGTTTGTATTCCAGACAGTGTGGAGCATGTTTGTCTTTACCATTGTAATTCCAATAGTTTACTAATGCTTGCTTTTATTCTTTGTGTTTTGCAGCCAAGGATGTAGTGCAGTTGGATGAAGTGTTTGCATTCTGGCTCTAACTGCCTTTGACTTGTGATCCGAAGAGCAAGTTAGAAGACCTAAACAAACAGTTTACAGTGTATGGACTTAGACACAGGACTCTTGGCATCTTACCACTTGAAGGGCGTATGTTCTACACAACTACCAGCTGCACAACCACAACACCTGGAAAGTCTGCTGCATCTACCCCCTGCTGCACATCAACAAGACTAAAGCTACTGCTGAAATATTCATACCTTTTTACATGGCACAGCCTGTGGTCCAGTGGATGGCATTTAATAAAAAGTTTTCATGACAAATGTGTTATGGTTTACTTAATGATTTGAATATTCAGGAGGCTATTGTAATGTCTGCAATGGAAATTAGCAAGTTAAACTATATATTATGAAATTAGCCCATGCTTTTTGTCACCATCTTGTCCAAGACATAGTGTTTTTATTTTTGGAAGCAGCTATTTGCCCTTATTATTTGTGTTGATATTTTCGCTGTTTGAAATGAATCCAATTCAAAGTCTCCTTCGATAAATGTTTCAAGACGGGCAAAAGCGAAAGTAAAAATGCAATGAAATCTAAACAATTTAAATGGGATAAAAGCAAAGTATTAGGGTAATTTAATCTTCGGAAAAGTAGCTTAAATATCAGTATTTTACAGGGAGGGTAGCCTGCGTGCTCTCACTCGGGGTGCCGGCAGCGGGCCGAGTGCATTTTTCCCCCTGGCTTGACGCCCACACCACAAGCGGGCCGATTAATTAACATTCGGCGTTCTGTACTCGGGCCGTTAAAGCGCCGAGCGCTCGGGAGTGAAATCGGACCTAGATTCAATCCCGAGTGTCGGCCGAGTGTTCATGCCGCAATCGAGCCGCTTTCGGGCCGCGGATTTTTTGCTACTTGGGTTCTCCCCTGCTATCTTCTGTTCGTCCCGATAACTTGAAGGCGCCTATCGCGGGTATGACAGTTATGACTTGCTATTCTGAAGTTCACCGGTTTCAGCGAGATGTTGTTCTGCAATGCGGTGGGTGTGGCCTGACCACTCTCTACTACGGGGTCCTCTCTATGCGGCCACCGCGTGCCCTCAATTACCCGTCTGATGGTGCGATTTTCATCCGATCACCACATCATGTTGGGTCTTGAGAACGCCGGTTCGGAACTTGTGTCATGCATCAACAAAAGTAGCCATACTAGGTCAGGATGCTCCGTTACTCCTCCGTTGTCGGTGTGGCCTGTTTAAAAGCCACCGATGCATAAATCATGTGGGAGGGTGAATGCAAAATACTAAAATATTGAGAGTGAAATCTGTTACTGAACATGTCTCTGGCAACTGGCAACCGTAAGTCTTTGCTTTTGTAGCCAAGGCTACATGTAACAGTTTCCCTGTGCCTGTTCCCTTTGACTGTAGGCTAGTCCTACAGAAGGCTTATGGCCTGCTTGTGGATGATGGCTTCATCCAGCTATTCCAATCCTCTCTCTCCGTTCCTGCTCATAAACATCACCATCCCTAGCCTATTAACCTAAACTTTTTGTTTGTTTGTAATTCATGAATGTAATAGCTTATTATTGATATGTTGCATGTAACATTCACAGTGACAGTAGCTAATTTATTGACAGTAAATTATAAACATGTAGGCCTAGTAGCCAATTTATCAATACAGTAGCACACATGATGTATGAGCCTCTATTATTGACTGCCAGCTGGCCTAGATGAATTTACAGTCTAGCTTGTCAATTGTTTGTAGGACTGTGCATGTTGTTAGCATAGCAGCATGATCTGTCGTGAATAAACTGACTGTTGCTACCATTGGGGTCTAATTAGAGATGCTGCTCAGGTTACACCCAAGGTGAGTCACGCTGAGGACAGTAGTCTGGACACTACCACACAGACCACACCCTCACAGCCTCACATATCCTGTCTGTAGACTGATTTGCTGCCCTCCTTATGATAATGGTTGTAGGTACGGTAGACTGGCATATTGCTTGCTTATGTTTTCCCAGAAGTATTAATTACTATTGTATTAGATTTATGGGACATTTGATTTACCTACAAGACTAATTGCAGAAACTAATTGCCCTAATTGGCTGAAATGTGCATAATCTAATCTGTGATACAAGCCATGACCTGAAACTGTATCTGTTTAACCTACAGTTGTGCAGCCTTCGATTGTTTAAATGTTTGATTTAAGTGTCCGTTTTAAGTTGTAGCCTACATAGTCATGTAGCCCAGTCATTGTATTGACTTGAAATCTTATTTCTTCAAATTGCTATTGGTCTACCCATGTCTTCAGCTTGTTATTGATGTTGTTCAAATATTGTTTTTTCTATTTTATGAAATCTAGGTCAGAACTGATGATTGACATAATACCTCAGTCTTATCATTATAGCAATCACATTCTGATCAACTGTCTATTCCCTAATGGAACATCACTCATGTACTAGGCAACACCAGAGACACTTACACAGTGTTGCTATTTGGTATTTTTTTGCTGTGCTTTCTCACCTTCCCGCACCTTCTTTTCACTATTCAAGGAATATACACAGCAGATTCAGCTGATTTTCTCTCTCTCTCTCTCTCTCTCTCTCTCTCTCTCTCTCTCTCTCTCTCTCTCTCTCTCTCTCTCTTTAGTCTTTACAACCGTAGCCTTGAGTCTTCTGTCATAAAATGAAAAGCATAGGAAAAGAAAAAATCTTGTTCTGTCTGTCCTGGATTGTGACATATCCTTGGAAAGCTTTGGGTAAATCATCAGTATAATCTGTCATGTTGCCTCCGTGAATATGGGTCAATGGCTTTGGGCCCAAGTGTCAAGTGGTCTCTATCTGTTGGGATTTATCGTCACCATGCCCTAGAGTGACCCTGTTCAAGGGAAAGGATCAGGTCATAAATTGTTAAAGGTGATTTAGTGATAGTGGAAGCTAAGAATCAAACGTCGTAAAGGCATCCTCAATCTCTCTCATCACTCAACATCTTGCTTTAGAGGACGAATACATTTGATTTTTGGCTTTCTGTGATGATGACATGTCATGATCAGCTTTGTGTGGGAAATTTATAAGGTTTGCCCAAAGCTCTGTTTTGCTTTTTGAAAATGGCAATCAAAACAGTGGTGTAAATGGGTGGTAATAAGATGATAATAAGCTTTGGCTGATAATACGATAAGATTATTTAAGCATCATTAAGAATCAGCACTGAGGCATAACCAAGCATAATTTTTTAACTTTTAACAGTAAAGGCCTCAGTTCAAGGGTGTTCTTTCTGGGGATTTTGTATTGTTTTGTGAAGGTCACCCACCAGATACATGGCCAGAGGGGCCTTGGGGATAATTTAATCAGTTGCAGTCAGCAGCAAACACTCTCACTCAATATGGAAATTTCTAGAAAAAAATATCCACCTTTTTCCATCAGCCTAAAAGGGAACATACGTATAGAGCTACAGTGGACTTAGCTGATGGTTAGCTGAGGGATTCAGGGACTTATCTCAGTAGATGAGACTTGGTCATACATGCAATATGATGTCGAAGGTTGTCTTACTTTGACCCACATTTCTAGATGGGGGATTCGTTGAATCTGAAGTAATATTATTAACCCATGTTTTCAGGCATACCGGTATTAGTTTATGGCAGCTTTAGGGATGTGTGTGTATGTTTTGCCTGATTCTTGAATGTCATAGAAGATAAGATTTTCTTTCTTTGAATTGAAATGATTCTTTTTTCATGGTTTATGTGTTTTGTGATCTCCTTTGCTGGATTACCTGCAGAATGAGCAAAATATGATGATGCTAGATAGGATTCATGCATAAACTTTGGACAAAAGAATGCAAGTTTTAGCCTAACATTGCATTAAAATGCTGTTAAAGTGAAGCTAAATCATAAATAACATTTTGACAAGCGATATAATTGCAGATTTTACATTTGCCCTATTTTGCCTCGCACCATTAATCTCATTACAATTTCAAAAATCTAATATATTAATCCTGGTCAGTTTGCATTGGTCCACAGTCATAATGCCTTGATTACATCTATTGTGTGCTATTAGTAGCAGTGCCTCATTGTCTGTTTTTTAATTTCCCTATAAAGCGAGGTTGGAAGAGAAAGGTGATTAATGACAGGAGAGTCTCATGCTGAGTTAATGCTTAATTCATGAACTCGCTCTTTGGGATTCATCCATTATGCACTGGACATTTGGGGAGGGTTTAGAATGTGTGTGTGTGTGTGTGTGTGTGTATGTGTGTAATATATTCTATATATGCAGAGTCTGTGACTCTGGCACACTCTGATTGGCTCTCTCCCCATGGTGTTGATTCTAGAGCTCTCCTCAGGGTTCCAGTGCAGTGTTCCATTATTTACTTCCACTCCAGTGTGATAGACAACTCAGCGTAATCATATGTCAAGCAACAAGCCATACTCTGTCCCACCTCAATCTTGTGTTTGACAGAACACCAATAGCATTACAGGTGCAACATCTGGGTCAGGTCCCCCAAGTCCATGGATAAGCCTCATGAAGGAGGCAGGAAAACGGTGTGATTTCCGGAGGATGCACATGTGTCGTGCCACACGCTCCCCCTCCTCGCTTCCCTCCCAGGAGTGGTGGGGTTGATAGTGCGCTCGCTGTGTTTTATCAAGGCTGTCCCATTAAGAGCCTCAGCTGCAGCCTTGCACCGGGGTAATTGGCCAGAGCATCAGTGCACTCTGGATGGCGTCTGACTCCAGACTCTCTGTCTGTCTCCATCACTGGCCGCCCGGAGAGCTAGGAGTAACACACCGAGATTAGGATCAGATGGAACACAACCAACAATCCCTTGCCGCTATTGTGTCTGTGTGTGTACTGTGTGTGTGTGTGTGTGTGTGTGTGTGTGTGTGTGTGTGTGTACTATATGTGTGTGTGTGTGTGTGTGTGTGTATGTGTCAGAGGAGGCTGGTGAATCCATACAAACGGTGATGAAGGGAATGAATGATGAGGAAAGAGAGAAGTGAAAGAGAGAACATGCGTGGCTAGTGTTCTCAGTGTTGGGCTCAAACATATGAAAAGGTGTGAGATGAGGAGGAGGAGGAATGATGAAGCAGCGTTGTTGGGCAGGGAGACAACTCTGCTGGGCCTTGCAGTTTAGCAGGAGGCTTCTTGCTGAGAAAGGCGAACGCTGAATGGAGGCTGAAAGCGCACAAAGTCGGGCCGAAATAAAGCATAAGAAGGAGACAACAGGGCTGTTTTTTTCCGGTTTTAACTGTTTGTTATATTGCTGCCCATGGTCTTTGGCTGCTTCCAGACACCATAGCAGATTGATTATATTAGTGGTGTGGTTTGGCTAAGTCAGGTTTTCCCATCCATGAAAAGCTGAGCTAGCTACCAGGAAAAACATTTCTTTACTTACACTGTAGCTGTAGTTCAAGGGGAACATCATAACTATTAATTTGAGTTAATAAGAGTTTGTGATGAAATGGCATTTTGACCGACTCAGAGTAAATACTGTTAATAAACCTGCCCGCCTTATTCAGAGAATGTTTTGAATGAAAGCGGTGGGAGGTCATGGGTCACGGCAGCCATGTTTCTGAGGTCGGTTCTGCACATCCAGCTGCGACATGGCTGCCACTGTGATGGCTCCCAAAGGACAGCATCCAAATCGATGTGCAATACTGACTCCTCTCTCTCTCTCTCTCTCTCTCTCTCTCTCTCTCTCTCTCTCTCTCTCTCTCTCACCCTCTCACACACTCTAACTGTGCAGCTGTGCTAAGCTCTCCTCCTAAGCCTCCATTGGCAGACTCTCTAATTATAGGTCTGGGTCTAAATGTGTGCATCACAATGCATGGAGCTAGCAGCCCTCTCTGCCAGCGTGCCCTCCCCACCCCCCACCCCCACTCCCTGCTGTGGAGGAGCGATATATCATATTAAGGTCTGCGACCGTGAGAGACAGCAGCAAACCATTTATCACGAACAGGATTTTTGGGTGAAGCACTTGGTCCAAGTCCAGAGTCTGTAGTTTAATGCAGGAGTAGTGGATTTTCTCTCTCTCTCTTCCCTCCCTCTCTCTTTCTCACCCTTTCCTCTTTTTCACTGTCTGTACTGTCTCTCCGTCTCTCTCTCTCTCTCTCTCTGCATGTTTGTGTGTTTTGTGTGGAGGTGGGTAGTTGCCTTGGATAAGTGCCATCTTTATCACTGTAGAGTACTCCACTCTGTCATCACAGCATGCTGCCCACCTCTTGGTCTCTCTGGATGGATACCAGTGGTGTTGGTGTAAGTGATTTAGAAACACTTCCAAACAAAGCTGTCACACTGGTTTATTGGTTAGCTTACTCTAAATGAATGCTAAACTTTTTGCCAGATGCGGCTTGTGTAGTCATGATATAGACAAATTGTAGGTTGACGCAAACTTGCATGAGCGCCAATTGAAAAGCAGTAATTAGATTTCCACTTTCTTATTTAAGCTTTGTGTCTTTTGATAGTCCAGCATAGCCTACTGAGCTTTGTCTGAGCTTTGTCTTGATCTTGACACAAAATTATAGCATAAATAATTCACCCTATTCTGTCTACTTTGATATCCAACTGAATTTACGCTGTATCGAGTACTCGGAGAAGTTCAATGGCAGCCCATCATTGTGACTGAAATATGAAAGACAGGCTCCATCCCAAGGACAATCACAGCGCTGTGTTTTGCTTGCGAAACTAATGTGAATACGATTTTCCGGGAAGTGGCTATTCTTCGCTAATGCAATATTAATGTCCGATGTCTCAGTAGAGCTGCTCTGTTGTGACTCACTGATGGCTGCTCTTGCTGTTATGTCTGTCTAGCAAAGCTTCTGGGCTGCTATGGAAACTGGGATCAAACAGAACTTTTATCAACCAATTAGCTGGCCTCTTGTCTCAATTTGAGACTTTTGGGTGACTTCTTTTTGAAAATGTAGCATAATATGCTGATCAAAGATTTGACTTTTTTTCAGGGGGAAATGAATGGTGTTGGATAGTTTTTTTTAACTATTAAGAAGGTTCACTTATAAATATTGCTTTGAAGAAAGATAGTTTATTCCTGTGTCCTCTTGCTATCCAACCAAATGGAGGTCTGCTCTCTAAAATGCTGCCAGTACATCCCCCCCTTCCTGTTCAGCAGAAAGTGGAACATAGCTGGAGGTGCTGCTTTGCCAGAGATCAACGCTCCTTACGTCCAAATCTTCACTTTGCTTTCCAATGGGCCAGTTCTTCTTGTTTTGCTTGAATAACAATACAGTATGTCTTTATTGTTCTTTGTTAGTACTATAGAGATCCCCACAATATTTGGGTTTGTTATGTTGGTTTAAATCGGCTTTATTACCTTTAATCAGATAGGATAGTAGAGATATGACAGGAAATGACTGGGAGAAAGGGGGGGCGGAGGATGGGGAAATGACCTTGGGCCAGAATCGAAACTGGTTCTCTGGGTTTATGGTATTGGAGCCTTAACCCACTGCAGCACGGTAGCCCTGAGATACCCGCAGTTGAAGCCGTTATAAAGAAAGGCACTGGTAATATTCCAGAAGGGCAGTTGGCTAACTCCAGGCTATGGCCGTATCTCACTGTGAAACTTTTGTTGCAGTCATGACGCAATTTAGCTATTGTGCCAGTGTGCTGCCATTAGAATGCCAGTGGGCAATGCAGCAGACTTGTGAGAACCTCTGCTGATCAGGAAGGGCAACTCGGGCGAAAGATGCTTGGTCTTGTGAATACGGTGGAGGAAAAAAGTCTGTCTGTCTGTCTGTCTCTCTCTCTCTCTCTCTCTCTCTCTCTCTCTCTCTCTCTCTCTCTCTCCCTCTCAGCCTGTCTGTCTCTCTGTCTTTCTGCCACTAAAGTGAGTCTCTGCGGTCTGTTTTCCTGCCTGTCTCCCAGGAGGAGTAAATGTAATGGCAGTTGATGTGGCAGTGGATGGATAGACGGGTATGGATGGATGGATGAGCGCTTTACCTTTAATCTGTTTTCCATTGATTTATAAGTGAGAGTTCCCTCTGCACGCCGCTGTATTAATGGCAGGCTCCGCCTGTGTGCACTGCCATGCTGGAGGTGTTGTCTTGATTGAGTGCACTGTGTGATCTGGAGCCTGATTACCCCCCCCCCCCCTCTTTTTCTTTCTCTCTCTCTCTCTTTCTTTCTTTCTTCCTCTCTCTCTCTTTCCTTCTCTCGTTCTTTCTCTCATTCTTTGTCTCTCTTTCTTTCTCTCTTTTCTCTCTCTTTCTCCCCCCCTCTCTCTCTTCCTTTCTCTCTCTCTCTGTCATGCTCATCTCTGATCACTTGAGGTGTTTAAGTCTGCATTACCCTCGACGTGTCAGTGCCCCTGCACTGGGGCTCAGCAGGAGGGGAACAGAGGCAAGGCTCCCCATTCCTGGCCCATTGGGACCCGGGACGAGAGAGGCATGGCGCAGGCTATTTTTAGCTCTAGCGCTCCTGCAGAAATGAAAGAGGGGGAATGCTAATAAGGGAAGGGGAAGCACAGCTGTTGCCTTCCTGTTTGCGGTTTTTGATGTGATATCGAGAGAAGAAAAAAACAAGAAGAAGAAGAAAAAAAAACGCAATAGAGAGATTGTCTTCAGCAGTGCTCTGGAGCTTTAATCTTTTCGCTGTCACTTGGATGCCCCCATATCTTATCCTCCATTTTCCCCCCTCCCTCACCATCATCTCCATCTCTCCCCTTGTCCCACTCTCTTCCTCTCTCTCTCTCTCCTTTACTCTCTCTATCTCCCCATTTCCTCGCCCCCACACCCTCATATTTGATCTTATTACTCCAAATCTGCGGGACCACTCTACCGGCGTGTGCTCTGACCCGGGTCATGGCTGAGTTTTTGAATAGGGATTAAGGGTATTGGATGTCACAGCATCCCAAAAGGACTCCTGTTGCATTATGGTCAAAAGAAACAGGCTCTTTACTGCCTGTCAGGAAGGACATCCCCCTCCTTTGTAGCCGGTGGCGAAGAATCACTTCATCTGATGTCCATATCTGGCACAGAGACAGCCCTTCAGTACAGACACAATGTGCGTTTGTGAAGAGCCATTGCCATTGAACAAGCCGGCCAGCAGGCATCAAACACACACATAAACTGACAAACGCTGGAATGCCTCTGTTTGACAGGACATTGAGGTGCCTGGGGTGCCTGATCGCCTCTGCTTTGATTTCTCTTTTGCTGTGCTGTCACTTTGCCCTGTTAAGCGCCCGTCGTTTGGCACACGAAAACGCTGAATCTAAGAAAGTCGAAATGGATGTTGATCAGATTACATTCTGCGAGAATTCGGAGTCTCTTTTTATTTTGTTGACAGTCGATTTTTAGCAACACGACCACTGAATGACTGTGCTCTGTATACACGCCTGTCAGTGCTGCTCAAATGGTCTGTCACTTCTGAAAAAAAAAAGCTTTTGACACTGAACTCACTCTCATCGGGATAAACCATCTATAAAATTACCTCTTAAAGCAGCAACCACTGGATAAAGCAGCGACCACTGGATTTTCCCCCTTGCAGCTAAGGCTAGATGAAAAAAAAGAAAGCCACTGACCCAGCAGCAGGCGTGAGTTGGGGGCAACGAGAGCTAGACACATATGTTCCCAGTCTCATGTAATCTGTATACTCAGAACCTGAGTGGTGGTGAGAGCCGACCATCATCATCATCATGCCTGTGGCCGTCGTCCATAATCACCTCATTTGTTTCATCCTCGAAGGCAGTGCTTAACCAAGCTCATAATGTGTGTGTGTGTGTGTGTGTGTGTATGATGTGTGTGTGTAGATTGTGTGTGTGTGTTTGTGTGTCGGGGGGTAAGTGTGTGTGTGTGTGTGTGTGTGTGTGTGTGTGTGTGTGTGTGTGTGTTTGCTTTATGGTGGCGATGCAGAGCCTTTCCTGGTCTGCACGCATGGATGGGAAGGGATTATGAAGAGTCTCAAGCTTTAAAGGGAACAGCGTGGGATTCCTCACGGAGTAAGGAGAGAGAGAGAGAAAAACACAACTTAGCAGATCTGAGAGCTTTAATGTCGAATTCACAGTGTTGCCTTCAGCCTGTCCTTATACAGTAGCTAGCTTGCCCACCACTAGTGTCTTACTCTAACTCTCCATCTATTCTTTAAAGTATTCTGCAGTCCTGCAGTGTTAGAATAAACAACAATAAAAACAATTTCCAAAAGGAATGCAAATCGTAGCAAGCACAACACACAAATTGGTTGATTATGTTCTTGGTAGCACTGTCTTTCTGACTTATCCAATAATTATAGTGTAACCAGTTCCAGTTAGCCTCAGGACACACTTAAGCACTCTGTAAATGCCACACCATAGCTCATATCCCTGGATCTCATTGAGACTAGTCCACTGGGTTTTACACAGAAGCTGGGTTGTACAGAGAGAGATTACTCTGGTTTAAATTTCAGTGTTGTTGTTGTGGAGACATAAGAGATGTATAAAGGCACAACAGAGATTTGTTATTGTACTGTTGTTGTGGTAAATATGTTATATAGAATTTATGTTATATATATTCTATATTAGCTGGTATTTAGCTTACTGTAGATCGGCCATGGACACTATGAGCGTACAAGACAGCATGGGTGCTCAAAGGCTACTGTTGCTCCGTGTTTACTGAATTGATCTTCTGTAGGCTACACTAGTATCTTCAGCCTCTGTGTTTTGTCTTCATTCTTGGCTCTATTCCCATCTGTTATGTGGACACAAAAATAAATACGCTACATTCCAGAGGAGCTTTATTTTCTCTCTGTTTCGTAGCTATACCTGAGATTTTGGCTATGTTCAGATAGGATCATTTTTACCTCCGACAATGAGGTTATGTTTTCACTGGCGTTTTTCTGTCTGTCTGTCTGTCTGTCTGTGTACAAAATAACTCAGAAAGTTAGTGCACGGATTTGGATGAAATCTTTACCAGAGGTACAGTATGTCTTTGCCCACGGAAGAATGCATTAAAAATTGGTGGTGAATGGTGATCCAGAACGCCTTCTGGAATTTATATTGAGTCAGTGACTCTATTGCCTTGGCAGATGTCTGCACTCTCCGAGTGCTTTTCTATTTTTATGCAAAGGAAGGTTTGCATTAGCAGAAAATACCCTGGAATAGAGGTAAGAGAGATTCTGATTTTCTGGATGCTTAGAAAATGTGACTCAATACGTTCCTTTACCCACCTCCTGTAGCATAAGTTACACTATAGATAAGTGAAAAGTCACACCCTACAATTCCTGGCACAGGTTAGCAACTCCACTTTCAATCTATTTTCCCACAAGTCTAAGCAGATTCAGATTTTCTTAACACCGCGGATGTCTTTTCTCATAAAGTTCTTTATGAATTCATGTTTGTATCACCCCGTGATATTTTCCAGTGAAGATAAAGTGCTTAAGGAAACTAAATTAGAACTCCTAATGCAGCTTGGCTCTCTAGCTCACCATTTGTATTCATAAGGAATTGCTCTTGTTTGTTTGTATAATTTTTCAACAAGTACTTCAGTTGAAGTCTAATTAAAATTAATTTTCTCTTCTTTAGTATGCGTAAATGAGTTGACATAATGGACTGATGAAAATGATAATGATGTTTCTTCTGGTTGTTTTGTGATGATCGACTTGAATAAGAGAATGGAGACTTGTAAGTAGGCCTAATTGGAATACCCGTTACTATTACCTAATTAACACCAGTTTTAGACAGAACAGAAGATTTGAAGGATGCTCACCCTGCAACAATAGCCAGTACAGTAATCATTATTATCTGACAACGATAATGAACATGTTTTTGCAGCTGATATGAAGTTTGCGTATGAAAATTAAAACTGCTCATTCTGTGTGTATTTGCAGACTCGCTGAGTGTTTCCAATTAAAATACTCCCTTGTCTGGTTGTTCCTGGAAGTCAGGTGCTCATCGTGTTTGTCTTCCCCCCCTCCAGCTCCTCCAGGTAGCTGACATTGTAAATGCAACATTGTCAGCTTTATTACCTACCTATAATATGGTTTCTATGGTAACCAGGACACGTAAACCACATCCCCAACCCCCCACTCCCAACAATTTCAATCCTAGTACCTGGAGTGGCAGGGGAATAGACTTGCGTGTTGTTTTTAAGTATGCTCACAATGCACGCAGCCTGACCCACATTTCGTTAGATTAAAAGTAGAGAATTGCGCTGTACTGTACTGGGCTTCCGTGTTCACTTGTGTGGAGGAGAAGTCTGTTAAATTGGGATAGTTTCTCTTCATGTAGTTGCGTGCCTCCAGGACGGGGTAGTTTCAACACCCTGTGCACGGTTGGCCGACAATTTGTGCCCATTTAAGTCATGCTTTTCACCCAGCCCATATTTATGTTGGAAATATTTCCTGTGGTTGCCGTCTTTTACACAGATGCTATGCTAAACTATGCTATGAGTGGGCGCGAGGTGGGTGGGTTAAAGCTTGATTCTGTGTGTCCAGCCTATCTGACACATCAGAGGACATTTTTCAGTGGCTAAGAAGAAATACACCAGACCCATGTAAAATAAAACAAACAAGCTATATCCCCAGGCGTATGTGTGTATTTGTGTGTGTGTGTGTGTGTGTGTGAAGGAGGACAGTACTGTGGTTTGGCAGGGCACCACTGACACAAAACTCTGCAAAAGAAAAGACCCGGAGGGTGTGGTGTGGTGTGGTAATTTTGCTCCCCACTTCGTTCCTTGGCTGCCTGTGGTGTGTGTGTGTGTGTGTGTGTGTGTGTGTGTGTGTGTGTGTGTGTGTGTGTGTGTGTGTGTGTGTGTGTGTGTGTGTGCACGTATGCGCATGAGGGGTGTAATACTGGAAGCCCCTCGGCATTTGCACAAGAAAGCTGGCCGCCCACCACACACAAACACATACCACACACACACATACTCTCTCTCTCTCTCTTGCTCTCTCTTTCTACCACAACCCTGAAACCAAGACAGCAGCGTAAACACCACTCTTAAAAATAGCCACAATTTTGATTGACAGGTCCTCACCCCAATCCACACAAGCCACCCCATGTAATGTTCTCTCTCCCTCTCCCACCACCTCGTCCAGGCCTCTCTTAGACATTCAGGCCAAAGGTTGGGTATTGGGTATTGCTGCATGTGAGAGTCACTCTGCTTGTGCTACACGGTGCCCGTCGTCTCATGTTACTCTTTTAGATTGATAGTCATTTGTCACCCCTTGATATCTTGTCAGGCTCAATCTGAGGGCTATGGAAGGTATTTTGGAAAGCAACTTTTGTTGGTTTTGTTATGCATGTGGAATGAACAAAAACAAACAAAAATGGATATGTCGTCGTTGCTCAGTGTAATTCTTTTTGAGGTATTGCTACAGTATGTCATTTTTTCCAATAATTTGTACCATAATGTAATGACTTGCTTCTAATGCTCTGAGTCCTCTGGTTGGATTACAGTTATCTGTAATTTATTCTGTGAATGCCATTGCCAGTACATTTTGTAAGTATGAATTTTGACAAGGTCCACTAATCAGTGTGAGATATGCATATGAGGGAGACTCATAAGTTCAGTAAATTGTCATGTAAGATGTGGATATGATCTTTAGCCTCATCTCGATAGCCCTCTATTGGAGAGAATGAGGATAGGCGTGGAACTTGGTCCGACAGATTTAAATACCTATTAAGGCTGAATCCATTACTTGGTGTTTTTTCTAGTCTCGTGACCAAGTGTGTGACAGGTGACAAATGGTTGTTCATCTCTTGATTGCACAAATGCATGATCATAAATTCAATTCTGCATTCAGCCGCCCCTCAGAAATGATGGGGAGCTACTTTTCGACAGGCATCTTGGTTGACCAAGGACCCGTATGCGCCACCATGATTTATAAGCGTGTGAGCCTTAGATGTTTATTGCAATAATGCATAGTAAAAACATTCTCTGTCATCAATATTCAATGTGGATTGTAAGATGAAATGTGTCCAACAGCCATTTCAGACAAACTAGCAGACATTTTTTAGCCTGAGCCGAGTATACAGCCGAGCGACCAGAGCACCGCTTATAATGAATTGTTGCCTGACACTCAGCATGAGGTACAGGTAGGCATTGGCCATTGCATACTGCACACTACAGTACCTACTACATGCATTGTATGAAGTCTGAGTTGGAAGGTTGCGTAGTTTAGAATAGGTTTTTTTTTTCCTTACTGAGAAAATGTGTGCTCATTTTACTACCGAGGCCATTGTTTCTTGTGTGCCATTGTCCTTGTGTCCTTGTTTAAGTAACTTAGTAAGTGAGTCATAAAGCAGTATGCCATTTCCGGAACAGCCGTTGCCTCATAAGTGGCAGCCTACCATTTGATGTACGGACACTAGGCAAGAGACAGCCTCGGTACAGTAGTTTGAAGATGGAGATTTTCAAAGTATTTGTTCTGTTCTGTAGGGAGCCATGACCCAATGTAGCTGCAGGGCTGTAGGGTTACTAATTGCTGTCCAATTTGAGTGAAAGTCCCTAAAATAGCCATATTGTATCCATTTTATTAACAGCTCTGTTGTGTTCTTGCTTTTTTGTAGTCTGAATCACCATGACGACAGAGCCAGGTACGGAGTTGGAGTCTCAACCGGAGGCCAGTGCGGCGCCGCCCGAAACAGCCCCGCCCCCCGAGGAGAGCCAACCGAGTGCCATCGAGCAGTTCCCCCCAGCCGCCGCACATAGCACCCCCATCAGGAAAGAGCAGGTAATGCGATCATTCTTTCATCCTGTCACTCATTCATTCATTCATTTAGACTCTATTATTCCCTACACTGACTCAACCATTACTCTCCTCAGTCACTCATTCATTACCTGAGGTGCGTTCAAATTCACCTAACCTACGCGAACGTTCACTGCAAACATGTTCGCATTTAACAGTGGAATTTGAACGATTTCGTGTAATGTTCTAAAATGTTCGTTCTAAACTGTAAACGAAAATGGCAAACTGAGTAGAAATTACTCGTAGGAGGCTATTAATGTGAGACAAAGTTGCTTTGAGGCATGCTGATAAAACACAATGCTCTACTGGATGTATTTCCTACCGGGGCGCACAAATTTTCTATCCTGCATACAGGACTGTTAACGGCGCACTACCTCCTCAGACCGTTCGCTAACGTTAGCCAAAAACTTGGCGTTAGCCAAAAACTGTTCGCCTATGTTCGCGAACGTTCGCTATGTTAGGCGAATTTGAACGCACCTCTGATCTATCTATACTCTTCATTCACCCGCATCTACGTGTGCCCTATTCACTGCAGCAGCAGTGAATTGTATTTTCAAATGAAAGCAAAAGAATTCTGTTGCGGATGAACTCCTTATCTATATGAATCCACTGGTTTCATCGTAATCTGAAGACACTGTCTGCCTCGAATTCATCTGAGAAGTGGGAGCAAAGCCGACACATCTGTACAGTACAGCAGATACTCAACAAAATTGAAACTGTCTATGCCGAATGGTCCTGTGGTTGAAATTACGATGAAACCCAATTGACTTGACTTGACCTGAAATTCGTTTGTTCACTTAGTGACTGAGTGATTTGTTATACACATGGATTCACTCAGTTTCACATTGGCTTTAAAAATAATTATTATTGTGTTAAATTAGACAATGGTAGCACTATTTTGAACACCTTCCATTTTCTCTCCAGTTTCTCCTTTTTTTTAGTCTTTTTTTGCCATTTTCTCTCATCCAAGGTTTTCCTAGATCAAGGACAAGGTTGTTTTCAATTATTTTGAAAGAGCTCCTCCATAGCTTCATAGATGATGGGTGGACATTATTTAACATCTACTGTTTTCAGACAGTCTGTGTGAACATAGAATGTCATTTGTAGAGGATCAATTTCTCCATTCAAATTGCATTCCACTTACACACCGTATGGGGCCCGCTCCGAACCTGTGCAAAAATATATGTTCAGCACAATCTTGCTCCCCCTAGGGAGCCTTTAGAGCCAGACTCATCCAAGCATGTCTACCACTAACCCCCATTTCTCCAATCTCTCTCTCTCTCTCTCTCTCTCTCTCTCTCTCTCTCTCTCACACCCTCTCTCTCTCACTCACTCCCCCTCTCTCTCTCTCTCTCTCTCTCTCTCTCTCTCTCTCTCTCTCTCTCTCTCACTAACACACATACACACACACACTCACTGCCTCTCCCCCCCCCCTCTCTCTCTCTCTCTTTCCCTCCTGGAGTCAGAACGGAGAGAGGGAGGTCGGAGGAGGAGGAGGCGGCGGCGTCCCACAGGGGAAGGGCGATTACCAGCCGGGCGACGAGGACCTCGCCTCTCACCGCTCGTCCACCAGCAAGCTCTCCAGGTCCCCGGGGAAGACGGCCAAGAGGCCCAAGAACATGCAGTGCAAGGTCACCCTCCTGGACGGCTCCGACTACACCTGCGTAGTGGAGGTGAGAGAGGGGGAGGGGACGGGTGGGAGAGAAGAAAGGGATGATAAGGGAGGAAGGGGAGGAATAATCAAAGGATAGATAGGAGTGGGAGGAAAGAAGGAGAGAGAGAGAGAGAGCGAGGGAGTCTGGAATAGACATCAGTGGAGAGGTGATAGCATGTATACAAAACATTGTTTCGATGTCACTAGTATGTGATTTCATTGGGAATTAGCTTAAAGAGTAACACATAATGTAGATTCTTCTTACTGTCCATATTGCTGATAATACTGCAGTGTCTTTGCTGCAATATGCTGAGGAGATGACTGAGCTGAAGTGATCATGTATATTCTTCCCTCATGGCCAGTGGCTTGTTATGACATCCTCTTGTTCTGTTCACTCAGTGGCATTTATCAGTGGAGAGACAAATGTAGCAACTGTTCCTCTTACTGCTGGGTACATTTGAAAAGATAAATAAACAGCGGTGCCCAAACAGCATAGTGATGGGCTCCTAATGGTACAGGGAAGCAATGGGTGGGCAACAGTGAGTGAGTGAGTGAGTGAGACAAAGACAGAGAGAGAGAGAGAGAGAGAGAGAGAGAAAGAGTGAATCAGAGAGAGAGAGAGAGAGAGAGAGTCAGACAGACAGAGAGGTAGAGAGAGAGAGAGAGAGAGAGAGAGAGAGAGCTGAAGCACAGCACCTCAGACTGAGTGGATTTCTGGATGTTTGGATTTCTGTTGGGACACCATTATGCCATTCTTTTTTTCCTTTCTCTATTTCTCTCTCTCTCTCTCTCTCTCTCTCTGCTTCCCTCTGTTTTATTCAACCATTCTCTTTTTGTCAGCTCTTCAGTGAATGAGAGCATGGTGCGATGAGAAAACACTTCAAAAAGAAACAAAAAATCCCTGCGATCCGAGTCGAACAATACACAAGTCATTTACTCTCTCTCTCTCTGCCAGGATCAGCCCTACCGCTGGTCGGGAACATATGTATTGTTATCACGCTCGATTGGGTGCCTCTTCATAAACCTCTTCGGTAGCTGTGATAGTGTTGATATGTTTGTCATCAACACAAGCCTGATGGCCCTTGCTATTATATGGCTCAGGTCCAGGTGACATTACTGTGAATGGCTTCACCACAGAGGATGGAATAGACCAATGCTAGGTTTCAAGCTATCATTTTGGTCACGTGGCTTCATAATGCTACAGCTATACAAGTTCTTGTTAATCATAACTAATTCATTATAAAAAATAGTCTTACAGTGTGCACATTCAGCTTCGTCGATTTCATTTAATGTTAATTTCCAGAAAGATAACATTTCTGAATTCCTAAGCTGCAGTTGTTGGTAGTTTTAGAGTGAAAATCTAGCTTGGATACGCACCTCTTTGTGAATTCATGTGGCTGAATGCTAACGTGCTAATTTTGTTTGTCATCTCAAATCTCTTTGTAAAACAAAGATTATACGAGTCAATCTGTGCAGATATCATCTCTCTAGGAATCCCTTGTGTATCTATCTGGATTTCACCCATTCTCTCTCATTCTCTGTGAGTGCTACTGTCTACTTAGTTGCAGTCAGAATGACAAGTACTGACATAATTTTTCTCTCTGAAATGAAAAGAAGAAGAAGCTGTGCTCTATTTCCTCTGTTTAATCCATGATCGTCAGACATCCAATCTCTGTTTTTTTATTATTATTATCATTATTATGTTGTTTTTTTTCATCTTCCTCCAAAGAAAGGCAACAGAGACGTCCCTGGAAAGGGATGCAAAGCCCTCCCTCGTTTAGCCTTGTCTTCTTAGACTGTATTCATCCATCATTCTGTCTAAATCCACTGAGGCAGCCAGGCCATATTTACTGTCCGAGGCTGTCTGAGCAGGACAATGCTGAGTTCAAAATCACATCAGCCAAGAACTGGAAACCAATCTACTTAGTGCTGCTGCTGGGGCTGCTAGCCCTGGATTTGGCCAGATTAGTGTTTATGTCTAATGGGGAGATGATAAAGCCGTGTGGTGGTGGTGGTGGTGGTGGGAGGGATGTCTAGGGAGATGTGGTGTGTACAGGTGTGTGTGTGTGTGTGTGTGTGGGTGTGTGTTT
The DNA here is from genome assembly GCA_027497455.2 of Sardinella longiceps. Classification (NCBI taxonomy): domain Eukaryota; kingdom Metazoa; phylum Chordata; class Actinopteri; order Clupeiformes; family Clupeidae; genus Sardinella; species Sardinella longiceps. The sequence goes on from JAODXP020000027.1 coordinate 1,464,579, forward strand.
GTGTGAGTTTTTGACACATCAGGCATCTCAGCAGGAATGGTATCTATGTCGGCAAAAATGTGGAAGAGGGTCTGGCTGTCGTTGACCTCTGGATGTAAAAGTGTGTGTGTGTGTGTGTGTGTGTGTGTGTGTGTGTGTGTGTGTGTGTGTTTGCGCGTGCGTGTGCCCATATCTATGCCAGAGTGCTTTGTACCACTGGAGTTGGCATGCTGCAGTGGGTGAGAATATGTGTGTGTGTGTGTGTGTGTGTGAGAGAGAGAGAGAGAGAGAGAGAGAGAGAGAGAGAGAGAGAGAGAGTTCCTATCTTTAGTATGCTGCAGTGATTATTGAGCCGGCTGTCCTAGGTATCGGGCATTGTTTAGATGCTGGCACAGGTTCCAGCGATAGTAATGGTAATGGAGTATGCCTGTATGCCTGTATGCCTTTGTGTGTGTCTGTGTGTGTGTGTGTGTGTGTGTGTGTGTGTGTGTGTGTGTGTGTGTGTGTGTGTGTGTGTGTGTGCACATACAATTTCACACATTGTGGTTGTGTCGATATTTTTTTCTAGGTTTGTATGTGTAATGTGTATTTGTGCATCTGTGGCCTGTGACCAGTATGTGTGTGTGTGTGTGTGTGTGTGTGTGTGTGTGTGTGTGTGTGTGTGTGTGTGTGTGTGTTTGTTTCTAGAAGCAATTTTATGTGTCAGTGTGTTTGCCTGTGGTTGTGTCGATATTGTTGTGTGTGTATGTGTGTGTGTGGATGCATGCCTTACGTCCGCGGCTTGTGACACGTCTGTCACAGGGCTCCCAAGCCGCTGCACAGTGGACACGTGCCCCCCCCCCCCCCATCACCACCTCAATGCCCAAGAGAGGTCACTATCCGGATCCCAATTAGCTACTGATCCCATAACAAAACACACAGAACAGAACAGAGTCCTAAGGCCCGAAGCCTAGCTGGGAATAGCTGCATTGTGTTAAGTGTCACAGGGTCTCCAGCAAAAAGGCCCATTAGATTTTGGTGATGACAGTGTTCAGAGACGTGTCTGACTGCTTTTGTTGTGGGTAATCGCCTCGCACCGCCATCAGAAATATCTCCCACTGTTTTTCAACGGAGGAGTGAGGCAAGGAGAGAGAAGTGAGAATTCACTTTTTCTCTATGGCTGCTGTTTGTTGTTTCAAGGGCACTGGTTGTTGTTGTTGTTGTTTTTTGTGTTTGTTTTTTACTCCTGAGGTGTAATAAGCTTTGAGGATGTCTCAGGGTGTCATTGTCATTTCAGAGTTTCAGTAGCAATGCAAAACTCCTAATGGAAATAGTTAAAATTAGCTCCGTAATTGGGTTAGGTAGCAGAGGCTGTGTTTTACGCGAGCCCAAGGCCATGTTATATTGTTATATTTTACTCTGGGTGAGTGCCACAGTAATCGCGAGATTACATTTTTATCCTCTGCGCTGAGAACTCGCTCCAGCAGGAGGCCAAGTTACGGGCAAGGGAATTACTTCGGCAGAGGAAAAGATGAGGCTTTAAACTAGACAAACAAAGAGGAACCGTGCTTCCTACTGTTCAGGATGTTGGTTTTCTATTTTTTCTTTTTCTTTTTTTTTCTTTTTCAGCAGAGAGGAATGTGGCCTGAAAGACATACCTTTTTAGCACTTCACCTCGCAACTCCCACACATTCCTTTCTTACCTACGTCCACTTTTCACACCACCATTGTTGTTCTTGGATTACAAAAATTGCACAAAAAAAGTGTTTTTTTTTTTACAGTTATTTAATTGCAAAAGAAAAAGGAAATGTTTGCCATGTTTTAACAGAATGGCTTACATAGGACTACCTCACTGGCACTAAATAAGACAGAGAGAGAGAGAGAGAGAGAGAGAGAGAGAGAGGGAGAGAGAGAGAGGAGAGTAAATTGAGAGTATCATGGCGTCACTCCTAAGCTTTATTTCACGGAGGGCGTCCGTAGAGAGCCCCCTGTGCGTTGTAGAGTATTACAGAAGATTTAACAGGCCCCATAGGCCCCCATTACCAGACCCTGCTGGGTGAATTATCGTCCCTTTGCTGTGGCGCCTCAGACAACTCTGCTACTGTACCAGGGTCTGTGCTGAGTCCTTGACTAGGCTGCTGCTCCTTGCAAAAATATTGAGAATGTGTGTGTGTGTGTGTGTGTTAGTCTGTGTGTGTGTGTGTGAGAGAGAGAGAGAGAGAGAGAGAGAGAGAGAGAGAGAGAGAGAGAGAGAGAGTTCTATAGATTCATAGATTCAGATAGAGTATCTTATAGATTCATGTGTTTTATGAGGTATTACAATACGCTGTGTATGTATGGTAATTTGATTTTTAAATTTGATGTTCTTCACCACTGCATACGATAATAAAAAATCTGCCCCTACGGGTATTTCCTGCAGGTGCATTGTGCTGTTTTATATGGCTGTAAATTTATTTCGTATTCGCAAATTGTATTGTGGACTAGCGCTGAGTGGTCCTCAATGGACACTGTTGAGAATGATGAGAGATGAGTGTTGCCCCACCCTATTCACCCACACACACACACACACACACACACACACACAC